>JAKWJD010001764.1:4307617-4967231 GCA_027705065.1 Solanum peruvianum | reverse complement strand
AGTTCAACTAGGTTTGATGTAAACCTAAATTGATTTTTTCCCCAAATATGATTCAAATCTCATTTTTAGGTGATATAAATAGATCTCATTTTACTTTTAATTGATTTAAATGGTTTATAAAAATTTCTGACATGAGATTTTAAAAGCTTGTGTTAAATCAACCATGGTGAATCCGGTGAAGATGGTGGTGACAATGATGGTTTAGAGATGGTGAATGGTGGAAGAATTTGATTTTTATTGCTATAGAGAAGAAGACAATAAATAAATAAAAAAACACATATTCTTAAAAACAAAGTTTTAATATTAATTTTTTGTGCTCACTCTCTTTGAGAGAGTGAGATACACTCACTTTGCCACCTAACCGTTCAGGGAGGTAATAATTTCAGTTTTATAAAATTCAGGGGGTGATAGGACCCCCGTAAAATATGAATGTGTAATTGAGAATCCGGCTATAGTTTGGGGGGACTTTTGACCATTTTCTCTTTGATTAATTAATAATTTAAATTATATAAGATCAATCAACTCACTATTTTAAAATTAAAATTGAATGCTCAAAAACTATTTTGAAGTACTTTTTTATGCTTATGCCTTTACGTTTTCTTACTTATATTTGTATAGGAAATCCATCGTACTATGTGATTGTTGAATGTGGATCTCAGTCCTACACAACAAAAGTTTCCTCAGGTTTGTTTTTTGTCTAAATACTCCCATTCTTGTAGTATATTTTTTCTTATAATTATTATTATTTTTCATATAATATCTGGTATTCATATTAGAGTCCGATTAATTCAAATTCTCGTTGGATAAGGGTTATTTGGGCTAGTACCAACTCCTTGCCAAAGACTTTTCATATTCAAAGTTCAAACGTGAAACCTTTAATTAAGAGAGAAACAACCTCATTCACTGCACCACATCTTTTGATTATAGTACTGTTGTGCTGATGTAAAATAAATTGAGTGCGTGTAAATTAGATTTCCTCTATTTCAACATGTATTGCATCTTTTCTCTTTTGGATGATTTACAAAATGTTTTGGCAATTTTTATGTTAACTTTTAGAACTTGTAAATATCAAATTTATTCATGTGATATCAAACAAATTTGCCAACCCTTGATATTTACAAAGCTTAATACATAGATTACTTCCCCACTTATATTATTTAAAAAACATCTTAAGTATATTATTTGTTGTAAGTGTAAGCTTTTATCCGCTATCTTTTTGTGTTTTACCACTTGAGGAAAAAACTATTTGTGTCATACATAAAAAATAACATTAGTAAAAAAATTAAAAAAATAAGTATCTAAATTACAAATATACTCATGAAATTAAAAAGTTTGGTGTCTAGAAAGTTTTATGTGGTCAAAAAAGTGTATATATAAAGGGGATTTGGGTACAAACTTAGGGAAATTGAATAATCTTTGTACAATTGGTAATATGATTTAATTGGTAATATGATTTAATTGTAATAATGCAGCAGGTAATCATAAGGAAATTTTGTGGAATGAAAAATTTAAGTTTGAATTGGCAACTAACAAAATAGAAGAATGTGAGCACCTTAAATTAAAAATTATGGATGAAGAATTCTTCACAGCTGGTGGATTTGCCGGTGAAACCATGTAAGTAATTTGTTTTAGTCTGTTTCACAAAATTAATAGTATTATTTTAGATTAATTTTTTAATTTTTGAACTTTTAGATAATAGTTTTAAAATCACAAATTTCCAGAATATTTCGACATATTTTATCTATTTTTAGTTAAGATAACGAAATTCAAAGATTTTGTTTGATTTCTAAAATTCTACGTCAAGTTAAAATTAGAAATTAATTGATTATATTTTTCTTCAGAATTAATCTGAAAGGAATAATTATGGAGGGGAATGAAAAGAGATTTATTGAAGTGGTACCAGTTGCTTATAATGTGGTACTTGAAGATGACACATACAAAGGCCAAATAAAAGTTGGACTCAGATTCACTCCTAGTAATGTATGTATATTTAATTAAATTTGGTATACTACTATTCTTGCCTCAATTCTTGCCTCAAATTATGTGCCACAATTCAATTTCAATTGTTAGGTTTTTTTTTTTTTTAATTTTTATCATAAATTTCAATATAAATTTTTTAAGTTTTTGAAATAAATTTTGTATAATATATACATATTCTTTTTAAAAAGTTGAGGTAAGAAAAATGGGTAAGGAAATTATAAGGTGGAGGATCAAACCCCACTAACCATCAAGGTGAATGTTTATATACTTAATCAACTGTAACTATTAAAATTTCACAAAAATTACATATTTGAAAATTACGAAGGTAATATTAATCACAGTATTGACAATTCAAAATACTTTAAAGACATGAGAAATTATGATCAATGAAAAAAGTTATTTAACTCTCGAGATTTAAAATGTGTCACATAAATTAGAGAATAATTACTTTTATTGCTATATATATTATTCACTTTCCCCTAGTTTATAAAATGGTTTAATTCCTTTTTTTTTTTTTTGCAGAAAGTTGTAGAAACAGTTGGGGGAAAAAATGCTCCAAAGGAAAAAGAAAATGGAATTGGGCAAATTATATATAGCAAAATTATTAATCTCTGGCCAAACACATGGAGAAGCTTCTTTCCTTGTGAGAATGCTAATAATATTATTGACAAAAATAAGCCAAATTAGAGTTATTTCTTTTTCTTCAATTTTGAATAATGTTTAGATAAAAATAATTTCCTTCATATTCTTGACATTGTTTAGTTAGGTGTCAGCATGGTGCTTGTGGCAACCAACTAATTTTATTTTGTAGTTTTTTGTTTTATAGATGTTACTAAATATACTATCTAAATAAGATTGAATAAAACACAAATTTACAAACAATTCAATATGCTAAGGGACTAAAGGGACAAATTCCCTTTTGGATTTCCAATTATTTGTAAATTCATTATTTTCATACTTATATTAGTTACAAATTTACAATAGTTATTAAAGCAGATTGCCCAAATCATAAATTCAAAACACAAAAATAAAATAAAATAAAATAATAAGGTTTAAATGAGGTTCACATGTCTTTATATTTGATGTATGTAAGAGATCATAGCAAAGTTGAATTTATTAATGTGATATAGGGTTCACTTCTCTCATAGTTTTTCACTAATTATGTAGTTGCATGTCAATAAATTTTTGATGAAATAAGTCATTATTTAAATCAATTCACTAAAATATGCTTTTTGATTTTCTTTATAGAATTAGTATAAACGTACTTGAGAGTAATGTAAAAGACATTATTTTATTAAAAAAAATAAATGACAAAAGGACAACAAATGGATGACGTAAACAAACTAAAAATGTCACCGACAATAACGTTTTAACGTTAAAACGATGTCGTTCACATAATCAATGTCTACCTCAAAATAGTTTTTAACGGGCCCAAGCGTGTTTGGTACGAAGGTAGAATTTTTTTTAATATGGAAAAAACTACCTAACTAAACTTACTTCACTATCATATATAATTATTTTACCTTTAGTTTTAAAAAAGTTACACAAAATATCACTTTTAATATTTACACCATATATTTTAAAAGATTTAATCGCATATAGAAATCACTTAAATATGATATCAAATAGGGAAAATTGTATATAATAGCAAACTAATAATTTAAAATAAATGGAGTAGTTAGAGTTTGATTTAATTGTGCTCCATAGCAAACTTTTGCAAAATATTGCCAGGCGCCTCTCTCCCAATTATCTCGCTCGCCACTCTCCTCCAATCTCTCGCTCGCTTCCTCACTTTTTATACAAACACAAGTTATAAAAATTGTTTCTAATTGTATAAAGCAGAGAAAATTGTATAAATACATATATTTTTGTTCCCCTCTCTCCCCTCATCCAGATCTCGCTCGCCACTCTCCCAAATCTCGCTCGCCACCCTCGCCTTTCTCACTTATACAAACAGAAGCGAAATGTATAAATTGCGTTTCTGTTTGTATAAAGCGTGAGAAAATTGTATATACACATGCAAGAACATATATTTTCGTCCTATACACCTATAATTATACAATAAAAATATTTCCCTGCCCAGTTTCTTTTGTCTTTCTCTCTTTCTCGTTTTATACATTCAAATTGTATCTAATTTCTCTGTTTCTCGTTTTATACAATTCGATTCAATTGTATATTCCTTGTCAAGTCTCTTTTGTCTTTCTCTCTTTCTCATTTTATACAAATTCAAATTGTATATAAATCATTCTATACACTTATAATAATACAATTCATTTTATATACTTCGTTTTTATACAGTGTTCTGCCCAAGTGTCTTTCTCTTTCTTGTTTTATATACTTCGTTTTATACAATTTGCTTCAACTGTATATGTATAGCAAATTATACAGTTTCTATGTTTGCTATGGAGCGCAATTATGCAAATTTTGCTATAGCATACAAATATGAATTTTTTATTTGCTATATGTGAAAATTGCCCTATTAAATAATTATATTAAAATTTTAAACTCCTAAATTAATGATACATTAACAATTCACATTATTTTCTCTCACATTAGCATTCTAGTCTACCTCTCATCCCCACCCCGAGGTACTTCACAAACCTCTATCATCCCTCTCTTCCTTAATTCTCTCACTACATGTTTATGTGTCTCAAACTCAAAAATAAATCTTGATAATCAACACTATACAAAGAGATAAATTAATTGTTTTTTTTTAGTTATTTTCATGTATTCCAATTATGTATCCGATATAAAGTTCATATTATTGTATGGTTTGATTTTATAGACTTCTACAAATTAGGTTTTGCAATTTCTTTTGGAGATTAGTTGAAACAGATCATGCTAAACTTGAATAGGTCAAAAAGGAATTCAAATCCAGAAGTAGGATCTATGAACTCAATTAACTTTGAGGAAGATCAGTCTAATTATGAGTCGAAACTTTAAGATACAAAGAAAGAAATTGATCAAGAAGATGAAGTTTACAATTATGAACTATTGTGATTTATGATTTCGTTATTTTGGGAAAACTTGTTAGAGTTGACATTCGACGATCCTGTAAAACTTGTTATAGAGTTGATACACAAGGATCGATCATGTAAAATTCGTGTGCTTTGTTAATTTATTCATCAATTAATTTTTTAATTAAGGAAATAAGTTACACCCATTTAATTCAAAATAATAAATTGTGTATTTTGATTTTTAAAATCGACCAATACATGTATCTCGCGAGTAACGATGCATGCGTGTATCTCACAACCGAAATATTTGAAACTTTAAAATACAAAGAAATGAATGATGAAGAAGATGGAGCTTACAGATACAAAATTACTATGGTTTATAATTTCATTATTTTAGGAGAACTTGATAGAGTTAGATATGAAAATGATTCTATAAATCCTTTTGGGTTGTTTATTATTTGTCAATTAATTATTTAATTACGGGAATAAATTACACCCATTTTATTCAAAATAAAAAATTGTGTATCTCAACTTTTAAAATTGATGGATACATGTATTTGACGAGTAATGCAACGTGTATTTCAAAGGCCGAAATATTTGAAACTTCAAGATATAAATGAAGGAATTGATGTAGAAGATGAAGTTTACATATACAAAATTACTATGATTTATGATTTTGTTATTTTAGAAAAACTTATTAACGTTGATACACAAGGATCCTCTAAATCCATTTACGTTGTTGATTATTCACCAATTAATCCTTTAATTAAGGAAATAATTTACACTCCTTTAATCCAAAGTAATAAGTCGTTTATCTCGATTTTAAAATCGATACATGTATCTCGCATGTATCTCAAGGCCATAATATGGAATAGAAAGTAATATTTCAAATTATCATGAATCCTAGTAATTAGGATCTAAAGTATTAGAATTTATATAGTTTACCCTTTATTTTTTTTTCATGTTTGATCGGTTAATATTATTGAAAAATACGTTGTCTAAGAAAACAAGCTTCTTGAAAATGAATCCCTTAGTCAAAGTAGGGAATACAAGTTACGCAGGTGACATTATAAATTTATTGTAGTTTCAAGAGCCTGATACAATGAAATTGACACATATTTTCTGACAAATAATTTCCAGAGAAGTAAAAGCTAAGTCATTTTGTATGTGAAGAAAGAACATGACAACATTATCATTATTTGTCTTTATTTTAATGATTTGCTCTTTATAGAAAATGATGTGAAGATGATGCAAAAATTCAAGCAAGATATGATGCAAGACTATGAATTTAATGATCTTGGGTTGCTAAATTATTTCTTGGAACATCAAAGTTTCTCAAGTGAAAGAAAATATTTTAATTTCTCAAAAAAAGTACACTAAAAGTATTCTTCAAAAAGTTAAAATTATGGATTGCAGGTTAGTGACATTACCATTATGGGCAAATGAGAAGTTCAGAAAAGATGATGGAGAACAGAAAGCTAATAGCTCACTTTATAGGATCTTGATTGGAAGTTTGTTATATATTATATACATTACGTTTGCTGTTAGTTTATCATCCAAATTCATGTAAGAACCAAGTCAAGTGCATTTGGAGTTGCAAAGCGTGTTCTACCCTACTCGCAAGGAATAATGGATTATGGGATAATGTACAAATTAATTTGGTGGAGATTTGAACTTGATTGGTTATTCTGATAGTGATTGGTCCGGGAGTATATGTCACGCCTCGAGCTACCCTCGAGACGCGGACACGGAACCTAGGACCACAAGTGAGCCCAAGTTAATCCTGTTGGCATGTGCATGAGCATACTAAAGAATATAAATTGTTGCGGAAGCTAAATCATAATTTATAATGAAAAGATGGGGAATACCCATATTCTATAACTGAGATAAATGAAATCAATGAGTTAATACAAACAAAATATTAACTCAATACTAAGCTGAATCTAACTATGTCTGAAAATAGCCTCTAAACAGGACTATATATACTGGGACAAGCCTCAGATAAATCTAGCAAAAACTGAAACTAAATGACTAAAGACTGAAATGACACTCATGACTGTTGTCCTCGAAGAATAAAGACTCACCACTGAATCTGCTGAACTGGAGATCGAAAATTGATCTATGCATGATCTGAATGCTGGAAACCTGAACCTACATCATGAGAAGATGTAGCGCACGTATGCGTCAGTACTTGAAAGGTACTGAGCATGTAGGATAGAGTAAAGCTGAAATAAAACATAACTGAACAAGCATAGAAGCAAGTATAATAATCTGACATGATAAATTGAATTCTGAGCTAACTGGATGCAATAACCAATTTATAACATGCTGAAACTGAATATTGAATATACTGATAAATGGTTTATGCAGAGAGTCTGACTGATCTGTGGGAGCTACTAATAACCGATAATAAAAACACATGAGCTAAATGTGGAGTCCGATGTATACGCCCTATCGAGAAGACCCAATATACCCTGCCAAAGGTATAAAGGCATGCTGATGTGATCACTAAACTGATTGCCCACAGAGGGGACTTACAACCTACTTGGCTAGTAGTTTTGGGACTAATTGGGTACGCTAAACCCTAGTCCAACTCGGTATTATACTACTCCCAATGAATTCTATAAATTTACAAATTATGACTGAGTTTTCTGTAAATATTGGATAGCTACAAACGAACATGCAAACTGAGAATGTAACAATTAATCTGATAATTATGCATTTATGACTGAGGCATGTATATATGAAGTATCTGAAATATCTGACTTAGCATGTGTAATTCAAGAACTTAGAAATACAAATCTAGGGTTCTGAAATTCATGCAATAATCTGAGTAATAACATGATAATATGATCTGGAACATATATTTAATAAATTCATGAAGTTCTAACAAAGTTCTAGAAAACCTAGGCTTAATCATGATAAGAGAATCAAGAATCTGACTGAAAACTAGGGACCCAATGGGTGAAAAGAACCCACTAGTGAAATCCTACATACCTGGTGATGAAATCCACGCCAAAAAAACTTAGGTTTCGAGGCTGGAACTGCTGAGAATGTTGCGTTCTTTAACTAGGGTTGTTGAGCTTTTTTTCTCCTTTTTTGCTTCTAATTTTTTTAACTTTTGATTTAATGATTTGACTTAAATATGTTTTAATTATGTTTCTAGGCTTAAACTGAATAAATTTGATTATTTAGGGTCGAAACGATGTAACTTAAGATTTAAGAGAAATGGAAAAAGACTAAAAGACCCATGTATAAGTTGCTGTCAGACCAAACGACGGCCAGGACTGACGGTCCGTCGTTTGACTGACGCCCCATAGTTGGGTCTGTCGACTGTGCCTGTTCGACATACCTTTACTAAAATGGGCATAAATTTTACTTGGGGGTATGATTTTAGCAAGGCCCAGTGGCTATGGAAAGATAATTCAATTATCTATCTGTGGGTAGGTCACGAGACACCTAATTCATTTTGTGCTAAGAGTTATGACCATTTAAAGTTGACCGAACTGCATTTTCCCTTAACTGTCTTCAAATTTTCAACCTTCGGTCAGACCTACCGATCGTAGGTCCACCTACGGACCGTGCTGGTCATCCGTAGCTCTTGTCAGAGAGTGGGTGAAGGGAGTATTGATGGATGGTCATGGACTACAGACCGTCGTGTGACCTACGGACCGTGCTGGTCATCCGTAGCTCTTGTCAAAGAGTGGGTGAAGGGAGTATTGATCGACGATCATGGACTACGGACTGTCGTCTGACCTACGGACCGAAAGTCCATCCGTCGTCCAAGACTTAATTTTTTTTAGCTGAAACTTTTGGGAGTTTCTGATCCTATCGACGGTTGTGTAGGACGGACCGTGGGTCAGGCTACAGTCCATTGAGGCCATCGTTGGTTGCAGCTACATATTTTTTTCTGTTAAGGTGATTTTTAGTCTGTTTTTGCTACAGGGTGTTACATTATATCCCCCTGGGAACATTCATCCTCGAATGAAGACTAAACTAGGTGGACCAGAGGGAGAGAGCTGCAAACCCTACTACTAAACAATGAGAACTGTGTTTATGACTGAATTAAGTTTCGATAACCTGCAAATATGCTTAAATGCAAGTACAAACTGAGGGAACATTATTCTAAGACTGAATTCACGCATGAATGACTGAAAAATTGAAGAGGAAATATTACCTCAAGCTGGAGTGGAATCGGAAGGAAAGAGGTGAGGATACTTGGCTTTCATGGCTGCTTCTGCTTCCCAAGTAGCTCGCTCTACGGACTGACTCCTCCACAAAACCTTGACTGAAGCGACTTTTTTTGTTTCTCAACCTTCTAACCTGATGGTCAAGAATCTCAACTGGTACATCCTCATAACAAAGATTGTGTTTCACCGCCATACTATCTAATGGCATTATAGAGGCTGGATTACCCATGCATTTATTTAAGAGTGAGATGTGGAAGACCGGACGCACTGCTGCTAATTCTGCTAGTAACTCTAACTCATATGCCACATTGCCAACCCTTTTCAAGATCTTGTAAGGGCCTGCATATCTAGGACTGAGCTTTTCTTTATTTCCAAATCTCATCACCTCTTTCATAGGTGAGACTTTCTGAAAAACCCAATCATCAACTTTTAACTCTAGTTCCCTTCTCCTTACATCTGCATAAGATTTCTGACGACTTTGGGCTATCTTAAGTCTATCTGTAATGAGTTACACTTTCTCCATAGCATAAAGGACTGAATCAGGCCTTATCAAAGCTGCTTCACCTACTTCAAATCAACCAACAGGAGATATACATCTACGCCCATATAAAGCCTCATAAGAGGCCATCTAAATGCTGTAATGATAGCTATTATTGTAGGAAAACTCAATAAGAGGAAGGTGATCATACCAATTACCTTTAAAATCGATCACACAAGCTCTCAACATATCCTCTAAGGTCTGAATGGTATGCTCTGCTTGCCCATCCGCCTGTGGATGAAATGTTGTACTAAGGTTAACTTGAGTACCAAGACCTTTCTAAAATGACTTCCAGAAATGAGAGGTAAACTGAGAACCTCTATTTGAGATGATAGACAAAGGAACCCCATGTAACCTCACAATATCATTAATGTAAAGCCTCGCATAGTATTCTGCCAAATATGTAGTCTTGACCGCCAAAAAGTGAGAAGACTTAGTCATCCTATCAACTATCACCCAAATGGAGTCATGTTGTCTGCGAGTAAAGTACGCGGTAATCCTCTGATGAAGTCCATATTGATCACATCCCACTTCCAAGTAGGAATGTTGATCTCTTGAGTCATAACCCAAATTTTTGATGTTCTACCTTGACTTGCTGACAATTGGGGCTCTTACTCACAAAGTCTGCTATATCTCTCTTCATGCCATTCCACCAATAGACTTCCCACAGACCGCAGTACATCTTAGTGGCACCTGGATGAATTAAATACCAAGAGTTATGGGCTTCTGCAAAAATATGTTGATTCAACTCACCTACATCAGGAACACACAATCTACCCTGGTAGCGAAGTACACCATCTCCCTCTAGAAGAAAACCTCCACTCTCTGATTTTGGACTGCATTCTTCAGTTCAAGCAAAATTAGGTCACTGTCTTGATTTTCCTTAACCTCCACTACCAAAGAATATTCTGCCCCATTCTGAACTATTACACCACTATCTTATATGCTCATAAAGCGAACTCCCAAGCAAGCAAGCCTGTGAACATCCTTCAGTAGCTCTTTCCTTTCTTCCTCAACATGGGCTAGACTACCTATAAATAATCTACTAAGAACATCTGCTACTATATTCACCTTACCCGGATGATAATGCACACTCATATCATAATCTTTAAGGAATTCAAGCCATCTCCTTTAGCGAAGATTCAACTCTTTTTGGGTGAACACATACTTGAAGGCTCTTGTGGTCAGTGAACACATCTACATAAACACCATACAAGTAGTGTCTCCAGATCTTGAGTGCAAACATCACTGCTGCAAGCTAGAGATCATGAGTTGGATAGTTCTTCTCATGAACCTTAAGTTGTCTAAAGGCATAAGCTATCACCTTAGCTCGCTGCATCAACACACAACCTAAACCAACAGTGGATGCATCACAATAGATCACATAACCATCTGAACCCTCTGGTAGAGTCAAGACGGGAGTTGTAGTCAATAGTAATTTCAATTCTGTGAAGCTTTTCTCACAAGCATCTAACCATTGAAACTTGACCATCTTCTAAGTCAACCTAGTAAATGGCGATGCTATGGATGAAAATCCTTCCACAAACCTTCTGTAATAACCTGCTAGACCTAAGAAAATTCTTATATTTGTAGCAGAGGTAGGTCTGGGCCACTGTTTCACTGCTTCTATCTTCTACGAATCCACTCGGATCCCTTCGCTAGATACAATGTGACCAAGAAAAGCAAAAGATTGAAACCAGAACTCACATTTACTAAACTTAGCGAATAACTAGCGATCCTTGAAAGTCTGCAGAACAAATCTCAAATGACTTGCATGTTCTTCCTCACTCCTAGAGTAAATGAGGATATCATCAATAAAGACAATAACGAATGTTTTAAAAATCTATTCATCAAATCCATGAAAGCTGCAGGGGCATTAGTTAGTACAAAAGACATAACTACAAATTCATATTGACCATACCGAGTTCTGAAGGCTGTTTTTGGAATGTCATTGTCTCTGACTCTGAGTTGATGATAACCCGATATGAGGTCTATCTTTGAGAAATGGCTAGCACCCTGAAGTTGGTCAAACAAGTCATCAATCCTGGGGATGGGATACTTATTCGTGATTTTGACCTTGTTCAATGCACATTCTGAGAGAACCATCTTTCTTCCTTACGAATAACACTTGTGCACCCATGGTGAAATACTAGGTTTGATGAAGCCCTTATCTAGAAGGTCTTGAGACTGATCTTTCAATTCCTTAATCTCTTCTGGAGCCATTCTGTAAGGAGGAATAGAAATAGGCTGGGTATCTTGAATGAGATAACCCTTAGACATTATCTTTCTGGCCTTAAGGTAAGAAATAAATTGACCCATAGGCGCTAACCTACTACCCTTCCGTTCTAAGATTGGTTCGTCTGAAAACTGAAAACGAACAACCCTAGTTCTACAATCGACTGAGGCATAACATGAGTGTAACCAATACATGTCTAGAATGACATCGAAGTCTACCATTTCTAACTCTACTAGATCTGCTGAGGTGACTTTTCTGAGAGACCGTGACAGGGCAATTTCTGTATACCCGTCTAGATATAATTGGGTAACCAACTGGAGTAGAGACTGAGAAAGGTTCTGAGAGAGTTTCTGGACTGACACTAAATTGGACTGCTAAACTGAGTTACAAAAGACAGTCATGTCTGTTGTCTTTCCACTGAGTGTACGATATGTGAGTCACATCCTTGAGTTTGTAGGATGCCAATCTCACCTATTACTACGAGTTACGGACATCACACCAAATATTTTCTTGATCTTATCAATGAACTTCTGTGGGTCCTTACCAACTTGCGATCCTAAAAACTTAGGCGGATTAATCCTAAAAAAATCACAAACTCTGGCTGCCACTAATCGGTCATTTCTTTTAGTAGGAACTAGAACGTGCTGATTGTTCTGGTTGGTCATACTTTGAGTCAAAGGATGAATTGGCGTTCTGAAAACTCTGCATTTGAACTTTTTTATCTGGTACTAGCGGAATTGCGTTAGCATTGCGTGCTTTAGCATTCCATGCACAAGCTCTACGAGAAGGCATGATCTTAAGTGCTCAACGTCGAGTTAGAATGGAATTAGATCATACCTTATGCACGATAAGAGTAACAAGAAGGTGAAGTTTTTCCTAAAACACTTCATAGTCGCCCTCTCATTATATGTGGTGCACTTCACGCCCATGAAAAGTACGCTACTTAGTGCAACTTTTTAGACATCCTATGACACTTAAACCTAGTGCACTGATACCAATTTTTGTCACGCCTTGAGCTACCCCCGAGACGCGGACACGGAACCTAGGACCACAAATGATCCCAAGCTAACTCTGTTGGCATGTGCATGAGCATACTAAAGAATATAAACTGTTGCAGAATAAAATCATAATTTATATTGAAAAGATGGGGAATACCCATATTCTATAATTGAGATAAATGAAATCAATGAGTTAATACAAACAAAATATTAACTCAATACTAAGCTGAATCTAACTATGTCTAAAAATAGCCTCTAAACTGGACTAGATATACTGGGCAAGCTCCCAACTAAATCTAGAAAAAACTAAAACTAAATGACTAAAGACTGAAATGACACTCATGACAGTTGTCTTCAAAAAATAACGACTCACCACTGAATCTGCTGAACTGGAGATCGGAAATCAATCTATGCGTGATCTGGATGTTGAGAACATGAACCTACATAACGAGAAGATGTAACGCACATATGCATCAGTATTTGAAAGGTACTGAGCATGTAAGATAGAGTAAGCTGAAATAAAACATAACTGAACAAACATAAAAGCAAGTATAACTATCTGACATAATAAATTGAATTCTAAGCTAACTGGATGCAATGACCAATTTATAACATGCTGAAACTGAATGCTGAATATACTGATAAATGGTCAATGAAGAGATTCTGACTGATCTGTGAGAGCTACTAATAACTGATAATAAAACCACATGACCTAAATGTGGAGTCCGATGTATACGCCCCATCGAGAGGACCTTATATACCCTGCCAAAGGTATAAAAGACATGCTGGCGTGATCACTAAACTGATTGCCCACAGAGGGGACTTATAACCTACTTGGCAAGTAGTTATGGGACTAATTTGGTACGCTAAATCCTAGTCCAACTCGGCATTATGCTACTACTTATGAATTCTGTAAATTTACTGATTATGACTGAGTTTTTTGTAAATATTGGATCGCTCAAAACTGAACATGCAAGTTGACAATGCAACAATTAATCTTGTAATTATGCATTTATGACTGAGGAATGTATATTTGAAGTATCTGAAATATCTGACCTAGCAGGTGTAATTCAAGAACTAAAGACATACAAAGCTAGGATTCTAAAATTCATGCGATAATCTGAGTGATAACATGATAATCTAGTTTGGAACATATATTTAGTAAATTTATGAAGTTCTAACAAAGTTTTAGAAACCCTAGGTTTATTCATGATAAGAGAATCAAGAATCTGACTGAAAACTAGGGACCCAATGGGTGAAAAGAACCCACTAGTGAAATCCCACATATCGATGATGAAATTCACGCAAAAATACTTAGGTTTCGGGGCTAGAACTGCTGGAGCTTGTTGCGTTCTTGAACTAGGGTTGTTGAGTTTTTTTTTCTCCTTTCTTGCTTCTAATTTTTCTAACTTTTGATTGAATTATTTGACTTAAATATGTTTTAATTATGTTTCTAGGCTTAAACTGACTAAAATCTAATTATTTAGGGTCAAAACGACGTAACTTAAGGTTTAAACGAAGTGGAAAAAAACCAAAAGACCCCTGGGTAAGTTGCTGTCGGAATAAATGACGGCTAGGACTAACGGTCCTTCGTCTGACTGACGCCCTGCCGTTGGGTCCGTCGACTGGGCCTGTTTGACAGACCTTTACTAAAATGGGCATAACTTTTTACTCGGAGGTCTGATTTTAGCAAGGTCGGTGACCATAGTAAGATAATTCAATTATATATATGTAGGTAGGTAATGAGACACCTAATTCATTTTAAGCTAAGAGTTATGAACATTTGAAATTGATCGAACTGCATTTTCCCTTAACAGTCTGCAACTTTTCTACCTATGGTCAGACCTACGGACCGTAGGTCCACCTACGGACCGTGGTGGTCATCCGTAGATCTTGTCAGAGAGTGGGTGAAGGGAGTATTGATCGGGTCATGGACTATAGACCATCGTCTGACCTACGAACCGTGCTGGTCATCCGTAGCTCTTGTCAGAGAGTGGGTGAAGGGAGTATTGATCGACGGTCATGGACTACGGACCGTCGTCTGACCTACGGACCGTAAGTACGTCCGTCGTTCAAGACTTATCCAATTTTTTTTGAGCTGAAACTTTTTGGAGTTTCTGATCCTATTGACGGTTGTGTAGGACGGACTGTAGGTCCGGCTACGGTCTGTCGATGCCACCGTTAGTTGCACCTGCAGATTTTTTCTGTAAAGCTATTTTTTGGTCTATTTTGGCTACGGGGTGTTACAATATAGATGACATGAAGAGTACTTTTGGTTATGATTTCTTATTTGGAGTTGTATTTGTTCTTGGTTATAAAAAAAGCAAAGTGTTGTTGCTCAATCCCAAAGCAGAATATATCTCAACATCTAAGCTACTTCTTAAGCTATTTGGCTTAGGAGAATATTTGAAGACATTGGTGAAAAATAAAAAAGAGAGACTGTTTTGTATTATGATAACAAATTGGCAATTGCAATTGCCAAGAATCCAGTCAACCATTAAAAATCAAAGCATATTTTCATCAAGCATCATTTTATCCGAGTAGCTCAAGAGAAAGGCGAATTTCAATTATATTATTGCCAAAAAGGAGAACAACTTGCTGACATCTTCAGCAAAGCACATCCTGGAGAAAATTTTTGCTATCTTCGAGAACACATTGGAGTTGTCAAGCAAATGCATTAATGGGGAGTGTTGGAATTAATGCATCCAAATTAATGTTTAGTCTTCCAAAATCATCTATTAATTTTTCAAGAAATCCTTTAGGAGTTTGTAATATCTATGTATCTAAATAGTTGTAATACATGTATTTAGTTATTTGTGCAAGACATTTGGTTTTACATTTTACTATTATAAAAATAGATGTAGTTGATGATTCTAATCATCTCAAATGACCTTAATTAACCTATATAAAACTTGAGTATTCTCTAAAAATAGTATTCTCCTTTTATATTTCCTACATCTAAAAAATCCAATAGAAATTGTTAGGTTATTAGCATTTTAATATTAATATTTAACATATTAAATTGGTTTATTTTGGAGTTATAAGAATGAACATTGGAATGGATGACTTCTACATCATCCATTAGCATTGGTTATCCATCAATGTATTTCATTCTTAATTCCTCCATTACTCCCTTTGTAACCTATGTAACATATGTAACTCCCTTTGTAACATATGTAACATATGTAACTCTCATTGTAACTTATGTAACCTATGTAACTCCCATTGTAACCTATGTAACTCCTAAGGCCATTATCTTCACTATTTACTACCTCCATTACCTTCCTATTCATTGCTAGGAAGACTTCTTGTAGTATAAATAGTGGTAGTCTTCATTTGGTTTAAGATATACACAATTCATAAGAGAAAACAAAGAGTGAAAGAGTTAGTTTAAAAGAGAGTTCTTATTAGTTGAAGGGAGGTGTTCTTTTTTGTGGAGCTTTGGACTTAACTCTTGTCTAGAGTTATTGAGTTATACTTTGTAAAGGATGTTGTATCCTGAAGGGGACAAGTCAAAGAGGACTACTGCTGGACCAGTGAAAATATTTGTTGCAGTGGACATGAATCTCCTTAAAGAGAGCGAGATATCCGCGCCTCAGCCTGAAGAGATTACTTTCTTCATTTTATTTTTCAATTGTAATCTTGCAATTTTATTATCTTGTAAGTTTTTTCACTAACAATTTATAATGAGCTAGCACTTCTTCAAGTATATTAACTTCTTTTTCTAGTGGATTTTTTCTAAGTGATTTTTTATACTATTTCTATTATTGATTCTTGTTAGTGATCTTAAAGTAATGAGTTATTGTCACGAGGTATGGAAAATTCGATATCTTTATGGTTGTGTTATAGGAATGCAACAGATCGGAAGGTGTTAAATTTTTATTTTTCTTGAAAAGATGTACTTGATAGTAGTGAAGTAGTATTATATTTTATTGGGATAATGCCCAAGTACCCCCTCAACCTATGTCCGAAATCTCAGAGACACACTTATACTATACTAAGGTCCTATTACCCTCCTGAACTTATTTTATTAATAATTTTTTACCCCTTTTCGACCTACGTGGCACTATCTTGTGGACCCAACGAAGGTTGACTTTTTTTTTTCAAACTAGTGTCACGTAGGCTAAAAAGGGGTAGAAAATTTCTTATAAAATAAGTTCAGGGGGGTAATAGGACCTTAGTATAGTATAAGTGTGTCTCTGGGATTTCAGGCATAGGTTGAGGGGATACTTGTGCATTATCCCTATTTTATTTATTTCTTGGAGAATGACCAGAATCACTTCCAAATATTTGTTGTTATCATAATATAAATCTTTTTAAGATGTAACTGTATTCTTACTATGCCTTTGTTATTTAGTTTTTTGTTGGTAAAGGTTATTTTTCTATCCTTTCTAGAAAGCAATGAAAGCTATTTCTTTAGAAAGGATAGAAGATTTCACCTTGAACAACAAAAAGACAAAAACACAAAGGTATAGTAGAAATACAATTACATCTTAAAGCACTTATACTATGGTAACAAAAAATATTTCAAAGTAATACTTGACATGCTCTAAGAAAGAAATAAAACCTAAAAACTAAAACTATTGCACTACTAACGGGTACTTTTTACAAGGAAAACAAAAAAATAAAAAACAAAAAATTGAATACCTTCCAGCTTATTTCAATCAGCATCCACCTCTCTTCACACATATAATACAACCACAAACATATTGTAGGAGTCAGATGTGCAAATTAACTTATATAATTTCGACATTGATTGTTTTTCTCTCTCTATGAATCGAAGATTCTTCATAATTCTAGAGTTAATTAGTCTCTCAAATGCAAATGAATGTTAAAGTAGCACTCCACATTGTAATTCCAACATTTCTTCATACACTCATTTCTTCAGTGATTATTTATTACTCGTGCACCATTAAAAGGTAGGAATAAAAGGAAGTATTTGAGTAACCTTTTACAACAAAACTATTTATTATGGAAACTTCTTAATGGCCTTTCACTTAGGGTTACTGAGAAATTCAAATGATTGGAATTGAAAATGTCTAGTAGAGTTTTAATTTTTTCCTTGACATCTTCAAACTTGGTCAAGGTAGAATCAAACATTGATTCATACTGAACTAACAACAATAAATAGTCTATGTACAATATGTGCCTAATTGAAGATTTTTTTAATTATAAGTGTAAAAGATCATCCCATGAATCAAATTTATAATATCTAAACAACATATCATCGAATGTGCTTTGCATATTGCCTCTACTCTGACATAGACCAACATTTTGTCTCAACATTAATATTCAGCACAGACCCCAAGTCCCAACCTAAATGTCATGTAGATTATGTCTTCCTATCTGATTCCCATCGCCTAGTCGCATAAGATCAACACATTTTCTATATAAATAACAAAGAGGAGGATATAGCATGCGAGTATCAACTTATTTAACTTTAGACTATTCTCTTTATGTAATGACTCTTTAGTTTGATTAATGAAAATTCTTGATTTACCAAAAAAGGAAAAGAAAAAAGGAATAACATTTTTGTCAAACACAGGTAGTTGCAAAATCATAGAGATGTCTTGCTGTCCTTACCTGATGTTGAAATAGATGAAGGCACCGGAGTAGTAAGGTCATGATGTATTTGAGATATTGTTCCACACATTTTCTCTTATATTAATACTAGAGTTGAGTGTCCTGAAATGTACTAAGTTTCATCATTACCTAATTCCAGAGATAAAAACTACCTTGTATAAAACATTAGTTGGTTTTAATTAATATTGTGTAGTAGTAAATTTAATATGCAGTTATCTATTTGTTCCCCCCCCCCCCCCCCCCGAAATAACTCACATTTTTTGGTCCAAATTAACAACATATTAAAACATATAAGAATGCATGAAAGAATTACAAGAAACAAAGATTACGAGAATATTTGATAAAAAGACAACAAACGTAAATTTTACGTTCCTTTCAATCTCATTTAATAGGAATTTTAATGTAAGTGTTCTTCTTACTGCCAGAATGTCCCTTTTCAGCGAGTCAATTTTGTAGGTTTTTTACTTATGTACTAGATGTTGGTATCATCACTGTAACATATATTTACACTATTAGCGCCTTTTGCATATTCTTTATTGTCATACTACTATTCTTAATTTACCCATTAAGAAGTCGAGCTCTGCAATAATTTTAAGACAAAAAGAACACAAATCAAAGTCATCAACAAGAACAAATATAATAAAATGAAAACGACAAAATGAACTCATATATATCAACCCAACTTAAATACTCTCTCCATACTAGATTAGAATTGCCTTAACATGATATGCCAACAAATTATTGAATTAATATTTTAGGTATATCATCTTCACAGTACTATACCTTTATTTGATTGCAATGGTGCTTTAGAAAATTGATTTGCATATTCACACACAAGACTAAAAAAATAAAAGATAATATTGATTTAAAATTTTTAAGTAAGTCCACTTTAACATCGAAAATCCAGAATCAAGTTTCAAAAAGAAAGGGAAAAAATCAACAACGTTCTTTGACCTCTTTGGTCACTACAATTCGCAAACCCAATCAAATATTAAAACTTTGACAATCATCAACAATATATAAAACTTAATCAAAAGCTTTAAATATCTCAAACAATAAATGCAAAATAGATATCGTTTCAAACTCAAAAGAAAGAAAATTGAATGCAAATCAAAACAATTAACCAACATATACCTGAAATTGCAGAAAAAATTGGAGAAGAAGCTTGGAAAGTTAATGTGAAAAGAAAGCATTGAGAGAGATCATTTAGACTAACGATGTTAAGGCGTTTTTGCTGCCTGCAATATCACGTAAAAATGATTGGGGCCTTTCAGAAAAAAAAATTTCGTCACCTTCACATTATCATACAATAAACGTGTTTATCAAACTTTTTTGAACTTCATAGCATGATAATAAAGAATGAGAGGAATGGAATACCTTCCCATAGCCCCATGTGTGTTGTCGTTAGATTCTAAAAACTTCTTTGTGCACTTTGTGATTGATTTGCATTGGAGAGAGGAATAAAATCTACAATTATAATGGAATACTTCTCAAAATACCTGTAGACATGTAGTATTAGTACCAAATGAGTGTCACAATAAGGGGTTGAAATCTTGGAAAAGTTCCCTCTTCTGGAAAAGAGAACAAAGGCAATAAGTAATAATACTCAACCCTTATTGAATTTGTTTTCCTTTTTTCCAGAAGAGAGAACTTTTCCAAGAATTGACATTCATTTGGTACTATCACTGCATTTATACAAAAATTTTGAGAAGTGTTTAGTACTATTCTACAGTTAATTTGTCTCTTAGACGGACATGATTGCTAAGGTATCACTCCACACTGCAATTTTAGTATTTCTTATATCTATTTTAACACACATTAATTCCATGATTATTGATTACCCTTGCTTCACACTGCACCATTACCAACTAGAAATATAAGGAAACATTTCTACCTTTTATGACACTACTATTAATGAAACATCTTAATGGCATATCAATTAGGATAACTAAGGAATTCAAATGGTTAAAATTTAAAATGTCATGTAGCCCTAGTTTTTTTTCGTTTCATATTGTAGAGTCTTAGGATGATAATTATGAGAAATTCAACAAATGCTAATGAAAGAATAACTGATTTTAATAAGCAAAAACAACACGATGCAAAGTGTAAAAAGCAAAAAACAAGGCAGTGCTAATTTTAGTAAGCAGAGACAATACAGTAGTAATAAGACTCGAAAAACAAAAGCAAAAATTGTGACGACATAATTAAGAAAAGCCATAAAAGAGAGGAACAGACAATGTAAGAGCTCATATACCAAATCTCATAAAGAGATGTGCACAACATTGTGTTGATTTTCCTTTCACAAAAGCAGTTGCAGCTACTATGTACATATAGGTATATATCTATATATTTCTTAACTGTTATAGAAATTGAAGAAATACCATGTGTGGAAAAAAAATTGAGCGGATAGAGCCCTACAGATTACAATTGAACTTAATAGCTGTTCAAGTGTAATGTAATGTAATAAGTTTCACAAAAGTATCACACAAATCAAGTCAACTTATGACATTCAAGAAGAAGTTCAACCAGTGTTACATTGTGAAATGGATATCTAGAAGGAACTTAATATGCAGTTATCCATCACATTGTTTCTTTTTTAGGAATGACTAACATTTTCCCCTCCAAATTAACAATATATTAAAATTGATTAGAATGTATGAAAGAATTATCACAGACAAAGACAATGACAATATTTGTTAAAAGGACAACATGCCTAAATTTCACATTCCTTTCAATCCCATTTGATAAGAAATTTTATTTAAGTTTTCTTCTTACTGCCAGAAGGTCCTTTTTATTGAGTCGATTTTGTTGATTTCTTCCTTTTGAGTGAGATGTTGGTATCATCTCTATAATATATATTTACGCTAATTTAACAGAAAGCCTAAATAAATTGAACTCTCTAATAGTCTCCTTCTACTATTCTTAATTTACCCATTAAAAAATTAAGCTCTTTGATAATTTTATGACAACAAGAGCAAAGATGATAAAGTAAAAATGACAAAATGAATTCATGTATCCACCCAACAAAAAAAACTATCGGTACAATATCTAGAACCGCCTTAACATGATATGATAACAAAATAATAAAATTAATGTTTAGGTATATTATTTTCTCCGTTACCCCCTTATTTGATTTCAGTTATAGCAGATTGATTTACATATTCACACATAAAACTAAAAAAAAAATAAAAAATAAGAAAGGATTGATTTATTAGAAAATTTAAATCAGTCTGCTTCAGCATCAGAATCTGAGAACGAGTTTAAAAAAAAGAAGAAAAAATCAACTATCTTCCTTTTACCCCTTTGATCACTGCAATTCGCAAATCCAATCAAAGATCAAAACTTTGAAAATTATTCACGACTCTATGTATAAACGTAATCAAAAGCTTTAAATATTGAAAAGGGTAAAAGAAAAATTGAATGCAAAAACAATTAACCAATATATGTATGCCCCAAAATTGCAGGAACAATTAGAAAAGAAGCTTGAAAAGTTGGATCAAGTGATAATTAAAGTGACACACCTCGACTAAAGAATTGCTCCTTTGCGAATAGTTTCTCACCCCCTCTGATTTTGATTGAAGATTACAGTAATATGGAAGAATGATAATGGAGAAATGGAAATACCTAGAAGAGAGTAAAAAGAAAAAAAGTAGTTAAGGACAGGTGATTTAATCGAGGACAAGTGATTTGCTGAAGACACGAAATAGTTTACACAAGAAAGACCTAGAAGAGAGTAGAAAGAAAAAGATGGTCTAAGATAGCTGATTTGCTGAAAACAAGAAATAGTGTACATATGTTGTGAGTTTTTAGAGAAATATTTTTTTACTTGCAGCAAAAATTTACGTAGGCGGAAAAGGGATAGAAAATTACTTATAAAATAAGTTCAGGAAGTTAATAGGACCTTATAAGTGTGTCTTTGAAATTTTGAGCATACATTGAGAGAGTACTTGTGCATTTTTCCTAAAACAATTGCAAAAGACGGTACAATGTTATTATTGAACAATATACTTCAAATAGAGTATTGAATTATCTTGCTGAGTTATATTACTAAAATCTAAACAAAATGAAGCTTAATTACTACATTTTTATAATATTACAACCAGAATGTCCAAAAGCAAAACTTTTGCATCACACCAACCATTTGAGAACACTGCGAAAAACAACCATTATTATAAATTGCTCATATTTAAGAAAATTATTAGGCTTAGATATAAATAAAACTCTTGTTTTTATTTGAAAATGAAGTTGTTAATCTCATTCATACAAATCGTAAAAAAAAGGGTGAAAATAAATAATATATGTATTTGTTCGCAACAATATATTAGATAGACGATTAAGTAACACGATTAAAATCTTTCAATCAAAGTAACAATGTTTTAGCAATCTTTGTTTAAATTAATTTAAATTTAGACAATTGACAATATTGATATTTGAGCATATTGTATAAATTATTCAAGTATTATCAAACTCGTCATACATTAACAGAAGTTTTGTCAATTAAATAACACTTACAAGTACAATAACATAATGACAAATAAAAATAAATCCACACAACAATACAAAATGATAGAAGAATTACATAAAAATGTGGATTGCATAAGACATTTAATTTGGACAACCATATCTTGACTCCAAAATGGAAAAGCAAACATAAAATTATGAGCTAATAAATAAAAATCTCAAGGAAAAGGTCATCTCTTCTATACTTCTAAGTTCTAAGTTCAACTATTCCAATGTAAGAATTATTTTTTCATGATTTCATCTCTTATACTTCTAACTTCAACTATTTTATCGTAAGAAAGCTGACTTCAGAATGATGTCATCTTTTCTTCTCCTCATTTATCTTCTTGACGATATATTATATCATTATCTAGGAAGAAGATTAGAAAATCGTAGATGACAAAAAAAAGAATATGATGATCTAGGGACAAGAGAATTGTGGCTATACTTTACTGGCATTTATAGTGATATTTAATGTTGGGTTTTATTTGCCCTAAATTTCTTACCATAAATAGGTTTTCCTTTTAGGGAAAGGTTTTGGATTGACTAATCCTTTTTCTAGTAGGAAAAGGTTTAGGACTCTATAGATAGAGGAATGTTCCTTCTAAATTTCATCAACATTCACAATGTATTCTTAAGGGCTTTGAGAGTTTTGGTTAGAGGGAGAATTTGTGGGTCACAAGCTTGATACGTTATCACTTGTGTGAACCTCCCATGTATTCCGAGTGAATTGGTTGATGTTGTTTCTCTCTGTATTTTGTACTCTCATATTTATAGTGGATTGATCATCTCCTTTGTGGACGTAGGTAGATTGACCGAACCACGTTAAATATTTGTGTCTTTTGGTATATTTCTTGTTGTCTTCTTACTCGTGGTCTTTCGAGGTTTGCTTTGCTAGCTTCCGCATTTACACCTGCTTATTTACGGTCCTAACAAGGGGTATCAGAGCCAGATTCCATGATGGAGTCAGGTTTAGTGGTTCGATAATCGATGATTGAACCAGGTTAGAAAGAGGTGTTCATCTTGACGGGTGTAGTTCTAGCCGCAACTTTTTTGACAGTAATGAAGATTTTTGTTGAAGAAATTGTTTCAGAGAGGTTCTCTGTGTTGAGACATAAATTTTGCAAAGGAGATTTTAGAGAGGAGAAGCAAGTTGTTGATGATTAAGAAAAGAAGGTGGACAAATTTATTTTGTCAGAAATTTAGGCCAAGGGGGAGATTTGTTGGGTTTTATTTGCCGTAAATTTCTTACCATAAATAGATTTTCCTTTTAGGAAAATGTTTTGGATTGACTAATCCTTTTTCTAGTAGGAAAAGGTTTAGGACTCTATAGATAGAGGAATGTTTCTTCTAAACTTAATCAACATTCACAATGTATTCTTAAGGGCTTTGAGGGTTTTGGTTAGAGGGAGAATTTGTGGGTCACAAGCTTGATACGTTATCACTTGTGTGAACCTCCCATGTATTCCGAGTGAATTAGTTGAGGTTGTTTCTCTCTGTATTTTGTAGTCTCGTATTTATAGTGGATTGACCATCTCCTTTGTGGACGTAGGTCGATTGACCGAACCACGTTTAATCTTTGTGTCTTTTGGTATATTTCTCGTTGTCTTCTTACTCGTGGTCTTTCAAGGTTTGCTTTGCTAGCTTCCGCATTTACACCTGCTTATTTAAGGTCCTAACATTTAACAGTCTTTTCACCTAAAAATTCAATTATGAGACACATTGAATCATGACATAAATTTTATATTTGATTACAAAATTCAAAGAGTCACCGAATCGAAAGAGTCTCAACACATTTAATCATGACACATAAATTTTTTTGTTATTTCAAAATTCAAAGAATCGGTGAATTGAAAGAGTAATATACAATCTTTAGTCTTCTACTTTATTTAAATTAATTAATCTAATAAATTATAATTACAGTGTCATAACATAAGAATTAAAGTATATTTGTCGGGCTTCATATATATCACAATGTATTTTCAATAATAATATTTAATAAATCAAGTAACCATATGATATATGATATATAGATTATTTTATGTAAATTGAAGGAGAAAAATAAAAATAATTTTTTTAAAAGTGGAACTAATTTATTTTTTAAAAAAGATAAAAATGTCCAACAATTTTCTTTGATTTTTGACTCAACACCTTTCCAGTTTTAGAATCTAGTGTATTATTATTATTATTATTGTTATTATTATTATTATATAATTACTATTTAATATTTAATTGATGAGCTCTTTCATAATATTTTTATTTAGTGTAGGAATAAAATGCTATTTTAACCTTTAACATTTTTTGTTCCCACTTTTAGTAACTAGCTAGTCTCTAGGTACGTGCGTTGCACGTGTGTCTTGTGTTAATTAGTACAAAAAAATTAAATGATATAGATGCTATTATTTGCAAGTAATATTGAGTAACCAAATTTTGAAAGAGATATATAATTGTTTGTAGTTACACTCAATCAATTCAATTGGTATATGTGATATTGTTCTTATACAGTTTTAATATATCTTATACTTAGTACAACACTTATCTTATTTTTTTTTAATATTTCAACAACAAATAGTTTATATGTGACATATGTATATAACGTTAATTATATTTGCAAGTGTTTTACTAACTATCTTAAAGTTTGTATCTTGTGTAAGAAATTGTAACATCATCATTTTTATAGACATGTGCATATCAGAAGTTGTTGCCGAATAAAATTGTCTTTCATGTTGTAGAAATTTTGATCAACATATATATGTTTCTTTAAGGTGGATAAAGTATCATTGTCAATTTCATGGAATACACTTGTAAAATAGTGTTTATTTGTGATAGAGATAGTTAATAATTAGCGACATTTTAAATTTTAATCGATATATAAAAATTCAATTGCCCGTACAACTTTCTTTGTTTGATCCAATATTATGAGTCCATTCATATGTAAATTTAGTAGAAAATATAAAAAATTAAATTATTTAAATATAATCATAGTACGGAATATTATATAATCGATCAATACTCACGAATAAAAACTTGATTTAAATGGTTGAAACATTTATAATATCTTATATAAAGATTGGGTGTACATCTTAAAAAAGTATCCACTCAAAGAAATACTAATTTTTTATGAATCTACTGTTTATATATTTTCTACTACTAAAAAAATTTAATAAAAAGATATATATATATTAAATAAAAAAATACAAGAAATATCAAGAACTATATAAAGTGGATAAAAAGTAAAGAGAAATGATAATAGATCACAATATATATTGATTTAATGAAGTAAGCTATTAATATTCCTAACCAAATAGATTCCATGCATCTGTTGTACCACTCAAATATAATTTAATTTATTTTAATATACGCCATAGAAATTGAAACTATTTTGATGCTTAGAAAACTGAACATATTTTGATGCTTAGAAAATTAAAAATGATTAAAATCCATATTGGAGGAGGTGAAACTCAAAACTAATGAATAAAAAATTAACTTTTGTGTTGGATTAGTAATTAATAATTAAGGGCAACTTTCACATATAGCAAATATGAGATTCATATTTGTATGCTATAACAAAATTTGCATAATTGCGCTCCATAACAAATATATATATGCGTAATTCGCTATACATATACAATTGAAGCGAATTGTATAAACGAAGTTTATAAAACAAGAAAGAGAAAGAGACTTGGGTAGAGAATTGTATAAAATGAAGTGTATAAAACATATTGTATAATTATAAGTGTGTAACATGTTTATATATACAATTTGAATTTATATAAAATGAGAAAGAGAGAGTGACAAAAGAGACTTGCACAGGGAATATACAATTGAATCGAATTGTACAAAACGAGAAAAGAGAAATTATATTCAATTTGAATTTGTATAAAATGAGAAAGAGAGAAAGACAAAAGAGACTTGGGCAGGGGAGTACCTTTATTATATAATTATAAGTGTATAGGACAAAAATATATGTATTTGCATGTGCATATATAATTTTCTCTCGCTTTATACAATTAGAAACACAATTTATACAATTCCATTGTATAAAGCGAGAGAGGCGAGCGACAGAAAGCGAGCGAGAGAGGAGAGTGGTGAGAGAGAATAGGAGGGAGTTTCAGAATGACATTGTAAGAATGGTTCTCTTTTAATTTCAGAATGAAGCTACTTGTTCTTCTCTCCAGTTAGTTTTTTGACGACATATATTCATATCATAATCTAGGAAGAAGAAAAGAGAATAGTAGATGATAGAGAAGAAAAGAATGTGATGACCTAGAAAGCAATTAACTGGTATTAATAGTGATATTTGATTGCCTTTTCACCTACAATTTTTTTTTTTACTGGGGCACATTGAATCATGATAAATTTATTGTAGTTTCAAATTTAAAAAATCATAAAATTTGAAGAGTTTCATACTTTATTGTTTCATGATAGATAAATTTATGTTAATTTCAAAATTCAAAGACTCACAAAATTCAAAGAGTTTTATATTGTCATAACTAAAAATTAAGTTCAGTTGTTGAACTTCATATTCTACCATTATGTAATTAAATATTTATATTTAAAAAATTAAATAATTTATTTTGATTTAGTGGAGGGGCAAAATGGTAATCCAACTTTAAAGTTTGGAAGTTCTCACTTATAATAATATATGATGATATGATATGATGATGATATGATATTATGATATATGATATGAAATGATATATATGATGATACGTAAGTAGAAAAAAATTCTAAAAACATACGTACATATATAACACAAAATGAGAAAAATATAAAAATAAAATAAAAACAAATTATTACCAGAGAGTTAGATGGGATGGGGTAGACTTGTATTTTATTCTATTAAACATTCATGATTTAATTTATTTGATTGATCACTAAATTACACCCTTAAATGTAGAATCACTCTTCTTCTTCATTAACATTTAATGGATAATTATATAATGATATTACATGTTCCTTTCACAAAATAATTTATAACTCGTGTGATAACGAATCAACTATATAAACTACTAATGTATCATTACACTTGAAGAATAATGCAAAGATTATAATATAATAAAATAATAACAAGTTGAAATTGCCATAGCTTTCCTTTGATTTTTTACACTTATATGTGAATATGATCCAACAATAATTGCGAGTCTAACATAATCTCATAAGATAGATTTGAGAAGAATCATAGGTAAATTTACTCTCTTCTTATTAAGTTAGAGAGATTATTCCTATTTCAACTCAAATAAAATATTTTAAAATAAAATGAAAAAAGAAACACAATAATTAAAAAAAGAATCATAATGTCAATAAATAGTCCAGTTAAATAACTGAATATTATTATGCAAGATGTGATATTTAAAATTAAAAAAAAATCATATTTATTAATAACTAATATAAATTTGAGACCCCATCATAACATGAAGGACTTCATCATACTGTGAAGATGGACGCAATGATTCAGTCATCTTTCTAGAATGTATTGCCATTAAAATGAGAATCAGTTTACATTAATATTCCATGACCGACTACAGAAGACATCCTTCTTGTCAGAAGAAAGGTAGAGAAATATCAACAATTAATAAGGACTTACATATGATGTTCGTTGACCTTGAAAAAAAATGACAACAAAGTCTCGATGTAAGTTCTCCAAAGAAGCCCGAAGACAAGAGGTTTATCTATCACTTATGTTAAGGAGATAAATGACACGTATGATGGATCTTAAACCTCGATTAGAACAATTGGAGGAGACTCATATCACTTCATACATGAGATAAAGTTGCACAAGCGGTCAATTCCTAGTCCATTCTTGTTTTCATTGGTGATGGATGAATTGACATTGCATATTTAAGACAAGATCTCTCAGTGTATTATATTTGATGACATACTACTAATTAATGAGATCCACAAGAAGAACTAAAAGTAGATTTGTGGAGAAAAATTTTGGAGTACAAAGGGTTCAAGTTGACGAGGACTAAATCACTTGGAGTACAAACTCATTGATGCAATGAATGAGAAAGGCGTCGGAGTGGGGATTGACACATGAACGTATCCCAAGAAAGATAATTCCAAGTACCTTATTTTTGTAATTTAGGAAATCTGAGACGTCGATAATGATATTACACATCGTATTGGTGTGACGTAGACCAAGTGAAAGCTTTCCTTTTGAGTCTTATGTGATAGGATACTATCACAAAAAAAATGAAGATGATTTCTGCGGAATTGTAATTAGACTGACGCTGTTGTATATTTGGAGTATTGACCAATCACGAAGATCAGAATATGCATATTGCAGTAATGATGTTAAGGAGATGGATGTGTGGGTATATTTGTAGCGATAAAATTAGGAATGATATTTCCGATAAGGTACGGTGGCCATCATTATGAACAAGATGAAAAAAAGATGACTAAAATGGTTTGGACATGCGAAGAGCAGATGCGAAGATGCCCACAAAAGATTAAATATTAGAGGCATATAAAGAGATAGAGGAAATCCGAAAATACATTAGAGAGAGAGGTGATAAGTCAAGACAATATGCAACTTCATATTATCGATGGCATGGTCTTAGATAGGAGGGTATGTCACATATTAGGGTAGAAGGTTATTAGATAGTGGGGTATTCAGGTTGTAGGAAATATAGAAGGAGAATACGATTTTTAGAGATTGCTCAAATTTTATATAGGATACTTAAGATCACTTGAAATGATTACAATCATTAACTACTTCAAAATTTGTACTATTTAAAATAGAAAACAAAAAGTCTAACAGAATTAACTATATACATATATCACAAATTACTAGATACAATATTGAAATACTAAACATAATTCTGAAAGACTTCTTGAAAAACTAAGATACAATATTGAAATAGTAAAAATCAAGGTGTGAATGCATTAATTCCAATACTCTCCTTTATGCATTTGCTTGAAAACTCCAATGCCTTCTTAAAGATGGCAAAACTGTTCACTTGGAAATGTTGTGGTGAAGAAGTCGACAAGTTGTTCTCCAGTGTGACAATAATTGCAACTGAATTTCGCCTTTCTTTTGTTTTTTTGAGTATCTCCTTTCTGATTGAGTTTAGTTATGCAAATCCACTTTAGCTTCACAACTTCTCTTTCGTTGGGTATACTCATACACTCCCAAGTATTATTTTTCTCAATGTTTTGAATTTTTTCTACCAACTGCTTTCTTCCAAACATCATGCTTTATTTCCTCCTGATAAATTTCTTTCTTAACACTGACAAAGTTGCATCGCTGATAAATGTCATTCAACATTTTTGTTCCACTTGGAAATGACTCTTCATCATTTGAATATGAGATTTCTCCTCCTTGAGGGACATCTTCCTCTTCCTCGTCCTCTTCTTGATTTGACTCATCTAAAGATATGTTAGAAATATTATCTACCTTATTCATAATATGTATCTCAAAAAGGTCTTGCACCATGTCCTTTTGCTTGAGAAGCTTCAAACCATGAAAATTCAAATGACAAAATCTTTCGTGTTAAAGCAAAGAGTTATCTACAACTTCATTTTTGAATGCATTGTAAAAGAAATTTTATTTTTATCATCTCTTCTTCAACAATGACTTGATTTGACTCAATTGTATCATAAATCTTGCAATATTATCTCTAAACATAATAGAATAATCATATTCCAAGAATTGACCAATAGTAAGCAAATTTTGTTCCAATTCAGGAACATAAAACACATCATGAATTTGCTTACTACTTCCTTTTATTTTGATTGAAATGGTACCTTTACCTTTTGCATCAACTATGCCTCCATTCCCCATTCTCACTTTAGTAGTGATGCTACTATTAATTTCTAGGAAAACTTTCTCATCTCCAGTTATGTGATTGCTACAACCACTATCAATATACCATTTATTGCTTTTTGCTGAAAGATCACATTGAGAAGCAAAGAAAATATTGTCTTCCATTTCTTCCTCCTGTTCTTCACAGAATTTTGTTTCCTCTTTTTGCTTGTGCCAACAATAATTCTCATTGTGGCCAAATTTTTTATAACAATTACATTGGGGCTTGCCTTTGTGCCAACATTTTCTATTACATTGTGATTAGTCCTTTTGTAAATTTTACAAAAAAGACGAGTAATTTTCTCACCTTTTTCTTCAACATTCTTAGAAGAATTATTATGATCTTTCTTCTTTTTTGGATTGTAATTATTCTTTTGTTAGTTCTTTGAGAAATTTTGAGAATTCTTATTTGTTTTAGACTTGAAAATCATCTCTTTAAATTGACCAAAAAAATCTTTGTTTCTCATGTGCACGAAAAGATCCAACTAGCTCTTTGATGGAAAGCTTTGAAAGATCTTTCGTCTTCTCAGAGATAGCAACTATGTACTCATATTTTTATGTAACACTAATTAGAATCTTTTCCACAACTTGTTGGTCAGAAATTGTATCACCGTGATTTCTCATTTCATTAACATTATTCATGACTCTTGTGCAACATTCATCTATTTTTCAGATTCTATCATCTTTAAATTTTGAAACTCTCTTCTAAGAGTTTGAAGATTTATAATGCGTACCTTTTCGTCACCATACACCTCAATTTCCAGAGAATACCAAGCTTCCTTTGCAGTCTCACAAGTACAAATTTTTGAAAAATATATTCTTGAGACTCCCATTTAGATTTTGCTCAAGGCTTTTGTATCTTGACGATACCTAGCCTCAAGATTTTTCATCTCTGCTACAGAAAGTTCACCATCTTTTTCTGTTTCTTCAAAGCCATTTACAAAAATAGTCTACAAACCTTCAACATCTAGATGTGTTCTCATTCTTATCTTCCAGTATTCAAAATTTATTTCATTAAAAACGAAGTAAGAACAATTGAAGAATCAACACCTTCATTTATTTTGGATGCCATATTTTTTTCTTCACCTAACTCCAGATTAAGAACAAAATCTGCTCTGATACTAATTTGTAGAAAATATAGAAGGAAAATACTATATTTAGAGAATGCACAAGTTTTATATAGGTTACTTAAGTCCACTTGAGATGATTACAATCATCAAATACATTACTAATTATACTATTCAAAATAAAAAAGAAGTCTCACATAATTAACTAGGTACATGTATCACAAATTACTAGATACATGTATTACGAAATTCTAAAAAACTTTTGAATAACTAAGAGACAATATTGAAATACTAAACATTTAGGTGTGAATGCATTAATTCCAACACAGATTTTTTAGATTATGTCATTGTACAAGTTGTTTTCTTGTGCCTTTTGCTTTTGATATCAATCATAATATATTTATTGTGTTTGAGTTACCACATTATTTTGTTGGGATTGTTAGTCCTTTCTTATAGAGTTTGCAATGCTTCTCATATTAGTTATTATGTTTTCTTCTTCTTTATAGTACCTGAACTTGCTGCACATGAGTGTCGAAGACCTTTTGAGAACAACCTCTTTGCCTATACAAAATAGTGGTAAGGCCTACGTACAATTTTTCCTCTCCAAACAACACTTGTAAAACTTTACTGAATATGTTGTTTTGTTGTTTGATAAAGAGGATCAATAAAACGATTCTAATTCAGTCGATGTTCATATGGATTCCGAACAAGTGAAAACCAAAAAAAAGGGCTTACTAAAGGTCCAATAATATTCATAATCATTCATTAATAATATTCATAATGATTAACATAATGCACTTCATAAATAAATATGAGTATAGAGCAGAAATGTGTTCAAAAATATGCACCAAAAAAAGATCATAGGAAATCTTAATTTAAGAACTTTTTGAAAGAATTTAGTTCACAACATATGATTGAATCCTCCAGCCTCCAGAGCAACCCGATTCCCATTAATGTTATGGAGCAATTGTTGCAGCCACCTCCTCTTCGTTGGATCACCTGATAAAATAAAGCTAAAGAACAGTCATCGGGATCAAATTTTTTTTACAAAGGTGTCGTGCCCAATCCAATAGTGTTTGTAATGCACTAGTACTTCTTCAAGTATATTAACTAAATTTCCTTGTAAACTTTTTTTTAGTGATTCTTGATATTGTTTCTATTATTCATTTTTGTAGGTGATCTTAAAATAATGTTCTTAAAGAGTAAGAAATGAAGATTAGATATTTGTTGCCATAGGTTCATTGAAGAGTTGGCCTATGAAATATAAGAATGTTCTTGTAGATAACTATCTCAATCACATATTTTTCATGTAAAATGCTTTGTGGCCTTCAAAAACTTATAAATACATCTCTTAACAAAAAAGGAATAAGATATCTGGACTTCATAATCATGATATGTTCTCGAGATCTGGATAGACTTTTTTGGGATAATAGTTGTAATTGTGATCCATCATAGTTGTCATACTTGGTTTCCCTTGAATCGATCCTTATGACAGTTTTCTACTTTGTAGGAAACATTCTTTTGTATTTGTCCCCCTTTCTTAATGCAATATGCAAGTCAACACCTTCTAAATATTTGAGACTTACAATCTTAGGTGTCTTTGATACCCTCATGAATGTAATATGTCTACTATACATTTTTCAGGCATATTACCTTCACGAGGGCACCAATGATACCTAAGCTTGTAAGCCTCAAGTGTTTGAAAGGTATTGACTTTTTTAATTTGTTGTTTTAAGAGAAGGGTATAAATACAATACATTCTAAAAAGTAGAAAACTGTCAAAAAGATTTATTCAAGGGAACCAAATATCACAACTATGATGAATCACAATTACAATTATCATCACATAAAAGTCTATCTCGGAGAAAACTTAAATGATTATGTTTTTTCACATCATTGATTATTGAGTCCATTTATTTGGTTCCTTTTATTTTTTTTCATGAAAGATGTATTTATAAGTTTTTGAAGGTTACAAAGCTATTTTCATGTATAATATGGGTTGGGATAGATATCTAAGACAACATTCTTGTGTTGCACCAATGAACCTAAGGTCACAAACATGCATGTTATGATCTTCATTTCTTCCTCTTTATGGACAACATAATTCTCTCTTGATAACTCATTACAACAAAAAGGATTAATAGAAGTAGAATAAAAAATCGCTAAGAAAAAGCCTATACGGAAATTGAAAAGTTAATATACCTGAAGAAGTGCTAGTACATTACAATCTCAGATAATACATTGCAATCTTTGATAGATTGTTTAATAGATAGAAACAATATCATGCAATGTGAAAATTACTAACATTTAAAAACTTATAGAAACAACTACTAACTTCCAAACTAGAGAAATAAAAATAAAATAGTTGGATAGAAAGTGTCTACAATAGAAGTTCAAGAAATATTTGAGAGAATAAAATTTATGTGTATTTTGGAGATGAATAAACTCTAGAATTATAGTGAAACACTACTCAAAATATTTGTAAACAAAGGCAATAGGTGTTTATTGGAAAATCTTAATACCATTAAGCAGAACAACATATTGATACTCAGCCAATATTTGGTGTTTCACATAAACCCAAATATAAGAACATTGCTAAAAAGAGGGGTTAATAGCAAATAGGAGTACTAAGGCAGACGCTAGCTGTTCAACCATTGCTCAACAAGAAGAAATTATAATTAAGCATGCCAAGGGACATGCTGGAAACACATTGCAATAGTAAAGACATAATATTGTCTTTGTAAGCACATATGTGAAACTATTAACTAGAACATAATATTGTCTTTGTAAGCACATATATGAAACTATTAACTAGAAGTGGGATCGTATATGTAAGATGAAATTTATAGTTTATTTACTAAACAGTAGTTATAACATTTCTACTTGATAATTATATTGCTATGGTTTCGACATTGATTGTTTTAAATTTTCTCTCTCCAAGAATTAAAGCTTCTTCATAATGAAACAAATCGATCCCAGATGAACCCTCCAGATTACAATATTGTACTCTGAACCTCTTTTTCCTCGGACTATTCTCAACAAGCATCTAATAGGTAAATTCGACAGTCGATAGAATCATTTTCCATCTTAATTTTTGGTTCATCCAATTACATTTCAATTCTATCAAATGATAAGAAGTTTAATAGTCATCACAACCCTCAAATTTATAGAACTACACCATAATGAAGAATTGAAATCATCCCCGAGGAACTGATAGAAAGCATAAACAATACGACAGTAAACAAAAAATGAAAGTAAATATGTAGCTAAATAGGAATAATAACACTTCGGAAAGTTCAAGAAGGATGTTCTCACGAAGAGTAGGGTTATGGAGATCAAGTACAAATTGTTCAAAAAAATCGAATTTCACAATCCTTATTGGAAGTTGATCTGGAACTAGTACAAGAATATGGCATACATCCAACTCCTATGAAAATGCCGAAACCCATTGAGTTAGGTTTGTCATTCTAAATACTCAATAGAATGTTTTTATCATTTTCTTCCTTTCTCTTTCCCTAGTTTATTTTTTCTCCTCTTTCTTCTATTCCTAGACTGAATAAAGAAAAAATTCACCTTTTAATTTAAAATGTGGCACTATCAATGAAGAAAAAATATTTCTTTTACGTACTAATAGATTTCATTAATGACCGTCTTCATTGAACAGGTTGCGGTTTTAAATCAAATGATGAAATTTGTCTTTATTCAATTAGAAAATAGAAGAAAAAGGAGAGAAAATTTATTAGGGAATGTAAAAGAAAGAAAACTATAAAAGCATTCGATTGAGATTTTAGAATGACAAACTTACCTCAATCTCTTTCCGTAGGTGTCGACAGTTTCAGATGAGTAGGAGGTAAATTGTCGTCGTTTTCAAGTCCTGGAGCACCGGCTAATAAGGATGGCAAAATGCAATTTGCTGAACAACTTATACTTGATCCCGCAACCCTAATCTTCATAAAATCACTTTTCTAGAATTTTCGAAGGTTTATTCTTCTCATTACCTTCATGTTTCGTTTACTTTCATATAACTTTATGATATCTTTTGATTTGTCGGGGCATAATTTTCTATAATTTCAATTAGGGGATATGGTAAAGTTAGGTAAAATTGAGGGTTTTGATTAATATATGCTAGTCACTTGAGAGAGTTGAAATGTAATTGGACTCACCTAAAATTGAGACAAAAAATGATGTTGTCGAATGTCGAATTTACCTATTAGATCCTTGTTGAGAATAGTAGGAGAAAAAAGAAGTTAAGAGGTTCAATTGCATATGCCTATTATAATATTAATGGTTCAAGTTATCTCATCTATGATCGATCTATTTTATTATGAAGAAGCTTCGATTCATGAAAAAGAAAAAAAATCAATGTCGAATCTATAGATTCATAATTAGAAAGTGGAAAATTTATGACTCTTGTATAGTAAATGAACTATGAATGTCATCTTACTTCTCACATCCCACTTCTAGTTAATAGTTACACAACCGTGCTAACAAACACGATTCTTTCTTTGCAACTCTTATGTGTTGATGAATCCTATCGGACTACATTAGTTCTTGATTTTCGATCCAACATTCTACCTAAGGTTGCAATAACTAATTATCTAAAACAACATTAGTATTTTAGTTGATAAAACTGAACTAATGAAACTTTTTAACTCTGGCACCTCCTTCGAGAATCATAACTATAATTTCTTCTTCTACAACAATGATTGAACATTTGGTGTCTGTCTTAGCACTCCTATTTTGTTTTTGACTCCTCTTCAACAATGTGGTCCTATTTGTGTTTATGTGAAACACAAACTAATTTGGCATTTTGGGTTGGATATCAATTTGATGTTCAACTAAATAGTATTAAGATTTTCCTAAAACCACTTATTACCTTTTTTTTTTTTACTTTATGAGAAGAGGAAACTTTTTCAAGATTTACGCCTTTATTCTGGCACTCGTCTGGTACTATCCCTATATTCCTACAAATATTTTGAGAGATGTTTTAGTATGATTTTAGAGTTAATTCATCCCTTAAATGCACATGAATGTAAAAATACCACTTTACACTGTAATGCCAACATTTCTTATGTTTGTTCATACACAAATTGCCCCTTTCCGAATTTTCCTCACCCTCTCTGATTTTGAGTGAAGATTACTGGGACATGAGGGAATGATAATAGAGAAATGGAAAAACCTAGAACAGAGTAGAAAGAAATTTTTTTGGTCTAGGACAAGTGATTTACTTGCAGCAAAACTTTTTTGAGTAATACTTTTATTTCTTTTTGATATTCTATACGCATGTAGAAAAAAATTTCTAAAAATATATTTACATATTTAACACAAAATAAGAATTTAATTAAAATAAAAATGAATTATAAGCAGAGAGTTAGATAAAACGGAGTAGATTTATTTTATTTTATAAAACCTTGCTTTCTCACATTTATATGTGAAGATGATCCAACAATAATTTCATATCTAATATAATCTCATAAGCTAGATTTGGGAAGAATCATACGTAAATTTACTCTTATCTTATTAAGCTAGAGAAATTTTTCCTAGTAAATATTTAACTCAAATAAAACATTTAAAAATAAAATGACAAAGAAACGTAGTATCATAGAAAAAAAATCATAATGTCAATAATAGTCCAATTGAATAACTGAATATTATTATACAAGATGTGATATTTAAAATTAAGAAAATCATATTTATTAGAAGCTAATATTAATTTGAGAGCCTGATACATGAAGGAATTCGTTAAACCATGAAGATGGACACAATAAATGTAGTCATCTTTCTAGACTTTATTGCCATTAAAATGAGAAGGAGTTGACATTCATGTTGGATGACCTTGAAAAATAATACAACAAAGTCTCAAAGGAAGTTCTCTAGAGATGCCTGAAGACTAGAGGTGTATCTATCGCTTACATTTGGGAGACAAATGTCATGTATGATTGATCAAAACCTAGATTAGAACAATGGGAGGAGACCCAAATCACTTCATAGTTGAGATAAGGTTGCACAAGGGGTCGGTTCCTAGACCATTCTTGTTTTCCATGGTGATGGATGAATTGACATTGAATATTTAAAATGAGATCTCTTGGTGTATTTTATTTGTAGATTACATAATACAAGTTAATGAGACACACAAGAATAATTAATGTTATGCTGGAGGTGTGGAGAAAAAAACCCGGAGTTCAAAAAGATCAAGCTAAGTAGGACTAAACCACTTAGAGTGCAAATTTAGTGATGCAATGAATGAGAAAGGCGTGGAAGTGAGGATTGACTCAAAAATCTATCCCTAAGAAGGATAATTTCGAGTATCTCATCTTTGTAATTTAGGGAAGAAGGGACGTCGACAATCTTATTACATTTCGTATTGGTGCAACATGGACAAAGTGAAAGCTTGCATTTTGAGTCTTGTGATAAAATAGTATCACCAAACATAAAGATGAGTTCTATGGAGTGGTAATTAGACTTACATTGTTTTTATAGTTGGAGAGCTGACCAACAAGAACTTCCGTGTTCAGAATATACATATTGCGGTATTGATGTTGTTGAGATGGATGTGTGGAAATAGTTGGCGCGATAGAATTTGGAATGATATTATCCGTAAGAGTAGCCATCAGGATGGATAAGATGAAAAAAACAGGATGGAAATGGTTAGAACATACGAAGAAGAGATACGTAGATGCCCAATAAAGAGGTGCATGAGGTGGGATATAGTAGGCATATTGAGAGACTGAGGATCCGAAAATAAATTAGGGAGAGGTGATATGCCAACAAAGTAATAAATTAATATTTTAGGTAAATCCTCTTCTCATTACTACCCCCTTATTTGATTTTAATGGCGTGTTAGCAAATTGATTTGCATATTCAAATATAAGACTAAAAATAAAAGAAAATATGGATTTATTTAAGTCAGTCCACTTTAATATCAGAAACCAGAATTGAGTTTCACAAAGAAATGAAAAAAAAATAACTATCTTCTTTGACCCGTTTGGTCACTGCATTCGCAAACCCAATCAATGATTAAAATTTTGACAATCATCCACAAATATATAAACCGTAATAAAAAACTTTAAATACCTCAAACAATAAATGCAAAATAGATATCGTTTTAAACCCAAAAGAGTAAAAGAAAATTGAATGCAATTCATAACAATTAACCAACATATACTTGAAAATTGCAGGAACAATTCGAGATGAAGCTTGGAAAGTTAATGTGAAAAGAAATCATTGAGAGAGATTCTTTAAACTAATGGCGTTAAAGCGATTTTGCTTCCATAAATGGGTGGGGGCTTTCAGAAAAATTTTCTTCATCTACACATTAGTGTCCAATAAATGTGTTTATCAAATTTGCCTGAAATTCATAGCACGAGACTAAAGAGTGAGAGGAATGGAATACCTTCTCATAGCCCCTTATATTTAGATTCTCATAATAAGGAATTAGCTCCCTTATGATGACACTCGTTTGGTACTACTACTGCATTCATACACATATTTTGAGAAGTGTTTCAACAATATTCTAGAGTTTATTCGTCTCTCTGATGCACATGATTGCTAAGGTATCACTCTACGCTGCAATTCCAATATTTCTTGTATTTGTTCAAACACACATTTCTTCAGTGATAATTGATTATCATTGTTTCACACTGCACCATTAAAAGCTAGGAATATAACAAAACATTTCTACCTTTTACGACTAGCTATTAAAGAAAAATCTTAATGACTCATTAATTAGGGTTAGCAAGGAATTCATATTGTTAAATTGAAAATGTCCTGTAGAGTCCTAGTTTTTTTCCATTTCATCTTGTAGAGTCTTTGGATGATATTTATGTGAAATTCAACAAATGCTGATGAATCAATTATTGATTTTAATAAGCAAAAACAACACAATACAAAGTGTTAAAAGCAAAATTAATTTGTAAGTAGAATCAACACTGCTATACAAAGACCCAAAAAACAAAGCGGAAATTGTGACGTCATAACTAAGAAAAGCCATAAAAGAGAGGAAAAGATAATGTAATAGCTCATATACCAAATCTCATAAAGAGGTGCACATAACATTGTGTTAACCTCATAATCGAATGTTTTTTAGCAGATCTTGACAACAGTAAAAAAAATTTAAAAAAATCTTTAAAAAGAATTAAAAAAAATCTTTCTAAGTTATAAAATATGCTCTAAGATGAAAGTTACGGGGGCTCTTGCAACATGTGGAACTTGAACATAATCAACAACTTAAATGACTTAAACATGACAAAAATTTGATCCTAAAACCTTTCATTTATATTCATATTACCAAAACAATAATTAATTTCACTCATTGAGAGAAAATCAGAAAAATAAGTGAGGAAAGACAACAAATATTTTATCAAAATCCTAAAATTTGCAATTAAGAGTTACAGAGTAAAGAAACATTAGAATGGTGATGGGAAACATAATCTAGTTAACATATGGGACATTTATTCAAACATCAAAAGATATACCAAGATATAAACAACTTTAGAAAAAGTTGAGCTAACACTATAAGAGAGGCAAGAATACCAAACATAAATCTAGCTATCTTTACATAGAAAATGAAATACTCAAGACAACTGAAAAGGAAGAATAAATTTGCATCATATTTGAATAAGTTACTTAAATATGGATACTATCAAGGATTTCAAACAAATTTAAACACTGATTATCGAAAATTATCTTAATTAAAACGAAAAAGGGAGTGAAAAGACTAAACAACACAAGTTGATGCAGTAAGTTAAACATGACCAGCTGATTCACAAAATGGTAAGCTAAAATAAACCTCCATTCTTGAGCATTGAGATCAAAACAAGAGACAATATCTAAAACAAACGAAAAGTGCTAAATAACGAAGTTAAATCTAAACACTTTTGTTTAGTTAACTAAAATAGGTATACATAATCGCTAAAAAAAACTAAACCCAACACTTCACATCAAACGAGGACGGAATACGAGTGTTACCTGGTACTGGGCAGCGATTGGAAGTCAACCCTGGATATGAAGAATTCCAAAATAGTCGCGAATCAACAAAATTCTAGTGACGAAAATAAGAAATCCCAAAAACTTATCGGGGTGTTCTTTTCTCGCCTCCAAAAACTCCTCACGTGAACAGTAAGAGTGAGGGGGTTTATATATGACAAACTCTGTGTCGAAATAAAGGGGAAAACGATGTGGGACGCTGGAAATTTTCAAATCTTGGGTCTTGGGTCTGTTAATGTGAAATGTGTTTAAAGAATTTGGGCCAAAATTTGGGTTAAAGGTTATCTGATGGTCCAAATATGGACTAAATAAAATCTGTTAAAAGACTTTCAAAGGGAAATGACATGGATTTTAAAGTCACCTATTTACTCGAGCTTCTTATCTTTAACAACATGAAAACAATTATTTCAAGATGAAATATCTTAATTAAATTGTCAGTTTTAAAGAAAATAAATTGTGTTCTTAATTGAAACTTTGGTTTTGACAAAACGACTTACTAACTAGTTATTCAAATTGAAATATTATATAAATCTATATATTTTAAGTATAAATATATATGATTCATATGAAAAAATGGTAAAAAGTGTTTGTACGATAATCTTGAAAGTATTTTTTATTTTCAAAAACAATTATTTCCAATTTTCAATATTCAGAAGCTTAAAAATTAATCAAATCGTGAAGGATTAAAATTGGGTGTCAACATGTATCATCACTATAACATATATCGATGCTACTTTAACAAAAAACCTAAATAAATCGAACTCTCTAATAGTCTCCTTCTACTCAGGGTCGGCTCAACGTAATTGGGGGCAACAAAGCGAAATTTCAATTCGCTGCCTAAAATACAAATAGACTTCATAGTGGAGGGGCAAAATGGCAATCTAAGTTTAAAGGTTGGAGCTTCCCACTTTTAATAATATATGATGATATGATATGATATGATATGATATGATATGATGATGATATGATATTATGATATATGATATGAAATGATATATATGATGATATGTAAGTAGAAAAAAATTTTCTAAAAACATATGTACATATTTAACACAAAATGAGAAAAATATAAAAATAAAAGGGATGATGCTCAAGTACCCCCTCAACCTATGCCCGAAATCCCAGAGACACACTTATACTATACTAAGGTTCTATTACCCCCCTGAACTTATTTTATTAATAATTTTTTACCCCTTTTCGACCTACGTGGCACTATCTCGTGGGCCCAACGATGGTTGACTTTTTTTTCAAACTAATGCCACGTAGGCTAAAAAGGGGTAGAAAATTACTTATAAAATAAGTTCAGGGGGGTAATAGGACCTTAGTATAATATAAGTGTGTCTCTGAAATTTCGGGCATAGGTTGAGGGGGTACTTGTGCATTATTCCAAAATAAAATAAAAATAAATTATTACGAGAGAGTTAGATGAGATGGAGTAGATTTTTATTTTATTTTATTAAACCTTCAAGATTTAATTTATTTTGATTGATCACTAGACTACACCATTAAATCTACAATCACTCTTCTTCTTTATCAACATTTAATGGATAATTATATAATGATATTACATGTGCCATTTCACAAAAATAATTTATGACTCGTGTGATTTACGAATCAACTATATAAACTACTAATATATCATTATACTTGAAGATTAATGCAAAGATTATAATATAATAAAATAATGACTAATTCAAATTACCATAGCTTTCTTTTGATTTCTCACATTTATATGTGAATATGATCCAACATAATCGCGTATCTAACATAATCTCATAAGCAAGATTTGAGAAGAATCAAAGGTAAATTTAATCTCATCTTATTAAGCTAGAGAGATTATTCCTATTAAATATTCAACTCAAATAAAAGATTTCAAAATAAAATGAAAACAGAAACACAGTATTTAAAAAAAGAATCATAATGTCAATAAATAGTCCAGTTGAATAACTGAATATTATTAGGCAAGATGTGATTTTTAAAATTAAAAAAATTATATTTATTAATAACTAATATAAATTTGAGACCCCAGATAACATGAAGGACTTCATTAAACCGGGAAGATGGACGCAATAAATTATGTCATCTTTCTAGAATTTATTGCCATTAAAATGAGAATCAATTTAATTTAATGTTGGATGACCGGCTACAAAATACATCCATCTTGTTAGAAGAAAGGTAGAGAAATATCAGCAAAGAATAGGGACGTATTACATATGATGTTCGTTGACCTTGAAAAAAAATAACAACAAAGTCTCGATGTAAGTTCTCTAAAGAAGACTGAAGACTAGAGGTGTACCTATCACTTATGTTAAGGAGATAAATGACACACATGATGGATCTTAAACCTCGATTATAACAATGAGACGAGACTCAAATCACTTCATACTTGAGATAAGGTTGCACAAGAGGTCGATTCCTAGTCCATTCTTGTTTTATTGGTGATGGATGAGTTGACATTGCATAGTTAAGACAAAATATCTTGGTGTATTATATTTGATGATATACTACTAATTAATGAGATCCACAAGAAGAATTAATGATAGGGTAGAGTTGTGGAGAAAAACTCTGGAGTACAAAGGGTTCAAGTTGAGTAGGACTTTACCACTTGGAGTACAAATTCATTGATGCAATGAATGAGAAAGGCGTGGGAGTGGGGATTGACACATGAATCTATCCCAAGAAAGATAATTTCAAGTACCTTATATTTGTAAGTTAGGAAAGTGGGGACGTCGACAATGATATTACACATCGTATTGGTACGGCGTGGACAAAGTGAAAGGTTTCCTTTTTAGTCTTATTTGATAGGATAGTATTACCAAAACTTGAAGATGATTTCTATGGAGTCGTAATTAGACTAACGTTGTTGTATAGTTGAAGTGTTGACCAATCATGAAGATCAGAATATGCATATTGCAGTAATGATGATGAGGATATGGATGTGTGGATATATTTGTAGAGATAAAATTAGGAATGATATTTCCGATAAGGTAGGGTGGCCATCATGATGGACAAGATAAAAAAAATAGGACTGAAATTGTTTGGATATGCGAAAAGGAGATGCGTAGATGCCCACACGAGGTTGGATATTAGAGGCATATAAAGAGATAGAGGCAGTCCTAAAATGCATTAGAGAGAAGTGATAAGTCAAGACATGATGCAACTTCATATTTTATATGACATGGTCTTAGATAGGATGGTATGTCACATATTAGGGTAGAAGGTTATTAGATAGTGGAGTATTCAGGTCATAGCAAATATAGAAGGAGAAAACTATCTTTAGAGAATGCTCAAAATTTTATATAAGCTACTTAAGGTCACTTGAGATGATTACAATCATCAACTACATCACTATTTATACTATTCAAAATAGAAAACAAAAAGTCTAACATAATTAACTAGATACATGTATCACAAATTACTAGATACAATATTAAAATACTATACATAATTCTAAAAGACTTCTTAAAAAAATAAGATACAATATTGAAATGCTAAACATCAAGGTGTGAATGCATTAATTCCAACACTCTCCTTAATGCATTTGCTTGAAAACTTCAACGCCTTCTTAAAGATGTCAAAACTGTTCACTTAGAAATGTTGTGGTAAAGATGTCGACAAGTTGTTCTCTAGTCTGACAATAATTGCAACTGGATTTCGCCTTTCTTTTGTGTTTTTGAATATCCCCTTTTTGATTGAGTTTGGTTTTGCAAATCCACTTTAGATTTACAAATTCTCTTTCGTTGGGTATACTCATACATTCCCAAGTATTATTTTTCTTAATGTTTCAAATTTTTTCTACCAACTGCTTTCTTCAAAACATCATGCTTTGTTTCCTCCTCATAATGTTCTTTTTTAACACTGACACAGTTGCATCTCTGATAAATGTCATTCAACATTTTTGCTCCACTTGGAAATGGCTCTTCATCATTTGAACATCAGATTCTCCTCCTTGAGGGACATCTTCCTCTTCTTCTTCCTATTCTTGATTTGACTCATCTAAAGATATGTTAGAAATATTATCTACCTTATTCATAGTATGTATCTCAGAAAGGTCTTGCACTATGTCCTTTTGCTTGAGAAGCTTCAAACCATGAAAATTCAAATGACAAAATCTTTCGTGTCAAAGCAATGAGTTATCTACAACTTCATTTTTGAATGCATTGTAAAGGAAATTTTCTTTTTTATCATCTCTTCTTCAACAATGACTTGATTTGACTCAATTGTATCATAAATCTTGCAATATTATCTCTAAACATAAGAGAACAATCAAATTTCATGAATTGACCAATAGTAAGCAAATTTTGTTCCAATTCAGGAACATAAAACAAATCATGAATTTGTTTACTGCCCCCTTTTATGTTGATTGAAATGGTACCTTTACCTTTTGCATCAACTAAGCCACTATTCCCCATTCTCACTTTAGTAGTGATGCTTCTATTAATTGCTAGGAAAACTTTCTCATCTCCAGTCATGTGATCGCTACAACCACTATCAATATACCATTTATTGTTTTATTTACTGAAAGATCACATTGAGAAGCAAAGAAAATATTTTCTTCCATTTCTTCCTCCTGTTCTTCATAGAAACTTGTTCGCTCTTTGTGCTTGTTCCAACAATCATTCTCATTGTGGTCAATTTTTCACAACAATTATATTGGGGCTTGCCTTTGTGCCAACATTTTCTATACATTGTGATTAGTACTTTTGTAAATTTTACAAAAAGATTAGTAATTTTCTCACCTTTTTCTTCAACCTTCTTTGAAGAATTATTATGATCTTGCTTCTTTTTTGGATTGTAATTATTCTTTTGTTGGTTCTTTGAGAAATTTTGAAAACTCTTATTTGTTCTAGACTTGAAAGTCATCTCTTTAAATTGATCTTCACCAAAAAAATCTTTGTTTCTTATGTGCACGAAAAGATCCAACTATCTCTTTGATGGAAAGTTTTGAAAGATCTTTCGTCTTCTCAGAGATAGCAACTATGTACTCATATTTTTTTGTAACATTAATTAGAATCTTTTCCATCACTCGTTGGTCAGAAATTGTATCACCGTGATTTCTCATTTCATTAACAATATTCATGACTCTTGTGCAATATTCATCTATTTTTTTCGAGTCTATCATGTTTAAATTTTGAAACTCTCTTCTAAGAGTTTGAAGATTTATAGTTCCTACTTTTTCGTCAGCATACACCTCAGTTTCAGAGAATCCCAAGCTTCCTTTGCAGTCTCACAAGTACAAATTTTTGAAAAAATATATTCTTGAGACTCCCATTTAGATTTTGCTCAAGACTTTTGCATCTTGACGATACTTAGCCTTAAGATTTTTCATCTCTGCTAATGAAAGTTCCCCATCGATTTCTGTTTCTTCAAAGTCATTTACAACAATAGTCTACAAACCGTCAACATTTAGATGTGTTCTCATTCTTATCTCCAGTATTCAAAATCCGTCCAATAAAAAACGAAGGAAGAATAATTGAAGAATTAACACCTTCATTTGTTTTGGATGCCTTATTTTTTTTCTTCACCTAACCCCAGATTAAGAACAAAACCTTGTCTGATACCAATTTGTAGGAAATATAGAAGGAGAATACTATATTTAGAGAATGCGCAAGTTTTATATAGGTTACTTAAGTCCACTTGAGATGATTACAATCATAAACTACATTACTAATTATACTATTCAAAATAGAAAAAAGAGTCTCACATAATTAACTAGGTACATTTATCATAAATTACTAGATACATGTATTACGAAATTCTAAAAGACTTCTTGAATAACTAAGAGACAATAATGAAATACTAAACATTTGGGTGTGAATGCATTACTTCCAACACAGATTTGTTTAGATTATGTCATTGTACAAGTTGTTTTCTTGTGCCTTTTGCTTTTGATATCAATCATAATATATTAATTGTGTTTGAGTTACCACATTATTTTGTTGTGATTGTTAGTCCTTTCTTATAGACTTTGCAATGCTTCTCATATTATTTATTATGTTTTCTTCTTCTTTATAATACTTGAACTTGCTGCACATGAGTTTCGAAGACTTTTCGAGAACAACCTCTTTGCCTATACAAAATAGTGGTAAGGCCTACGTACAATTTATCCACTCCAAATAATACTTGTGAAATTTTACTGAATATGTTGTTTTTGTTGTTTGATAAAGAGGATCTATAAAACGATTCTAATTCATTCGAGGTCGATATGGATACCGAAGAAGTGGAAACCAGAAAAAAGAAAAAGGCTTACTAAAGGTCCAACAATATCCATAATCTTTCAATAATAATCTTCAATATAATTCACATAATGCACTTCATAAATAAATATGAGTAGAGAGCAGAAATGTGTTCCAAATTATGCACCAAAAAAAGATTAAAGGAAATCTTAATGTAAGAACTATTTGTAAGAATTTAGTTCACAGAATATGATTGAATCCTCCATCCTCCAGAGCCACCCGATTCCCATTAATGTCATGAAGCAATTGCTGCAGCCAACTCCTCTTCGTTGGATCCAAGGATAAAATAAAGCGAAAGAACTGTCATCGGGATCGAAAAAAATTACAAAGGTGTAGTGCCCAATCCAATAGAGTTTGTAATGCACTAGCACTTCTTCAAGTATATTAACTAATTTTCCTTGTGGACTTTTTCTATGTGATTCTTGATATTGTTTCTATCATTCATTTTTGTTGGTGATATTAAAGTAATGATCTTAAAGAGTAAGAAATGAAGATCAGATATTTGTTGCCTTAGGTTCATTGAAGAGTTGGCCGGTGCAACATGAGAATGTTGTCGTAGATAACTATCCCAGTCATATATTTTTCATGTAAAATGCTTTGTGTCCTTCAAAAACTTATAAGTACATCTCATAACAAAGAAGGAATAAGATATCTGGACTTCATACATGATGTATTCTCGAGATCTGGATAGACTTTTTTGGGATGATAGTTGTAATTGTGATCCATCATAGTTGTGATTCTTGGTTTCCCTTGAATCGATCCTTATGACAGTTTTCTACTTTTTAGCAAAAATTCCTTTGTATTTGTCCCACTTTCTTAATACAATAAGCAAGTCAACACCTTTTGAATATTTGAGACTTACAAGCGTAGGTGTCTTTGGTACCCTCATGAAGGTAATATGTCTACTATATATTTTTCAGGCATATTGTCTTCACGAGGGCCCCAATGATACCTAAGCTTGTAATCCTCAAATATTCGAAAGGTGTGACTTGTTTAATTTGTTGTATTAAGAAACGGATACAAATACAATGGAATACATTCAGCAAAGTAGAAAACTGTCAAAAAGATTTATTCAAGGGAAACCAAATATCACAACTATGATGAATCACAATTACAATTATCATCACACAAAAGTCTATCCCGGAGAACAAATAAATGATTATTGTTTTTTTACATCATTAATTATTAAGTCCATTTATTTGGTTCGTATTTTTTTTTATGAAAGATGTATTTAAATGTTTTTGAAGGTTACAAAGCTATTTTATGTATAATATGGGGCTGGGATAGTTATCTAAGGCAACATTATTGTGTTGCACCAATGAACCTAACGTCACAAACATGCATGTTATGATAGTCATTTCTTCATATTTATGGAAAAGATAATTCTCTCTTGATAACTCATTACAACAAGAATGAATAATAGAAGCAGAATCAAAAACCTCTAAGAAAAAGCCTACAAGGAAATTGAAAAGTTAATATACCTGAAGAAGTGCTAGTACATTACAATCTCTGCTAATACATTACAATCTTTGTTATATTGTTTAATAGATAGAAACCATATCATGCAAAGTGAAAATTACTAACATTTAAAAACTTATATTGTTTAATAGATAGAAACCATATCATGCAATGTGAAAATTACTAACATTTAAAAACTTATAGAAACAACTTCTGACTTCCACACTAGAGAAATAAAAATGAAATAGTTGGACAGAAATTGTCTACAATAGAAGTTCAAGAAGTATTTGAGAGAATAAAATTTATGTGCATTTCAGAGAAGAATAAACTCTAGAATTATAGTGAAACACTACTCAAAATATTTGTAAACAAAGGTAATAAGTGTTTATTGGAAAATCTTATTACCTTTAAGCAGAACAAAATAATGATACTCAGCCAATATTTGGTGTTTCACATAAACACAAATATAAGAACATTGCTAAAGAGGGGTTAATAGAAAATAAGAGTACTAAGGCAGACGCCACTTGTTCAACCATTGGTGAACAAGAAGAAGTTATAATTAAGCATGCCAAGGGACATGCTGGAAACACATAGCAATAGTAAAGACATAATATTGTCTTTGTAAGCACATATGTGAAATTATTAACTAGATCATAATATTGTCTTTGTAAGCACATATGTGAAACTATTAACTAGAAGTGGGATTGTAGAAGTAAGATGACATTCATAGTTTATTTACTACACAGTAGTTATAACATTTTCACTTGATAATTATATTGCTATAGTTTCGACATTGATTGTTTAAATTTTCTCTCTCCAAGAATTAAAGCTTCTTCATAATGAAACATATCAATCCCAGATGAACCATCCAGATTATAATATGGTACTTTGAACCTCTTTTTTCTCCTACTATTCTCAACAAGCATCTAATAGGTAAATTGGACAGTCGACAGAAACATTTTCCATCTTAAATTTTTGTTAATCCAATTACATTTCAATTCTATCAAATGATAAGAAGTTTAATAGTCATCACAACCCTCAAGTTTATAGACCTACACCATAATGAAGAATTCAAATCATCCCCGAGGAATTGATAGAAAGCATAAATAATACGACATTAAACAAAAAATAAAAGTAAATAACACTTGGAAAGTTCAAGAAGGATGTTCTCACGAAGAGTAGGGTTATGCAGATCAAGTACAAATTGTTCAGTAAATCAAATTTCACAATCCTTATTGGTCGTTGCTCTGGCACTGGTGGGAGAAGATTACATACATCCTACTCTTATGAAAATGCCGATACCCATTGAGATAGACCAAGTTAGGTTTGTCATTCTAAATACTCAATAGAATGTTTTTATCATTTTCTTCCTTTCTCTTTCCCTACATTATTTTTTCTCTTCTTTCTTCTATTCCTAAACTGATAAAAGACAAAATTCACATTTTAATTTAAAATTGTGGCACCATCAATGAAGAAAAGATATTTCTTTCACGTATTAATCGATTTCATTAATGATCATCTTCATTGATCAGGTTGTGGGTTTAAATTAAATGATGAAATTTGTCTTTATTCAGTTCGAAAATAGAAGAAAGAGGAGAGAAAATAAATTAGGGAAAGTAAAAAAAAGAAAATTATAAAAGCATTCGATTGAGATTTTAAAATGACAAACTTACCTCAATCTCTCTCCGTAGGTGTTAGTAGATTCAGAGGAGTAGGAGGTAAATTGTCGTCTTGTTCAAGTCCCGGAGCACCAGCTAATAAGGATCACAAAATGCAATTTGCTGAACAACTTATACTTGATCCTGCAACCCTAATCTTCATAAAAACACTTTTCTAGAACTTTCGAAGGTTTATTATTCTCATTACCTTCAGGTTTCGTTTACTTTCATATAACTTTATGATATCTTTTGATTCGCCGGGGCATAATTTTCTATAATTTCAATTATGGAATATGGCAAAGTTAGGTAAAATTGAGGGTTTTGATGAATATATGCTAGTCACTTGAGAGAGCTGAATTGTAATTGGACTCACCTAAAATTGAGACAAAAAATGATACTGTCGAATGTCTAATTCACCTATTAGATGCTTGTTAAGAATAGTAGGAGAAAAAAGAAGTTAAGAGGTTCAATTCCATATGCCTATTATACTATGAATGGTTCAAGTTATCTCATCTACTATTGATATATTTCATTATGAAGAAGCTTCGATTCATGAAAAGAAAAAATCATTGTGGAAGCTATAGATTCATAATTAGAAAGTGGAAAATTTATGACTGTTGTATAGTAAATATACTATGAATGTCATGTAACTTCTCACATCCCACTTCTAGTTAATAGTTACACACGCGTGCTAACAAACACAACTCTTTCTTTGCAACTCTTTTGTGTTGATGAATCCTATCGGACTACATTAGTTTTTGATTTTTGATCCAGCATTCTTCCTAAGGTTGCATAACTGATTACTAACACAACCTTTGTATTCTAGTTGATGAAACTGAACTAATGAAACTTTTGAACTCTAGCATGTCCCTCGGGAATCATAACTATAATTTCTTCGTTTTCAACAATGATTGAACATTTGATGTCTGTCTTAGCACTCCTATTTTGTTTTTGACTCCTCTTCAGCAATGTGGTCCTATTTGTGTTTATGTGAAACACAAACTAATTTTGCATTTTGGGTTGGGTATCATTATGATGTTCAACTAAATTGTATTAAATTTTTTGTAAAACCACTTATTGCCGTTTTTATTTTACTTCTTGAGAAGAGGAAACTTTTTCAAGATTTACTCCTTTATTGTGACACTCATTTGGTACTATCCCTACATTCCTACATGTTTTTGAAAAGTGTTTCGGTATGATTTTAGAGTTTATTCATCCATCAAATGCACATGAATGTTAAAATACCACTCTACACTGTAATGCCAACATTTCTTATGTTTGTTCATACACAAATTGCCCCTTTCTGAATATTTCCTCACCCTCTCTGATTTTGAGTGAAGATTACTGGGACATGGGGGAATGATAATGGAGAAATGGAAAATGCTAGAAGAGAGTAGAAAGAGAAAAACTAGTCAAGGACAAGTGACTTACTTGCAGCAAAACTTTTTTAAATAATTGTTTTATTTCTTTTTTATTGTATACGCAAGTAGAAAACGAATTCCAAAATTATATTTACATATTTAACACAAAATAAGAATTAAAAATAAAATAAAAATAAATTATCAGCAGAGAGTTAGATGAGATGGAATAGATTTATTTTATTTTATTAAACCTTCTTGATTTAATTCAGTTGAAATTACCATATCTTTCCTTGATTTCTCACATTTATATGTGAAGATGATCCAAAAATAATTTTATATCTAATTTAGTTTCATAAGCTAGATTAGGGAATAATCATACGTAAATTTGTTTTATCTTATTAAGCTAGAGAGATTGTTCCTATCAAATCTTTGACTCAAACAAAACATTTCAAAATAAAAAGACAATGAAACATAGTATTATTAAAAAAAATTATAATGTAAATAATAGTCCAATTGAATAACTGAATATTATTATACAAGATGTGATATTTAAAATTAAGAAAATCATATTTATTAGAAACTAATACTAATTTGATAGCCTGATACATGAAGGACTTCGTTAAACCAGGAAGATGGACTAAATAAATTTAGTCATCTTTATAGAATTTATTGCCATTAAAATGAGAATGAGTTCACATTCATGTTGGATGACCTTGAAAAATATTACAACAAAGTCTCAAAGGAAGTTCTCTAAAGATGCCTGAAGGCTAGAGGTGTATCTATCGCTTACATTTGGGAGACAAATGTCATGTATGATGTATCCAATCCTAGCTTAGAACAATGGGAGGAGACCCAAATCACTTCATAGTTGAGATAAGGTTGCACAAGGGGTTGGTTCCTTGCCCATTCTTGTTTTCCATGGTGATGGATGAATTGACATTGCATATTTAAGATGAGATCTCTTAGTGTATTTTATTTGTAGATGACGTAATACTAATTAATGAGACACAGAAGAAGAATTAATGTTAGGCTGGTGGTGTTGAGAAAAACCCCAGAGTTCAAAAGGATCAAGTTAAGTAGGACTAAACCACTTGGAGTGCAAATTTAGTGATGCAATGAATGAGAAAGACGTGGAAGTGAGGATTGACTCATGAACCTATCCCTAAGAAAGATAATTCCAAATATCTCATCTTTGTAATTTAGGGAAGTAGGGACGTCGACAATGATATTACACTTCGTATTGGTGCAACGTGGTCAAAGTGAAAGCTTGCATTTTGAGTCTTGCGATAAAATAGTATCACCAAACTTAAAAGATGAGTTCTATGGAGTGGTAATTAGACTAACATTGTTTTGTAGTTGGAGAGCTGACCAATCAAGAACTTTCATTTTCAGAATATGCATATTGCTGTAATGATGTTGTTGATATGGATGTGTGGAAATAGTAGGAGCGATAGAATTAGGAATGATATTATCCATAAGAGTACCCATCAGGATGGATAAGATGAAAAAACAGGACTGAAATGTTTAGGACATACGAAGAAGAGATGCGTAGATGCCCAATAAAGAGGTGCAAGAGGTGGGATATAGTAGGCATATTAAGAGACAGAGGCGTCTGAGAATAGATTAGAGAGAGGTGATATGCCAACAAAGTAATAAATTAATAGTTTAGGTATATCATCTTCTCAGTACTACCCCCTTATTTGATTTTAATGGTGTGTTAGAAGATTGATTTGCATATTCACATGTAAGACTAAAAAATAAAAGAAAATATTGATTTTAAGTCAATCCGCTTTAACATTGGAAACAAGAATTGAGTTTCACAAAGAAATGGAGAAAAACAACTATTTTCTTTGACCCCTTTGGTCACTGCATTCGAAACCCAATCAAAGACAAAAATTTTGACAATCATCCACAAATATATAAAACTTAATCAAAAACTTTAAATACCTCAAACAATAAATGCAAAAGGGATATCGTTTCAAACCCAAAAGAGTAAAGGAAAATTGAATGTGTTCATAATAATTAACCAACATATACCTTAAAATTGCAGGAATAGTTCGAGATGAAGCTTTGAAAGTTAATGTGAAAGGAAAGCATTGAGAGATCCTTGATTAATGGTGTTAAAGCGTTTTTGCTGCCATAAATGGGTGGGGCTTTCAGAAAAAGTTTCTTCACCTGCACATTAGTGTACAATAAATGTGTTTATCAAATTTGTCTGAAATTCATAGCATGAGAATAAAGAGTGAGAGGAATGGAATACCTTCTCATAGGCCCCTTGTAGTTAGATTCTCATAATAAGGAATTCGCTTTCTTATTATGACACTCATTTGGTACTACCAGTGCATTCATATAGATATTTTGAGACGTGTTTCAACAATATTCTAGAGTTTATTTGTCTCTCTGGGGCACATGATTGCTAAGGTTTCACTCCACGCTGCAATTCTAATATTTCTTTTATTTGTTCAAACACACATTTCTTAAGTGATTATTGATTAACATTGTTACACACTGCACCATTAAAAGCTAGGAATATAAAGAAACATTTCTACCCTTGACGATAAGCTATTAAAGAAGCATCTTAATGACACATTAATTAGGGTTAGTAAGGAATTCAAATTGTTAAATTGAAAATGTGTTGTAGCGTCCTAGTTTTTTTCTATTTCATCTTGTAGAGTCTTAGGATTATGTGAAATTCAACAAATGCTGATGAATCAATTATTGATTTTAATTAGCAAAAACAACACAATACAAAGTGTCGAAAGCAAAAATAATTAGTCAGTAGAATCAACATTGTAGTAGAAAGACCCAAAAAACAAAGCAGGAATTGTGACATCATAACTAAGAAAAGCCATAAAAGAGAGAAAAAGATAATGTAATAGCTCATATACGAAATCTCATAAAGAGGTGCACATAACATTGTGTTAACCTCATAATCAAATGTTTTTTAGATTAAATGACTTAAACATGACAAAATTTGATCCTAAAACCTTCCATCTGAATTCAAATTAAGACAAATCAAAACAATAATTAATTTTACTCATAGAGAGAATATCATAAAAATAAATGAGGAAAGACAACAAATATTTTATCAAAATCCTAAAAGTTGCACTTAAGAGTTATAGAGGTAAAGAAATATTAGAATGGTTATGGGAAACATAATCTAGTTAACATATGGAACATTTGGTCAAACAATAATATATATACCAAGATATTAACAACTTTAGAAAGAGTTAAGCTAACACTCTAAGAGAGGCAAGAATACCAAACATAAATCTAGCTATCTTCACATAGAAAATGAAATACTCAAGACAACTGAAAAGGAAGAATAAATTTACATCATATTTGATTAAGGTACTTAAATATGAATACTATCAAGGATTTCAAACAAATTTAAATACTGATTATCTAACCATCTTTAAAATGAAAAAGGTAGTGAAGAGACTAAACAACACAAGTTGATGTAATTAGTTAAACATGACCACCCGATTCACAAAATGTTAAGCTAAAATAAATCTCCATTTTGAGCATTGAGATCAAAACAAGAGACAAGATCTAAAACTAACAAAGAGTGCTAAACAACGAAGTTAAATCTACACACTTTTATCTAGTTAACTAAAATAGGTATGCGTAATCGCTAAAAAAAAACTAAACCCAACACTTTACATCAAATCAGGACAGAATATGAGTGTTACCTTGTTCTGGGCAGCGACTTGAACTCAAACATGGACATCAAGAATTGCAAAATAATCGTGAATCAACAATATTCTAGTTTTGGGTTTATGTAGGATAAACTCTGGGTCAAAATAAAGGTAAAAATGATGTGGGACTCTTGAAGTTTTCAAATCTTGGGTCTTGGCTCTATTAATGTGAAATGAGTTTAAAGAATTTGGGCAAAAATTTTGGGTTAAAAGTTATCTGATGGTCCAAATATGGACTAATTAAAGTCCGCTAAGAGAGCTTCAAAGGGAAATGCCATGGATTATAAAGTCAACTAATTACTCGAGCTTCTTAACTTTCACTATATAAGAATAATTATTTCAAAATGAAAGATCTCAATTAAATTGTCAGTTTTAAAGAAAATAAATTATGTTCTTAATTGAAAGTTTGTTTTTGAGAAAACGACTTACTAACTATTTATTCAAATTGAAAAATTATATAAATATATATAATTTAAGTATAAAGACATATAATCCATAAGAAAAAATGGCAAAAAAGTTTGGAAGATAATTTTTAAAGTATTTTTTATTTTCGAAAACATTTATTTCCAACTAGTAAATGGGTCCGCGCTTCACTCGGTTAGAATATTCTTCTTTAAAATTTATTCGAATAAAACTTTTATTGTATTTTGATGTTATAGTATTTTTATAATATAAATCATTTTTTAAGAGTATAGAGTCTATTCAATTCTAGTTTACCATTTGTTATATTAAAAGAATAGGCAAAATTGCAAACCATAACACTATTTTCTCCGAGTTTACATAATTTTATTTTTACCATGGTTGCATAGTGTCTTTAATTAGATATTCAAATAAATATTTTCTCAATTTTCTTCTTTGCTAATTTCGTTATTATAACACTAAATTACTTTTCCAACAAAAGGTCACCAATCTTCGAAAAAGTCACAACTTTTCGAAAAGGTCACAACATTTCATAGATGTTACAACTTTTCATTAAAGTCACAATTCTTCATAAAAGTCATAACTTTTCAATGAAAGTCACAACTTTCCATAAAAGTAACAGCTTTTCATGGAAGACTATTCAATTCTAGTTTACCATTTGTTATATTAAAAGAAAAGGCGAAATTACAAATCGTAACACTATTTTGTCCTAGTTTACATAATTTTATTTTACCAATGGTTAAATAGTGTCTTTTATTAGAGAGTCAAATAAATATTTTCTCAATTTTCTTCTTTGCAAAATTTGTTGGTATAACACTATCAATTACTTTCAAAATATTAAATATTTTTTTAAAATAATATATATAACTAATGTTTTTATCAAGAACAAAGGTTGCATAATCATATGATATACGAATAAGTAATACGTAGTCATTATGTGTTTTAAAATTAAAATGCAAACTTTCAAAATTCAAATTCGATATGTAAGATAGTTATGATATCTCTTTGGAACTGAAGTTGTAAACAAACAAAACATTGAGGATCCTTGAAAAGGATGAAAGAGAAGTAAGGGAAAATGGGAAAAAAGTTTAAAGAAGTACTTCGGTGTTAAAGAATAGTCATTATTGAATATAATATAATTATAATTAATTGCTAGTTTTAATTCTATCATTTGATTTTTTTTTTGCTCCTTTTAATATTGAAATTATTATTACTATAACAAAAAATCATACAAATTTCTAGTCTTGATCTCTTGGAAAAGAAAATATTTTATTAGAGAATGTTGTAAATAAATGTATTCTGTAAAGTGTTATTTGTGAATATGCATAGTTAGATTTACATACAGTTTATACTAACAAATACTTATAACAATAATTTTACACAAACATAAACAACAAAGTTTAATAATGTAGTGAAAAACAACAATTAATATCATAAACATAAATTAACGATTGTAAAAAAAAGCATATGAGGAATTTTCGTACTGATCCATCTCTAGATTAATTTTGAGTCCACTTAATAATTTGTTTTATAGGTGTTTAACAAACTAAAACAATGACCTACTTGATAAAAATTAGAATGAATCATCTCATTCTTTATAAAATGATAAAAGGATAAAAAAAATTATGATTTGCTTTTATATTCATTAAAATTAGGAGAATAATTTAGTATAGTAAGGAAAGAACTTTTTCAAAACTAATTTATATAATTGATGGATGAATGTTTTATCTCAAATAATGAGAATTTAAAAATATTTACAAAAGCTAATATCATCTATATTGCAGTAATTTAACATAAGGTAGTTAAAATAATAATTTATATGACTTGCTTAAAATGATTTTAACTGATGATAAAATAATAATAATAATAAATATATGTTTCTCAATTAATTAGATAATGACATATATGCTTTGGGATAATACATAAAACAGAAATCAAATAAATCAGATACTTAAAAAATTAGTTTTACAACCCAAAAACAAAACCAATGACATGAGGTTTAAAAGTCTAAAGAAAACAAATTGAATTGTCATAACATGCTCTGAATTTTTTAAAAATTTTATTCTTGACGAGCTTGCTCACTGGATCCATTTCTTATGACGTAGGACTTTTGAGGATTGCAATTGTGATTGATATTGGATTTAACATGTTAATTGGTCCATATAATGTTCATAACAATGTTTGAAAAATGTGGATCAATTAAATTTTGTTCAAAATTTGGTATATGGACAAGTCTCAAAAATGACGTGTTCACACTAAGAAATAGTGAATTTTACTTTTTTCTTATGATTGTTTTACAAAAGTAGGGTCATCATATAGAGAATTAATTAAAAATGAAGTTCTTAATGTTGAAAAAACACTACATTATTGATCTTCCTAATAAGGGATCTATACCAAAAAATGTATTATTTAGGATGCAAATTAAAAAATAAGGGTGACAAATTTATTGGTTTATGACATAAGAGGGGAGAGAATTGAGGAATGCATGAAATGAAGAATGTGTTAGTGTCTATTTACTTGAAAGATATTATAATTTATCGTTTCTAGAATAATCATATAACTTATGCAGAAAATTTAGGCACTTGAAAAAGTATTTTGATAAGTTTAAAAATAGACTTTATAGACTTTTAAAATGAAATATATATGAAATGACCATATTATCCTTCATATTCCTCAACTTCATATTTTTATATAATAGGAAAATTTCAAATTTTGATCCGTCAACTTTAATTTTATCAAACTTATGTTAGTTCACTCTTCAAGTTAATCTGTATGAAATCAAATAAAAGTAAAAATTTGATTATATATTTTTATGAAGAACTGCTCATTTATAATCTAGTAAGCATTTTTAGTTTACTTTAAAAACAAATATACCATTGATATACTGTGGTTTCACGGTATAATTAATACTTTTTCCTTAAGTTTAGTGTGTCCGAAAGTCTTTTTGTGCTAGTTTTTATATAAGTTTCTCTTTGTTTTGCAGGAAATCTGTCCAAAGCTGAATGCGGGGATTTTGAGCGAAGAAATGCAGAAGAGACCACCTATGGAGCTTATGACGGTCCGTCGTGCTTGTGACGGTCCGTAGGTGGCAGCGTAGAGAAGATGCTGAAGGAAGATGGGGAAGTCTGACCAAGTGTGGGATTACTAAGCTTGTGACGGTCCATCGTGTCTATGACGGTCCGTCCTGCAGGTTCGTCATGAAGTTCAGAGAAGTGAACCCAGTACCCAGATTCCAAGAGTTGAAGTGTTTTGAAACGAAGACCCTCGACGGACCGTTGTGCCTATGACGGTCTGTCATACTTGCCGGTGAGGGGAATGAAGAGAGCAGTAGAAGAAATTGCATAAGTATGGGACGATGGAGTCCATGACGGTCCGTCGTGACCACGACGATCCGTCGCGAGGTTCGTCGACCCAGCCACGTTTTGGCAGATTTCCAGCAATTAGAATCCTTGTTTAATTAGGTTTTTATTTTTTATAAATAGTTCAAAAAACCTCGTTTTTGAGGTTAGACTCTGCTAGATTAGACATCATATTATTAGACTTTGTGTATTAGTGTTTGATTTGGAGATTCTTACAAGTGGATTTTGGTGATTAATCAAGCAAACTTTCGGACTTTAGTCTTTCTCATTGAAGTAAGTACATGAATTCTTATTTAATATATTTGAATTTTGTGTTTATGGCTATGTGTAACTAAACTCCATAACTAGGGTTGTGGGAACCATAGGCATATAATGAGATAAACCCTAATTAAAAGAACAATTCTAGAATAGTGTCTTGCATGTATTAATAATTCTTTCGTTTAGAAGTCTTTTTAACGGATGACCACCGTTAGAACTCGCCTTAATGCTACTTGCCGGACCAAGGAGATAGATAATAGGAAAATAATTATTAACATAGATTTAGTGTATACTATCTAATAGGCTAGTATTGATTGGTACGAGGTAATAACTTAGTCAAATATCGAATACGATGCTTAATATGAGGTAAGGATAAGGGTTAGGATAGCAACACACGTAGCCGGACCAAGGTGCGGAGTGAGATTTTCTAGATGCCGGACCAAGGATTTAGAAATACATAACTTATCCCTTTGCATGCAAGATACTAGGAAAGAATTGTTATAGTTAGAGTTATCAATTTATGAACCTGTGGGGAACACGTAAACCCTAGTTACTTTGATTAATTGATTAAAACCCAACATTAAAAGCTGTTAAGTGTCTCTTTCAAGTTTGTTATTTATTTTCGCTTAATTAGAGATAAAAAAACCCCCATTTTATATTTTTTCTTTTCCAAGGAAGTCATTGACCAAACATTAGTAATAACAAGTTGAAGTTAAGTCTAGACTATATTCCTCGTGGGAACGATCCCAACCTCACTAGTTGGGTTATTTACTTGACACGACCGCTTTACTTCTCATTTGAGAAGTAAGTTTGAGCGTATCAAATTTTGGCGCCGCTGCCGGGGAATTAACCTTTTAGATTAAGTTGAACTTATTACTATAGTTTAATTGATATTTTCTTGATTTTACTTTGTTTTATTGTTTTTGATTTCTTTGTAGAACTATCCTCCTTGTATGCCAAATACATGAAGAGGAAGAGAATCCTTGTTTCCCTACGATCACGAGCTAGAGCGTACACTGCGCAATATGAATCGAAACCTGGGAATAAATGATGAAGATCGGAACCAGAACATCCCAGCTCCGGTGGATGTTCATGGTCAGATGTTACCCGATGCTCCGGGTGAACTTCAACAGAGGGGACAAAATCCCGCTCCACGGCCCCAAGCATACTACAGAGGGTATGATAACATAGCAGACTCGGATGGGCCACTTGTCTTGCCCCCTCTACCCATAGGCCATACTTTTGTGGTAACTAGTAGCCTGATGCAAATGCTCACTGCCAGAGGTTTGTTTTCAGGGCTACCTTCTGAGGATCCACATGCCCATATAGCTAAGGTAAGGGCAGTGTGTAAAAGTTGTGTTGGGAGGCCTGATTTGGATCTAGATGTAATTGGGCTCAGAGTGTTTCCTCTCTCACTGACGGGAGAGGCTCCTATATGGTTCAGTGAGCTCCCATACAACTCAATTTTTATTTGGAACCAATTAAGGGATGTTTTCTTAGCACGCTACTATCCGGTCTCCAAGAAACTAAACCACAAAGACAGAGTGAACATGTAACGACCTGTTTAGTCATTTTGAGCAGCAGATTTTATTTCTGGAAAATTGGCTGAAACGACGGAACCCACGACGGACCGTCACAGGCACGACGGACCGTCGCAGGTCTCGTTTCAATATACTTAGAAATTCTGAAATTGGGTACTGAAAATCGACTCTCTGAACTTCGTAACGGACCTACAAGACGGGATGTCATAACTACGACGTACCGTCATGAGCTCCCGTTGCAAAACACTTCAACTTTTGAGAATTTGGTACAAGGAACGAGTCTCTGATCGTCATGACGGAAGTGCAGGACGGACCGTCACAGGTGTGACGGACCGTCACAGTCCACTTGAGTTCTAAGAGGCTGCGACGACCTGCGTGACGGACCGTCGCAGGCACGACGGGCCGTCACAGGTTGCGCAGATCCCAGGCAGAATCGGATTTTCTTACACGTTTTAAGGGACGTTTTGGACTATTCTTTCCTTAATTATAGATTTCGTGGGTTTATATTAATAACTCAAATTCTTGAGGGATAAAAGTGGTAACTTTGGGTTAATTAGTGGGGTATTATTGTCATATTTTACACTTAATTATATGTTAATTAGGGTAAAAGAAAGAGGGTTTGAATAAAGAAAATAGAAAGAACAAAGAGAGAGAGAGATTGATCGATCAAGAGGCAGAGGGAATATCAAAGCTTGGGAAATTGCTTGTTGATTCCAATTCTTCGGTGGAAGTAGGTTATGGTTTTTACGATATTCGTAGTGAACTCTTAATAGTGAATGATATGTATTGGTGGTATTGTAAACCTGTCTATATGCTTAATTGTATTCTTGCATGAATATGATTATGTTTTGATAAAACAAGCATGATGAAAACCATTGAATCCCAAATCTTGAAAGAAACTTTAATCTACGTTATTAATGATGATGCCTTGGTATAAAAGAAGGCTTGATGAATTAAAGTAATGGGATTGGTGATGCCTTGGTATAGAAAAGACTTGATGAACGGATAGAATGAGGTTAGTGGATCGGAGTGTCACGTTCCGACACATAGTATTAGTGGATCGGAGTGTCACGTTCCGACACATAGTATTAGTGGATCGGAGTGTCACGTTCCGACACATAGTATTAGTGGGACGGGTGTCACGAACCGACACGTAGAATTAGGGGATCGGAGTGTCACGTACCGACACATGTAGGGGATCGGAGTGTCACGTTCCGACACATATAGGGGATCGGAGTGTCACGTACCGACACATATAGGGGATCGGGTGTCACGAACCGACACGTAGAATTAGGGGATCGGAGTGTCACGTACCGACACATAGTGGTAGGGGATCGGAGTGTCACGTACCGACACAAGAGGAAGAAAGATAATGAATCTTGAAAGATGATAAATATACTCAATCTAATAAACTTAATTCCCAAATGAGTATGGTATTGAGGCTTGAGCCCTCATGGATGAACTTGATGGTACTTGTTGACGATTATAGTACTTGTTGTTGCTACATGTTGAGTTTATAGTTGATTTATAATATTACTTGATATATATTATCTTCTATTTTGAGTTGGCCGATGATATCTACTCAGTACTTGTGGTTGTACTGACCCCCTACTTTTATGTTTTCTTCTTTGTTATTTGTGTAATGCAGCAAACGTTCCGTCAACTTCAACTCAACAGTAATTCGAGCCATTCTTCGTCATACCGGATCTCAGGGTGAGCTAATGCTTCTAGCTTGGACTGGATCTTCTTCTTCAAGTCTTGATGCCTTGACTTCCGGCATGGACTAGCTTCTTATGTATTTTTAGCTCTTAGACATTCTTAGATAGTAATTTGATCCTAGATGTTCTTGTGTTGATGACTTCCAGATTTTGGGGATAATAATAATAGTTTTGAATTGTTTTATTTAATGAGTTTAAGTCTTCCGCATTACTTTCTGTTGATATACATTGAAATGTTAAGGGTTAGATTGGTTGGTTTGCTCACATAGGAGGGTAAATGTGGGTGCCAGTCGCGTCCCCGATTTGGGTCGTGACAAACTTGGTATCAGAGCATTAGGTTCGTTGGTCTCATCACACAAGAACGAGTCTGAAGGAACGGCAGGGGGACGCCTTTACTTTTCTTTGAGAGGCTATAAGACTTTAGGAAAAATTCCATTCTTTCTTCCTTTCTTTCGTGCTACTACTTGAGTCCAATTGGTATATAGGTGATACAAATTGGTATCTGACCATCTTCACTCTATTTCGCAGATGGTTAGAACTAGAGCAACGACCGCACCAGCAGCAACAACGGCACGGCAAGAAACGTCTGAGCCAGCCACTGGGGCTGTGGCTCAAGGAAGAGCAGCGGCAAGAGGCCGTGGAAGAGGTCGTGGGAGGACGTCCTCTAGAGGAAGAGGACGAGCCCCTAGCCCATCTGATACTAGGGCGGTGACTCCTCCACCGACCGAGGAGGTGATAAGAGAGGGTGAGGAATGGGAGAATGAACAAGTGCAAAATGAGGAATTGCCACCCCAACCTACCCCAGAAATGATTAATCAGGTTCTGGCCTACCTTAGCGGGTTATCTGATCACGGTCAGACACCTCCAGTGGTTTCTGCACCAACACCTCCGGTTTCAGAGGTACGACATGCGGCTACTATGGCTCCCCGCATGGATGCCTCATTGGATATAGGCACGTTTCCACGTCTGACTACTGGGCCTATAATGACAAATGATCAGCATGAACTTTTCAGTAAGTTCTTAAAATTGAAACCTCCAGTCTTCAAGGGTGCAGAATCTGAGGATGCTTACGATTTCCTGGTTGATTGTCATGAGCTACTACACAAGATGGGTATCGTAGAACGGTTTGGCGTGGAGTTCGTGAGTTATCTGTTTCAAGGGAACGCCAAAATGTGGTGGCGGTCACATGTTGAGTGTCAACCAACAGAGGCACCACCTATGACTTGGGCATCATTCTCTAGCTTGTTTATGGAAAAGTATATCCCAAGGACTTTGAGAGATAGAAAAAGGGATGAGTTCTTGAGTCTAGAGCAAGGTAGTATGACGGTTAACGCATATGAGGCCAAATTCCGTGCATTATCCAGGTATGCCACCCAACTTTGTTTCAGTCCACAAGAACGGATTCGCCATTTTGTGAAGGGGTTGAGGTCAGAGTTGCGGATTTCGGCCTTACAGATAGCGGCAACGACAAAATCCTTCCAAGAGGTGGTAGACTTTGTGATAGAGGTGGAAGAAGTGAAGCCAGACGACTTCACCACGACATCGACATCGAAAAGGTTTCGAAAGGGAGGTGAGTTCAATGGTTCCTACTCTAGAGGACAGAGTTCCAGAGTTACTCAGTTCACCACAGTCTTCACTACAGACTGTAGTTGGGGGTCCATCTCAGAACGGTCAACACTAATCCGAGAGACCTATGCCTGACTCCAGAGAGTGTTATGGATGTGGGGAGATTGGACATATTAGGAGGAATTGTCCAAAACAGAGTTACAGACCCCCAATAGCTAGAGGTAGAGGTGGTCATGGTAGAGGCCGTTTTTCTGGAGGACGTGGTGGTCGAGGTAATGGTGGTCACCACAACGGCAGAGGTGATGGGCAAACTGGAGCCACTACGACACAACATGGTAGGGTCAACGGACAGACTGGTGATAGGGCCCATTGTTACGCTTTCCCTGGGAGATCTGAAGCGGAGGCGTCTGATGCTGTTATCACAGGTAATCTTTTGGTTTGTGATTGCATGGCATCTGTATTATTTGACCCTGGCTCCACGTTTTCATATGTATCTTCATCATTTGCTAAAGGTCTAAATTTACATTGTGAATTACTTGACACGCCTATTCGTGTTTCTACTCCGGTGGGTGAGTCTGTGGTAGTTGAAAAGGTATATAGGTCTTGTTTGGTGAACTTTGTGGGGAGCAACACTTATGTAGATTTGGTTATCTTAGAAATGGTTGATTTTGATGTAATTCTGGGTATGACTTGGCTTTCTCCGAATTTTGCGATTTTGGATTGTAATGCTAAAACGGTGACATTAGCCAAGCCTGGGACAGACCCGTTAGTGTGGGAGGGGGACTACACTTCCAATCCAGTGCGTATCGTGTCCTTTCTTCGTGCTAAGAAGATGGTTAGTAAGGGTTGTCTAGCCTTCTTGGCACATCTCAGGGATGACACTACCCAAGTACCTTCAATCGAAACGGTTTCGGTAGTCCGTGAGTTTTTGGATGTGTTCCCTGCAGATCTTCCTGGTATGCCACCGGATAGGGATATTGACTTCTGCATTGATCTTGAATCGGGTACTCGCCCCATTTCTATACCCCCTTATAGAATGGCTCCCGCGGAGTTAAGAGAGTTAAAGGCACAACTTCAAGAGTTGTTGAGCAAAGGCTTCATTAGACCAAGTGCATCTCCTTGGGGTGCTCCGGTTTTTGTTTGTGAAGAAGAAGGATGGGAGTTTTCGGATGTGCATAGACTACCGGCAGTTTGAACAAGGTAACTATTAAGAACAAGTATCCTCTTCCTCGCATTGATGACTTATTCGATCAACTACAAGGTGCTTGTGTCTTCTCGAAGATCGACTTGAGATCCGGTTATCATCAATTGAAAATACGGGCAGCGGATGTGCCAAAGACTGCTTTCCGAACTAGGTATGGGCATTATGAATTCGTAGTGATGTCTTTTGGTCTTACAAATGCCCCCGCTGCTTTCATGAGCTTGATGAATGGGATTTTTAAGCCATACTTGGATCTCTTTGTGATCGTATTTATTGATGATATACTGATATACTCTAAAAGTAAGAAGGAACATGAGGAGCATTTGAGAATTGTATTGGAAATGTTGAGGGAGAAAAAGCTTTATGCCAAGTTCTCTAAGTGTGAGTTTTGGCTAGATGCAGTGTCCTTCTTGGGGCACGTGGTTTCTAAGGATGGAGTGATGGTGGATCCCTCTAAGATTGAGACAGTGAAGAATTGGGTAAGACCCACTAATGTGTCAGAAATACGGAGTTTTGTTGGGTTAGCTAGCTACTACCGCCGATTTGTCAAGGGATTCTCTTCTATTTCCTCCCAATTGACGAACTTGACTAAGCAGAATGTTCCATTTGTATGGTCGGATGAGTGCGAAGAAAGCTTTCAGAAACTCAAGACTTTGTTGACTACCGCACCTATCCTCACCTTGCCGGTAGAGGGTAAGAACTTCATTGTTTACTGTGATGCATCCTATTTGGGTTTGGGTGCAGTGCTAATGCAAGAGAAGAACGTGATTGCTTATGCTTCAAGACAATTAAAAGTGCATGAACGTAACTATCCAACTCATGACTTGGAATTGGCCGCGGTAGTGTTTGCACTAAAGCAATGGAGGCACTATTTATATGGGGTTAAGTGTGAAGTCTATACGGATCATCGTATTCTACAGTATGTCTTTACTCAGAAAGATTTGAACTTGAGACAAAGGAGATGGATGGAACTACTGAAGGACTACGACATCACTATTTTGTATCATCCGGGGAAGGCGAACGTTGTGGCAGATGCTTTGAGTAGAAAGGCGGGAAGCATGGGAAGTCTAGCTCACTTGCAAGCTTCTAGACGCCCATTGGCTAGAGAAGTGCAGATTTTGGCTAATGACCTCATGAGGTTAGAAGTAAATGAGAAGGGAGGATTGTTAGCTTGTGTGGAGGCAAGATCCTCCTTCCTTGACAAGATTAAGGGGAAGCAGTTTGATGATGAGAAATTGATCCGGATTCGAGATAAAGTGTTGCAAGGAGAGGCTAAAGAAGCAACAATCGACGAGGAAGGTGTTTTGAGGATTAAGGGAAGGGTATGTGTACCCCGCGTCGATAATTTGATCAACACTATTCTGACAGAGGCTCATAGTACAAGGTATTCTAAACATCCGGGTGCAACCAAGATGTATCGCGACCTAAAGCAACACTTTTGGTGGAGTAGAATGAAGCGCGATATTGTTGACTTTATTGCCAAATGTCCAAACTGTCAACAAATAAAGTATGAACACCAGAGGCCCGGAGGAACGCTTCAGAGAATGCCCATTCCTGAATGGAAGTGGGAGAGAATCGCAATGGACTTTGTGGTTGGTCTTCCAAAGACCTTAGGTAAGTATGACTCTATTTGGGTGATTGTTGATAGGTTAACTAAGTCTGCCCACTTCATTCCGGTCAAGGTGACCTACAATGCAGAGAAGTTAGCAAAAATCTACATCTCAGAAATCGTTCGACTGCATGGAGTTCCACTCTCCATTATATCAGATAGAGGTACGCAGTTTACTTCTAAGTTTTGGAGAACATTGCATGCTGAATTAGGTACTAGGTTGGACCTTAGTACTGCTTTTCACCCTCAGACTGATGGTCAGTCTGAGCGAACGATTCAAGTGTTGGAGGATATGCTTCGTGCATGCGTGATAGAATTTGGTGGTCATTGGGATAGCTTCTTACCTTTGGCAGAATTTTCATACAATAATAGCTATCACTACAGTATTGACATGGCTCCATTTGAAGCATTGTATGCGAGGAGGTGTAGATCTCCCATTGGTTGGTTCGATGCATTTGAGGTTAGACCTTGGGGTACTGACCTCTTGAGGGATTCGTTAGATAAGGTGAAGTGCATTCAAGGAAAGCTTCTAGCGGCGCAAAGTAGGCAAAAGGAGTATGCAGACCGAAAGGTTAGAGACTTGGAGTTCATGGAGGGTGAACAAGTCTTGTTGAAGATTTCACCCATGAAAGGGGTGATGCGGTTTGGAAAAAGGGGTAAGCTAAGTCCAAGGTACATTGGACCATTTGAGGTACTTAAGCGAGTAGGGGAGGTGGCTTATGAATTAGCCTTACCTCCAGGGCTGTCCGGAGTGCATCCGGTATTTCATGTGTCCATGTTGAAAAGATACCATGGGGATGGAAACTACATCATCCGTTGGGATTCACTTTTGCTTGATGAAAATTTGACTTATGAGGAGGAACCCGTTGCTATTTTAGATAGAGAGGTTCGCAAGTTGAGGTCGAGAGAGATTGCATCCATCAAGGTTCAATGGAAGAATCGACCGGTTGAAGAGGCTACTTGGGAGAAGGAGGCAGATATGCAAGAAATATACCCCCATCTGTTTACAGATTAAGGTACTTCTTCTCGCCCTTGCTTATCTTCTTCTGATCGTTCGAGGACGAACGATGGGTAAATTGGTATCTATTGTAACGACCTATTTAGTCGTTTTGAGCAGCAGATTTTATTTCTGGAAAATTGGCTGAAACGACGGAACCCACGACGGACCGTCACAGGCACGACGAACCGTCGCAGGTCTCGTTTCAATATACTTAGAAATTCTGAAATTTGGTACTGAAAATCGACTCTCTGAACTTCGTAACGGACCTGCAGGACGGGCTGTCATAACTACGACGTACCGTCGTGAGCTCCCGTTGCAAAACACTTCAACTTTTGAGAAATTGGTACAGGGAACGAGTCTCTGATCGTCATGACGGAAGTGCAGGACGGACCGTCACAGGATTGACGGACCGTCACAGTCCACTTGAGTTCTAAGAGGCTGCGACGACCTGCGTGACGGACCGTCACAGGCACGACGGGCCGTCACAGGTTGCGCAGATCCCAGGCAGAATCGGATTTCCTTACACGTTTTAAGGGACGTTTTGGACTATTCTTTCCTTAATTATAGATTTCGTGGGTTTATATTAATAACTCAAATTCTTGAGGGATAAAAGAGGTAACTTTGGGTTAATTAGTGGGGTATTATTGTCATCTTTTACACTTAATTATATGTTAATTAGGGTAAAAGAAAGAGGGTTTGAATAAAGAAAATAGAAAGAACAAAGAGAGAGAGAGAGAGATTGATCGATCAAGAGGCAGAGGGAATATCAAAGCTTGGGAAATTGCTTGTTGATTCCAATTCTTCGGTGGAAGTAGGTTATGGTTTTTACGATATTCGTAGTGAACTCTTAATAGTGAATGATATGTATTGGTGGTATTGTAAACCTGTCTATATGCTTAATTGTATGCTTGCATGAATATGATTATGTTTTGATAAAACAAGCATGATGAAAACCAGTGAATCCCAAATCTTGAAAGAAACTTTAATCTACGTTATTAATGATGATGCCTTGGTATAAAAGAAGGCTTGATGAATTAAAGTAATGGGATTGGTGATGCCTTGGTATAGAGAAGGCTTGATGAACGGATAGAATGAGGTTAGTGGATCGGAGTGTCACGTTCTGACACATAGTATTAGTGGATCGGAGTGTCACGTTCCGACACATAGTATTAGTGGATCGGAGTGTCACGTTCCGACACATAGTATTAGTGGGACGGGTGTCACGAACCGACACGTAGAATTAGGGGATCGGAGTGTCACGTACCGACACATGTAGGGGATCGGAGTGTCACGTACCGACACATATAGGGGATCGGAGTGTCACGTACCGACACATATAGGGGATCGGGTGTCACGAACTGACACGTAGAATTAGGGGATCGGAGTGTCACGTACCGACACATAGTGGTAGGGGATCGGAGTGTCACGTACCGACACAAGAGGAAGAAAGATAATGAATCTTGAAAGATGATAAATATTCTCAATCTAATAAAATTAATTCCCAAATGAGTATGGTATTGAGGCTTGAGCCCTCATGGATGAACTTGATGGTACTTGTTGACGATTATAGTACTTGTTGTTGCTACATGTTGAGTTTATAGTTGATTTGTAATATTACTTGATATATATTATCTTCTATTTTGAGTTGGCCGATCATATCTACTCAGTACTTGTGGTTGTACTGACCCCCTACTTTTATGTTTTCTTCTTTGTTATTTGTGTAATGCAGCAAACGTTCCGTCAACTTCAACTCAACAGTAATTCGAGCCATTCTTCGTCATACCGGATCTCAAGGTGAGCTAATGCTTCTAGCTTGGACTGGATCTTCTTCTTCAAGTCTTGATGCCTTGACTGCTTCTTATGTATTTTTAGCTCTTAGACATTCTTAGATAGTAATTTGATCATAGATGTTCTTGTGTTGATGACTTCCAGATTTTGGGGATAATAATAATAGTTTTGAATTGTTTTATTTAATGAGTTTAAGTCTTCCGCATTACTTTCTGTTGATATACATTGAAATGTTAAGGGTTAGATTGGTTGGTTCGCTCACATAGGAGGGTAAATGTGGGTGCCAGTCGCGTCCCCGATTTGGGTCGTGACAGAACAACTTTGTGGCACTACCAGGAGAGCCAGTTAGTAGTTCTTGGGATAGATTCACCTCATTCTTGAGAAGTGTTCCAAACCACCGTATAGATGATGAGTCACTGAAGGAATACTTCTATCGGGGACAGGATGATAACAACAAAGCAGTGTTGGACACTATAGCAGGTGGATCTTATGGAGAATGCCCTTATGCTGAGATCGCTGAGAAATTAGAGAAAATCTCCCGAAATAACAAAGCTTGGAGTACTAGGAAGTCTGATACAGGAAGAAACACCTTTGCAGTCCAGTCCACTCACAACCCATCCACAGATGAGATTCGTGAAGAAATGGCTCAGATGAGAACTGAGCTTGTGTTGGTAATTAAACATGTCACTGGGGGTGCAGAAAAGAAAAATGCAGTCAACTACTTGGCTAAACCACCACCTCCTAATGATGAATTCTATTATGCGCAGGACACCTATGCAGTAAATGAGCAGATGGGGGGTTTCCGACCAAGCGCCCAAGGCGCAAATAAGGATAATTGGCGCCAAGGTCAAGGGAACCAAGGTCGGAACTATGGTAATTACACTCGTGAGGGTCATTATGTCCGAGATGGTAACCGCGACAACAACTTTAATAGGGGTAACTACGGTAACAGAAATGATAGTAATGGGCCCTATGTCCCTCCCCAAAATCGTGAAGTTACTCCTAGGGATGGTGGAGATAGTATGGCGCGAGTTGAGGATATGTTGCACAAAATGATGAGGAGATTCGATGCTAGTGATGAGCACATCAAAGAGTTAAGGTGTGACTTAGCTAGTATTGGGCAAAAAGTTGATACACATGCAATTTTGATTAAGCAGATCGAGTTGCAAATGGCCCAATTATCTGCGACAGTGAACACACGGCAACCGGGCACTCTTTCTAGCAACACTGTCCAAAATCCAAAGAATGATGCACACTGTATGGCAATCACTACTCGGGGTGGTAAGCAAACCATTGACCCACCTATGCCATCTGCTGAGGAAAATGTGAGAAAGAATAATGATAATGTGGAGAAGGGTAGTGGTGAAGCAGAGGAAAGTAATGGAAAAGATGCAGAAGTACCTATGAAGGTAATCCCATGCCTAGGCCACCACCACCTTTCCCTCAGAGAATAGTGAAAAAGACCGAGGATGGTAAATACCGGCGCTTCATAACAATGTTGAAGCAGCTTTATATCAATGTCCCTTTGGTAGAAGCTCTAGAAAAAATGCCCGGTTATGCCAATTTATGAAAGATCTGGTCACCAAGAAAAGATCGGTCACTTTTGAGGATGATGATAGATTACAACATTGTAGTGCTATTGCTACAAGATCCCTAGTACAAAAGATAGAAGATCCGGGTGCATTCACTATACCTTGTACAGTTGGGTCATTACGTTTTGCGAAAGCATTATGTGATCTGGGGGCAAGCATAAATCTCATGCCCCTTTCAACTTACAAGAAGTTGGGTTTGGGGGATCCAAAACCCACTGCGATGCGGCTACTGATGGCTGATCGGACAGTGAAACGGCCTATAGGGATACTCCATGATGTGCTAGTAAAAGTGGAGTCATTCATCTTTCTGGCTGATTTTGTTATTCTTGATTGTGAGGTCGATTTTGAAGTGCCTATCATTCTGGGGAGGCCATTCCTTGCTACAGGTAGAGCCTTAGTTGATATGGAGAAGGGACAGATGACATTTCGGTTGAATAATGAAGAAGCGACTTTCAACATTTGTAGGACCATGAGGCAGAGTGGTGAGCTCCAATCGGTATCTGCCATATCCCACAAGGAAAAGATGAAGAAGGTGAATGAACAAAAAACTGCAAAACAAGAGTTTATGGTTGAAGACTTGGTGCTTGTAGACAGTTCTGGGTCACCTTGTCTTCCGGGCAAGCTCAAGTCCAAATGGGCTGGCCCTTACTTGATTACCCAAGAATTACCTCATGGAGCAGTTGAGTTAAAAGCCAAGGATAGAGTGCAGTTTAAGAGGGATAGAGATAGAATAAAACTCTATTTTGGGCATAAAGCATCGGAGAATGAAGCTATAGAGACATACCCTCTTGATGAAGTCTGAGTAATCAAGGGTCCTAAGTCGTGCCGCGACATTAAATCAGGTGCTTGTTGGGAGGTAACCCAAACTTATCGTCTTTTTAGTAATGGTAGCATTTTTCTACTAATGGGTTTTTAAATTTGCAGGCACATCACCAGGAAATTCTGCAGAAAATTACTCTGCAGCAGTCACTGACGGACACATCGACGGACCGTTGCGCCAGCGACGGACCGTCGTATGCATCCGTCGTACCAGGTTTGTTTTTTTGGTTATTTTGAAACTAGGGCACACACGACGGAACCAACGACATGTCGTCACAATTACCGTCGTCGGGGAACCGTCGCGTAATTAATGATGTATACCCGATCCGACCCGCTGGACCCTTTTTCCAAAATCAGACCGTTTAAACTCCCCACCCCTCCATATTTCACCCCATTACTCTCTTATTTCTCCCATTACTCTCTCTTTTCAACTTCCCCATTCCCTCCCACCATCATTGCCCTCTCACAATTCTCCAAAGCCCTAAAGTGTTATCTACTAGTGGAAACTGCTGCTGTGAGTGGCTACCTTGCCACCGAGAACTTTTGCATCTGTTTTCTCCATTTCTAAGGTATGTGTCTCTAATTTATACTAATTTATCTTGCATTTTTGTTACTAGTTAGTATTAAGCTTAGTTACTCATAGTATTTTGTTTACTTTATACGATTTTGCCTGACCTAGGTTACAAATGCTCGAAACTACCATGTTTACCACCCTAGACATAGGTGCTTTTACATTGCTAGTATCCTAGGTAGTTGGGGTAAACACATGTAGGACCAAAACACTAAAAGGTTGATGTGGGTTCATCGGGGTTGCTTAGGGTACCTTTAGTTCTGTAACTGTCATTCAGAACGAGACCCCGATGACGGTCCGTCGTAGGGTCCGTTGCACAAGACCTAGCACCCCTGTCCTACTGGACACATGTGACGGATCGTCGTCCTTGCGACGGTCCGTCCTACGCAACCGTCATGCTAGACAGAGACCCTGTTTTTAAGGGTCTCTCATTTTTTCCAAGTGTGCCCCAACGTACACATGTGACGGACCGTTGTCTTCACAACTGTCCAACCTGCACAATCGTTCTGGTTGTCAGAGACCCTGTTTCTAAGGGTCTCTCATTTTTTTCCAAGTGTCCTTCAACGGACACATGTGACGGACCGTCGTACCCACGACGGTCCGTCCTGCATGACCGTCATAACAGTCAGAGAACCCTCTTCTTAGGGTTTCCATATTTTTTCCTAAGTGTCCTACGACGGACATCTACAATGGACCGTCGTAACTGTGATGATCCGTCCTGCGCACACTGTCATGATAGTCAGAGACTCTCTTTCAGAGTTCTCTATTTATACAGAGTCCAAGTACAACACGACGGACCTCACGACGGTCCGTCATAGTCACGACGACCCATCACCAGGCCCGTCGTGTGTCACTATTTATACAGCAATTACATATTATTTTCACTGTTTTATTTCGTATGGTTTCACTTGTCTTGTTTGCCACTACTCGTACTAATAGTGATCCTTTGCAGGTACTACCTACTATGGCACCCAAGCAAGACCGAACCTACGCACGCGGGCGATCAAAGTTTGTTGCCCCGTCTGCACGCTTGATCATCGTCTCTGATGATGAGCGGGACCCTGAGTATGTGCCCCCAGGCACTTCCGCACCTTCCCGTGCTGCACGTGCTCCCAGAGCCAGACCCAAGACGGTGGCGTCTGGCGTAGTCAATGCCTCCCAGTCTGATGAGGAGCGCACACTGACCGGCACACCCTCTGGGTCAGCCACAAATGAGGAAGGAGCGTCTGGCTCCTTAGGAGTATCATGGTCCGAGGAAGCTTCTAGCTCTAATGAGGTTCCGCACCCGCAGTGCTGCAGCGTCGGCCTCGTCTGATGAGGTTGACAGTTCAGACTCTACATCCGGCGCACCAGCTCAGGTCCCCACCCCAGCCTCTGACCAGCCAAACCGGTGGTGTGTCGACGGCCAATTTCAAATTTACTCCGACGCCAAGTTCCTGACTAACAAAGGAGTAATGACTCGAACACTCACCTTGGAGCGGTGGGTACTTACAGAGAGTCTCCCAACGATGCCGGAAATCCACAACCTCTTCACCAGGCATCGCTTAGAGTGGACAGCACGTCCGTTGGGACGATACAGCGAGGAAATGGTCTGAGAGTTCTACACATCCTACATAGCGACTCTCCGATCACAGATTGATAGGCGGGCTGCTCCCGCTAAATAGGCCCCACTGGAGCAGGTTCGAGTCCGAGGCGTGCAGGTTGACATTTCCCTGCTAGCCATCCGCCAGTTTCTATACGGCGAGAGTGCAGATGCTACTCGGACCCCCATCACTGCCGAGTTTGACTACCGCTGGCAGATAGTAAATGATGGACAGTTCTTGCGCGAGCCAGCATTGAGAGAGGCCACCAAGAGGTGGATGGCCCTGCACCTGTCAGTAGATGGAGAGGGTGCCGATTGGGTCACTGAGCCGAAGGGGGCCATCAAGAAGGCCAACCTCACGTTCATAGCAAAGTTCTTGTGGCTGCTCGTCCGTCACTGCCTTTCCCCCACAGCTGCTGATAACATCGTTACCTGGGATCGAGCAGTGTTGATGGCGGCGATGATAGCCGGATTCGAGGTGGACTTCGCATGGCTTCTCCAGGCAGTCATGCACGAGAGGGAATTCAAGGTCACGACTACCTACCCCTTCCCGTGTATGATCTTTTCCCTTTGCAGGTCCGCAGGTGTGCCCATAAGGCACGTAGATCAGCTGAAGACCCCGCAGGGCACTGTTGACGTCGGCCTCATCAGAGACGAGGCCAATGAGTTGGCTCCACGCAGAGGGCCTCATCCAGAGCTGCCCCACTTGCTGATGATCTTACGGATACGGTAGCACAGGCCCGTACAGCTGCACAAGCGTCCACTGACACTACCCCGGTCGAGTCTATCTCGGGTAGTAGCACAGCCCCGACCTCCTCTCGCACAGCCCCTCTACCGTACTGGTCCCACTTGCTAGGGTCCAAAAACTAGAGGCACAAGTGTCCACTCTTCTGCATCATATCCAGCCGTGGATGCAGAAGTCGATTACTGAGTCTGAAGCGCGTCTAGAGAGGAAGATGCAGCAGTTTACAGAGCGGAAAATTGCTGAGGTCAACCAGCGCATGGACGCCTTTGAGTTGAGAGTGTTAGAACGACCATCCCCTCCGGTTGATGTGTCGACTCTTCAGGCTGCATTCGACAGTCTTCGTGCAAACATCGACACGATCCTAGAGGCGAGGGTGCCGGAGTCTGAGGCCCCTTCTGTCGAGCCTGCTGAGGACACTATATTGGCGGCCTTGTTTGCTACTTCAAAAATTCCTCCACCTCCTCCTCGAGAGAGTGCCAAGAGGCGTAGGGGTCGAGCAGAGGATGAGACGCGAGCAAGGAAGAAGGAGCGCCAAAAGATGGAGGCTGCGAGGAGAGCCTCACTTGCTGAGGAGGAGGCACACCAGATCAGAGCATCACAGTTACTGGCTGAGGCGTCTAGCTCCCGCACTGTAGAGATAGCAGGAGGCACTACTAATGGTGCAGTTGTTGCTGAGGACACCACTGACGGTGTCCAGATTGCAGAGGACGTGGGTTCCGGGGAACCGGACCCACCAGCTTGCTGATCGACGGCGCTTTGTGCCACAAGTTTGCTTCACCTACCACTCTAATATTTAGATTTTTTTTATGCATTGGGGACAATTGCATGATTTTTTGTTGGGGGTGGGGTAAATGGAAAGTGAGTGTTAGGGTGAAGTCTGAGTAGCCCAACTCACTATCCTCTTTTGGTGTTTTCTTGCCTGTGTTCTTTTTCCCCAAAAGACTGATTACTTTTTCTGTTGAACCGGCATATTTATATCTTTTGTACAAAGTTTAACTCTGAAGCATGATGGCTAAAATGATATCCTGGTAAAACTGGAAAATGTTGCATGACTAGGCATAGTAACTGATAATTGTGTGGCTCTAAGCATGAAATAGAATTAAACCATTGCATTACCCTAAGTCTTCAATTCGAACTAGGTGTCTAATAATCTGGGATAGTGATGAGATGTCAAGTGAGTGTGAGGAAATTTTAATAGTCCATTATTGGTACTGAGCTAGAACTTGCCTAGTTAGTCCTGCTAAAAGTAAGCTGTAACAGATAATTAGGAAAGGATCATAGGCCCTTATTCAAGATAGCCCATTTCTAGCCTAAATAAAAGAAACCAAATGAAAGTTATCCTTCTTTGATCCAAATAATCTGAGCTTAAAATTAGACCTTTCTTTTTCACCCCAACTGATCTTTTCTGGGAACAATATGTTGGCCCCGGTCCCTCCTTGGACATGTGCACCTCAGCTTATGCCAAAAGCATAAGTTGAGGGTGGCTAATGCATTAACAACCTTCGTTATGGCCCTGACCCAACTTTGGGTATTGTGTACCTTGACTCATGGCAAAGCCATGAGTTGATGGTGGCTATTTTGAGGAATGCTCTGGAAAGTGGGGTTGAAAGAACAAAGAGAGAGAAAGAACAAAAGTAAAGTGACTCAAGAACTCGTTGAAAAGAAAAGTAAAGAAAAAGAGAAATATATAAGAATTACAAAAAAAAAAGTAGAAAAGAAAAAAAGAGTCACCACTTACACAAATGAAGAAAGAAGGGGAATAGCACAATGAAAGAATAGGAGAAACTGTGCGAGATAAAGTGATAGAAAGTGGAAGGTTTAGCCGATATGTCAAGGAGGGCAAAAAGTCACTAAAGTATACCTAAATATACCCTACCTGACTCTGAGCCTATGTTACAAGCTAAGAAAGTCCTATCGTGATCCTAAGGGTTGTATAGCGAACTTAAGGCAGTGAAAATAAGGGCAAGCTTATGGCAATAGGTATGAATGAGTGTGACTTTGTTCTGAGAGCGAGTGTTGAAAAGTAATCCTTATACTCCAACTGAAATCATTGTGTGAAAAATGAGGATTTTGTTTTGAAGTGAGGACACTAGTAGCAATACCGGAATTGTTAGCACCGCGGTGAGAAATTGAAGAGTATAAGTGTTAGTGCATGGTGAGTCTGTGTCATGTTCTAATCCCACAAAATTCAAGCCTAATAGTGATAGCATGCATAGATTTGATGAGATTAATCGGGATTGATAGCCAAATGATTGCAAAGGATAAAACATGGATACTATTGTACAAAGATTGTGTAGTGAGTCATAGTGCGTCGCTTGAGGACAAACAATGAATTTAAGTTGAGAGTGTTGATATACCGTGGTTTCACGGTATAATTAATACTTTTTCATTAAGTTTAGTGTGTCCGAAAGTCTTTTTGTGCTAGTTTTTATATAAGTTTCTCTTTGTTTTGCAGAAAATCTGTCCAAAGCTGAATGTGGAGATTTTGAGCGAAGAAATGCAGAAGAGACCACCTACGGAGCTTATGACGGTCCTTCGTACTTGTGACGGTCCGTAGGTGGCAGCGTAGAGAAGCTGCTGAAGGAAGATGGGGAAGTCTGACCAAGTGTAGGATTACGAAGCTTGTGACGGTCCTTCGTGTCTATGACGGTCCGTCCTGCAGGTTCGTCATGAAATTCAGAGAAGTGATCCCAGCACCCAGATTCCAAGAGTTGAAGTGTTTTGAAACGAAGACCCTCGACGGAACGTTGTGCCTATGATGGTCCGTCATACTTGTCGTCGAGGGGAATGAAGAGAGCAGCAGAAGCAATTGCATAAGTATGGGACGCCTGAGTCCATGACGGTCCGTTGTGACCACGACGATCCGTCGCGAGGTCCGTCGACCCAGCCGCGTTTTGGCAGATTTCCAGCAATTAGAATCCTTGTTTAATTAGGATTTTATTTTTTATAAATAGTTCGAAAAACCTCGTTTTTGAGGTTAGACTCTGCTAGATTAGACATTATATTATTAGACTTTGTGTATTAGTGTTTGATTTGGAGATTCTCACAAGTGATTTTTGGTGATTAATCAAGCAAACTTTCGGACTTTAGTCTTTCTCATTGAAGTACATGAATTCTTATTTAATATATTTGAATATTGTGTTTATGGCTATGTGTAACTAAACTCCATAACTAGGGTTGTGGGAACCATAGGCATATAATGATATAAACCCTAATTAAAAGAACAATTCTAGAATAGTGTCTTGCATGTATTAATAATTCTTTCGTTTAGAAGTCTTTTTAACGGATGACCACCGTTAGAACTCGCCTTAATGCTACTTGCCGGACCAAGGAGATAGATAATAGGAAAATAATTATTAACATAGATTTAGTGTATACTATCTAATAGGCTAGTATTGATTGGTAGGAGGTAATAACTTAGTCAAATATCGAATACGATGCTTAATATGAGGTAAGGATAAGGGTTAGGATAGCAACACACGTAGCCGGACCAAGGTGCGGAGTGAGATTTTCTAGATGCCGGACCAAGGATTTAGAAATACATAACTTATCACTTTGCATGCAAGATACTAGGAAAGAATTGTTATAGTTAGATTTATCAATTTATGAACCTGTGGGGAACACGTAAACCCTAGTTACTTTGATTAATTGATTAAAACCCAACATTAAAAACTGTTAAGTGTCTCTTTCAAGTTTGTTATTTATTTTTGCTTAATTAGAGATAAACCCCCCCCCCCTTTTTTATATTTTTACTTTCCAAGGAAGTCATTGACCAAACAATAGTAATTACAAGTTGAAGTTAAGTCTAGACTATTTTCCTCGTGGGAACGATCCCAACCTCACTAGTTGGGTTATTTACTTGACACGACCGCTTTACTTGATCCTATTCATTTTATTTGTAAAGTTACTTTTTGACACTTTTTAAAATATTATTTTTTAATATCACATATAATTTTGTTTATTCTTTAATTTCAATATAATATATATTATTACATTTGATTATTGCCTTTTAGGTATATTAATTAGAGAAAAAATAAAATTACATGTAATTAACCATATATTTTAAATAAATATTTTTATATTAAAACTGGCATTTGTAGTAAGTATAATTAATAGAAAAAATATCAATAATTAAATTAAAGTGATAGTTGAATAGAGTAATGAGTAAATATCACAATAAGTAATTAAAAAAATTAAGTAATAACAAAATGAGATAATCGTAATCATAATAAATAAAAATATTTCTAAAACTATTTAGTTTTCTTGTTATCATTCTTGATAGATTTTTGTTCGCGTGAAGTTATATTTTTACTTTTGATCATCATTCGCTTCATACAAAGATGTTTCTAGAATTGTTCATTATTTTTGCTATTTTTCTTAAAGAATTTTTGTTAGAATGAAATTATATTTTTATTCGTGGACGTCTTAAATAAAAATATATCATCCTATTCATTTTATATGTAAAATTATTTTTAACATCTCTCTCTTTATTTCGATCTAATATATATTGTTAATTTTATCATACAAATTTATTTTCAAGTATATTCATTAGAGTCAAAATAAAGGTGAAAATAATTAATTCATAATATATTTTTATATTAAAGTAGTCATTTTCGTATAAGCATAATGAATTAAAAAAATATTAAGAGTTAAATTAAAGTAATAGTAAAATAGAGTAATGAATAGATATTACAATGACTCACAAAAAAATGAAGTAATAGCAAAATAAATTAATTATGATAATAATAACTGAAGATGTTTCTAGAACTATTTGATTTCTTGTTATCATTCTTGGTAGATTTTTGTTAGCATGAAATTACATTTTTACCCTTGATCACTATTCACTTCATATATAAAGAGATGTTTCTAAAATTATTTACTATCTTTCTTAATACATTTTTGTTAGAATGCTATATATGATTGTTCAATATTTAAGAAGCTTAAAAATTAATCAAATCGCGGAGGATCGAAATTTGGTGTCAACAGGTATCATCACTATAACATATACTGACGCTACTTCAATAGAAAACCTAAATAAATCAAACTCTCTAATAGTCTCCTTCTACTCAGGGGCGGCTCAACATGATCGCGGCCTAAAATAAAAATAAACTTTATATACGTATTTAGTCAAAATTTATTTTCTTACACCATTTAGATGAAAATTGCTAGTATTTAATGTTGTTTTCTCAGTTATTAGTTTAGGTAAGATTTTATCAATTCCACATTAAGAAACATTATTTTAGTGAGACAATTATTAGATGTATTGTTAACATAATGTTATAAGTAATAAATTGACAAATACTAAATAAAGATAAGATTTGAAATCATAGAATTTGATCCAAGAAGTTGATGACATGGTATACCTCATTTAAATATGATTGTAACAATTCTTGAAACTAAAATTTAAAAAGAAATAAAAAAGAATATGTAATTCACTTTGTTCAACATTTTTCACTACTACTTCTTATTTTTTACAAAGTACAAAAGATGTTAAGAATAAAATAATACATTTTAAAAAATTATACTTTTTTATCATAAATAATCAACTTTTTCTATAAATATTTTAATCCGTAATTTTTTCTTGACAAAACATTGGGGCCCCAAAATTTGAGGCCTAAGGCTAAGCCCTTGTTTTACATAGAATAAAGTCGGCCCTGCTTCTACTATTCTTAATTTACCCATTAAGATATCGAGGTCTTCAATAAATTTATGACAATAAGAACAAAGATGATGAAATGAAACTGAAAAAATGAACTCACATATCCACCTAACAAAAAGACTACCGGTAAAAGATTTAGAATTGTCTTAACATGACATGACAATAAAGTAATAAAATTAATGTTTTAGGTATATAATCTTCTTAGTGTTACCCCCTTATTTGATTTAAGTTGTAGCAGATTGATTTACATATTCACACATACAACTAAAAAACAAAAAATTAAAAAAAGGATTGATTTTAGAAATCTAAATCGGTCCACTTTAATATTAGAAATTGAGAATGAGTTTCACAAAAAAAAAGGGAAAAATCAAGAATCTTCTTTTTACCCCTTTGGTCACTGCAATTCAAAAACCCAATCAAAGATCAAAACTTTGAAAATCATCCACAACTCTATTTATAAATCTTAATCAAAAGTTTTTAATACCGAAAAGGTTAAAAGAAACAATTGAATGAAAATCAAAACAATTGACCAACATATATATTCCCGAAAATTGTATCAACAATTGGATAAAATGCTTCGAAAGTTAGAGTGATAATTAAAGTTGCACGCCTTGTCTAAAGATGTCACGATCCAAATATGCGGAAAATTAATAATAAATTTTAAACCCTCCCAAGATCTGGTTGTCATGTGTACAAGCCTCTAAAGTATTACAATTGATTCAAAAGAAACGCTAGTCTCAAATGAACTTGTTTCTAGAATAGAACAAGGTCATAACTAAGGAGAAAGAAAGTATGATGAGACGACAAACAGCTACCTCACAAATCTCCAAGAAACCTCATACAAGGACAAGAGAGATATCACAAAGTTCGAGCTAGTAACCTTAAGAAAAATTTGTAGTAGCAAGGGGTGAGTACCAAACCACACGGTACCCAGCAAGTAAAGGTCTAAATACAAGTTAAGGGAATAAAAAACGGGTACTCCTTACACACCAACCGAACCTCCACAACTACAACCTGCACAAAATTCAGCCCAACCTAACAGTTCACAATGTTCATAGCATCCAACTCATGAAAATCATTTTAACAAATTATACATCCTCAACTACAAACTCAATATTCAACAATCACAACTTTACACAAAAAGGCACTCACAATATCAGCAACACACAAGATCAAGTTCGTCAAATAGAGGTATTCAAATTTCAAGTAATTTCCAACCAACAATAAAACACATAATCATTAAGAATGAAGAATGTCATGGGATGCAATGCAATATGACACCATGAAGTGATATGCCCCAGAATCCCAATTTATCTCTCAACCGTATATATATGATACTCGTCCAAAATACATCGAGAGTTCATGACCCATGGGGGACTCGCGAGGTCCATATACCAACACGGACGATATCCACGTATCTGTGCGGACGATCTTAACGCACTATCATAAACCAAACAATCTCTGCACGGACGATCTCCACATGCCCAAATCATAATCATAACTTTTTTATCGCACGGACGATCTCCACGTGCCCTAAAAATCATAACTCGATCTCAATAGTGACGATCTCCACGTGTTAGACCTTTACTCATACTAAATCTCATCTCAATGCATGTGCACAATATGATATCAAATAAAGGAGATGATGCTACATCTCAATAAATCAAATATCGTTATGACATATAATTACCTCAATTATCACAAATATACGGGTTCAATAAAGAACACAATCACACATAATAAATCAAATCAATAATATATCAGTTAATGCCCATATGCTTTGACATTCTCAGATTACAATCCGCATTCTATAGTAATAAACATTTCCATTATAACACTAGTACTCGTATCATTCTCAACACATCACGTACAAACAATTAATCACATTGTCTTTTATTACCCCTTTTTATCATTGAAATTAATCAAGGTGGACAAATCAACCCTTCCAAATACCATTACTCCCAAACACACACCACAAGGAAATACACGCATTCCATACACTTAGCAAGAGTTTAGAAATCCACTTGCCTGAAATAGTCGAACAATCACTCTAGGACTTGAACCTTCCCCTTTCGTTGAACTTCTAAATATATTCGATCTATTAAAATAAATTATCACAATAAGACTTCGAACTAACAACACCCATATTACTATGTGTTTAACCTTGATCCAGAAATTTATCCAAATTTATAATAAAATTTTTAAATCTTAATTCCAACCAATAGATCAAATCTCATATTTCTTAAATTTCAAGTCTAAAGTTAAGTCATTAATTCTCCAACTACAACTTAATAATTTTCATGACACAATACATAAAAAAATCTTATCTTAATATAGTGAAACATCAACTATATTATACTGTAACAAAAAAAAAAGAATTAGGATCAGTTGGTTATGAAAAGTATCCTGGAGACCTACTATTCACGTAATCCTAATTCTTAATCTCTACTGATTCAGTTCACTCATTTCACTCGCTATCAATTTGACTTTTAATAAAAACCATTAATTTATAAAATAATTAATAAATACTAGAATTGGTGTAGCAGTCAAATTCTTGAATCTAAGTCATTATCTCTTTCTCTTCCTACCAATTACATGCTAATATGCAAATAAGTATTCATGAAACCACTAGCGACAAACATAAAATGGAAATAAAATCATTAAATATCGGTAATAATTTTTGCCAAATCAAATCCATATGTTGTAACTTTCTTTAATTTGCTCATGTACATATTCTATATGTTCTTTATCTTCCAAAGAACAATACATCATAAAATAATAATAATTTTATTTAATATCAATTCTTATAAAATGAAAGTTTAAATTTAGATCCAAATATACCTGAAGAAGAACGATTCATGCCTTTGTTTATTTATTTTTTTTGGAAGATTTTGTGTCAATCGATCTATGGGTTATGTTATAACTGCAAAATTAATAAACCCTATTATAATAATCTTATATGACATTAAATAACTCATGGCCTTGACCCATTAACCATTAATTAAATTAATTTATAAAATACCCACAAACTAAATATCCATAGTTAAATAAATAGTTTAAAGTTTTCCAACCCAACTTCATCGACTAATCTTAATTGACTTGGGGCAACTATTAAGATGGGTAAAAATGACAATTTTACGAAAATTCCTAAAAATGACCTTCCGGGTCATTACAAAAGAATTGTTCCTTTCTGAATACTTCCTCGCCCCCTCTGATTTTGAATGTGTTAGAACGTGAAAGATTTCGATAATTGACAAATAGAGGTACAAATGAAAGGAACCGGTTGCGCCAACATGTACTTTTCAGATCGAATCCAATTGGGATAATGACAATGTCAACCATGCGAATTAGAAGTTATAAAGTTGTGGAAATACTGCATTTCGACAAGCAATCAGTACAAAAAGTTTTCTTTTATAAAGTAATATGCAGACAATATAGTTTTCTTAATCAAATAGAAAAACTAGACAAACTAGGAAGCTGAAGTAAAGAAAGATACAAAGGCCTGAAAGAAGTAGAAAAGCAAAATCTTGCCACGTGAACTTGCAAATTCGAAGTACACGAGGATGTCGAAACCAAGTAGGAGAAGGAGTTAGTGATTCACAATTTACTGATATTTACAATGATATTTTATTGTCTTTTCACCTACAAAAATTCAGTAATGAGACACATTGAATCATGACACATTAATTTTATTTTTTATTACAAACTTCCAATAGTCACCGAATTAGAAGAGTTTCAACACAATGAATCATGGAACATAAATTTATTTTTGATTTCAAAATTCAAAGAGTCGGTGAATATAAAGAGTTATACACATTTTTTTGTCTTCTACTTTAATTAAATTAATTAATCTAAGAAATTATAATTAAAATGCCATAACATAATAATTAAAGTATACTTGTTGTGCTTCATATATATAATTATGCAATTAAAATATTAAAATTTAATAAATTAGGTAATCATATGATAATTTTAAGTAAATTGAAGGAGAAAATAAATATAAAAACAATTTTTTTTTTAAAAAAAAAATGGAACTAATTTATTTTTTTAAAAGGATGAAATGTCCAACAATTTTCTTTGAATTTTTTACTCAAAACCTTTCCAGTTTTAGAATCTAGTGTAATATTTTAATAATAATAATTATAATAATAATATAATAATAATAATAATAATAATAATAAAATATTAGAGAATTATTATTTAATATTTAATTGATAAGCTATTTCAACATATTTTTATTTAGTATAGGGATAAAATGGTATTTCAATCTTTGAACCATTTTTGTTCTCACTTTTAGTAATACTAGCTAGTCTCTAGTCACTTGTGTTGCACATGTCTTGTGTTAATTAGTACAAAAAAATTAATGATATTAGGTGCTATTAAAACTTGCAAGTAATATTGAGAAAACAAATTTTATATAATTGTTTGTAGTTACACTCAACCAATTCAATTGGTATATCTGATATTGTTCTTATACAATTCTAATATACTTTATAGTACAACACTTACCTTACTTATTTTTTTTAATATTTAAACAATAAATAGTTTATATGTGACATGCGTATATAGCGTGATTATGTTTGCAACTGTTTTACTTATCTTAAAGTTTATATTTTGTGTAAGAAATTGTAACATCATCATATTATTGACACGTGCATATCAAGAAGTTGTTGCCAAATAAAATTGTCTTTCGTGTGGTAGAAATTTTGATCAACTTATATTTCTTTAAGGTGGATATATTATCATTGTCAATTTCATGGAATACGCTTGTAAAATAGTGTTTATTTGTGATAGAGATAGTTAATAATTAAGTAACATTAGAAATTTTAATCGATATATAAAAATCCAAGTACACGTACAATTGTCTTTGTTTGATCCAATATTATGACTCCATTCATATGTAAATTTAGCAGAAAATACAATTTAAATTATTTAAATATAATAATATTATATAATCAATCTATACTCACGAATAAGGAACTTTATTTAAATGGCTGAAATATTTAAAATATCTTATATAAAGATACTGGATGTATATCTTCTAAAAAGTATCCACCCAAAGAAATACTGATTTTGTATGAATCTAACGTTTATACTGCAAAACAACAGATCAAGAAAAAGATATATATTTAATAAAAACAAATACAAGAAATATCGAGAACTATATAGAGTGAATAAAAAGTAAAGAAAAATAATAAAAGATTACAATATATAGATTTAATGAAGTTAATTATTAATATTCCTAATCAAATAGATTTCATGCATCTGTAGTATCACTCAAATATAATTTGATTTATTTTAATATACGACATAGAAAACTGAAACTATCTTGAATGCTTAGAAACTGAAAATGCTTAAATCCATATCGAAGGAGGCGAAACTCAAAACTAATGAATAAAAAATTAACTTTTGTATTGGACTAGTAGTTAATAGTTATTTAATATAAATACTCTTCAACATTTTAATTTATTGTAGGAAAAAACTGGTAATCTAAATTTGCACTTAGGTCGTTCCCACTTTTAATAATATATATGATGATATGATATGATATTATGATATATGATTATATGTAAGTAGGAAAAAAAATTCTAAAAACATAAGTATATATTTACAACAAACTGAGAAAAACACAAAATAAAATAAAAATAAATTATGACCAGAGAGTTAGATGAGATGGAGTAGATTTTTATTATATTTTACTAAACCTTCATGATTTAATTTATTTTATTAATCACTAGATTACACCCTTAAATCTAGAATCAGTCTTCTTCTTTATCAACATTTAATGGATAACTATATAATGATATTACATGTGTCATTTCACAAAAATAATTTATGACTCGTGTGATTTACGAATCAACTATATAAACTACTAATTTATCATTAAACCTGAAGAATAATGCAAACATTATAACATAATAAATAATGACAAGTCAAAATTACCATAGATTTCCTTTGATTTCTTACATTTATATGTGAAGATGATCCAACAATAATTGCGTATCTATCATAATTTCATAAGCTAGATTTTTAGAAGAATCATAGGTAAATTTACTCTTATCTTATTAAGCTAGAGAAATTATTACTAATAAATCTTCAACTCAAATAAAACATTTCAAAATAAAATTAATAAGAAATATCGTAATTAAAAACAAAAAGAATCATAATGTCAATAAATAGTCCAATTTAATAACTAAATATTATCATGCAAGGTGTGATATTTAGGATTTTTAAACAAATCATATTTATTTTTAATTAATATAAATTTGAGAGCCATCATAACATGAAGGACTTCATTAAACTGGGAAGATTAACACAATAAATTCAGTCATCTTTATAGAATTTGTTGCCATTAAAAAGAGAATCAGTTAACATTAATATGGACGACCGACTACAAAAGCCATCTATCTTGTCAAAAGAAAGGTAGAGAAATATCAACAATGAATATGGACTTACACATATGATGTTCATTGACCTTGAAAAAAATTACTACAAAGTCTCGATGTAAGTTCTCTAAAGAAGCCTGAAGGCTAGAGGTGTACCGATCACTTACGTTAGGGAGATAAATGAAACGTATGATGAATCTTAAACCTCGATTAGAACAGTAGGAGGAGACTCAAATCACTTCATTCTAGAGATAAGGTTTCACAAGGGGTCAATTCCCAGTCAATTCTTGTTTTGAATGGTGATGGATGAATTGACATTGCATATTTAGGACAGGACTTTTCGGTGTATTATATTTGTGGATGACATAATACTAATTAATGAGATCCCGAAGAAGAATTAATGCTATGGTAAAGGTGTGGAGGAAAACTCTGGAGTACAAAGGGTTCAAGTTGAGTAGGACTATACCACTTGGAGTACAAATTCATTGAAGCAATGAATCAGAAAAGAATGGAAGTGAGGATTGAGACATGAACCTATCCCAAGAAAGATAATTTCAACTATCTTATATTTGTAATTTAGGGAAGTGGGGATGTCAACAATGATGTTACACATCGTATTGGTGCGACGTGGACAAATTAAAGTGAAAGCTTTCCTTTTGAGTCTGATGTGATAGGATAGTATCACCAAAACTTAAAAGATGATTTCTATGGAGTGGCAATTAGATTTCTGTCGTTGTAAAGTCGGAGTGCTGACCAATCCAGAAGATCAGAATATGCATATTGCAGTAATGATGATGATGAGATGGATGTGTGGGTATAGTTGAAGTGATAAAATTAGGAATGATATTACCAATAACGTAGGTGGCCATCATGATGGACAAGATGAAAAAAACAAGACTAAAATGGTTTGGACATGCGAAGAGGAGATGCATAGATTCTCGCAAGAGGTTGGATATTAGAGGCGTATAAAGAGATAGAGGCAGTCTGCAAATGCATTAGAGAGAGATGATAAGTCAAGACATGGTATTAGATAGGAGGATATGACACATATTATGGTAAAAGGTTATTAGATAGTAGATTATTGTATTGATTTTTGAGAATTCAGGTTTGTTTGAGTATGTCTTTGTACAAGCTGTTTTCTTGTGCTTTTTGCTTTTAATATCAATTGTAATCTATTTATTGTGTTTGAGTTACCACATTATTTTGTTGTGGTTGTTAGTCCTTTATTGAAGACTTTGCAATGCTTAGTTGTTATGTTTTCTTTTTCTGTATAGTACCTAAACTTGATGCACATGAGCGTCGAAGACCTTTTGAGAACAATCTCTTTGCCTCCACAAAATATTTATAATTTAAATAAATAATAAGAATTGCATTAATATCTACCTCAAAAAAGTTTGTTAAAGGCCCAAATTTGTTTGGTATGAAAAATGTTTTACAATGTTTTCATGTTTGGTTGGTCAATATTTTTGAAAAATACGTTCTCTAAGAAATCAATGAAGCTTCTTGAAAATGAGTCCCTTAATCATAGCAGGACAACAAGTCACATTTCAAATATCATACTAAGAGGAAAAACTATTCTATCATTTAAATCTTATCCCAATTTAACTATTTTTGGGTCTTGGCCTAACTTAGATGGTTGTATTCTTTAATGGAACCAATATTTATTACTGGTTCAGTCAAAATAACTCTTTCTATAAGTTTGTAATTGTTAATTTCACATTTGCAGGAGATATTTCTATCTACACTATTTTGTTGCAGCCAAACTTTACTCCTACCCAATTCGATCGAGTTTGTAATGCACTAGCACTTCTTCAAGTATATTAACTTATTTTCCTTGTGGACTTTTTCTCAGTAATTCTTGATATTGTTTCTATTATTCATTTTTGCTGGTGATCTTGTAGTAATGTCCATAAAGAGTAAGAAATGAAGATTACATGTTTGTTGTCTTAGGTTCATTGAAGAGTTGACGGATGCAACATAAGAATGTTATTGTAGATAACTATCCCAATCACATATTATTCATGTAAAATGCTCTATGGCCTTCAAAAACTTATAAGTACATCTCTTAACAAAAAAGGAATAAGATATCTGGATTTCATAATCATGATCTGTCCTCGAGATCTAGATAGACTTTTTTTGGGAGGATAGTTGTAATACTTGGTTTCCCTTGAATTGATCCTTATGATAGTTTTCTACTTTGCAACAAAAACTTCTTTGTATTTGTACCCCCCTCTTAATACAACAAGAAAGCAGACACCTTTTGAATATTTGAGACTAAAAGCATAGGTGTCTTTAGTACCCTCGTGAAGGTAATATGTCTACTATATTTTCAGGCATATTGCCTTCACGAAGGCTGCAATAACACCTAAGCTTGTAAGCCTCATCAAATATTCGAGAGGTGTTGACTTGTTTGTTGTATTAAGAAAGGGGTACAAATACAATGAAATATATTCTGCAAAGTAGAAAGCTGTCAAAAATATTTATTCCAGGAAAACCAAATATCATAACTATGGTAAATCACAATTACAATTATCATCACACAAAAGTCTATCAAGGAGACACATCAGTGATTATTGTTTCCTTTACATCATTGGCTATCAAGTCGATTTATTTGGTTCTTTTTTTTTAATGAAAGATGTACTTACAAGTTTTTGAAGGTTACAAAGCTATTTACATGTATAATATGGGGCTAGGATAGTTATCTAAGACAACATTCTTGGGTTGCACCTATGAACCTAAGGTCACAAACATGTATGTTATCTTCATTTCTTCCTCTATATGGACAACATAATCCTCTCTTGATAACTCATTACAACAAGAATGAATAACAGAAGCAGAATCAAAAATCGCTAAGAAAAAGTATACAAGGAAATTAAAAAGTAAATATTCCTGAATAAGTGCTAGTACATTACAATCTCTGTTAGATTGTGTAGGATTCAGGTTTAGTAGATAGAAACCATCTCATACAAATGTGAAATGAATAACATTTACAAACTTATAGAAACCACTACTGACTTCTACGCTAGAGAAATAAAGAGGTGCACATAACATTGTGTTAACCTCGTAGTTGAATGTATTTGAGCAGATCTAGAGAATAGTAAAAAAAATTTAAAAAATCTTTCTAAGTTACAAAATATGCTCTAAGATGAAAGTTACAGGGGCTCTTGCAAAATGTGTAACTTTAACATAATCAACAACTTAAATGGATTAAACATGACAAAATTTGAACCTAAAATCTTTCATTTATATTCAAATTAAGACGAACCAAACAATAATTAATTTCACTTATCGAGAGAAAATTAGAAAAATAAGTGAGGAAAGACAACAAATATTTTGTCAAAATCCTAAAAGTTGCACTTAAGAGTTACAGAGGTAAAGAAAGATTAGAATGGTGATCAGAAACATAATCTAGTTAACATATGGGACATATGGTCAAACATCAATAGATATACCAAGATATAAACAACTTTAGAACGAGTTAAGCTAACACTCTTAGAGAGGCAAGAATACCAAACATTAATCTATCTATCTTCACATAGAAAATGAAATACTCAAGACAACTAAAAAGGAAGACTAAATTTGCATCATATTTGAATAAGGTACTTAAATATGAATACTATCAAGGATTTCAAACAAATTTAAATACTGATTATTGATAACCATCTTTAAAACAATAAAAGGAGTAAAAAGACTAAACAACACAACTTGATGTAATTAGTTAAACATGACCACCTAATTCACAAAAATGTTAAGCTAAAATAAATCTCCATTCTTGAGCATTGAGATCAAAACAAGAGACAAGATCTAAAATCAACAAAGAGTGCTAAACAACGAAGTTAAATCTAAACACCTTTATTTAGTTAACTAAAATATGTATGCATAATCGCTTAAAAAAAAACTAAATCCAACACTTCACATCAAATGAGGATGTAATACGAGTGTTACCTGGTTCTGGGTAGTAATTGGAACTCAAGCTTGGACATGAATAATTCCAAAATAGTCACGAATCAACAAAATTCTAGGGACGAAAATAAGAACTCCCAAAAACTTAGCTGGGTGTTCTTTTTGTTGCCTCCAAAAACTCCTCCCCTGAACAGTAAAAGTGAGGGGGTTTATATAGGACAAACTCTGGGTCTAAACAAAGGGTAAATCGATGTGGGACTCTGGAAATTTTTAAATCTTGGGTCTCTTAATGATGAAATGGGTTTAAAGAATTTGGGCCATAATTTTGGGTTTAAGGTTATCTGATGGTCCAAATATGGACTAAATGAAGTCTGTTAAAAGAGTTTCAAAGGGAATTCACATGGATTATAAAGTCAACTTATTAATCAGGCTTCTTAACTTTATCAACATAAAAGTAATTATTCAAAATGAAAGATCTTAATTAAATTGTCAGTTTTAAAGTAAATAAATTGTGTTCTTAATTGAAAGTGTGTTTTTGAAAAAATGACTTACTAACTATTTATTCAAATTAAAATATTATTTACATCTATATATTTTAAGTATAAAGATATATAATACATTTGAAAAAATGGAAAAAGTTTTTGGAAGATAATCTTGAAAGTATTTTTTATTTTCAAAAAATAATTATTTCCAGTTTTTCAATATTTAAGAAGCTTAAAAATTAATCAAATCGTGAAGGATCAAAATTGGGTGTCAATAGTTATCATCACTAAAACATATATTGACGCTACTCAACAGAAAACCTATATCAATCGTACTCTCTAATAGACTCCTTATACTCAGGACGGTTCAATATAATTGGGGGCCTAAAGGGAAATTTCAATTGGCGGTCTAAACTATAAATAAACTTCATATACATATTTAGTTAAAATTTATTTTCTTACACTAATTAGATGAAAATTGCTAGTATTTAATATTGTTTTTCAGTTATTAGTTTTAGGTAAGATTTATCTACTCAACATTGAAAAACATCATTTTAGTGAGGCAATTATTATGTATTGTTAACATAATGCTATAAGTAATAAGTAGACAAATATTAAATAAAGATAAAAGTTGGAACCATAGAATTTGATCCAAGAAGTTAATGACTTGGTGTAGCTCATTTTAATATGTTTGTAGTAATGCTTGAATTAAAATTCAAAAAGAAATAAAAATAATTTGTAATTCACTTTGTTCAACACTTTTCAATGATAATTCTTAATTTTTACAAAGTACAAAAGAAGTTAAGAGTAAAATAATCTATCTACAAAAAATGTACTTTTAATCATAAATAATCATTTTTTTCTATAAATTTTTAACACATAATTTATTCTTGACAAAAATTTGGGGCCCCCAAAATTTGGGTCCTAAGGCTATAAGGCCTTGTTTTACATGGCATAGAGTCGGCCCTGCTTCTACTATTCTTAATATACCCATTAAGAAATCTAGGTCTTCAATAATTTTATGACAAAAGACCAAAGATGATGCAATGAAAATGACAAAATGAACTCATATATCCACCTAACAAAAAGACTATTGGTACAAGATTTAGAATTGTCTTAACATGATATGACAGTAAAATAATAAAATTAATGTTTGAGTATATCATTTTCTTAGTGTTACCCCCTTATTTGATTCTAATTGTAGCAGATTAATTTACATATTCACACATATAACTAAAAAAATTAAAAAAACCAAAAAAAGATTGATTGTAGAAATTTAAATTTGTCCCTTCAACATTAGAAATTGAGAACGAGTTTCACAAAAAAAGGAAAAGAAATCAACTATCTTCTTTTTATCCCTTTAGTTACTGCAATTCAAAAACCCAATCAAAGATCAAAACTTTAAAAAATCATCCACATCTCTAAATACAAATCATAAAAAAAAATTTAGATACCGAAAAGAGTATAACAAAAAATTGAATGAAAATCAAAATAATTAACAAACATATATATGCCCGAAAATTGTAGCAACAATTGCAGAAAATGCTTCAAAAATTAGAGTGATAATTGAAGTTGCACACCTCGTCTAAAGAATTGTTCATTTCTGAATACTTCCTCGCCTCTTCTGATTTTGAGTGTGTTAGAACGAGAAATATTTTGATAATTGACAAATAGAGGAACAGATGAAAGGAATCAATTGCGCCTACATGTACTTTTCAGATCGAATCCAACTGGGATACGGACAACGTCAACCACTTGAATTAGTAGTTATAAAGTTGTGGAAGTATTGCATTTTTGACAAGAACCCAGTACAAAAAGTTTTTTTTTTTTTATAAAGGAGTACGCAAACAATATAGTTTTATTAATCAAATAGGAAAACTAGACAAACTAGGAAGCTGAAGTAAAGAAGGACACAAAAGACTAAAAGAAGTAGAAACAGAATCTTGCCACGTGAATTTGTAAATTCGATGTAGACAAGGAAGTCGAAACCAAGTAGAAGGAGTTAGTGATTAACAATTTCCTAGTATGTACAGTGATGTTTAACTGTCTTTTCACCTACAAAAATTCAGTAATGAGACACATTGAATCATGACACATAGATTTTATTTTTGATTACAAAATTCAAAGAGTCACCGAATTGAAAGAATTTCAACACATTGAATCATGACACGTAAATTTATTTCTCATTTCAAAATTCAAAGAGTTGGTGAATTGAAAGAATTATATACATTTTTTTGTCTTCTACTTTAATTAAATTAATTAATCTAATAAATTGTAATTACAATGCGATAAAAATAAGAATTAAAGTATTCTTATTGGGCTTCATATATATCATTATGTAATTAAAATATTAATATTTAATAAATTAAGTAATCATATGATATACAGATTATTTTAAGTAAATTGAAGGAGAAAAATAAAAAAAAAAGAATTTTATTTTTAAAAAATGGAACTAATTTATTTTTTAAAAATGATAAAATGTCCAACAATTTTGTATGAATTTTTGACTCAATACCTTTCCAGTTTTAAAATCTAGTGTAATATAATAATAATAATAATAATAATAATAATAATAATAATAATAATAATAATAATAATAATAATAATAATAATAATAATAATAAGAAAAATACCATATAATTATTATTTAATATTTAATCGATGAGCTATTTCATAATATTTTTTATTTAGTCTAGGAATAAAATGGTATTCAACCTTGAACCTTTTTTCTTCTCACTTTTAGTAATACTAGCTAGTCTCTAGGCACGTGTGTTGCACATGTCTCTTGTGTTAATTAGTACAAAAAAACCAAAATGATATAGATGCTATTAAAATTTGCAATTAATATTGAGTAACCAAATTTTACATAATTGTTTATACTTACACTCAATCAATTCAATTGCTATATGTGATATCGTTCTTATACATTTCTAATATATCTTATATATTCAGTACAACACTTACCTTATTTATTTTTTAATATTTCAACAACAAATAGTTTATATGTAACATATGTAGATAACATTGATTATGTTTGCAAGTGTTTTACTTATCTTAAAGTTTGTATCTTGTGTAAGAAATTGTAACATCATCATTTTTATAACACGTGCATATCAAGAAGTTGCTGCCGAATAAAATTGTCTTTCGTGCTGTAGAAATTTTGATCAACTTATATTTCTTTAAGGTGGATAAATTATCAGTGTCAATTTCATGGAATACACTTGTAAAATAGTGTTTATTTGTGATAGAGATAGTTAATAATTAGTAACATTAGAAATTTTAATCGATATATAAAAACCCAAATGCAAGTACAATTGTCTTTGTTTGATCCAATTTTATGACTCCATTCATATGTTAATTTAGAAGAAAATACAATTTAAATTATTTAAATATAATAATATTATATAATCGATCTATACTCACGAATAAGGAACTTTATTTAAATGGCTGAAATATTTAAAATATCTTATATAAAGATACTGGATGTACATCTTCTAAAAAGTATCCACCCAAAGAAATACTAATTTTGTATGAATCTAACGTTTATACTGCTAAAAAACAGATCAAGAAAAAATATATATTTAATAAAACAAATACAAGAAATATCGAGAACTATATAGAGTGCATAAAAAGTAAAGAAAAATAATAATAGATTACAATATATATAGATTTAATGAAGTTAATTATTAGTATTCCTAATCAAATAGATTTTATGCATCTGTAGTATCACTCAAATATAATTTGATTTATCTTAGTATACGACATATAAAACAGAAACTATCTTGATGCTTAGAAAACTAAAAATGCTTAAAATCCATATTGGAGGAGGTGAAACTCAAAACTAATGAATAAAAAAGTTAACTTTGGTATTGGACTAGTAGTTAATAATTAATGAATATAAATACTCTTCAACATTTTAATTTAGTGTATGGACAAAATGGTAATCCAAATTTGCACTTAGGTCGTTCTTACTTTTAATAATATAGATGATAGATGATGCTATGATATTATCATATATGATATGATATATGATATGATATATGATGATATTTAAGTAGAAAAAGAAATTCTAAAAACATATATACATATTTAACAAAAAATGAGAAAAAAATAAAAATAAATTATGACCAGATAGTTAGATGAGATGGAGTATATTTTTATTTTATTTTAGGAAACCTTCATCATTTAATTTATTTATTAATCACTAGATTACACCCTTAAATCTAGACTTACTCTTCTTTTTATCAACATTTTATGGATAACTATATAGTGATATTACATGTGTCATTTCACAAAAATAATTTATGACTCGTGTGATTTACGAATCAACTATATAAACTACTGATTTATCATTAAACCTGAAGAATAATGCAAAAATTATAATATAATAAAATAATGACAAGTCAAAATTATCATAGCTTTCCTTTGATTTCTTACATATATATGTGAAGATGATCCAACAATAATTGCTTATCTAACATAATCTCATAAGCTACATTTGAAAAGAATCATAGGGAAATTTACTCTTATCTTATTAATCCAGAGAGATTATTCCTAATAAATCTTCAACTCAAATAAAACATTTCAAAATAAAATTAATAAGAAACGTCGTGATTAAAAACAAAAAGAATCATAATGTCAATATATAGTCAAATTGAATAAACAAATATTATCATGAAAGATGTTATATTTAAGATTTAAAAAAATCATATTTAGAAGTAACTAATATAAATTTGAGAGTCATCATAACATGAAGGAATTCATTAAACTAGGAAGATGGACACAATAAATTCAGTCATCTTTCTAGAATTTATTGTCATTAAAATGAGAATTAGTTTACATTAATGTTGGATGCCCGACTACAAAAGCCATCCATCTTGTCAAAAGAAAGGTAGAGCAATATCAACAAAGAATAGGAATTTACACATATGATGTTCATTGATCTTGAAAAAAATTACAACAAAGTCTCGATATAAGTTCTCTAAAGAAGCCTGAATGCTAGAGGTGTACCTATCACTTAAGTTAGGGAGATAAATGACACATATGATGGATCTTAAACCTCGATTAGAACAATAGGAAGAGACTCAAATCACTTCATACTTGAGATAAGGTTTCACTTGGGGTCGATTCCTAGTCCATTCTTGTTTTCAATAGTGATGGATGAATTGAGATCGCATATTTAAGACAAGATTTTATGGTGTATTATATTTGTGGATGACATAATACTAATTAATGAGTTCCACAAGAAGAATTAATTCTAGGGTAGAGGTGTGGAGGAAAACTATGGAGTACAATGGGTTCAAGTTGAGTAGGACTAAACCACTTTGAGTATAAATTCATTGATGAATTGAATGAGAAAGGCGTGGAAGTGGGGATTGACACATGAACTTATCCCAAGAAAGATAATTTCAAGTATCTTATAGTTGTAATTTAGGGAAGTGGGGACGTCAACAATGATGTTACACATCGTCTTGGTGCAACGTGGACAAATTACAGCGAAAGCTTTCCTTTTGAGTCTTATGTGATAGGATAGGATCACCAAAACTTAAAAGATGATTTTTATGGAGTGAAAATTAGACTTCCGTCATTGTATAGTCGGAGTGCTGACCAATCAAGATGATCAAATATGCATATTGCAGTAATGATGATGATGAGATGGATGTGTGGTATAGTTGAAGCGATAAAATTAGGAATGATATTCCCGATCAGGTAGGGTGGCCATCATGATGGACAAGATGAAAAAAAACAGGGCTAAAATGGTTTGGACTTGCGAATAGGATATGTGTAGATGCCCGCAATAGGTTGGATACTAGAGGCATATAAAGAAATAGAGGCTGTCTAAAAATGCATTAGAGAGAGGTGATAAGTCAAGACATCACTACAAAAAAATCAGCATTTAGCGACTGACAAAATCTGTCACTAATCTATGTTATTCCGTCGCTAAATCGAATTAGTGATGGATTTTCGACAGATTGCTTGTTGTTGCTATTTAGCTTGTAGTAATCTCTTAGCGACGAATATATGAGTTCCGTTGCAAATTTAGCTACGTAATAGAGACAAATGATTTTTGTCGCAACTTGTTAGTGACAGACTGGTCCGTCGTTATACTTATAAAGCTGGTTGCTAATTTCATAATTAATGTCGTCATTTAAAATATAGTCGCGACAAATTTCTTTCACTAATCCGTCACAAAATATTAAGTTAATTGAGCCACCACATTTCCATCTAAATGTTCGTTGCTAATCCATCGCTAACATTTTTTATAGTAACGATCAAATCGTCATTAAATTTGTTGCTAAATATTTTCTTTTAAATCATTTCATTTATTTGTTTTAAATATAAAGTGCTGAAATAAATTAAACAAAAATTACTAAATACCTCTAAAATAACAAACATTCATATAAAACAATAGTTAGAAGGTTCAAAATGTGTAGATAGCAAAATCAAAATCACATACTTCCTGTGCAAAATAGGAAAGACAATATATCAACTATTCTTAAGAGAAACATTTGCTTCCCGTAGTATTGTTTTGATTTAGATCAAAGATTGTATACTCTTCTCTTCTTTTATCTCCCGACTGTTTGATAGTATGCTTCATGAGAGCTTGGTAGTTTTTTCCCATCCATAAAAGAGTGCAAACCTATCATGCACCAATAGTCCAAGATACTTGGTAATTTGGAACAAATGTGATACATTGGTATTATCCAATAGCTTGTCCTGCTCAGTCAAAATACACAACTTCAAACTCCATACAACTCAAAAATTCCAATACTACGGGTCTACTTTTAGGAACATCGAGTCAAAATAAATAGTATATACTAGAACAAAACTACAACACTATCTGATCAATATATGCAAAGCAATTGTATCCTTTTTCTCACAATTCCCCAAACTTTTGATATATGAGTAATTCTATATCGGGAGGAAAAATTATTATATTATTGATCAACTACGCTTCAACATCATATTAGATGGGGCTGATTTCACGAATCCTCCACATCTATTCTTGTTTATTCGATCTCAATTCATTGGAACAAGTCTTTTGATTTCAAATTACGAGCTCTAGAAAACTAGAGGTTCCATGAATATCTCATTTTCCCTTACACCGAGGTTCAAGTTTATTAACAAAACAAAACAACTTATGATTTATAAATTGTACCAAATATTAAATTTACTAGGACTTCCTTCTGAGTAACAATAGGAACAGAATCAAACATATAAAATTCTATCAATTTATGGCTCCTCTATTTATTCTACTTTATTCAAGCTAATTTCACTAGAATACTAAAAATCTTGTCACTGATCGCAAAATCAGGAACGGAACAACACTATAGAGGTTCCCTAAACCTCCCACTTTTCATTACTGAGGACTTTCTTCTGAGTAACATCACAAACAGACGACTTTACACAGACACCACTTGATGTAATTTCAGTTGCCTGCACACCCTTAAACACATATTCTGTTCATACAAAAAAAAGTAACAAAAAACCATAAACTTTTCACAAATGACACAAAATCGAACAAAATAAATTCAACTGGAGAAAATTCATTTATTAGTTCCAAAATTCAAATCATGTTATAAGAAAGATTAGAAAAAACTAAAAAAAATATGAAAATTCTTACCGACTTGAAAGAGACGACCTTGATGTGAGAAGATATTACTGGCGCCTCTCCTTTTAGAAGCCCACCCTATGTAGTTCTTTGTTAACTGTGAGTAATAAAGTATAACATGTGAGTATAATGAATGAATGATATATTAATGCGTGGATCTAAAATGCTAGAAGTAAATTAGAAAAAATAAGTTGATTGGGATTTTATGTCTTAAATATTGTTTGTTTTGCTATTATTTCTCGCAAAATGAAAAGAGAGCTCATAGTTCTCAGCTATTCACATGTAAATACATTGCAACTAGTGTAAACTAAAAGTAAGTTAAAATAATCTAACATGATATTCATTGGATTGTTCGGTTAAGAGCTTAATACCAATTCACCAAATGCAATTCTTCACAACAATTTCATAAATTGGTCTTTCTTAAACTATAGGCAGCCATGGGAATCAATTCTTAACCTATACAAAATTCTTGTTTAGCAGAAGTCATGAGAAATAAGAATGTTGTTGTCATACAACTCTATTTATGAGCCCATTATAAGGTAAAGGTCGAAACATGCAGCCTCCAACATAATTTATTAAGCCAATGAAATGAGCAAATGGTAGTAAAAAAATAACAAACCTTTTCTGAGATCTCAAAATCTCACAGTATAGGAGACAAAGAATCAATAGTTACTCCAGTAACATGTAAATACATGAAAAATAAAATGCTTAGAGATGAAAAATGTATTATACAGTACTAACATGAAAGGAAGCACATCCATAGTGATAATAATAAGGCCGATAGCCGGCATGACTAGCTGGAAAATAAACTTTTCTTAATAACTTTAAAACATCAAAAGCATTAAAACCAATTTGTAAGAAATCGCCATAGCTGAAACAATACTAGTTGAAAACGAGAAATAACGAAGACATGATCAAGCTCAAATTTGAATTGAAACATTCACATATAGTATAAGAAAACAACAATCACACTTCAAATCTAAGATTTTGTTCTAAAAAAATCAAAGAATTTAATAGATAGTAAATAAGTAATAGGATGAGATACCTGGATCGAAGCCTTTAACAAAATTGAATAAGAACTAGTTTATTTTGAGAATTCTGATTAGTGTGTTGGTAGCCATGGTTGTTGTTGTTCTCGCAGCCATTGATCAAAGTGTGCTGCTTCACTTGTCGGAGCAGCGTTTGGTGTCACTGTTCAGAGTTGCTTGTTCATGGTGTCTTGCCAGGAAGAGCTGCTGTTCACCGGAGTAGCAGCGCTGAAGAGTAGAGGAAGAGCAAATGCTGCTGCTGGCAGAGAGAGAACAGAGAAGGACGATGAAAGAGAGGCGGAAGAGGGGAGGAGAGGCGAGAAGACGTCAGTCTTCACTTGTTCTCGCCGGAGATGGCGGACAGCGAAGAGACGATGAGGAAGAGAAGATGGTGGGGTGCGGCGAATCTAAAGAAAAAAAGAACAAGGAATTTTGTAATGACCTGTTTAGTCGTTTCGAGCAGTAGAATCAATTGTGATAAAAACTGACTGGGTCGACGGATCACGCGACGGACCGTCATAGTCACGACGGACCGTGACGGACTCCGTCGGCCCACACTTGTGTAATTCTCCTGCTGCTCTCCTCATTACCCTCGACGACAGGTAGGACGAACCGTCATAGGCACGACGGTCCGTCGAGAGTCTTCATGCCAAAACAGTTAAACTCTGAAATTTGGGTACAGGGATCAACTCTCTGAACTTCGCGACGGAACTGCAGCACGGACCGTCATAGATACGACGGACCGTCACAGACCTTTTTACTGAATTTGAGTCTCTGAACTCTGTGACGACCCTGCAGGACAGACCGTCGCAGGCACAACGGGCCGTCACGAGTGGCGTAACCTCGACGGGGTCGGATTTCTGCTAAAAGTTTTTAAGGGGCGCTTTGGACTATTCATGTTTTTAATTAGGAAATTAGAGGGGTAAGTTTAATAATTTATTTACTTGGGGGTTAAGGGAGATAACCTTGAAATAAATAGTGGGTTACTTTTATCATCTTTTATACTTAATTATATGATAATTAGGGTAAAGGAAAAAGAATCTGGAAAAGGAAAAATAGAAAGAACAGAAGAGGGAACGAACGAACGAGAGAGAGAGAACGAAGGGGAAAGCAAAGGCATTGAGAAGTAGCTTGCTTGATCACGATTCTTCGGTGGAGGTAGGTTATGGTTTATGCTATTTCATAGTACACTCTAAATAGCGAATGATATGTATTGGGTGGTATTGTAAAGTCTTCTATATGCTTAATTGTGTGGTTGCATGATGTGATTATGTAATTGTAATGGATTAGAATGATGAGGCTGTTGAATCTTAAACCTTAAAATCTCTCTATTAATAATGATGCCTTAACATAAGTGAAGGCTTGATGAACTAAAATAATGAGATTAATGGATCGGGTGTCACGAACCGATATGTAGAATTAGGGGATCGGGTGTCACGAACCGACACGTAGAATTAGGGGATCGGGTGTCACGAACCGACACATAGAATTAGGGGATCGGGTGTCACGAACCGACACGTAGAATTAGGGGATCGGGTGTCATGAACCGACACGTAGAATTAGGGGATCGGGTGCCACGAACCGACACGTAGTATTAGGGGATCGGAGTGTCACGTTCCGACACGTAGTAGTGGGGGATCGGAGTGTCACGTTCCGACACAAGAAGAATAAAGAGAATGAATCTTGAGGGGATCGGAGTGTCACGTTCCGACACAAGAAGAATAAAGAGAATTAATCTTCAATTATGTTAATATACTCAAATTTAAAGAACCTATTTCCCAAATGGGTATGGTATGGAGGCTTGAGTCCTCATAGGTGTGCTTGGTGTTGTGGCTAATGGTTATGGTACTTGTTGTTGTCACCTGTTGAGTATGGTAGTCGATTTTATATTACTATTCAATATATATTGCTTTCTATTTTGATTTGGCCGATGATACCTACTCAGTACGTGTTCCTTGTATTGACCCTACTTGTATTTTTCTCTTTGTTATTTATGGAATGTAGCAAACGTGCCATCGACTTCGACTCGTCCGCAACTCTAGCCAGTCTTCATCACGTCAGATTTCAGGGTGAGCTATTGTTCCTAGCTCGGACTGGATGTTCTCCTTCGTGTCCTGATGTCCTTGAAGTTCGGACATGGACCATTCGTTTACTTATTTTAGTTTCTTAAAATACTCTTAGATTTAGTAATTTGAGGATAGATGTTCTTGTGGGGATGACTTCCACATTTTGGGGATAATAGTTGATAAATTTTAGAAGCTTGTTTATTGGTTACATTAATAAGATTTTGAGTCTTCCGCATTATATTTTGTTCATTATGGTTGAAATATTGGTACATGTTGGGGTTTAGATTTGTTGGTTCGCTCACATAGAAGGATAAATGTGGGTGCCACTCGCAGCTTGTTTTGGGTCGTGACAAACTTGGTATCAGAGCATTAGGTTCGTTGGTCTCATCACACAAGAACGAGTTTAGTAGAGTCTTGAGGAACGGTAGGGGGACGCCTTTACTTTTCTTTGAGAGGCTATAATACATTAGGAAAATTCCATTCTTTCTTTCTTTCGTGCTATTTCTTGGATCCAATTGGTATCTAGGTGATACAAATTGGTATCTGACATCCTCACTCTATTTCGCAGATGGTTAGAACTGGAGCAATGACCGTGCCAACACCAATATCGGCAAGACAGGATGCGTCTGAGCCAGCCACTGGGGCTGTAGTTCGAAGAGGAGCAGTGGCAAGAGGCCGTGGTAGAGGTCGCGGGAGGACGTCCTCTAGAGGTAGAGGACAAACACATGGCCCAGCTAGTACTAGGGCGGTGACTCCTCCACCGACTGATGAGGTAGTAAGAGAGGGTGAGGAAGGGGAAAATGAGCAAGTGCAAGATGAGGAATTACCACCCCAACCCACCCCAGAGATGATTAACCAGGTTCTTGCTTATCTTAGCGGGTTATCTGATCAGGGCCAGACACCTCCAGTGTTTTCTACACCAGCACCTCAGGTTCCGGGAGTACAACATGCAGCTGTTGTGGCTCCCCGCATGGATGCCTCATTGGAAGTAGGCACGTTTCCTCGATTGACTACAGGGCCTATAATGACGAGTGATCAGCATGAACTTTTCACTAAATTCTTGAAGTTGAAACCTCCAGTCTTCAAGGGTGCTGAATCGGAGGATGCTTATGATTTCCTAGTTGATTGTCATGAGCTGCTACATAAGATGGGCATAATAGAACAATTTGGCGTTGAGTTTGTGACCTATCAGTTTTAGGGGAACGCCAAAATGTGGTGGCGGTCATATGTTGAGTGTCAATCAGCACAGGCACCACCTATGACTTGGGCATCATTCTCTAGCTTATTTATGGACAAGTATATACCCCAGACTTTGAGGGACAAGAGGAGAGATGAGTTCTTAAGCTTATAGCAAGGCAGGATGTCTGTTACTGCTTATGAGGCTAAGTTTCGTGCACTATCTAGGTATGCCACCCAGCTTTGCTTTAGTCCACAAGAGCGGATTCGCCGTTTTGTGAAAGTGTTGAGGTCAGATTTGCAGATCCTAGCTTTGCAGGTAGCTGCTGCAGCAAAATCCTTTCACGAAGTGGTTGATTTTGTGATAGAGGTGGAGGGAGTGAAGCCAGACGACTTCACCATGGCGTCGACATCTAAGAAGTTCCGTAAGGGAGGTGAGTTTGGTGGTTCTTACTCCAGAGGGCAGAGTTCATGAGGTTACCCAGCCCGACCTATTCAGTCTTCACTACAGGCTGTAGCTGCGGGTCCATCGCAGACCAGCCAACATTTCTCTGAGTTTGGAGGTTATCCCCAAACTTCGTAGTCCTCACAGAGACCTATGCTTGACCCAAAGAGTGTTATGGATGTGGAGAGACTGGACATATTAGGAGATATTGTCCAAAACAGAGTTACAGACCCCCAATAGTCAGAGGTAGAGGTGGTCATGGAAGAGGCCGCTATTCTGGAGGACGTGGTCGCCAAGGTAATGGAGGTCACCAAATCAACCGGGGTGGCGGGCAAACTGGAGCTACCGCAACGCAACATGGTAGGGGCAACAGGCAGACAGGTGATAGGGCCCATTGTTATGCTTTCCCCGGGAGGTCTGAAGCGGAGACATCTGATGTTGTTATCACAGGAAATCTTTTGGTTTGTGATTGCATGGCTTCTGTATTATTTGATCCTGGACCCACATTTTCATATGTATCTTCCTCATTTGCTATTGGTCTTGATTTACATTGTGATTTGCTTGACATGCCTATTCGTGTCTCTACTCCTGTGGGTGAGTCTGTGATAGTTGAGAAGGTGTATAGGTCTTATCTTGTGACTTTTATGGGGAACAATACTCATGTAGACTTGATTATTCTAGAGATGGTTGATTTCGATGTATCTGGGTATGACTTGACTTTCTCCGAATTTTGCAATCTTAGATTGCAATGCTAAAACTGTGACATTGGCCAAGCCTGGGACAGATCCGCTAGTGTGGGAGGGTAACTATACTTCCACCCCAGTTCATATCATCTCCTTTCTTCGTGCTAAGAGAATTGTGAGTAAGGGTTGTTTAGCTTTCTTGGCCCATCTCACGGATGATACTTCCCAAGTACCTTCGATTGAGTCTGTTTCGATAGTCCGTGAGTTTCTGGATGTGTTTCCTGCAGACCTTCCTGGTATGCCACCGAATAGAGATATTGATTTTTGTATTGATCTGAAGCCGGTTACTCGCCCCATTTCCATACCCCCTTATAGAATGGCTCCAGCAGAGTTAAGGGAGTTAAAGGCCCAACTTCAGGAGTTGTTAGGTAAAGGTTTTATTAGACCAAGTGAATCCCCTTGGGGTGCTCCTGTTTTATTTGTGAAGAACAAGGATGGGAGTTTTCGGATGTGCATAGACTACAGACAACTGAATAAGGTAACTGTTAAGAACAAGTATCCTCTTCCTCGCATTGATGATTTGTTCGATCAGTTACAAGGTGCTTGTACCTTCTCAAAAATTGACTTGAGATCTGGTTATCATCAATTGAAAATACGGGCAGCAGATGTGCCAAAGACTGCTTTTCGAACCAGGTATGGGCATTATGAATTCTTAGTAATGTCTTTTGGACTTACGAATGCCCCTGCTGCTTTCATGAGCCTGATGAACGGGATTTTTAAGCCATATCTGGATCTCTTTGTCGTTGTATTCATTGATGATATACTAATATACTCAAAGAGCAGGAAAGAACATGAGGAGCATTTGAGAATCGTATTGGAAGTGTTGAGGGAGAAAAGATTTTATGCCAAATTTTCCAAGTGTGAATTATGGCTAGATTCAGTGTCCTTCTTAGGGCACGTGGTTTCTAAGGATGGGGTGATGGTGGATCCTTCTAAGATTGAAGCGGTGAAGAGTTGGGTAAGACCTACCAATGTTACAGAGGTAAGGAGCTTTGTTGGTTTAGCTAGATACTACTGTCTATTTGTCAAGGGATTTTCTTCTGTTGCCTCTCAATTGACAAATTTGACTAAGCAGAATGTTCCATTTGTATGGTCGGATGAATATGAAGAAAGCTTCCAGAATCTCAAGACCATGTTGACTACCGCACCAATTCTTACCTTGCCAGTGGAAGACAAGAATTTCATTGTTTATTGTGATGCATCTTATTCTGGGTTGGGTGCAGTGCTAATGCAAGAGAGAAATGTGATTACTTATGCTTCAAGGCAATTAAAAGTGCATGAACGCAACTATCCGACCCATGATCTGGAGTTGGCTGCAGTAGTATTTGCATTAAAGCAATGGAGATACTATCTATATGGGGTCAAGTGCGAAGTTTACACAGATCATCGTAGCTTACAGTATGTCTTTACCCATAAAGATTTGAATTTGAGACAGAGGAGGTGGATGGAACTATTGAAGGACTATGATATTACTATTTTGTACCACCCAGGAAAAGCTAATGTCGTGGCAGATGCTTTAAGTAGAAGAGCAGGGAGCATGGGTAGTTTAGCCCACTTACAAGTTTCTAGATGCCCATTTGCTAGAGAGGTCCAGACTTTGGCTAACGACTTTATGAGGCTGGAAATATTAGAGAAAGGAGGATTTTTGGCCTGTGTGGAGGCAAGATCTTCTTTTCTTGACAATATTAAGGGAAAACAGTTTGATGATGAGAAGCTGAGCCGAATTTGGGATATGGTGTTGCGAGGAGAGGCTAAAAAGGCAATAATTGATAAGGAAGGCGTTTTAAGAATTAATGGAAGGGTATGTGTGCCCCTTGTTGATGATTTGATCCACACCATTCTTACAGAGGCTCATAGTTCAGGATATTCTATACAACCAAGTGCAACCAAGATGTACCGGGACCTAAAGCAACATTTCTGGTGGAGTAGGATGAAGCGTGACATTGCTGATTTTGTTGCCCAATGCCCGAATTGTCAACAGGTAAAGTATGACCACCAGAGGCCCGGAGGAACACTTCAGAGAATGCCCATTCCTGAATGGAAGTGGGAAAGAATTGCAATGGATTTCGTGGTTGGTCTTCCAAAGACATTTGGCAAGTTTGATTCTCTTTGGGTAATTGTGAACAGATTAACTAAGTCTGCTCACTTCATTCCGGTCAAGGTAACTTACAATGCAGAGAAGTTAGCCAAACTCTATATCTCAGAAATTGTTCGATTGCATGGAATTCCACTTTCCATCATATCAGATAGAGGTACGCAATTTACTTCTAAGTTTTGGAGAACATTGCATGCTAAATTAGGTAGTAGGTTGGATCTTAGTACTGCATTTCACCCTCAGAGAGATGGACAATCTGAGCGAACGATTCAGGTGTTGGAGGATATGCTTCGTGCATGTACCATTCGGTTACTTATTTTAGTTTCTTAAATACTCTTAGATTTAGTAATTTGAGGATAGATGTTCTTGTGGTGATGACTTCCAGATTTTGGGAATAATAAGTATTAAATTTTAGAAGTTATTTATTGGTTGTATTAATGAGTTTTAATTCTTCCGCATTGTATTTTGTTCATTATGGTTGAAATATTGGTAAATGATTGGGGTTTAGATTGGTTGGTTCGCTCACATAGGAGGATAAATATGGGTGCCACTCGCGGCTCGTTTTGGGTCGTGACACTATCCAAGACAAAAAAAATCCAGGTTTAAGTCTTCTACCGTCCGTCAAGTTTCTCAAACTTCTTAGACGAATCCTACAGACACACTTGATTGTAATAAAAACTCTTTATTACCATATTACAACTTTTTCCTCACAAACTCGCAACACTCCCAAATAAATCTCAAACTATTGGTCTTGTTTTGATGAACTATTGCAATATTTTTAGACCTTAAAACTCTCCTAAGTATTGTTCAACACAACTTAGTCTTCGTCGCTTTACAAAAACTTCTTTAAATTGAACGGACTTGAACTTTTTCTCACGTTAGGACTCCTTGCATTCTGCTTTGAAAGGAAAAACTATTACGCAGTTTACCTTAACAGAGTAAGAAAACTTTATAAATCACTAACTCCTTCTCCTACTTGGTTTCAACATCCTTTTCTACTTCGATTTTTTAAGTTCACGTGGCAAGTTTCTACTTTTCTACTTCTTCCAGGCTCTTGTCTCGTTGTTTACTTCAGCTTTCTTGTTTATCTAGTTTTCCTATTTGATTAAGAAAACTATGTTGTCTGCATACTCATTTATAAAAGGAAACTTTCTGTTCTAGTTTCTTGTCAAAAAAATAATACTTCCACAACTTTATAACATCTAATTCGGTGGTTGATTTTCTCCTTATCCCACTCGGATTCGGTCTGAAAGGTACATGTTGGAGCAATCGATTCCTTCCATCTATTCCCCTATTTGTCAATTATCAAAATCTTCCTCGTTCAAATATACTCAAAATCAGAGGGGGCGAGGAAGTGTTCAGAAAGGAGCAACTCTTTAGACGAGGTGTGTAAGCTAAATTATCACTATAACTTTAGGAGCTTTTTCTGCAATTGTTGATGCAATTTTCGGGCATATACATGTTGGTTAATTGTTTTGATTTGCATTCATTTTTTTATTTTACCCTTTTCGGTATCTAAAACATTTGATTAAGAGTTATATATAGAGACATGGATGATTTTTAAAGTTTTGATCCTTGATTGGGTATGTGCAATGCAGTGACCAAAGGGGTAAAAAGAAGATAGTTGATTTTTTTTTGATGTTGAAGTGGACTGATTTAAATATCTAAATTTTTTATTTTTTTTTATTTTTTTTATGTGTGAATATATGTAAATCAATCTGCTACAACTAAAATCAAATAACGGGGTAACACTAAGTAGATGATATGCCTAAAACAATAATTTTATTACTTTATTGTCAAATCATGTTAAGACAATTCAGAATCTTGTACCGGTAGTCTTTTTGTTAGGTGGATATATGAGTTCAATTGTCATTTTCATTTCATCATCTTTGTTCTTTTTGTCATAAAATTATTGACGATCTCGATTTCTTAATGGGTAAATTAAGAATAGTAGAAGGAGACTATTAGAGAGTTCGATTTATTTACGCTTTTTGTTGAAGTAGCCTTAATATATGTTATAGTGATGATGGTTGTTGACACCCAATTTGGACCCTCCACGATTTGATTAATTATTAATCTTCTTAAATATTAAACAATGGGAAATAATTGTTTTTGAAAATAAAAAATACTATCAAGATTATCTTCCAAACACTCTTTGCCACTTTTTCATATGGATTATATGTCTTTTACTTAAAATATATATAGATTGACATAATTTTTCAATTTGAAGAAATAGTTCGTAAATTGCTTTACTAAAAAAACAGATGTTTAATAAGATCTTTCCTTTTGAAATAATTATTTTGATGTTGTTAAAGTTAAGAAGCTTTAGTAATTAGTTGACTTTATAATCCATCTCATTTCCCTTTGAAACTCTCTCCAGGGATTTTATTTAGTCCACATTTGGACCATCACATAACCTTTAACCCAAAATTTTGGCCCAAATTCTGTAAACCCATTTCACATCAAGAGACCCAATACCCAATTAAGAATTTGAAAATTTCCAGAGTCCCACATCGTTTTCCCCATTTATTTCGACCTAAAGTTTGTCCTATATAAACCCCCTCACCCTTATTGTTCCGGGCAGGAGTTTTTGGAGCCGTGAAAAAGAACACCCCACTATGTTTTTGGGAGTTCTAATTTTCGTCATTGAAATTTTTTTGATTTGCGACTATTTTGAGTCGCTGCCCAGAACCTGGTAACACTCGTATTCCTTCCACTTTTGATGTGAAGTGTTGGGTTTTAGCGATTATGTATACCTATTGTAGTTCACTAAATAAAGGTATTTCGATTTAACTTCGTTGTTTAGCACTCTTTGTTAGTTTTAGATCTTGTCTCTTGTTTTGATCTCAATGCTCAAGAATGGAGGTTTATTTTAGCTTAACATTTTGTGAATTATGTGGTGTTTAACTAATTACATCAAATTTTGTTGTTTAGTCTTTTCACTCGCTTTTTCATTTTAAAGATCGTTGTTGATAATCAGTGTTTAAATTTGTTTGAAATCCTTGATACTATCTTGATTAAGTACCTTATTCAAATTGTGATCTTGACTGCTGGCCCTATATTTCTTCCTTGCTTTAATTATCTTGTCCCTCTTGTTTTACTTGAGAGATTTCATTTTGTGTCTTCCTTTAATTTGTGCAAGATGTGAAATATATTCCTTGTGTACCTTCCTTTAATTCTTGCAAACTGTGAAATTTGATCTGATTGATCAAATATTCACTTTCCTTTCTTTACTAGATTTGCTCATGATTCACTTGATTCCTGCAATCATGTGGGTGGAGAGTCTGCAATTTGGTGATGTATCTCATTCCTTTCATGGATCAAGTGACTAGTCAGTATATGCATTTGTCATTATTAAAACCTTCGATCATGAGGTTAACACAATGTTGTGTGCACCACTTTATGAGATTTCGTATATAAGCTGAACATTGTCTTTTCTTCTGTTTTATGGCTTTTCTTAGTGATGACATCTCAATTTCCTCTTTGTTTTTTGGGTCTTTCTACTACTGTGTTGTTTCTGCTGACTAATTGTTTTTGCTTTTTACACTTTGCATTGTGTTGTTTTTCTTATTAAAATCAACTATACTTTCATCAACATTTGTTGAATTTCTCATAAATATCATCCTAAGACTACAAGATGAAACGAAAAAAAAAAGTGAGACTCTACAGGAAATTTTTAATTTTAACAATTTGAATTCCTTAGTAACCCTAATTGATACGTCATTAAGATGTTTCCTTAATAGCTTGCCGTAAAAGGTAGAAATGTTTCCTTATATTCCTAGCTTTTAATGGTGCAGTGTGAAGCAAGGGTAATCAATAATCACTGAAGAAATGCCTGTTTGAACAGATATAAGAAATATTGGGATTGCAGCATGGAGTGATACCTAAGCAATCATGTGCATCTGAAGAAATAAATAAACTCTAGAATAATAAGGGAGCTAATTCCTCAAAAATTTCCCTCTTCTTGAAAAAAAGGAAAACAAAGTCAATTATCTTATTACCTTTATTTTCCTTTTCCAGAAGAGGGAAATTTTTCAGGATTTGACCCCCTTATATTGGTACCTCATTTGATACTATCACTTAGTGCCTACAGGTATTTAGAAAAGTTTCCATCACAATTGTAGATTTTATTCCTCTCAATTAGAAATCAATCGGAAGTTGACAATGATGTTTTTAGAATCTAACTACAAGGGGGCTATGAAAAGGTATTCCATTCCTCTCATTCTTTTTTCTCATGCTATGAAGTTCAAACATACTTGATAGACACATTTATTGTACATTAATGTGCAGGTAGCAAAAACGCTTTAACATAACACCATTCGTCTAAAGTAACTCTCTCAATGCTTTATTTTTACATTAACTTTCCAAGCTTCTTCTCCAATTGTTCTTGCAATTACCAGGTATATGTTGGTTAATTGTTTTAATTTGCATTTAATTTTCTTTTACCATTTCAGGTTTGAATAAATGTCTATTTTGCATAGGTCTTTAAAGCTTTTGATTGAGGTATATATACTGTGGTCTTTTATTGAGTTTGAGAATGTAGTGACCAAAGGGGTCAAAGAAGATAGTTGTTTTTCCATTTCTTTGTGAAACTCGATTCCGGTTTCCATTTTAAAGTGAACTGACTTATAATTTCTAATATCAATATTTTCTTTTATTTTTTAATCTTATATGTGAATATGCAACTCAATATGCTAACACATTATTAAAATCAAATAAGGGGGTAGTACTGAGAAAATGATATACCTAAAACACTAATTTATTACTTTGGTGGCGTATCCTGTTAAGGCAATTCTAAATATTGTATGGAGAGAGTCTTTTAGTTGGGTTGATATATGAGTTCATTTTGTCATTTTTATTTCATAAGAAAAACCTACAAAATTGACTTAGTAAAAAGGGACCTTCTAGTCGTTAGAAGAAAACTTAAATCAAAATTCCTTTAAATGAGATTGAAATGAACGTAATACTTTTCGCAGTGTTTTTTAACAAATATTTTTGCAGTCTTTGTCTCTTATAATTCTGTCATGTATTATTATATGTTTTAATATGTTGTTAATTTGCACTAAAATCTGTGAGTTATTTCTAAAAAAAGAAACAATCTGATAGGTTTTATCTCTCGAATTAGCTTATGATGAAGTACAATTCATGACTCAACGCTACTATTAATAATAGAAGATGGGAGGAACTTCTCGTCAATAAGATTTGATAGGGAAGCCCTTGGAATGAATGTTATTGTTGTTTGCTTTGCCTACAAAAAAAAAATATGGCTTCGCAATTCATCTTTCCATTTTTGGTCTTATTAGTACTGCATTGTATTGGTTTTGGTTTTTGGTTTTTACACTTTCCACTATGTTGTTTAGAAATTACTTCAAAAGAATGAACGTTGTTGGAGAGGCGCCTAAAAGATTGGCAGACAATTACTACTTGTCTTCTTTCTAACACAAATTATGTCAAACACAGTGGAACAATATCTGAAGTACATCATGATCTTACAATTTCGGTGTCTTCATCAACTTCAACATCAAGTTAGGACATCAAAATATTTCTATTATTATGCGACTACCTTATTAAATGTGTTTGACGAAAATGTTATTCATTTTTTTTTTGGTAAATAATGGATTTTCATTTATCAAAGTCAAGACTCATTACAGAGACTAATCTATTGTCAATTAAGTTGATATTCACATACTATCCTCTTTTTTGTTATTTTTTATAGAAAATATTTTGATCTTAGACGAATAGACAAGGAGAATCCAATTGCAAGACATATTCTACATGAAATTAGGTTAGGACTTGGGTCCATGCTAAATATTTATGTTGATACAAAATGTGGGTTTATGCCAGAGTAGAGGCAAAATATAAAGCACATTCGATGATAAGTTGTTTAGATATTATAAGTTTGATTCTTGGAATGATCTTATGCACTTATTATAACAAAAATCTTCAATAGGCACATAGACTATCTGTAAATTGGTAGTTCAGTATGAATCAATGTTTATTTCTACCGTGATACAACTTTGAAACATGATAAATACTATTCAAAGTCATATAATAAATATAGCTAAACTATAATCTTTCTCACATATACATGAGAACGTTACATTCCTACCCATGTTAGTGCAAATTCATTTTGCTAAATGTAGCTAAACTAGGTAAGTTGTATTGTTACAGTGAAAACGACGTCATATCGAACAATTGCTCAATATGAAGAAATTATAGTTATGATTTCCCAGGGAGCGGAGATGCTAGAGTTAAAAAGTTTCATTTGTCCAGTTTTATCAAGTAGAATACTGAAGTTGTTTTAATTAATTAGTAATGCAACCTTAGCGTGAATAGCATTAAATAGTCATCAAAACCCTCAATTTTACCTAACTTCACCATATTCAAGAATTGAAATTATACAGAATCATGCCACGACGAATCAAGACAAATAATAAAATGATATGAAAGTAAACGAAATATAAGGGTAAGCCTCTAAATGAGAAGAATAAACCTTTGAAAGTTTTTGAGAAGTCTTTTCACGAAGAATAGGGTTGCGGAGATCAAGTACAAGTTGTTCAACAAATTATATTATGTGATCCTTATTGGTCGGTGCTTCGACATCATAAGATGCCGATAGTGTAGCTCCTACTCCTCTGGAAGTGTCAACACCGACTGAGAGACTTAGGCAAGTTTTTCATTTTTAAAACCTCAATCAAATGCTTTTATCATTTTCTTTTTTTTTCGGTTTTCCAAATTTATTTTCTCTCCTCTTTCTTCTATTTCGAAATTAAATAAAGAGAATTCACCATTTGATTTAAAAACACACCATAATCAATGAAGATCATTAATGAACTTTAAAAGTACATGAAAGACACATTTTTAATCATTGATGGTGCCACAATTTTAAATGAAATGATGATTTGCCTTCATTCAATTATGGAATAGAATAAATAGGAGAGGAAATAAAATAAGGAAATAGGAAGTAACAAAATAATAAAAGTATTTTATTGAAGCTTTAGAATACAAAACATAACTCAGTCTCTCTCAAACACTTTGACATTGTCGACATTTTCAGAGTAGTAGGAAGTTTGTCGCCTTCGTCTTTCCGTGCCGGAGAACCAACCAATAAGAACTGCAAAATATAATTTTCTGAACAAATTGTAGTTGATCTCCGTAACCCAAATCTACGTGAAAAGCCCCTTCTTGAATATTCCCCCAAATCTATGTTAAAAGGCCCTTCTAGAACATTCCAGTGTTATTTTTTCATGTTTCAATGTTTGCTTTCATGTTTCGTTTATTATCATATTGTTTTCTATTGATTCCTTGGGAATGATTTTGTATAATTTCAAATCTTCATTATGGTGATTTGAGGATTTTGATGACACTATTAAAAACTTGTAACTTGAGAGAGTTTAAATGTAATAAAATAAACAGAAAATTAATTAAGATGGGAAATGATGTTATCGGCTGTCAAATAAAGATATTGTTGAGAATATTAGGAGGAAAAAGAGGTTTAATTTCATGTAACCTATTATAATCTTAATGATTAAAGTTATCTCATCTGGGATTGAGCTGTTTCATAATGAATTGAAACATAATTATTAAAAATCAATATCAAAACTATAACAATATAATTAGCAAGTAGAAAATGGTGTGACTATGGTGTAGCAAATAAACTATGGACGGTATCTTACTTCTACCATCCCACTTCTAATTAATAGTGGCACATGGCCCCCTTAATATTATTGTGGCACACATTTGGTACTATCGCTGCATTCTACATCTATTTTGATAAATGTTTCACTATAATTCTAGAGTTTATTCGTCTCTCAAATGCACCTGCATCTCTTAGGTATTGTGCTACAACACTTGCTTAATATCATATTTTCACTTAGATATAATTTGTATTTACTTCTCAAAACTAATTACACAGACATAAGTCCAAAAATAAGATCCAAGTAGTATCAAATTAATCCAACTCTTCATTTGTTTGATAAATCTTTGGAGGAGAATTGAAATTTGATTTATATATGAATAAATTATACACTTGGGTTTTCTTTTCCTCATAATTCACAAACTATCAAGTAATAGTGACTGTTCATCCTTGACAGTCAGTGATGACCATAAAGATGAAGAAAGGAAAATTACATGTTTGTGACCTTAAGTTCATAAGGCGCTGACTGGTGCAACACAAGAATATCGTCTTAAATAACTATATTGATGAAAAATACTTTTAAACTTTGAAAAACTTGGAAGTTATTTTTCATAAGAAAAAGAACCAAATAATCAATGATGTGCTCTCCTGGATAAACTTTTGTGTGATGATAAGCGTAATTGTGATCCATCATAGTTGTGATATTTGGTTTCCCTTGAATAAATCTTTTTGATAGTTTTCTACTTTGCAGAATATATTTCTTTGTATTTCTATCCCGTTCTTAATAAAACAAACAAGTCAACACCTTTACAATATTTGAGGCTTACAAACTTAGTTGTCATTGGTGATCCCGTGAAGGAAATATGTTTGGAAATAAAGTAGACATATTAACTTCATGAGGGAACCAAAGACTTAAATATTCAAAAGGTGTTAGACTTGATTGTTGTATTAAGAAAGGGGGGAAAATACAAAGGAATCTTCGCTGCAAAGTAGAAGACTGTTAGAAGGATCTATTCAAGGAAAACCAACTATCACAACTATGATAGATCATACTATGAAGATCTCGAGAACTAATCTGATTCAGAAGTTTATATATATATATATATATATATATATATATATATATATTTTAGAGAAGATTCTCTTAAATGTTTTTGAAGGTCAAAAAGTACTTTTACTTGAATAATATGTACTTGGATATATCTAAGACAACATTCTTATGCTGCATGCACTGGCTAGATCTTCATTTCTTACTCTGTATGGACATCAGTGACTACCATGGAAGGATTATATTTATAACTTGATATTTGTGAACTCTAAGGAAAAGACAACCCCAAGTATAATTTTTTTTTACAAGTAATAGATAAGGTTATAAATCAAAGTATAGAGCCTTCATATGTAAATCAAATTCCAATTCTCTTTCGATAAGAATTCGATATGAGCCTTATCACTTTGGACTGAATAGAGATCAATCACCGCCACCTTAAACACATGCTCTATTTTATCTCCATTATGATGCACTCCACTAACACATTTCATTTGATTTGTTGTTGCTTCTGATCCTCAATGCCAGAATTCTTTTGTTGATGGTATATTTTTATAACTACTGCCTTAGCAACTAAAGAGGGTGGATCTATGTCAAATTCACTATTTAAACTTGTCGTAGAATCTGTCAATAGGATATAATGATAACAAAATTTGTTATTCAGTTGCTTATCTGATATTTTGTTCCGAAATTATTAAAGAGATCATTATTAATTTGTAAATGGCTATGCCCTATGGTTGAATTGTTTTGTTGGTTCTCAAAAGTAAAGTTTTGGTTAATATGTTATGAGGCATAAATAGTAGTTTTCTAGTGATTTGACTCATTTATAAGAGTCTTGCATGAACGGAGTGAAAAAGAACTTATTTTTTAGGCTAGTTCCACGACACAACTGTTATATGATGATATATATATATGGATAAATGTGCATAAGGAAGAAAAAAAAAAGGCAGAAGATGTGAAGAAAGGTAAAATTTATGGACTTGGAGTACAACCTTCCTCAATTAATTCATTGCCATTGTTGTTTGGTGCTTCAACTTCTCACTCTTCGGAAGAAATTTATTTAGTATGTTTGAACATTTTCTATGACATTTAGACTTGTTTTTAACTATTTACTTCTGTTTTGAATAACAGTTTAATACTTATTAGACTTGTTTCAGGTGATGCTTCAATTTTTAAACTTAGTTATATTGAATTGAAATTTGAATGATTACGAATCGATGGTAGTATAATTTAACAGGTGGTGTATTAAGTAAACAATTTTTTCTATATAAAAATGTAATTTTTTACCACAGTAATAAGCAAAATGACCTGACTTCTTCAAAAAATTAATATTGCCTATTTCAGCAATCGAAGAGTACCTAGTTATTTATTTAGTAAATTAGTTATTCTGACTACATAGAAAAATACTTAAATGATTATACTGTAGTAGGAAGATATATTAATTAAATAATTAATTATTTAAACACTACGACAACTTTAGTTGGGATATTTTTATTTCATAAACTATTAATTTAATATTTTTTCAACTACTATAGTCGTCCATTTAGATAGTTTAATGGTAAGGATTAGTTTAATATTTTCCGACTACGGTAATTGGCAAAGTCTCACTACTGTAGCTAGTAAATATTTTACGACGTTCGATATGCCAACTACCCAAAAATAGTCAGAAAGTCATCGAAATATTGCATTTTCCGACTATATTAAGACTATTTTTGTGGTCGGCAAACGATGAATTTCTAGTAGTTCGATAAAGCATCAAAGTTATTAGAACATAATAGGTTTGTTGAGACATTACTTATATCTTGTCTTTTTTCACTGTCATGAAAATTTTCATTCACACCCTATTCAATTACATGGAGAATTAGTTTGAATAGTTAGGGAAATGGTTCAATTACTAGTTGAATTTTTATGTGTAGTCTGTGTCAAATTTTTAGTCACGTTCTTGGTTTCAACTTGCAAACACATGCTTCCCAGAATTTTCAGCACCTTCAACATCGTCAGATGCATCCATTAGTTTGTGTCCTGACTTCATCAACTTTTCGCCTTATCCAACTCGCGGCGCATCAACACCAACTCTTGACGCTTTCCCTTTATATTCAGTTGTTTGGACAGCAATATTACTTGTAACATCATCAATTGAGTGTGTGTACGACTTTGCTAAGAATTAGCAACAACCAATTGTTGATCAACCTTCCTTTTTTCATTTAATATTTCTCTCGCATCACCTTGATATTTTTCACTATTGATAGTACCTTTCGAAGCAACATTAATTGTATCATCAGTTTTTGTTTGTTATTTTAATTTCTTTTCGAGATCAAACGATAATTATCTTCATCATGATCTCGGTGCGTACAATCTTATACGATTTGGAATTTTTTCTGTTAGATCAAGTATAACATTGACCCTAGTTGTGCTTGGTGTTGGCTTATTTTAGTAGCTTTATCTATAATTATTATCTTTCCAACTGTCATTGCTATAGACAACAAAGACTTCTTTGCAAACAAATCTGGTGATACAAGTTCAATAAAAAGCATCAAAACCACAATTAACATCGTTGTCTTCTTCGGATTATATTCAATGGACTCTGGAAAAACCCTAATTGGTTTTACTGTCCATGGAAAAACTCTCTACAATGGACACCTTCGGATTTTTAGTATTCACCATCCACCTCTCTCGATACATATAATACAAACCCAAACATACCGACTTTTCTGCTCAAATCTAGCTTACGAGATTATATTAGATATGCAATTATTGTTGGATTAACTTAGCATATAAATGTGAAAAATCAAAGGAAAGGTATGGTAATTTAAACCAGTCATTATTTTATAGTATTATAATCTTTGCATTATTCTTCAAATATGATTATATATTAGTAGTCTATATAGTTAATTCACAAATCACACGATTCGTAAATTGTTTTTTTTGAAATGTCACAACTAATATCATTATATAATTATCCATTAAATATTAATAAAGAAGAAGAGTAAACAATCAAATGAATTAAATCATAACAGTTTAATAAAATAGTGATAATGCACAAGTACCCCCTCAACCTATGTTCGAAATCTCAAAGACACACTTATACTATATTAAGGTCCTATTACCCCCCTTAACTTATTTTATTAATAATTTTCTACCCCTTTTCGGCCTACGTGACACTATCTTGTAGGTCCAACGCTTGTTGACTTTTATTTTTGAAATTAATGCCACGTAGGCCGAAAAGGGGTAGAAAATAACTTATAAAATAATTTCAGGGGGGGTAATAGGACCTTAATATAGTATAATTGTGTCTCTGAGATTTTGGGCATAGGGTAAGGGGGTACTTGTACATTCCAATAAAATAACATAAAAATATTCTTCACCTCACCCAACTCTCTCTCATAACTTTCTTTTATTTTTATATTTTTCTTATTTTATTTTACATATTTAAATATATTTTAGAATTTTTTTACTACTTATATATAGATCATAGAAAAGAAATAAAAATGTTATTTAAAAAAGTTTTGCAGCAAGTAAAAAATACTTCTCTAGAACCGCACAACATGTGTACACTATTTCTTGTTTTTTTTTTGTAAATAACATGTCCTCGACTAAATCACTTATCCTTGACTACTTTTTTTTCTTTGTACTCTCTTCTAGGACTTTATGTGGACACTATTTCTTGTTTTTAACAAATCACATGTTCTCGACTAAATCACTTGTCTTTGGCTACTTTTTTTCTTTCTACTCTCTTCTAGGTCTTTCCATTTTTCCATTCTCATTCTTACAGGTCCCAATGATCTTCACTCTGTTGGAATTCTGACCCCAAATTTGTCTAAGGAGCAAGTATATTCTATATGTTACTTTGGATATTACAGTAGTAACATTTCCTAAAACAAATAAAATAGTAACACAATATATTATCGCAAAAACCCCAAATCATAGAATGTAAAAACAACAACCTACACCTATGTAGGATTTAACTTCACTTCATAAGAATCTGAGCCTCAATGAAAGATTACAAACATATGTAACCTAAGGAATTATGAACTCTAATTCCTCGCTAAGACATTAGAAAATGTAATTCCTAGTTACCAAAGACACAATCCCCCATGTATAAGTCTTCTACCATCCGTAAAGTTTCTAGACGAATCCTACCCATACACTTGATTGTAATCAAAATTCTTAATTACAATCTTACAAATTTTTCCTCACAAACTCGCGACACTCCCCAATAAATCTCAAAACTCTCTCAAACTCTTGATCATGTTTTAACCTTCTCTCTATGTAAGTGCACAAAATTCTTCAATGAACTATTGCGATACTTATAGACTTTGAAACTATCCTACGTATTGTTAAACACAACTTAGTCTTCGCTGCTTTTAAAAAACTTCTTTAAATCGAACTTGACTCGAACTCCTTCTCACGTTAGGGCTTCTCCTTGCATTCTGCTTTGAAAGGAAAAACTTCCACACAGTTTAGCTTAACTGAATAAGAAATCTTTATTAATGACTAACTCCCGCTTCTACTTGGTTTCGACTACCTCTTCTACTTCAAATTTGCAAGTTCACGTGACAAGTTTTTGCTTTTGTACTTCTTTCAGGCTTTTGTCTCCTTTACTTCTGCTTCCTAGTTTGTCTAGTTTACCGATTTGATTAAGATAATTATCTTGTTTGCGTAATCCTTTATAAAAGAAAACTTTATGTACTGGTTGGTTGTCGAAAAAGAAATACTTCCACAACTTTATATCTTCTAATACGCGAGGTTGACATTCTCCTTATCGCGGTCGGATTCGGTCTGAAAAGTAGATGTTGGCGCAACCAGTTCCTTTCATCTGTTCCTCTATTTTACAATTATCAAAAATTTTCTCGTTCTAACACACTCAAAATCAGAGGGGGCGATGAAGTATTCGGAAAGGAGAAATTCATTATACGAGGTGTGTAACCTTAATTATCACACTAACTTTCGGAGCTTTTTCCCCAATTGTTGCTGCAATTTTTGGGCATATATGTGTTGGTTCATTGTTTTGATTTTTCATTAATTTTTTTCTTTTACCCTTTTTCGGTGTTTAAAACTTTTGATTAAGATTTATATATAGAGATGTGGATTATTTTCAAAGTTTTGATCTTTGATCGGGTTTGTGAATAGTAGTGATCAAAGGGGTAAAAATAAGATAGTTGATTTTTTTTTTTTTGTGAAACTCGTTCTCGATTTATGATGTTGAAGTTGAATAATTTAAATTTCTAAAATCAATCGTTTTTTTGTTTTTATTCTTTAGTTTTATGTTTGAATATATGTAAATCAATCCGCTACAACTAAAATCAAATAAGCGGGTAGCACTAAAAAGATGATGTAACTAAAACATTAATTTTATTACTTTATTGTTATATCATGTTAAGAAAATTCTAAATCTTGTACCGGTAGTCTTTTTGTTAGGTGGATATATGAGTTCATTTTGTCATTTTCATCTCATAAAATTATTGAAGTGCTTCATTTATTAATGGTCAAATTAAGAATAGTAGAAGGAGACTATTAGAGAGTTCGATTTATTTAAGCTTTCTGTTGCAGTGGCGTCAATATATGTTGTAGTGATGATACCTGTTGATTCCCAATTTTGACCCTCCACGATTCGATTAATTTTTAAGCTTCTTAAATATTGAACAATTGAAAATAATAGTTTTTAAAAATAAAAAATACTCTCAAGATTATCTTCCAAACACTTTTTGCCATATTTTCATATGGATTATATATCTTTATACATAAAATATATAGATTTGTATAATTTATCTGTAACACTCGATATCCAAAACAGACCATAAACCATATTTTCAGAAAAATCTACAAGTGCAACCAACGGGGCCATGACGGATCGTAGACTGACCCACGGTCCGTCTTGCACATCCATCAATGGGGTCAGAAACCCCCAAAATATCAACCCAGGAGAATTTAATTAAGTCATGATCGACGGACAGACCTACGGTCTGTAAGTCAAACTACACTCTGTAGTCCATGACCGTCGATTAACACCATATTCACCCACTCTTTGATAAGAGCCACGGATGACCAGCACGGTCTGTAGATGGACCCACAGTCCGTTGGTCTGACCATAGGTGGGTGTTAGCAGACAGTTAAGGGGGAAATGTTGTTGGGTTAACTTCAAATAGTCATAACTTTTAGCCCAAAATGAATTAGGTGTCCTATGACCTACCCACATATATATAATTGAATTATCTTTCCATAGACACAAACCTTGCTAAAATCAAAGCTCCGAGTAGAACATTATCCCTATTTTAGTAAAGACCTATCGAACAGACCCAATCTACGGACAAACGACGGACGATCGATTGAACAACGTACCGCCTTTCCTTATCGTCGTTTGGTTCGACAACAACTTACCCTGGGGTCTTTTTTATCTTTTTCCACTTCATTTACACCTAAGATACTTCGTTTTTACCCTAAATCGTCAGATTTTAGTCATTTTATGCCTAGAAACATAACAAGAACTTACCTAAGTCAAAATCATAAACCAGAAGTTAGAAAATTAGAAGCAAGAGAGGAGAAGAAGGTCAACAACCCTAGTTTAAGAACGCAACAAGTTTCCAGCAGTTCTAGCCATAATCTAAGTGTTTCTCCGTGAATTTCATCACCAAATATGTGGGATTTCACTGGTGGGCTCCTTTCACCCATTGGGAGTAGCATAATACCGAGTTGGAATAGGGTTCAGCGTACCTAATAGTCCTAGAACTACTAGCCATATAGGTTGCAAGTCATATATATGGGCAATCAATTTCGTGATCACGCCAACAGGCCTTTATACCTATGGCAGGGTATATTGGGTCCTCTCGATGATGCGTATACATAGGAATCCACATTTAGATCATGTGGTTTTATTATCGGTTATTAGTAGCTCCCACAGTTCAATCACGATCTCTTGAATTGATCATTTATCAGTATATTCATTATTCAGTTTCAGCATGTTATCAATTGGTCATTACATTCAGTTAGCTCATAATTCAGTATATTATGTTCCAATTATTGTACTTGCTTTTGAGCTTGTTCAATTATGTTTTGTTTCAGCTTTACTTTATTCTACATGCTCATTATTTTCAAGTACTGATGCATACGTGTGCCACATCTTCTCGTGATGTAGATTCACGTTCTCAGCATTCAGATCACGCATAGATCGATTTTCCAATCTCTAGTTAACTAGATTCAGTGGTGAGTCATTCTCTTAGGAAAATAGTCATGAGCTTCTTTATCAGTCATTTAGTTTAAGTTTTTGCTAGATTTAGCTGGTGCTTGTCCCAGTATTTCTAGTCCAGTGTAGAGGCTATTATAAGAAATAGTTTGTTTTAGCTTAGTATTGAGTTAATAACTTCTTTGTATTAAACACATTAATATCATTTACTCACTAATAGAATATGGGTATTCCCCATCTTTTTAGTTTAAATTATGATTTAGCTCTGCATTCAGTTTATTATCATTAGTATGCTCATGATCATGCGAGCATGGTTATCTTGGGATCACTAGTGGTTCTAGGTTCGGTGTCTGCTTCTCAGGGGTAGCCCGGGGTGTGATATTATTAATTTGAATAAATAGTTAGAAAATCATTTAACGGAAAACAGAGTTTCAATTAAGTATGCAACTTATTTTATTTATAACTAGCAATTTAATTACGATCTTTCCTTTTGAAATAATTATTTTTATGTTGGTAAAGTTAAGAAGCTCGAATAATTAGTTGACTTTATAATCTAGTCATTTACCTTTGAAACTCTCATAAGGGACTTTTGTTTAGTCCATATTTGGACCATCAGATAACCTTTAACCCAAAAATTTGGCCCAAATTCACTAAACACATTTCACATCAAGACCCAATTCGGGAATTGAAAATTTCCAGATTCCCACATCGTTTCCCCCTTTATTTCGACCCAGAGTTTGTGCTACATAAACTTCCTCACTCTCACTCTTAGGGGAGGAGTTTTTGGAGGCGAGAAAAAGAACACCCCACTAAGTTTTTTGGAGTTCCTATTTTCGTCGCTGACATTTTGTTGATTCGCGACTATTTTGAGTCAGAGTGGTGTTGGAATTCGTCACGTCCATGCTCGAGTTCCAGTCGCTGCATAGAACCAGGTAACATTCGTATTCCTTATTCATTTAATGTGATGTGTTGGGTTTAGTTTTTGTTTTACCTATTATGAATACATATTTTAGTTAACTAAATAAAGGTGTTTAGATTTAACTTCGTTGTTTAGCACTCTTTGTTAGTTTTAGATCTTTTCTCTTGTTTTGATCTCAATGCTCAAGAATGGAGGTTTATTTCAGCTTAACATTTTGTGAATTAGGTGGTGTTTAACTAATTACATCAAGTTGTGTTGTTTAGTCTTTTCCCTCGCTTTTTTTCGTTTAAAGATCATTGTCGATAATCAATGTTTAATTATGTTGGAAATCCTTGATAGTATCCAGATTTAAGTACCGATATTTTTTCCTTGATTGTACTTTTTTTTTAATTAACTTGTCCTTCTTGTTTTACTTGAGAGATTTTTCTTGTGTGTCTTCCTTTGATTTTGCAAGCTGTAACATATTTTCCTTGTGTGTCTTCCTTTTATTATTGAAAGCTCTGAAATTGTATTTGATTGAACAAAAAAATATTCACTTTGCTTTCTTGATTAGATTTGCTCATGATTCACTTGATTCCTGCAATCATCTCGAATGAGAGTCTGTGCTTTGGTGATGTATCTCGTTCCTTTCATGCAATAACTAACTAGTTAGCATATGCATTTGTCATTATTAAAACATTCGATTATGAGGTTAACACAATGTTGTGTTCACCTCTTTATGAGATTTTGTTTATGAGGGATTAAATAGTCTTTTACTCCCTTTTATGGCTTTTCTTAGTTATGACGTCTCAATTTCCATTATCTTTTTTGAGTTTTTCTACTACTGTATTGTTTTTGCTTGTTAAAATCAGTTATCAGCATTTGTTGAATTTCTCATAAATAACTCATTGCCTTTGTTTTCCTTTTCCTAAAGAGGGAACTTTTCCAGGATTTGACCCCTTATTGTGGCATTCATTTGATATTATATACACTTCATGCCTACATGTATTTTGAAAAGTATTCCATTACAATTGTAGATTTTATTCCTCTCTCAAATGCAAATCAATCTGGAAGTGGACAAAGAGGTTTTTAGAATTTAACTATGAGGGGGCAATGAGAAGGTATTCCATTCCTCTCACTCTTTATTCTCATGCTATGAATTTCAAACAAATTTGATAAACATGTTTAATGTACACTAATATGCAGGTGAAATTTGTTTTTCTGAAAGCCATCACCCATTTGTACGTGGTATTACAGGCAGCAAAAATGTTTCAATGGCATAAGTCTAAAGGATCTCTCTCAATGCTTTCTATTCACATAACTTTCCAAGCTTAATCTGGAATTGTTCCTGTAGTTTTCAGGTATACGTTGGTTAATTGTTATGATTTGCATTCAATTTTTTTACTCTTTTGGGTTTGAAAAGATATCTATTTTGCATTATTGTAAGATGCATTTAAAACTTTTGATTAAGGTTTATATTTTGTGTATAATTTTCAAAATTTATATCTTTGATTTGGTTTGCGAATACAGTGACCAAAGTAATCAAAGAAGATAGTTGTTTTTTTCCATCTCTTTGTGAAACTCGATTCTGGTTTCCAATGTTAAAGTGGACTGGCTTAAATTTCTAAAATCAATATTTTCTTTTATTTTTTAGTCTGAAACAAAAGGTAGGAATAAAATGTCATGTCCGTTAAACTTTCGAATTCAAATGATTTTTTAGTATTACTATCATCTTCATAAAAAATCGAAGAAACATAACAAGAAGTTGACTCTCAGATTTTGAGGATCCCATAAGAGCGATACATAACCAATAATTAAGGAAAAAAGAGTCAAAACACTACAAACCTACATTTCGAGATATTCCAAATATAGGAAACTTCTTATCAAGCAAAGATCATATGAAAGTTTATATGATTATTCCAACAAAATATAGGGTAGATAAAATCGTTTGATATTGTTAAGATTAATGGGAAACCTTGTTGGTGCTTCATATTCTTCTTGAAAGTTGAAGAAGAATATGAAGCACCATCAAAGCTTCTCTTTGAGACTGACAGTATCAATGATTTTACCTACCTACCATTTTGTTGGTGAAATTAGATAAGCGTCTGTGTGTTCTTTCCTTGATAAGAAGCTTCCCAAACTTGAAATATTGATATGAATATATGTAGTGCTTTATGTCACGACCCGCCAGATACCCCAGCAGATCGCGACCCGTCCAGGCAGCCAGCAGCAGGCGCAAAGGGCAGACTGCCCAAGCAGGCCAGCAGGCAGAGGGGCAGGCAGCAGTTGGAGGGGCAACCGTTTCAGCAGTTTCAGCTGTTACGGCAGTTACAGCCGTTACAGCTGTTACAACAATCAATGGGGCGGCAGTTTCAAGCCTTGGAGAGGCTTGGCAGAACGTGGGGCAGACTAGTCAAGGCTAGGAGTCCCTTTTTGGAAGACTTAGGGGTCATGCCTTGAGTGCATGAACATAGGGGCTTGTATAGTTGTATTTATTTACTCTTAGTGGTTAGAGTAGTATAAATAGTAGGGTCATTGTATTTTGTATGTCATCCAACAATTCATTGACTAATAAGATACTAGTCCATTCTTCCAAATTTTGTCTTTGTTTTCTCTTTCTAAGTTCTCTTAGCGATCCAAGTAGAGGAAGGCTTACTTGAGTCTACAAGATCGTGCAAGAATCGTGAGTAGACCGTCAAGTGCCGCACGGAGTATTGTCCGATTCGAAAAGTCCGTGACAGTTGGTATCAGAGCAGGTTCATCGTAAGAGAATGACGAACGAAGGAGACGGCGCTAGCAACACCCCCAACGTCCGCACTGATGGTGGCAAGAAGAACAAGAAAGGGAAGAAGCAGCAGACGGGTAATGAACCCAATCTGCCCGGACTTCCCCCAAGTATTCCTCCACCAAATGTTCCTAACCCAAGCGAAGGGCAAACATCTCTCCCTCCCCAGATTGTCGATGGAAGTGACGAAGACACCGGCGAGGAGCCCGTGGACGTTACTGTCGGACCGGAGTGGATTGCAAGGGTCGAAATGGCGAGGCAAGCCGTTGAGATCATAGGCCAACGCTTGAATAGAACGGACAGAGATCTCAAAGCTCTTGAAGAGTACTCCCTTGAGGAAGTTGAGAACGTCCGGAAGAAGTTGGAGGCAAGCCAGCAAGCCGAGTTCGAGACAAAGGAGGCCATTACTTCCTTAGAGTCCAGACTTAGGGAAGCACTTGGTACAATCGAGTCGCTTAAGGCCAAGGTGGCAGCACTCGAGGAAGAGAGAGAGGTTGGTGGATCCTCATCACATGACCGGGAAAGGGAAGCCAGAGTTGAGGCGCCCAAGCCACCAGTCTTCATAGGCGTCCGTGACGCGCAAGCGGTGGATAATTTCCTTTGGCACTTGGAAAATTACTTCAAGTGTATGCGGGTTCGTAGTGATGTGAACAAGATCAACACGGCTGTGTTGTATCTTTCAGAGTTAGCCATGCTATGGTGGAAGCGTAAAGAGTCTGATGTCGCAAAGGGGACATGCGCGTTGAACACATGGGAGCAGTTCCGTGTGGAGTTCAAGAAGGCGTTCCTTCCTAGCAACGTTGTCTATGAGGCAAAGCGCAAGATGCGGGAGTTGAGACAAAAGGGCAGCATACGCGCGTATGTGCGGGAGTTTACCACCCTTACATTTCAGATTCCCGACCTCAAGGACGACGACGCATTGTTGTACTTCATGGATGGGCTGCAAAATTGGGCCAGAACGGAGTTGGAACGGCGGCAAGTCAGGACTATAGACGACGCCATCACACAGGCTGAAGCCTTGACAGACTTCAGGCGAGAGAAGTCTATTAGTGCCGAGGAGGACGACGAGGTAGACAGTCATGATGATAGTGGGGATGACAGTGGCGAAGGCGAGGAGCAAACGCCACAACCCAAAAGGCGTGACACCTACGGGTCCAGCGGCAAGAAGCCCGGAGATCGTGGCAACACGGTACGGGATTCCAAGGATGGTTGCTTCATATGCAAAGGGCCGCATGGTTACAAGAGATGCCCTGAACTGAAAAGTCTTGGTGCTATACTCCGTGAGCGGAAGGAAGAGAAGGCCCAAGAAGAAGTCGGGGAGACTAAGCAGTTGGGCGTGGTAAGCCTATGCGGGGCAGTCATCGAGCAACCATCGACGAGGCCAAGGCAAGTTGAGCCAAGGCAAGAGGAGCCGAAGCATGCTGACAAGGGACTTGCAAAGTCCATGGCGTGGGCTCAAACAGTCGACATCACGGTCAATGGGAAACCTGCTCGTGCGTTGGTCGACACCGGTGCGGAAGTCAATGTTATGACCAAGACGGCAGCAAAGAGGTTGGGGTTGCGTTATACTTCAAGCAACGCCCAAATAAAGTCTGTCAACGCATCACCGACTCCCATAGTTGGACTAGCACACGGCGTGAACATCATGGTAGGCGATTGGCAAGGGAAAACCAAGTTCATCGTCGCCCCCATCAATATGTTTGATGTTATTCTTGGGCAGAAATTCTTCCAGCAGTGCCATGCAGTAATCGATCCTCATCTCCAAAAATTGACAATCATGGAGAAAGGAAGGGAATATACAGTTCCCATGGTGAAGGCACAGGCGGCGGAGGGACAGGCTAGATTGACAGCCATGAAGCTCGAGTGGGTCGACGTGAGAAGAAGGTTAACACCAGCAGCGACCATTGCAAGTTCGAGAGAAGACAATGGTGCTGGAAAGACTTTGCCACCGCGCAGTAAGAGGGTTCCGAGTAGGGACGCTGACGTGATGAAGAAGCCGCCGGAGCACTTGCCTCCATTGAAGGAGGAAGTTCGGAAGATCGGGTCGAGAAAGGTCGGGACATCGATGAAGAGGCTGCTCGAAGGGGTTGATCGAGTACGCGAGTTGATGGTCGCCCGGCAGAACTCAACGCCGATACGGACGCAATGCGACGCGGTCGTCGCATCATCAGGTGGGGGAGTTTGTCACGACCCGCCAGATACCCCAGCAGATCGCGACCCGTCCAGGCAGCCAGCAGCAGGCGCAAAGGGCAGACTGCCCAAGCAGGCCAGCAGGCAGAGGGGCAGGCAGCAGTTGGAAGGGCAACCGTTTCAGCAGTTTCAGCTGTTACGGCAGTTACAGCCGTTACAGCTGTTACAACAATCAATGGGGCGGCAGTTTCAAGCCTTGGAGAGGCTTGGCAGAACGTGGGGCAGACTAGTCAAGGCTAGGAGTCCCTTTTTGGAAGACTTAGGGGTCATGCCTTGAGTGCATGAACATAGGGGCTTGTATAGTTGTATTTATTTACTCTTAGTGGTTAGAGTAGTATAAATAGTAGGGTCATTGTATTTTGTATGTCATCCAACAATTCATTGACTAATAAGATACTAGTCCATTCTTCCAAATTTTGTCTTTGTTTTCTCTTTCTAAGTTCTCTTAGCGATCCAAGTAGAGGAAGGCTTACTTGAGTCTACAAGATCGTGCAAGAATCGTGAGTAGACCGTCAAGTGCCGCACGGAGTATTGTCCGATTCGAAAAGTCCGTGACATTTAGCTCTCTTTTTCCGTATAGGGGTCATTTTTCATACTTTTTTGGTTTCTCAATGATCTGAGAGTTGATTTCGTGTTATGTTTTTTAAGGTTTTCGATGAAGATGGTATGTAGTGATACTGAAGAATCACTTTAACTCGAAAGTTTATCAGACATGACATTTGAGAACCTCGAGGAAGGTTAAGCAAGAAAATTTTATATGAAGAATGTCTGAGATGCTGTTTTTCAAGATTTTATTAGCTAACTCCCCGGTGTTGGAGAGAACGCTAATAGATCGATAGTTTCTTGATCAAGAATTTCGTGACACAAGATTATAATTTTTCATTGAAATCTCAATTTTTTTCTTGTGCATTACCTAAAGCAAAAGTTGTCTATATAAATTTATGATGATCTCAATCTTTTGCTTAGAAGTTTAAACTCAAAACGGAGAAAGAGATGTTGATTTAGTATTATCAAAAGTGATTCTGTGCAACTACCAAGATGGGTAAAACAGTAATTTAGTAAAAGTTTCCATAAGTGACCTTTCGGTTCATTACATTATCCACCACTAAAACCATGTTCATCCTCAAACATATGGAGGAAGAAGGAAGAATAGACAACATTATCAAAGCTTTGTTATGACCTACCAGTCGGTGTTCGTCTTTCCAATTGAGCTTTTCCTTAAGACCATTTCATCAAGATTAGCTACTAAGAACAGAACTTTCGAATAAAACTTCTATCAATTCACAAAATAACCACTGAACTCAATCTAAACTGAAACACTCTGGACTATAACATAATCACCACGATGATTCTTTTTCCAGATAACCACAATCAAATTCTAAACAATACCACCTACCACCAGAAGTGAAATTAAACTAACCACCACATACTCATAATGCATAAATCATGATAGATTTTATTAAGATTCCTTTTCAAAATACAATCTTTTCACGAGTTTAAGTTATAAAAATTTGACTTTAGATATTGAGTACTCATTAAGGGAGAATCAAACTTATCTAAGCCATGGAAGGAAATGATAAAGTAAACATCCAACAAGCGATACACTTAAAATGTAGAACCTCTAACAACACTCTTAGACAATTATAACTCTTCATATCTCTTATATAAGTTGTCATAAGCAAAGTCGTGCATGTAGAATCATTAGTACTTTAACTATTTACTTCCGTTTTGAATAACAATTGAATACTTATTATACTTACTTTAGGTGATGCTTGAAATTTTAAACTTAGTTATATTGAATGGAAATTTGAATGATTAGGAAAGTATTTGATGTTTGATTTTATTGTTCAATTATCACGTATGGATTGTAGTAAAATTTAAAAGGTGGTGTATGAAATAAACAATTTTTCTATATAAAAATGCAATTTTTTTTTACCACAGTAATCAGAAAAATGACCAAACTTCTTCAAAAAATTAATATTGTCTACGACAGCAACCGAAGAGAACCTAATTAGTTATTTAATAAATTATGTATGTATTCTGACCAGAGTACTCGGAGAAATACTTAAATGACTATAAATAAGTTATATATGCCGACTAACTGTTGTCGGAAGATATATTAATTCTAATATTTAATTACTTAAATACTATGACAATTGTAGTCGGGATTTTTTTTAATTAATAGACTATTAATTTAATATTTTTGCGACTACTGTAGTCGGTCATTTAGATAGTTTAATGGTCAGGACTATTTTTATATTTTCCGACCACCATAATTGGCAAAGTCTAAATACTTTAGTAGGTAAATATTTTACGACGTTCAATATGCTTACTATTCAAAAATAGTCTGAAAGTCATCGAAAAACTCCATTTTCTACTACATTTTAACTATTTTGCCGGTCGGCATACGATGAATTTCTTGTAGTTCGATAAAGCATAAAAGTTATTCGAACATAATAGGTCTCTTGAGACGTAACTAATATCTTGTCTCTTCTCGCATGAAAATTTTCAGTCACACCCTTTTCACTTTATGGAGAATTATTTTAACTAGTCGGGGAAAGACTTGGTCTACTAGTTTAGTTTTTGTGTGCAACCAGCGTCCAATTTTTAGTTACATTCTTGGTTTGAACTTTCTAAAATGGTTCTCCTGTCCATGGAAAAACTCTCTAAAATGGACACCTTCGAGTTTGTAGTATTCACCATCCCCCTCTCGCGATACATAGAACACAAGCCCAAACATATCGACTTTTCTTCTCAAATCTAGCATACGAGATTATATTAGATATGCAATTATTGTTGGATTAACTTCGCATATATTAGTAGTTCATATATTTGATTCACAAATCACACGAGTCATAAATTTTTATTTTTAAATGGCACAAGTAATATTATTATATAATTATCTATTAAATGTTGATGAAGAAGAAGAGTGATTCTGGCATTTAATTGTGTAATCTAGTGATCAATCAAATGAATTTAATCATAACGGTTTAATAAAATAAAATAAAAATATGCTCTACCTCATCTAACTCTCTTCTCATAACTTAATTTTATTTTATTTTATTTTTTTCTTATTTTTTTAAATATGTAAATTTATTTTTAGAATTTTTTTCCTAATTTTGTATAGATCATATAAAAGAAATAAAAATGCTATTTAAAGTTCTGCTGCAACTAAAGTTAACTTTTCTAAAAACGCATAACGTGTGTGTACTATTTCTTGTTTTTCATCAAATAAACCGTCCTCGACTAAATCACCTGTCCTTGACTACTTTTTTTTTTTTTTTAAATTTCTACTCTCTTCTAGGTGTTTCATATAAACTATTTCTTGTTTTCAACAAATCACCTGTCGTTGACTATTTTTTTCTTTCTACTCTCTTCTAGGTCTTTCCATTTCTCCATTCTTATTCTTCCATGTCCCAGTAATCTTCACTCTGTTGGAATTCTGTCCCCCAAATTTGCCTAAAGAACATGTATATTCTCTATGTTCTTTTGCATATTAGAGCAGTTACATTTTGTAAAGAAAATAAAATAATGATAGAATATGTTATCGCTAAAAACCGCAACTCATAATGGGTAAAAAGCATGACCTACACCTCTGTAGGATTTAACTCCACTTCATAAACTCTGAGCCTCAACAAAAGATTACAAAGATATGTAACCTAAGGAATTTAAATTCTAATTCCTAGCTAAGAAATTATAATCTGTAATTCCTAGCTACCAAAGACAAAAACCCCAGGTTCATGTCTTCTAACATCCATCAAGTTTCTCAAACTTGTTGGACGAATCCTACCCACATTCTTGATAGTAATCAAAACTCTAATTACAATCTTACAACGTTTTCCTCAAAAAACCGCAACACTCCCTAATAAATCTAAAAACTCTTTAAAACTCTTGATCGTGTTTTAATCCTCTCACTGTGTAAGTGTAAAAAATTCTTCAATGAACTATGTGTTGTTCATTTTGTATTCCTAAGATACTTAAAACAAAACTTTGAAGAACTTAATAATACAAAACAAAGTTTAAGAATATTTTCATGACTAAAAAATTAAAAGTAGTAGAGAAACTAGGTTAGAAACGTATTAGAAAAATATATGAAATATTTTTCTTAAAGAAGAATTGTTGTCAATCTGTGTTTAAAGAATCTTACTGATTCCTACAAATTTTGCAGAAACATGAAGTTCCCACTAAATGCACAGTGTCTCCATAAAGAAATTATTCCCTTCTAGTATCCGAGGTTTGACTTGAAATATGTCCTCCTAGGATAAAATGATCTCAATCACCAGTGTATTGATACCCAAAATGCTAGTGTCAGCGAGCCTCTCAACTATAGTAAAGTACACTTAGAATACTAGATTTAGAAGTAGTAGAAGAAGTATAGAAATTCTATTATTAAAATGAGATCAAATCTCAATTTATAGAAACAAAGGGTAGTGCGAGAAGGTTCTTATTATGCCTTACCAAAAAGGTCACATCTTTGAAAAAGTCACAGTCTTTTGAAAGGTCATCACCTTCCATAAAAGTTACAACTTTCTAAAAAATTCGCAATTTTTCATAAAAGTCACAACTTTTCATAAAAGTCGCAACTTTTCATAAAAGTCACGAATTTTCATTTAAGTCGCAACCTTTCAAAAAAGTCACAAGTATTCATAAAATTCGCACCTCTTCATTTTCCATTCACACATTTAAAACCTAAAAATCCCTGCATGAATGGGGAATGACTCTGAAAGAAAGAAACACACAAGTATGTGTACTGTACAAGCAAGAATTAATTGCATCAGGATAAGTAGGTTTCCCCTTGGAATTTCCGTAGTGAAATTATGTCGCATATACTCGGTCAATCGGTAGATGCGATATCTTTGAACTGTCGAGGTTCGGTGTATACCTAGACAACCATATGTCACACAATTAACCCCTTACCGTTTATGGTTCTTACAATTGTGTTCGTTTCAGCCATGAACATCTCCTGGTTTCATGAGTGTATAGAGAGATGGGATTTTGACAATCATCATCTTTGAAGTGGCTTACACTTCACACTCACATAGCTGATTTCTAATCGTGTTATCGCGTAAATACACTATTTGGTCAACTTTGCCAAACTTAGCAAATCATTAAAACCATTAAGATTTATAAACTCATTAACAAGCCTTAATGTTTTATCGTTGTCCATGAGCATTGTATTCATCATGAGAATGGATTGAGTTTGCTGACAATGACGAATCATCAGTCACAACTTTATTTTTCTCCTTGAATCTAGCTCTTGGGATCTTGAGTCCGCTAGATAGAGTTACCGTCATGCTGACTTGTCCTAACTTGTAAATCCATTCCCTTAGATGATCTTTAAACTTTCTCTCTTGTTAGGCCTTTTTATAAGTAGATCCGACATGTTATCCTTTGACTTAACATAGTCAATTCTGATAATTCCACTAGAGAGTAGTTTTTTAACGGTATCATGTTTATGTCCTATATGACGAGACTTTCTGTTATACATCATGCTCCATGCCATACCTATTACATCTTCACTATCAAAGTATATGCACACTAATGCCATTGGTTTGGGCCCAAAGAGATTATTTATCAAGAAATTTCAGAGTCTTTCAACTTATTCACCGACCTTATCTTGAGCACCTAGCTCAAAGATCATTATAGAGCTAGCGATACATGTTTCTTTTGAAATATTTCCAAGAGACTGCTCCTCTACCAAGAGTAAGTATATATCCACTTGTAGATTTTACTTCATTTGTTTGGTGATCAAATTTGCATCATTATATCCTCTTAATACTGTTGGATATTGTTATAATTGAAGGCATCACTTAAAGTATTGTTTAAATACTCCAAAACTCTATTTATTGTCATCTAATGAGTTTGATTGGAATTACTTGTGACTGACTCACCTTACTAATAGCAAATGTTATACCTGATCGCTCACACTTCATGATGTACATCACACTTTCCAATACTCTAGCACAATACAATTGTGAATCACTTTCACTTTCACTCTTATGAAATGCAAAACTCACATTTATTGGAGAATTGACAATATTGACATCCAATTATTTGAACTAGTCAAGTACTCTTTCAATGAAATGAGACCGTGAAAATGCTAAACATTATGGAGTTCAAAGGATTCTTATACATAAGATCGCATCAGCAACTCCCAAATTTTTCATTACAAGCTTGCTTTCAAGCATATGTTTAGTAGCATTTATGTCATTAGTGTATCTATCGATGATCAACATATCACAAATATACAAATATACAATGACCTTGTGATTTGAATGTGAATACATTTATCAGTTCTATCATTCTCAAATCCATTTGCCAACATGGTTTGGTCAAATTTCTTATGTCATTGTTTTGGGTGCTTGTTTTACTCCATAATGTGACTTAACAAGTTCACACATTTTCTTTTATTCACCAGGAACCATAAAATCCTTGGGTTGTTTCATGTAAATTTCTTCCTCCAATTTTTAGTTTAAGAGAAATGTTCACATTCATTTGATGAATTTGGAGGTCATATATCACAATAATAATATTGGCATCCAAATGGATACAATTCTAGTTACTGATGAGTATATATATCAACAAGATCAAAACCTTGTTTATTTTTTCCTAAAGTTTTTGACACAAAGTCTTGTTGTATATTTGTCAATAGTTCTATCGACTTTCATTTTCCTTTTGAGGATTCACTTTGAACCCAAAATTTTATTTCCTGGAGGAAGATCAACGAACTTCCAATAGGATTGCTCATGGTTACATCAATCTCACAATTGATACCATTTGTCCAAAAGTATGTGGCTACATAAGTCACAAGAAATGTTACAAAATCATATTCGAAGGAAGTATATGTCCCTTGACATTTACTACACCTCTGAATCTCTTTATTAAGTACATTCTCATTTTGTTCTTTCCAAGTTCGTTTAGATCTTTCACTAGACTATGCAAGTCTAATTTTACAGTCCACGGTCTTAGGTTCTATATCAATCCTTTTAGGAATAGGAACTTGGACTTTGGCTAGACAACCCCGCACTTTGAAATATTTCAAGTTGGATTTCCTTCCTTTCCATTTCTCATATGGAATAGATTCTGTCCTGAAAAAATAAAATTGCTTTCTTTATGAAAAGACAATTTTGTTTGTTCCCTTTTGCAATAAGGATAGTTCCTCCACACAGGTTTTTTGTTATACCCGAAATTCTACAAACGCATCCATCATTTCTTTCAACGTTTATTTTTTTTCTTTAGATTGATGCGAATAGGGCTGTAGTTGATGGATAAACTCACTTTCCAAACATATTTCTGCACAAGGAGATTCATACTCTCCATTCTTATCACTTCTTATCTTTTTCCCAACTGATTTTCAACTTAGATATTATATTGTCTAGACATTTCTATTGCTTCATCCTTACCATTAAGCAAACAGACAATCTTCTTTTCTTAAATGCAATTGCCAATTAAAGTAACTAGATACTTTTTCCCACTACGAGATGGTATTGACTTCATATCACAAATGTCAGTGTAAATCAATTTTAAGGGACATTCCTTTCAACATATTTATAAGAATGCTTAGCATACTTAGATACCTCATAAACTTGACATTTTTATTTGTTGCACTCAAAGTTAGACAAAACTTCTATGTTGATCAGTTTTCCTTACAAGGTTTTGTAATTGACATGCCCCAAGTGTTCATGTCACAAACATTGACTCAAGCAAGTAAGAACAAATAAAAACATTCAGTTCGAAAAGCTCTTTGCGAGGTAGCTTTTTCTTCACTAATTTTTTGTTCCTCTTTTTTACAATTTTGTATGATACAAATATTGTTTAGAGTCATCAACTTGTCAAATGTCCTTTTCAAAAGGACCTTTCCATAACTTTGAATATGATTGTTATAGAACTACCCATGAACAAAGTTTCATTAGGTTAAATAAAGGCAATAAAGTCAAATGTTACTTTTACAAAAACATATTAAATGAATATTCATCAATATTTATGTCTATGCAAATACATTTAATATAATAAACATATATTTTCATGAAAAATCACAACATTTTAAGTGACACTTTCTTCATAAAAGAACATGACTATTTTAAACAAGTATATATGTAATTTGGTTGATTCATACTAGTCACACTATATAATAATAATAGAGAAACTCTAACATAATACAAAAATATCCTTGAATTTCATATCTTTTTCTCCAAAGTTAAATTAGACACCAAGTCTAATCATAAGCAAAGAGCCCCCACATTTTAAATTTGATATCAAAATAATTTTTCAGGTATTTGAAAATAAATTTTTTCACATATTTTTCCATAGTCAAATGTCATTGGTAGTATGAAATCTCGTTTGAAAATATTATTCTACGAAAGAATTATAGAATTTCAATTCTCTTTTAAATCTTTACATAGTGTCAAAGATCATTCCATATAGGCACAAACACATTAACACTGATCGTTCTATTAATTACTGAACAAATTACAACGACTAAGATTACAGAGAACTACAAGGAAAGAAGATCAAAAAGAGAAGATATGAGAAGAGAATTACAGAAGAAAATAGAGACGAGAATTAGGGATACGATGCAACAATGATAGTCTAAACTAACTACGCCTAGAGATAATAGATTTATATCCGACACTTGCTATTCCACTTGCCGCATATTTAGCGCACACTTTACCCCCACATTTTGTTAGACAAAGTCAACAAATATTTTATATGGTATTTTCACATGATTAATCCTTCTAGGCGGAATAAAATTATCTTCTGATTTAGCCTCTTTATCCTCCACATCATTACTCTGGCTTTCCTCCACGTCATCACTCTATTTCATAACAAAGACCCATCCTGCTAAGCGTCATTTAGTTCAGAGAGTCATTTCTTTGGGGCTTAGATCCCATAACTAAGTGTGGATCTATTCCCCCAAATGATGGGGCATAGATATATCGCTCTCTCTAAGAAGATTCAATCCCACTGCCGCATAATATACACTGGTCCAGCAGTATAACTCTTGATTTTCCCCCTCCAGGATACAACAACCCAACAACAATGTATAACTCAAACAACTCTAGATTAGTTGAAGAGTCCAAAGCTCCACAAAAGAACACCTTCCATCAACATATAATACTCTCTTTTGTAAAGTGAATATAATTGAATACTTAGAACATTTTTTATGTCTCAATTTTCTCTTTCGCTACAAAAACCTCAATATAATACTACTCATCTTTTTCACTCTATATTTTCTTGTATTTCTCTTGTTTCTTCTTGTATCTTAATAGAAATGAAGACTACACTATTTATAGGTGATGAATTTTTCCCTGCAATGAATAGGAGATAGTGGATAATAAATTTGTCAAATGATGACTCAAATGTTACAAAAGTTACAAGACATAAATATATAATAATAGATGAAATGAAGAGTTGGTGGTTACATAAGTTACTAAAAACTAATGATCACTTTCTTCTACAATTGATGCGAGTAAAGAGGCACAAATGTAATGTCTATCAATAGGCATAACATGATATATAATGACGTATAATATATATTTTAATTAATATTAAAATGTCACACCAACAATCCCACACTCATTTTAATATTAAGATAAGAGAATTTTTCACAACTTAGTTAAATGTAGACTATTATGAGAGAGTTTTTTACAACTTAGTTAAAGGTAGACTATTATGCATGATAAAGGTATGCTCTGCTTTGAAACTTTAGTTAGTAAAACAATGAACTTTACTCCAGAGTCAGTAGTGGTCTTAGATTTGAACTATGAATGCTTAACGGAAATAAAAAATTACAGCTTACACACAATAATGAATGTGTTGACATAAGCTTTAATAGCTAACACGTTATGACCTTGTGTTGTCGCGGTTTCATGAGTGTTTTTCAGAATAAGCCCATTGTCATAGAAAGTGACCTACTTTCATATTCACATAGGTGAAATTTGTCAAGGGTGCTCCTATGATTTGACTCCCCACTCATACGAGATACAAACTTTCATTAAGAGTTTAAATTAACAGTAGTGCATCTCACAAAAAGTAATCATATGATTTGTTCTTCTCATTGAACCTGGTTATAAGATCTGTAGTTCCCAAGTTGGATTTCCTCATATATGACTAAGAATTTATGAGCTTCAACTTTCACCCGCTCCATGTTCTTCAAACTCTTTATCTTTCTAAGGCCTTGGTTCATGAATCTGCAATATTATCACAAGTTTTAACACAATCAACATTGATGGTATACCAACGATCAATATGAACTAACAATATTATGTTTTTCTCCTAATGAGTCTAAATTTACCGTTATAAACGATTTTGTATTCAACCACTATATTGGTGCTTTCACATTTGATCAAAATTAGAAAAATTATTTTCTCAAAATAAAGTGTTTCAATTCATTTTCTCACTAGTTGAAGTTTAATTTATTTATTGTTTTTACTTCAACCTTCATAATAGAGATGGCAAAAAGTAATTTGCCTTTCTCATCCCACTAAATTACACCAATTTTTTTTCTCATCTAGTTTGCTACTAACTTCAAATACTTGTACAACAAACACAATATCAAGACAAGTTGTTAGTCACAACTCATATTTTTATTAGACTAGCAAACTCCATTTGTTTTTATTTATCACAACTTTCTTAAATAATTGAATCAAAAGGAGTTGCAAGACTCACACAACCAACAAAATTGCATTTCATAATTATTTCCATATTATGAGACTTGACAAGGAAAATTTTATCACATGTTTTATGGTTCTTTTTTCATTTGAAGAATGAAATTTATCTCAACATAGCATTTCATGTTAAATAACTACTTAAAATGGTTTTCATAATTTATTTAAAACTCTCATGTTAGATTTAAAAATCATCACATTATAGCCAAATAATAACATGTGTTTTATTCCACAATTAATATATATGTACTTGTAACACTCTTTTAGAGCATTTTTTCGAAGATGCAAAAATCACAATTTCACAACGATTTTTTTTATTTCATGAACCCCCACTATTTCAAGAATTCAAACATCCTTTTTTTTTAATGATAAGTAGATTCACTTTATTCCTGAAAATACAAGGTAAATTGTTTTCTTTACCTTTTCTCCACTTTTGATCAAGTAGAAAAATACTTACCGTACACATCTTTTCTTCCATCTCTTAAAGAGAGCGATGTTTGAGCAGAATGATGATGTAACACCCCGTATCCAAAATAGACAAAAAACAAGCTTTTCAGAAATATCTACAAGTGCAGACAATGGTGGCCATCAATGGACCGTAGCCTGTCCCACGGTCCGTCCTTCACATCCATTAATGGGGTCAGAAACCCCTAAAATCTCAACCCAGGAAAATTAGTTTAAGTCCTGAACGACTGAAGGGCCTACGGTCCATAGGTCAGACTATGGTTCATAGTCTATGACCGACGATGGACAACACATTCACCCACTCTCTGATACAAACCACAGTTGACCAGCAGGAACCGTCATTTTATCTACTGTCCGTAGGTCTGACCGTAGATGGAAATTAGCAGACAATTTAGGGGGAAATGCAGTTGGGTCAACTTTAATCGATCATAACTCTTAGAAAAAAATTAATTAGGTGTCCCATGACATACCCACAGATAGATAATTGAATTATTTTTCCATAGCCACCGGCCATGCTAAAATTAGACCTCCACGTAAAAATTTATGCCCATTTTACTATAGTCCTTTCGAACAGACTCAAACGACGGACCGTCGATGGAATGACGGACCGTCGATGGAATGACGGACCGTCGATGGAATGACGGACCGTCTGTGTAGGTCATTGTTTGGTCCGACAAAAATTAACTCAGGGGTCTTTTGGTCTTTTCCCACATTATTTAAACCGCAAGATACGTCTTTTTGACCCTAAATCATAAGATTTTAGTCACTTTAAGCCTATAAACATAACTAAAACTCACTAAGTCAAATCATTAATTAAAATCTTAGAAAATTAGAAGCAACAAAGGAGAAAAGGTGAAGAACCCTAGTCAAGAACTCAACAAGGTTCTAGCATTTCTAGCCCCGAAATCTGAATATTTCTTCGTGAATTTCATCACTGGGTATGTGGGATATCATTAGTGGATTTCTTTCACCCATTGGGTCCCTAATTTTCAATCAGTTCTTGGTTCTCTTATCATGATTAAACCTAGGGTTTCTAGAACTTCATGTAGATGTGTTCACTAACCATAAGAGCCTTCATTATGTGTTCACCCAGAAAGAGTTGAATCTTCGCTACAGGAGATGGCTTGAGTTCCTTAAGTATTATGATATGAGTGTGTATTATCATCCTGGTAAGGCGAATATAGTAGTAGATGCTCTTAGCATATTATCTGTGGGTAGTGTATCCCATGTTGAGGAAGAAAGGAAGGAGCTAGCGAAGGATGTTCATAGGCTTGCTCGCTTCGAAGTTCTCCTTAAGAGCATATCAGACAATGGTTTAATAGTTCAGAATAAGTCAAAATCTTCTTTGATAGTGGAGGCTAAGGAAAAGGAAGACAGTGATCCAATCTTGCTTGAACTTAAGGGTGCAGTCCACAATCAGAAAGTGAAGGTTTTCTCCCAATGGGGAGATGGTGTACTTCACTACCAAGGTAGATTGTGTGTTCCTTCTGTGGGCGAGTTGAGATAGCACATTCTTGTAGAAGCCCATAACTCCAGGTATTCTATTGTTCCAGGTGCCACTAAGATGTACCGTGATCTGCAGGAAGTCTATTGGTGGAATGGCATGAAGATGGATATATAAGACTTTTTGAGTAAGTGCCCCAATTGCCTGCAAGTCAAGGTAGAACATCACAAACTAAGAGGTATGACTCACCAGATCGATATTCCTACTTAGAAAAGGGAAGTTATTAATATGGATTTCATCACAAGGTTACCTCGTACTCGTAGACAACATGACTCCATTTGGGTGATAGTTGACAAAATGACTATGACTTCTCACTTCTTAGCGGTCAAGACTAAAGATTTGACAGAGGACTATGCCAAGCTTTACATTAACGAAATTGTGAGGTTTCATGGATTCCATTATTTATCATCTCAAATAGAGGACCTCAGTTTACCTCTCATTTCTGGAAGTCATTTCAGAAAAGTCTTGTTACTCAGGTTAACCTTAGTACGACATTCCATCCACAGACAAATGGACAACAGAGCGTACCATTCACACCCTAGAGCATATGTTGAGAGCATGTGTGATAGATTTCAAAGGTTGTTGGGATGATAACCTTCCTCTTATTAAGTTTGCCTACAATAATAGCTACCATTCCAGCATTCAGGTGGCCCCTTGTGAGGCTTTGTATGGGCGTAGATGTAGATTTCCTGTTCGTTGGTTGAAGTAGGTGAAGTAGCTTTGATAGGGACATATTTAGTCGTTTATGATATGGAGAAAGTCCAACTCATTAGGCTTAAGACAGCCCAGAGTCTTCAAAAATCTTATGCAGATGTAAGTAGGAGGGAATTAGAGTTCAAAGTTGATGATGGGATTTTTTTGAATGTCTCACCTATGAAATGGGTGATGAGGTTTAGCAAGAAAAAGAAGCTCGTCCTAGGTATTTAGGCCCTTACAAGATCATGAAAAGGATTGACAAGGTGGCATATGAGTTAGAGTTGCCAGCAGAATTAGCAGTAGTGCATCCGGTCTTCCTTATCTAACTCTTGAAGAAGTGTTTGGATCATCCAGCCTCTGTAGTTCCATTAGAGAGTGTGGTGGTGAAAGATAGTCTTTCTTATGAGGATGTACCAGTTGAGATTCTTGACCGTCAGGTTAGAAGGTTGAGAAATAAAGAAGTTTTTTCAGTTAAATTTTTTTGGAGGAGTTAGTCCGTAGAGGGAGATACTTGGGAAGCAAAGGAAGCCATGAAGCCAAGTATACTTACCCTTTTCCTTCCGATTCCACTCCAGCTTGACGTAATAGTTCCTCTTCAATTTTCCATACATTCATGCGTGAATTCATTCATAGAATCATGTTCCCTCAGTTATTCTTGCATTTTTAGCGTATTTGCATGTTCTCAGAACTCAATTCATTTAGAAACTCTGTACTCTGTGTTTAGTAGTAGGGATTTCATCTCTCTCCCTCTAATCCAGCTAGTTTAGTCTTCATTAGAGGACGAATGGTTCCAAGGGTGGGGAGATAATGTAACACCCCGTATCCAAAACACACCATAAACCATCTTTAAGAAAAATCTGCAGGTGCAACAAATGGTGGACATCGACAGACTGTAGCTTGACCAACGGTCCATCCTGCACATCCGTTAATATGGTCAGAAACCCCAAAAATCTCAGCCCAAGAAAATTTGGTTAAGTCTTGGTTGATGGACCGACCTACGGTCCGTAGGTCAGACTTTGGTCTGTAGTATGTGATCGTCGTCGACATCCCATTCACCCACTCTCTGATACGAACCACGGTTGACCATCATGAACTGTCATTCGATCTATGGTCTGTAGGTTTGACCATAGATGGAAATTAGCAGACAGTTTAGGGGGAAATACAGTTGGGTCAACTTCAATTGATCATATCTCTTAGCACAAAAATTAATTAGATGTCCTATGTCATACCCACTGTTAGATAATTAAATTATCTTTCCATAGCCACCAACCTGTCTAAGATCAGACCTCCGAGTAAAAAGTTATGCCCGTTTTAGTAAAGGACTGTCGAATAGACCCAAATGACGGATTACCGATGGAACGATGGACCGTCTTTCCAGGTCGTCTTTTGGTCCAACAACAATTAACTCAGGGGTCTTTTGGTCTTCTCCCACTTCATTTAAACCGCAAGATACGTCATTTTGATCCTGAATCATAAGATTTTAGTGAGTTTAAGCATAGAAACATAACTAAAACTTACCTAAGTCAAATCATTAATCAAAAACTTAGAAAATTAGAAGCAAGAAAGGAGAAAAAGGTCAAGAACCCTAGTCAAGAAGTCAGCAAGGTTCCCACAGTTTCTGCCCCCAAAATCTGAATATTTCTCCGTGAATTTCGTCACCAAGTATGTGGGATTTCACTAGTGGGTTCCTTTCACCCATTGGGTTCCTAGTTTTCAGTCAGTTCTTGATTCTATAATCATGATTAAACCTAGGGTTTCTAGAACTTCGATAGAACTTGATGAATTTATTAAATACATGTTCCAAATCAGATTGTAAAGTTATTGTTCAATTTATCGCATGAATTTCAGAACCCTAGCTATGTATTTCTTCAGTTCTTGAATTACACATGCTAGATCATATATTTCAGTTATTCAATTATACATGCCTCAGCTATAAATGCATAATTATCAGATTAAACGTTGCATTCTCAGTTTGCATGTTCATTTTTGAGCTATCCAGCATTTATAGGAACTCAGTCATAATCAGTTAAACATAATTCATTGGGAGTAGAAAAATAGCGAGCTGGACTAGGGTTCAGCGTATTTAATTAGTCCCAGAACTACTAGCCAAGTAGGTTTTAAATTCCCTTTTATGGGCAATCAGTTTAGTGATCACGTCAGCATGTCTTTATACCTCTGACAGGGTATATGGGGTCCTCTCGATGGGGTGTATATATCGGACTCCACATTTAGATCATGTTACTTTCTTATCAGTTATTAGTAGGTCCCACAGTTCACTCAGACTCTCTTGCATTGACCATTATCAGTATATTTAGTATTCAGTTTCAGCATGTTATAATTTGGTCATTGCATTCAGTTAGTATATCATGTTCATATTATTATACTTGTTTTTTTGTACTTGTTCAGTTATGTTTTATTTCATCTTTATTCTATCCTACATTCTCAGTACCTTCCAAGTACTGAAGCATACGTGCACTACATCTTCTCGTGATGTAGGTTCAGGTTCTCAGCATCCAGATCATGCTTAGATCGATTCTCTATTTTCAGTTCAGTAGATTCAGTGGTGAGTCCTGATTCGCCGAGGACAATAGTCATCAGTTACTTTTCAGTCTTTAGTCCTTTAGTTTCAATTTTCGCCAGGCTTAGTTGGGCTTGTCCCATTATTCTTAGTTATTTAGAGGCTTATTTCAGACATAGATACTTTCAGCTTATTGTTGAGTTAGTAACTTCTTTGTATTAAACTCATCAATATTTAATGTATCTCAGTTATAGTATATGGGTATTCCCCATCTTTTCAGTTAAATTATGATTTAGCTTCTGCATTAAGTTTATTATCTTTAGTATGCTCATGATCATGTCAGCAAGGTTAGCTTGGGATCACTTGTGGTCCTAGGTTCCGTGTCCACGTATAGGGGTAGCTCAGAGCGTGACAGATGTTGTGATCCCTATCTTGATATCCACATTTTTTCAAACTGTAACAAAACATGAATATCCTTAAAATTGTTGGTGTAATATACAACAAATACAATAAACTACAGTTGAAATAAAATTAACAAAAATGTATAAACAAATCTTTAGGCCGAAACACAAATATCTCGCTCACTTTAAGGAGATTCAAGCCCACTTTGGCATAATATACACTGGTCCAGCATTATAACTCTTGACTTTTCCCCTCCAGGATACAACAACTCAACAACTGTGTATAACTAAAATAACTCTAGATTAGTTGAAGAGTCCAAAGCTCCACAAAAGAAAACATTCCTTCAACAAATAAAACTCTCTTTTGTATAGTGAATATAGCTGGAGACTTAGAACATTTTCTGTGTCTCATCTTTCTCTTTCACTACACAAATCTCAATATTATACTACTCATGTTTCACACTCTATATTTTCTTGTACTTCTCTTGTTTCTTCTTGTATCCAAACACAAATGAAGACTACATAATTTATGGGTGATGAATTCTTTCTTGCAATAAATAGGAGATAGTGGATCGTAAATATGCCAAATGAATGGCTCAAATGTACGTAAGTTACAAGACATAGATGTAGAATAATTGATGAAATGAAGAGTTTGTGGTTACATAAGTTACTAAAAACTAACAATCACTTTCTTCCACAATTGATGAGAGTAAAGAGGCACAAATGTAATGTTCATCAATAGACATAACATGATATATAATATGACGTACAATATATATTTTTATTAATATTAAAATGTCACACCAACACAAACAAAACTTTATTTTCATCTCATGATTCCATATCATGATAGCATTTCATAATTCCATATCATGATACCATATCACATACCAAACGGGAAGCAAGTTCTGATGTATAATTAGAGCATTCTTGTATTTTCTGCTTATGTCGCTTCAACCAGTAATATGAGTGTGAATACTTTTTCTTCTCCATCTCTATTTTTGTCATTGTGTTCTCGTTGTTTGTAACATGTCATGCCAAAGAAATATATACAATGCAATTTTTCGGCGAAGGGGTGTAGCTTGACACCCTTGCCCCTCGGGTAGCTTCGCCCTTGGAGGTTCACTGTAATTGAATCATATCTTGAGGAGGTCTCCAAAATTATCCCTAAATTTAGTAAACAGAAAATGAAAAATGTACATATACTCATTAACATTAAGAAGATAATATCTCACATGATTCCTCAACTAAGAGTTTTTTCTTAGAAAGTCACTCAACTCTTTTTCACAACCTCAAAGTCACCGAATTATAAATATTTTACCTACACAATTGTCAAACCTATTTAATTGATTTTTCATTTAAATTTTCTGTCATGAGTTTTTTTTTTTTAAAATCGAAATTGTAAGAAACAAAAAGGATATCCGTTTAAATTATTTAATAATTTTACCTACAAAAATATATTTTTACTCGTTTCTCTCCTAAAATTATACTTCCGCGGCCCACTTTTAATTATTAAGTTATACTTATCAAAAGGTAATTTTACTAATTTTTAAAGTTAAACTAGAATACATTATTTCGTTATTTTAAATAAAAAATGTCAAAGCTATACGAAAATACTATATATTCTAATTTCTTACATAATATGATGAAAAAGTACATCATAAAATATTAGTCAAAGTTATTACTCCCTCTGTCTATTTTTATTTGTCATGTTGCGCTTCTAGAAAGTCAATTCGACTAATTTCAAAGTTAAATTGGATTACATTAATTTGATATTTTAAGCATAATTTAAATATTAAAAAACTATAACAAAAATACTATAAATTGCAATTTTTTTGCATACCAAACTGATGAAAAAATACACTTAAAATATAGTCAAAATTTCTAAAATTTGACTCTAAAAAATAAATCATGACAATTAAAAGTGAACTAGTGTAGTAAAAGAAAACTATGACAATTAAAAAATGAATGAAAATAGTAATATAAAAAGAACAATGACTAGCCTTTTAATGTCCCTCCACTAATTGGCAGCTTAAGTGGAGGGACAAGTCCATATGGCTAGCCACGTCATTAAAAGTTTTGGGTGTTAACTCTTAAGAGGTATTTGTGATCTCTTGTACTAATGACATAGTATTTTTAATCCTAAAATATAACAGAAGACAGAAGTAATCTATATCGCATAGTTCAGAAATATTTTTGACCCTTTTCCAATTTTAAGGGAAAAATTAGTTTATTTTAGCGGTTACTATCCTATATCTACACATGGCCTCGGTGTACGCAAATATTACATTGCTGCATAAGTTATGCATCATGCATATCTGTAATGATAAATATTATTCCTTCTATATCAATTTTTATCGTCATTTTCAAATTTTGAATGTGAATTCACACTTTAGATTTTGAACCAAAAATTATGAATTTGTAAGTTCCAAAAAGTTATTATAGCCACAACATTTCACAATTTTTAAACTATATAAGAGAATTATGGTGAAGTAACAATTTATTTATCCCGCAAAATTATTTTATATTAGTTATATTAGGTTGCTCACTCTTTTTAAGAGAGTGTACACTCTCTTTATGTGAAATGGACAAAAGATGATGTTATAATATCAGTTCAAGATTGTCAAGGGTGTTCAAAATTGGAAGAGTAATTTTGTTTAGCTACTAGTTGTGCAATATTTTTATTACCAGTAAGTGGGTTTGAAATAAAATTACATATTCATTTCCCATTTTTTTTATTTAAACTTAAAAATAGTTGTTGTACATTTGCCTCAGCAAGAATCAAACCACAGACATTTGGCATTGAACTGAACACACTTACCACTGGACTATCAACCTCCACTGATATTTAGTGTGTGCATTTATTTATATAACGAAATAACACAGAGTATATTTCCTATGCATACGATTTCATTTTCCCGCGAAAGGTGGTCAGCTGACCACCCTTCACGGGTTGTAGCTCCACCCCTGAGTAGAACGCCTGTATAGTTAAGATATCTTATTGAAAATTCGATTAAATTTAGGTGTCACTTGTTGTCTTTTTTTAAAAGTATATATATTGTTTCCTAATGACATGTCTTTAGCTACAAATTTCTTTTTGAATGACATGTCTTTAGCTACCTTATTGATTTAAAAAGAGAAAAGACATAAAGTGACACCTGGAGTTATCCCGAAATTTCAAAAAGAAACCTAAACTATGCAAGTGTCCTATTACCCCCTCAAACAATCCTGAACTGATATTATTCCATCATTTTTTGTCCACTTGGCGTGGAGAGTATATACACTCTCTTAAAGAGCGTGAACAAACTAAAAAAACGAATATAATTTTATTTTAACAAGAATTTTACTATATCATATATTTTTTTATTTTTTTTAATATTTTAACTTTTTATCCTTGTTATTTTTTTCTTTTTCTTTCTTCCTTCTTCTTCAATAATTCATTGTCATCTTCATTGACTTTTCACTTTCAATGTCAATTTTTACCACAACTCCATCTCTCTTTTATTCTACTATTAGTTTAACTCTCTTTAATTTTAAAATTATATCTAGATATGTTAATACATTTAGAAAAATGTGATAAACCCATTAGATTTCAAGATGATTAGTAGACATTATTTAGTTTTTTAATCCAAATTATAATTAAATTTTTTTAAATTTTCGGAGAATTCTTATGCTTTCAAAATTATCATTTCTAGTTTTAAATTTATATGGAAATGAGATAAATTAAATGATCATACCTTCAAAATTTTTATTTTTCTTGGAAAAATAATTAGTTTTGTTATCAATAACTCAACAAAGTCTAAAAAAATAGTATAATTTTGGAAAGTAAGAAATTTGACCAAATAAGAAGAAGAAAAGAGAAAGAAAATGGAGGGTGTTGATGGGGTGTGGGGTTAGGTGAAGAGAGTGAAGAAGAAGAAATAAAGAAAGAAAATGGAGGGGGTTTGATAGTTGGGATGGAAGATGAATTAAAAATTGGAATGAAATTAAAATAAAAATAATAAAACTAAAATAAGTCAAAAAGTAAGACAAAGAAATTAAGGAAAACTTAAAATGAAAAAAAAAATATTTTAAATTGAATTAACACATGTCACACAATGATTTTTGGTACACTTGCCATTTAAGATTTGGAATTGATCCAAAAATGATGTAATAATATATGTTCTGAATAGTTTAGGGGGGGGGGGGTAATAAGACATCTGCATAGTTAAGATGTCTTTTTAAAAATTCGGGACAACTTTAGATGTCACTGTATGTCTTTTCTTCTTTAAAAAAGCAAAACTACTATATTGTTTTTATGGTACAAGGTGAATAACAAAATCATAAATTAAGTGTGTCAATTCTATATTGAGCACCTTTGATTTTGAATTATAAACCCAACATTTATAAAGTTAATCTTATGACATGTATTTACTTTTTTTTATATATAAGGGAACAAATAAAGGACGAACATAACATCAATAGTTTTGTATTTAGCTTTTCTCATGTATATTTCAGTAATTTGTCATTTTTCATAAAAAAGAAAACTATACTAAAGGTACACCAACTTTAATTTATGAATTAATCATATGTAATGTAGAAATAAAAGTACGTTTATTATGTTATTTTCTGATATGTATGATTTTATCCTTGAATCCTTTGTGTTTATAAGCATGTTTTTTTTTATAAAAAAAATCAATTAATTTTCTGATAATCTGTTTCTGTTTAATGAAGTTGTTTTCATAAGCCAACTACCAATGTCTGCGATAATTTCCTTTTCTGATTGACATGTATAACAACAAGCAAGTGCTATATTTAATCTTAACTAATATCAGATGTGTCTAGACAGTTACAGTGACATAATAAGAAATGTAATGAAGATGTCAAATATTGAATAATAAAATTAAAAAAAAAGTAACTCTAGATTCAATCTTACATCCCTTGTATACTTTTACATTCAATAGTCAACAAGCTTCTGCTCAATTAGTTCATATCAAATTTAGGCATTTAAAAAAAATTACAGCAATGAATTGAATATGATAGCTAGTAAGTCTCATATATATATATATATATATATATATATATATATATATATATATATATATATATATATATATATATATATATATATATATATATATATATATATTCATTGTGTTGTAGTTCTCCATTTGTTTTGCTGGTGTTTAAGATATTTTATACATAATATTTGACCAATATATAATGTAATTTTTGAAAGAAAGGTGTTCTTCCGACTATAGTTGCCCCACTGATCATCAAGATACTTCAATTTAATATAAGTGTGTTTACGAATAATTTCTAAAATGCACATCTACATACTCATTTAAGAGGGTCTATTCCAGATGTGCATTATCGAGGATAAATTGTTTAATGAAGTCAACCTAAAAAAAATTAAGATGTTTAAATGGTATTTTGAAGTTGAAAGTTTAGTTCAATTGAGAACAATCAAGATTTTTCTTTGTATACAAAGTGTGATGAAGTTAGCATTATTATTTAAAGGGATAATGCACAAGTACCCCCTCAACCTATGCCCGAAATCCCAGAGACACACTTATACTATACTAAGGTCCTATTACCCCCCTGAACTTATTTTATAAGTAATTTTCTACCCCTTTTTAGCCTACGTGGCACTAGTTTGAAAAAAAAAGTCAACCATCGTTGGGCCCACGAGATAGTGCCACGTAGGCCGAAAAGGGGTAAAAAATTAATAATAAAATAAGTTCAGGGGGGTAATAGGACCTTAGTATAGTATAAGTGTGTCTCTGGGATTTCGGGCATAGGTTGAGGGGGTACTTGGACATTATCCCTTATATTGTTATAGGTGTAAAACAACCAATCATTATAAAATTCAAATAAGTGTTGAAACAAACAAGATTTTTACAGTGAATTCTGATTATTGTAGTTTGGTATGTAGGGGTATTTTAGTTTTTGATGGCTAATTTTTTTTGGAGAAGTTGGAAGATAAGATCTTGATTGATACTACATTCTGATTTGTACAGGTGTTGTCTTGTTTATGTTTAGGAATTCATTTATAATGTAGCACTATTGAATATTAAGAGAATAGAGGCAAAACTATAGGAAACAATTCTTAAAGTGTTACAAAGGACAAGTAGAAACTTATTTGGAGTTTGACCTCGATCATAGTGAAGAGTTTTAGAATAATAATGTACAGAGAAAGATCATAATTTTTACTCTCTTAGAAAAAGAGTTTTTCACTCAAAATACTTATGGAAATGCAAAAGAGCTTTTTTGTATTGAAAGAAAAAAATATCTGTAATAAAATGAAAAGAGCTTTTTGGTATTGAATGGAAAATAACCATTAATTATATTACAACAGCAATATATCTTAGCCTTTTGATACTTGAATGAAAAATTACCATTAATTATATTAATATATCTACTTAAAGGTCAAAGAAGGGTCTAATGTGCATATATTTAGTAAATGATAAAAGTGTAGACTGTACGCGAATCATTTGTCGTATTACAATAACAATACAACAATACATCTAGTCAAAGGTAAAAAAAAATTATATATCTATTTATCTAATAAAAAATAAGAACGTAAAATATATACAAGATTTGACTATATATATCCCGTCATAGGCAGAAGTATAGAAACTACAGTGAAAGGTACTATGTGTGAAGTAAGAAACTCAATACACATAGTAGTCTTGAAAACAAAGGAACAAAATTCCCCCATTCTTCCTCGAAATTTTATTTTCTAGGCTTCATTATTAGTATAATAAAAAAAATTACAATTGTGCCAATTCGTCATTCCTGCCTTCCTGGACTCCACTCCATTTCACCCATGATTATAGGTAAATCAACAACAAATTATTTGCTCAATTTTGTCCTCAAGTTTGCCCCTTTTGTTCTTCTCAATTTGATTTATACTATTGTTCTTTCTATAACTGTTTTTTGTGAATTCTAACATCAGTTTTAAGTTTATCTTTTTGTCTATTCAGGAACATTCTAAGAGAAAATCTTCTGGCTAGTTTGTGATCCTTGACGAATGTTTTACAAATTGTGAAATACCTGTATAGAACCTATTTGCTTTTCTTAAAAGTATAAAATCATATTCTAAATTCCTCTAAATAGTTAAAGGCTAGATTGCTTATTCTTGATTAAGGTTAAAGACTTGAAAGAGTCCAAAAAGTGCCTTATGATTAAAACTCTAATAAAAGTTATTCAAAATTTAGTTTTCTATTTTTCTTAAAAAAATATTACTTTTTCTTTTTTGATAAGCATTATATTACATAGTTTTTTTTTAGGATTTTTGAATTTTAATACTAGTAAAATTGTTGATTTGATGTTCTAAATCTAAAAATTGAAACAACTTCTTATGTTTATTTATTTTATTTCTAAATATAAAAAGATTTTAGTAATTGCAAACTTGAACTAGATGAAAATATTCATTATTTTTCTTTGTAGGTTGAGATCTATAAAACAAAGAGAAATCTGAAACAAAAGGTAGGAATAAAATGTCATATCCAAGAAACTTTGGAATTGAAATGATTCTTCAGTATCACTATCATCTTCATACAAAATCTAAGAAACATAACAAGAAGTCGACTCTCAAATTTTGAGGATCCCAAAAGAGTGATAAATAATCAATAATTATGGAAAAAAAGAGTCAAAGTACTATAAACCTACAGTTCGAGATATTCCAAATATAGGAAACTTCGTATTAACCAAAGAGCATATGAAACCTTATATGATTCTACCAACAAAATATCGAAAAGATAAAATCGTTCGAAATTGTTAGGATTAAATGGAAACCTTGTGGGTGCTTCATATTCTTCTTCAAAGTTGAAGAAGAATATGAAGCACCAACAAAGATTCCCTTCAATCCTCATAACATCAAATAATTTTACCTACTTAACATTTTGTTATTGAAATCAGATGAGCGTTCGTGTGTTCTTTCCTTGATAGGAAGCTTCCCAAACTTCCGGGTCATTACACTATCCACCACTAAAATCTATGTTCATCCTCGAACATAAGGAAGAAGAAGGAAGATAAACAATGATATCAAAGCTCTGTTATGACCTACCAGTCGGTGTTCGTCTTTCCAAGTGAGTTCTTCCTTCAGACTATTTCATCAAGATTAGATACTAAGAACTGAATTTTCGAATAAAACTTTTATAAACCCACAGAATAACCCCTGAATTCAATCACTCTGGACTATAACATAATCACCATCAATCAAATTCTGAATCAATACCACCTACCACGAGAAGTGGAATTGAACTATCCACCACACACTCATAACACACAAATCATGATAGATTTTATTAAGATTCCCTTATACAATATAATCTTTTCACGAGTTTAAGTTATAAAAATTTGATCTTTATATATTGAGTACTCGTTAAGGGAGAATAAAACTTATCTTACCCATAAAAGGAAATGATCAAGTAAACACCCAACAAGCGATACACTTAAAATGTAGAACCTCTAGAAACACTCTTAGACAATGACATCTCTTCATAGCTCTTATATAAGTTCTCATAAGCAAGGCCGTGCATGTAGATCAATAGTATACTTTAACCATCTCAAACAACACCAAATCTTCCATAAATGAAATGAACAAGTCAAACCAAGGATGCCACCCTACGAGAAAAATCACAAGATCAGTACACCCGATTCACCACTAGAAATTCACCCATAGAAGCAAAAATATACACGAACGTAGAAAGTGAATCATACTATAAACCATATCAAGAATGAAGTAATTGGTCACATAAGAATATACAGAAGTAAGGTCGAATAACAAAAGATACTCCTTCCATAGGGCCCATATAAATAAAATTTCATTCATTTGACTCCATCTCTCAATTTTTAGCCACCCACAATCAACCCGTCTGATATCCATCACAACATTACAAGCACTCGATTCATCAAACCCGACATACTCCTCTCAATACTCCATTGAATCTAACATTCTTAATACCGACAAACATCATAACTGCACCAACCAGTTACCGTACTCTCAAACTGTCACTAGTATCAAGGTCTCCTTAGAAAACACATTGTATCCTTAAAAAAAAAAAAATATGGCTCTCTTTTTCCATTTTAGCATTACATATCATATATACTTCTTCATAAATCTAAAGTACTTTACCATCGATATAAGACAATTAAATCACACTCAATATCAACTCCACGTAGTTTTTCAGATACCAAATTTGAAGTAATATTCAAAACCATCATGTACTTCATACTAACATTTAAGAAATTTTTTGTCACTCCAATAATTTTGTTATACTAAAAGATCATAACCTCTACTCACTATCAAAGGCCTCTACAATACATCATAACAGTCTGGAAAGTATTTTTCAATTCCGTCGAAATCCTTATTAATCATGTAAAACAATAGGTCCACGCAGTCAATCATCACTAAGTTATCCATCATAATTCAAACAATCTAGCTTGACATAATGACATAGAATCTTCCACACATCATTCCTTGTCACCAAAAAAAAAACTCGATCTTTAGAAAAGTAGATAAATATCTAGCAAGTTCTACCGAACTAGTTCACATCCCACAGTCATGTCTAAACTCATAGGCAAAAATTCAATAAATCCTTGAACTACAAACCAAGGGATCATACGAGAGGTTTTATATCGTCATCTTTTTAAAATTCTTTTCATAATACGATTTCAAATACCTTGAACCCTTCGATATACTAAACTCTTGTTTCTTTCATTGACTCACTAACCAATCTTATCATTTGACGGAAAAAGCAGAAAGAATCAGAGAAACAACAATTTTTATAAGTTACCGTATGAGGCCATTATAAAAAAGGCACCAATCTTAACAAAGAGTCCATCCAGGGCAGACTTAACCACTGGGCCATTAAAGTCGTCGCTTGAGGACTCATACTTTGGGTCCCCTCAATTTTTAAAAAAAAAAGTACTGACACATATTACTTAAAATTAAAGGTATATTTTTTTTTAAAAAAAAACATGCAATAAGTAAAACAAAAAAATAAAAATAGGCGTTAGTTTTTCCCACTTTTCTAAGGAAATGAAATATTTTATGAAAATAATTTTCTCAAGTGCGAAATTGTGCTTTCTTATTCATCTCAGAAAATTTTGACCTTATTTTATTATTTACCTTATACTCATCTTTTTTTTTTATCCTCTATTATATTATTTTTGTTTTCAATGTTGAATTCTCTCCTAAAAAATTAATTTATTGTTGCTTACAAGTCAAAAAAGAACAAAATTTGCTGTTGAGTGTCTTCTTCAAAATATTAAGAAGTGCAACAAGCAATCATTATATTAAAGGAATGCAAGACTATTTCAATATTATTATATCAACTTATCATAGTCGTGAGTCAGGTTTTATTATTCTAACTTAATTTTATAATTATTCTTGAACTTTTGTTATTATTGATATTCTTAATTAGTAAGTATATATATATTCTCCTTTTAGTTATTATCAAGAGAAATAAATACAAGTAAAACATAATAATTTAATGAAAATACTCAATCAAATAAAAATACGTGATTTTTTTCGTAATGCTTATATTGCTTATAGAATAATGTTAACAATTCCGATAACTATTGCCTCGGATGAAAGAAGTTTTTCGAAACTAACATTGATAAAATATAATCTAAGATCAACAATGTGAGATTGAATGTATTAGCTATATCATCAATTTAAAAGGAATTACTAAAACACTTATTTAAAAACAGTAATTAATGACTTCATATCTAAAAAGATAAGAAAAATAGCTTTTAATAAAGGCCGAACTCATAAACAAATCCCTAAATTTGTTGGGTTTTTTCCTTCAGGTACCTCAACTACGCCATTTTCCTTTTGAATCATTAAACCACCCATGATTTGTTCATTTTAGAGTCTATTGGCTTATTTTATTCGTTTTTTTTAATTGTAAATGTCTTGAATTGTGTTCGTATTGTAATGATTTTGATTGAAGGAATGAAAAGTAACTTTGTGTTACTCTCATTTGTTTTTTAATGAGTTCAAATAACTTGAAGTAAAATAAAATTATTCCGGAACAGTCTCACAATAAGTTGAACTAATGAGTTCTTGAACACCATGTGTATCTCCTACCAATACCCCTCACAAAATCTGATTCCACTATCAGCCAAGAGTGTTTAAAAGGAAAAAATTATGGATGATTCAATGATTCAATAAGGAAATAGCATAGTTGTTGTACTGTCACGACCCAAAACCGAGCCGCGACTGGCACCCACACTTACCCTCTTATGTGAGCGAACCAACCAATCTAAACCCCAACATTTCAATATAATATCAACAGAAAGTAATGCGGAATACTTAAACTCATTAATAAAAACTAATTCAATAACTTCTAAAATTCAACATCTATTATTCCCCAAAATCTGGAAGTCATCACCACAAGAACATCTATGATCAAATTACTAAACTAAGAGTATTCTAAGAAGCTAAAACAAGTAAAAGCTAGTCCATGCCGGAACTTAAAGGCATCAAGACATGAGGAAGAAGATCTAGTCCAAGCTAGAAGCATTAGCTCACCCTGAAGATCCGGTGTGACGAAGACTGGCTAGAATTGCGGTTGAGTTGAAGACGACGGCACGTTTGCTGCACGCCACAAATAACAAAAAAAAAACATAAAGGTAGGGGGTCTGAACAAACACAAGTACTGAGTAGGTATCATCGGCCAACTCAAAAATAGAAAATAGTATACATCAAGTAATATCATAAATCAACTACAATACTCAACATGTAGCAACAACAAGTACTATAATCATTAATAAGTACCGCCAAATTCACACATGAGGACTCAAGCCTCAATACCATACTCATTTGGGAATTAGGTTCATTAGATTGAGTATATTAACATCTTTCAAGGTTCATTATCTTTATTTCTCTTGTGTCGGTACGTGACACTCTGCTCCATATACTATCCTGGTGTCGGAACGTGACACTCCGATCCTCATTCTATCCTGGTACCGGAACGTGGCACCCGATCCATATACTATGGTGTCGGAACGTGACACTCCGATCCTCATATACTATCCTGGTACCGTAACGTGGCACCCGATCCATATACTATCCTGGTGTCGGAACGTGACACTCCGATCCTCATATACTATCCTGGTACCGGAACATGGCACCCGATCCTCTATTACTATCCTGGTACCGGAACGTGTCACCCGATCCCCTAATCTCACTACTTTCGTCCATCAAGCCTTCTTTTATACCAAGGCATCATTATTAACAAAGTAGATTAGGGTTTCTTCAAGATTTAAGATTCAATAGCTTCATCATGCTTATTTTATCACAATTACATAATCATATTCATGCAAGCATGCAATTAAGCATATAGAAGGGTTCACAATACCACCAACACATATCATTCGCTATTAAGAGTTTACTACGAATAGCATGAAAACCATAACCTACCTCCACCGAAGAATTTTGATCAAGCAAGCAATTTCCCAAAGCTTTGTTCTTCTTCTCGTTTCTCCTCTTTCTCGTTCGATTCTCCCTCTCTCTTGTTCTTTCTATTTTTCTTATTCAAACCCTCTTTCTTTTACCCTAATTAGCATATAATTAAGTGTAAAAGATGGCAATAATAACCCACTAATTAACTCAAGGTTACCTCTTTTAACCCCCAAGTAATTAGACTTATTAACATTAATCATCTAACTTTATAATTAAAGCAGGAATAGTCAAAAACGTCCCTTAAAACATTTAAAGAAATCCGACCCAGTCTGGGATTACGCAGCCTATGATGGCCCGTCGTGCCTGTGACGGTCCGTCCTGCTGCTTCGTCAAAGAGTTCAGAGACTCAATTTCCTTGAAGAGTCTGTGACGGTCCGTCGTGCCCACGACGGTCCGTCCTGCCATTCCGTTACGAAGTTCAGAGAGTCGATTTCAGTACCAAAATTTCAGAATTCTAAGTGTTTTGGAACGAGACCCCCTCGACGGTCCGTCGTGCCCATGACGGTCCATCGTGGGATCCGTCGTCTCAGCCAGTTTTTCCAGAAATAAAATCTGCTGCTCAAAACGACTAAACAGGTCGTTACAATAGATACCAATTTACCCATCGTTCGTCCTCGAATGATCATAAGAAGAAAAACAAGGGCGAAAAGGAGTACCTGAATTTGTGAACAGGTGTGGGTATCTTTCTTGCATATCAGCCTCTTTCTCCCAAGTGGCTTCTTCAACGGGTCGATTCTTCCATTGAACTTTGATGGATGCAATCTCCCTCGACCTCAACTTGCGGACTTCTGTATCTAAGATAGCAACAGGTTCCTCCTCATAAGACAAATTCTCGTCAAGCAGAACCGAATCCCAACGGATAATGTAGTTTCCATCCCCATGATATCTTTTCAACATAGACACATGAAATACCGGATGCACTCCGGACAGCCCGGGAGGCAAGGCTAATTCGTAAGCCACCTCCCCTACTCACTTAAGTACTTTAAAGGGACAAATATACCTTGGGCTAAGCTTACCTCGTTTACCAAACCGCATCACCCCTTTCATGGGCGAAACCTTCAACAAGACTTGTTCACCCTCCATGAACTCTAAGTCTCTAACCTTTCGATCTGCATATTCTTTTTGCCTACTTTGCGCCGCTAACAGATTTTCTTGAATAGATTTCACTTTCTCTAATGAATCCTTCAAAAGGTCAGTAACCCAAGGTCTAACCTCAAATGCATCAAACCAACCAATGGGAGACCTACTTCTCCTACCATACAATGCTTCAAATGGGGCCATGTCAATGCTTGAGTGATAGCTATTGTTGTACGAAAATTCTGCTAAGGGTAAGAAGTTATCCCAATGACCACCAAATTCTATCACACATGCACGAAGCATATCCTCCAACACTTGAATCGTTCGCTCAGACTGACCATCGGTCTGAGGGTGAAATGCAGTACTAAGGTCCAACCTAGTACCCAATTCCGCATGCAATGTTTTCCAAAACTTGGAAGTAAACTGCGTACCTCTTTCTGATATGATGGAGAGTGGAACCCCATGCAATCGAACCACTTCCGAGATGTAAAGTTTGGCTAACTTCTCTGCATTGTAAGTCACCTTGACCGGAATTAAGTGAGCAGACTTGGTTAACCTATCAACAATCACCCAAATGGAGTTATATTTACCCATTGTCTTGGGAAGACCAACCACGAAGTCCATTGCAATTCTCTCCCACTTCCATTCCGGAATGGGCATTCTCTGAAGTGTTCCTCCGGGCCTCTGGTGTTCATATTTTACTTGTTGACAATTTGTACATTTGGCAACAAAATCAACAATTTCGCGCTTCATTCTACTCCACCAAAAGTGTTGCTTTAGGTCACGGTACATCTTAGTTGCACCCGGATGTATGGAATTCCTTGAACTATGAGCCTCTGTCAGAATAGTGTTGATCAAATCATCGATGCGGGATACACATACCCTTCCCTTAATTCTCAAAACACCTTTCTCATCGATTTGTGCTTCCTTATCTCTCCTCGCAACACTTTATCTTGGATCCGGATCAATTTCTCATCATTAAACTGCCTTCCCTTAATCTTGTCAAGGAAGGAAGATCTTGCCTCCACACAAGCCAAAAATCCTCCCTTCTCATTTACTTCTAATCTCATAAGGTCATTAGCCAGAATCTGAACTTCTCTAGCCAATGGGCGTCTAGAAACTTGCAAGTGAGCTAGACTTCCCATGCTTCCTGCCTTTCTACTTAAAGCATCTGCCACAACATTAGCCTTTCCCGGATGATACAATATAGTGATATCGTAGTCCTTCAGTAGTTCCATCCATCTCCTCTGTCTCAAGTTCAAATCCTTCGGAGTAAAGACATACTGTAGGCTACGATGGTCCGTGTAGACCTCACACTTAACCCCATATAAATAGTGCCTCCATTGCTTTAATGCAAACACTACCGCGGACAATTCCAAATCATGGGTCGGATAGTTACGTTCATGCACTTTTAATTGCCTCGAAGCATAAGCAATCACATTCTTCTCTTGCATTAGCACCGCACCCAAACCAGAGTAGGATGCGTCACAATAAACAATGAAGTTCTTACCCTCTACTGGCAAGGTAAGGATAGGTGCGGTAGTCAACAAAGTCTTGAGCTTCTGAAAGCTTTCCTCACATTCGTCCGACCATACAAATGGAACATTCTGCTTAGTCAAGTTCGTCAATTAGGAAGCAATGGAAGAGAATCCCTTGACAAATCGACGGTAATAGCTAGCTAAACCAACAAAGCTCCTTATTTTTGACACATTAGTGGGTCTCACCCAATTCTGCACTGTCTCAATCTTAGAAGGATCCACCATCACTCCATCCTTAGAAACTACGTGCCCCAAGAAGGACACTGAATCTAGCAAAAACTCACACTTGGAGAACTTGGCATAAAGCCTTTTCTCCCTCAATATTTCCAATACAATTCTCAAATGCTCCTCATGTTCTTTCTTGCTCTTTGAGTATATCAGTATATCATCAATAAATACGATCACAGTGAGATCCAAATATGGCTTAAAAATCCCATTCATCAAGCTCATGAACGCAGCAGGGGCATTCGTAAGACCAAAAGACATCACTACAAATTCGTAATGCCCATACCTGGTTCAAAAAGCAGTCTTTGGCACATCCGTTGCCCGTATTTTCAATTGATGATAACCGGATCTCAAGTCAATCTTAGAGAAGACACAAGCACCTTGTAACTGATCGAACAAGTCATCAATGCGAGGAAGAGGATAATTGTTCTTAATAGTTACCTTGTTCAACTGTCGGTAGTCTATGCACATCCGAAAACTTCCATCCTTCTTCTTCACAAACAAAACCGGAGCACCCCAAGGAGATGCACTTGGTTTAATGAAGCCTTTGCTCAACAACTCTTGAAGTTGGGCCTTTAACTCTCTTAACTCCGTGGGAGCTATTCTATAAGGGGGTATAGAAATGGGGCGAGTACCCAGTTCAAGATCAATACAGAAGTCAATATCCCTATCCGGTGGCATACCAGGAAGATCTGCAGGGAACACATCCAAAAACTCACGGACTAACGAAACCGACTCAATCGAAGGTACTTGGGTAGTATCATCCTTGAGGTGTGCCCATAAAGCTAAACAACCCTTACTAACCATTCTCTTAGCACGAAGAAAGGAGACGATACGAACCAGATTGGAAGTGTAGTTGCCCTCCCACACTAACGGATCTGTCCCAGGCTTGGCTAACGTCATGATTTTAGCATTACAATCCAAGATCGCAAAATTCAGAGAAAGCCAAGTCATACCCAGAATTACATCAAAGTCAACCATTTCTAAGATAACCAAATCTACATAAGTGTTGCTCCCCACAAAAGTCACCAAACAAGACCTATATACTTTTTCAACTATCACAGACTCACCCACCGGAGTAGAAACATGAATAGGCATGTCAAGTAATTCACAAGGTAAATTAAGACTAGTAGCAAATGAATATGATACATAAGAAAATGTGGATCCAGGATCAAACAATACAGAAGCCATGCAATCACAAACCGAAAGATTACCTGTGATGACAACATCGAATGTCTCCGCTTCAGACCTCCCAGGGAAAGCATAACAATGGGCCCTATCACATGTCTGCCCGTTGACCCTACCATGTTGTGCCGTAGTGGCTCCAGTTTGCCCATCACCCCGGCCGTTTTGGTTACCACCATTACCTCTACCACCGCGTCCTCCAGAATGACGGCCTCTTCCATAACCACCTCTACCTCTAACCATTGGAGGTCTGTAACTCTATTTTGGAAAATACCTCTTAATGTGTCCAGTCTCCCCACATCCATAACACTCTCTGTATTCAAGCATAGGTCTCTCAAAGAAGTGTTGGCCGGTCGGAGGTGGACCCCCAACTACAGTTTGTAGTGAAGACTGAATTGGTCGGACTGAGTAACCTCCGGAACCCTGTCGTCTAGAGTAAGAACCATTAAACTCACCTCCCTTTTGAAACCTTTTTGATGTCGATGCCATGGTGAAGTCATCTGGCTTCACTCCCTCCACCTCTATTACGAAGTCTACCACTTCCTGAAAGGATTTCGCTGTAGCCGCTACCTGTAAGGCTGAAATCCGCAACTCTAACCTCAACCCCTTCACAAAATGGCGAATCCGCTCTTGTGGACTGAAACAAAGCTGGGTGGCATATCTGGATAGTGCGCAAAACCTAGACTCATTAGCAGTAACCGACATCCTACCTTGCTCTAGGCTCAAGAACTCATCTCTTTTCCTATCCCTCAAAGTCCGGGGGATATACTTCTCCATAAACAAGCTAGAGTGAGGCCCACGTCATAGGTGGTGCCTCTGTTGGTTGACACTCAACATGTGACCGCCACCACATTTTGGCGTTCCCTCGAAACTGATAAGTCACAAACTCAACACCAAACCGTTCTACTATACCCATCTTGTGTAGTAGCTCATGACAGTCAACCAGAAAATTGTATGCATCCTCCGATTCAGCACCCTTGAAGACCGGAGGTTTCAATTTCAAGAACTTACTGAAAAGTTCATGCTGATCATTTGTCATTATAGGCCCTGTAGTCAGACGAGGAAACGTGCCTATTTCCAATGAGGCATCCATGCGGGGAGCCCCAGCAGCGGCATGTCGTACCTCTGGAACCGGAGGTGTTGGTGCAGAAAACACTGGAGGTGCCTGACCCTGATCAGATAACCCGCTAAGATAAGCAAGAACCTGATTGATCATCTCTGGGGTAGGTTGGGGTGGCAATTCCTCATTTTGCACTTGTTCATTCTCCCATTCCTCACCCTCTCTTACTACTTCCTCAGTCGGTGGAGGAGTCACCGCCCTAGCATCAGATGGACTAGGTACTTGTCCTCTTCCTCTAGAGGACGTCCTCCCACGACCTCTACCACGGCCTCTCGCCACTACTCCTCTTCGAGCTACAGCCCCAGTGGCTGGCTCAGACGTTTCTTGTCTTACCGGTGTTGGTGTTGGTGCAGTCGTTGCTATAGTTCTAACCATCTGCGAAAAAGAGTGAAGATGGTCAGATACCAATTTGTATCACCTAGATACCAATTGGATCCAACTAATAGCACGAAAGAAAGAAAGAAAGAATGGAATTTTCCTAAAGTCTTATAGCCTCTCAAAGAAAAAGTAAAGGCGTCCCCCTACCGTTCCTTAAGACCCTACCAGACTCGTTCTTGTGTGATGAGACCAACGAACCTAATGCTCTGATTCAAGTTTGTCACGACCCAAAACCGAGCCGCGACTGGCACCCACACTTACCCTCCTATGTGAGAGAACCAACCAATCTAAACCCCAACATTTCAATATAATATCAACAGAAAGTAATGTGGAAGACTTAAACTCATTAATAAAAACTAATTCAATAACTTCTAAAATTCAACATCTATTATTCCCCAAAATCTGGAAGTTATCACCACAAGAACATCTATGATCAAATTACTGAACTAAGAGTATTCTAAGAAGCTAAAACAAGTAAAAGCTAGTCCATGCCGGAACTTCAAGGCATCAAGACATGAGGAAGAAGATCCAGTCCAAGCTAGAAGCATTAGCTCACCCTGAAGATCCGGTGTGACGAAGACTGGCTAGAATTGCGGTTGAGTTGAAGACGACGGCACGTTTGCTGCACTCCACAAATAACAAAAAAGAAAACATAAAGGTAGGGGGTCAGTACAAACACAAGTACTGAGTAGGTATCATCGGCCAACTCAAAATAGAAAACAATATATATCAAGTAATATCATAAATCAACTACAATACTCAACATGTAGCAACAACAAGTACTATAATCATTAATAAGTACAGCCAAATTCACACATGAGGACTCAAGCCTCAATACCATACTCATTTGGGAATTAGGTTCATTAGATTGAGTATATTAACATCTTTCAAGATTCATTATCTTTATTTCTCTTGTGTCGGTACGTGACACTCCGCTCCATATACTATCCTGGTGTCGGAATGTGACACTCCGATCCTCATTCTATCCTGGTACCGGAACGTGGCACCCGATCCATATACTATCCTGGTGTCGGAACGTGACACTCCGATCCTCATATACTATCCTGGTATCGGAACGTGGCACCCGATCCATATACTATCATGGTGTCGGAACGTGACACTCCGATCCTCATATACTATCCTGGTACCGGAACGTGGCACCCGATCCTCTATTACTATCCTGGTACCGGAACGTGGCACCCGATCCCCTAATCTCACTACTTTCGTTCATCAAGCCTTCTTTTATACCAAGGCATCATTATTAACAAAGTAGATTAGGGGTTCTTCAAGATTTAAGATTCAATAGCTTCATCATGCTTATTTTATCACAATTACATAATCATATTCATGCAAGCATGCAATTAAGCATATAGAAGGGTTCACAATACTACCAACACATATCATTCGCTATTAAGAGTTTACTACGAATAGCATGAAAACCATAACCTACCTCTACCGAAGAATTTTGATCAAGCAAGCAATTTCCCAAAGCTTTGTTCTTCTTCTCGTTTCTCCTCTTTCTTGTTCGATTCTCCCTCTCTCTTGTTCTTTCTATTTTTCTTATTCAAACCCTCTTTCTTTTACCCTAATTAGCATATAATTAAGTGTAAAAGATGGCAATAATAACCCACTAATTAACTCAAGGTTACCTCTTTTAACCCCCAAGTAATTAGACTTATTAACATTAACCCACTAACTTTATAATTAAAGCAGGAATAGTCAAAAACGTCCCTTAAAACATTTAAAGAAATCCGACCCAGTCTGGGATTACGCAGCCTGTGACGGCCCGTCGTGCCTGCGACGGCCCGTCCTGCTGCTCCGTCACAGAGTTCAGAGACTCAATTTCCTTGAAGAGTCTGTGACGGTCCGTTGTGCCCATGACGGTCCGTCCTGCCATTCCGTTACGAAGTTCAGAGAGTTGATTTCAGTACCCAAATTTCAGAATTCTAATTGTTTTGGAACGAGACCCCCTCGACGGTCCGTCGTGCCCATGACGGTCCGTCGTGGGGTCCGTCGTCTCAACCAGTTTTTCCAGAAATAAAATCTGCTGCTCAAAACGACTAAACAGGTCGTTACATGTACCTGAGGGGAAAAATCCATCATGATTAGGGATTTGTTTATGTGTTTGACCTTAAATATATATATATATAGTACATCATTATTATTTTTTTGAAAATCAAATAAAAGAATAATAGGGCCCTTATTTAAGGTTTGACTTTTAGGCCCCCAATTTTGTTGAGTCGGCCCTGAGTCTATCTACTACACCAACAATCATCATATCTACGTCTTGGATGTGATACCACATAACATATCATTATCTCTCCCTTGACCACATGTTAGCTGGAGAAAGCGTCACAACATGAAATAAATGTTTTATTAATTTTTTGTTGTGTGTTTTTGATGATTTACTTCATGTTAACTTCTTATAATTATTTTTTCTATTCTTATGAATCTTCATGATTAATTAATTTGTATTTGTACTCCTCTCATAGTCAACAAAACCTTTACTCTTCTTATTGTCAACTTCCCAAAGTAAGGCTTAATTCAATTGGATAAATGACAATTTCCGTCCATAAATTGCCATATATATTAGTTACTGATAAATATTATTTTTTAAAAATTTTAAATATCACATTTTGCATAATAATATTCCGTTCATCAATTGGACTATTATTGAAATTATGCTTCCTTTTTTTTAATTACTACGTTTCTTTTTCATTTTATTTTGAAATGTTTTATTTGAGTTGAAGATTTAATAGGAATGATCTCTCTATCTTATAGGATAAGAGTAAATTTACCTATACATGATTCTTTCCAAATCTAGCTTATGAGATTATATTAGATATGTATTTATTGTTTAATCATCTTCACATATAAATGTGAGAAATCAAAGGAAATGTATGATAATCTCAACCTGTCATTATTTTATAATATTATTATCTTATCATTATTCTTCAAATGTAATGATATATTAATAGTTTATATAGTTGATATAAGATTATATACTTGGATACATAATATAAGGATCTTGAACACGATATCTCACATAGAGATCGTTAGGAGTACATACCTGATGAGGAAGACATCATGAAGGAGAAAAGCGGAAGCGTTAGTCGTAAATTGGTTTCTACATCCTTGCCCTAACTTTATGTTATCACAACCGTCAACGATTGAATTATTGTAGAGAATATCTGATAAACCTAATGGGTGCATGGAGGGAGGACCAAATTATAGAGGTTATAACTTAATCTGGTACGTGCATCAAATAACAAATGTACAGATGATATCCTTATTAAATACTATTTATGATATTACTTGGATTGCAAGTAAATTTGTGCTATAAGTAGGAAATAATGAATACTGATTAAATAATAATTCTTACAGTTGACTCACAAATCACACGAGTCATAATTTTTTGTGTGAAATGGCACAAGTAATAACATTATATAATTATCCATTAAATGTTGTTAAAGAAGAAGAGCTTTCTATCATTTAAGGGTGTAATCTTGTGAACATGAATATTATGAAGGCTTAATCTAATCCATCTCAAACTCTCTGCTCATAATTTATTTTTATTTTATTTAAGTTTTAAGTATGTAAATAATCTGTAAATCCCACACACACGCTTTATTGTAATCAAAACTCTTAATTACAGTCTTACAACTATTTCCTCCCAAACTCGCAACACTCCCCGATAAATTTCAAACTCTTGATCTTGTTTTGATCTTCTCTCTATGTAAGTGCGCAAATTTTTTCCATGAACTATTGCAGTATTTATAGACTTTAGAACTCTCCTAAGTATTGTTCAACACAAATTACTGTTCTCTGCTTTAAAATTTTTCTTTAAACCTAACTTGACTCAAACTCCTTCTCACGTTAGGACTCCTCCTTGCATTCTGCTTTGAAAGGAAAAACATCGACGCAGTTTACCTTAACTGAATAAGAAAACTTTATTAATCACTAACTCCTTCTTCTACTTGGTTTCGACTTCCTTTTATAATTCGAAGTTTTAAGTTCACGTGGCAAGTTTCTGCTTTTCTACGTGTTTCAGGCTTTTGTATCATTCTTTACTTCACTTCCTTGTTTGTCTAGTTTTCCTATTTGATTAAGAAAACTATCTTGCCTGCGTACTCCTTTATAAAAGGAAATTTTCTGTTCAAGTTTCTTGTAAAAAAAAAAACAATACTTCCACAACTTTATAATTTCTAATTCGGTGGTTGATGATTTCCTTATCCCACTAGGATTCGGTCTGAAAAGTACATGTTGGCGCAACCGGTTCCTTTCATCTATTCCTCTATTTGTCAATTATCATAATCTTTGTCTTTCAAACACACTCAAAATCAGAGGGGGCGAGGAAGTATACGGAAAGGAGCAATACTTTACATGAGGTGTGTAAGTTCAATTATCACTATAACTTTTGGAGCTTTTTCTCCAATTGTTGCTGCAATTTTCAGGCATATATATGTTGGTTAATTGTTTTTATTTACATTCAATAACAGTATATGATTATGCATTAATGTTGATAAATAAGATTACTAGCATTTAATGTTGTAATCTAGTGATCAATGAAATGAATTAAATCATGAAGGTTTAATAAAATAAAATAAAAATCTACTTCACCTCATCTTACTCTCTGGTCATAATTTATTTTTATTTTTTTATATTTTTATTGTTTTGTTTTAAATATGTAAATAAATAATTTAAGAATTTTCCTACTTACGTATAGATCATATAAAAGAAATAAAAATCTTATTTAATAAAGTTTTGCTGCAATTAAAAAATAGTTTTTCTAAAAACGCACCACATGTATGTTAGGATCGAATTCACGCACACACACTTGATGAATGAAGAACACAAGAACTTTCAAGAGAAAGAGATCAGAAATCTAGAGAGAGAGAGAAAACCCATTTTTTCGTGGTAAAACCCCGTGAGTAAACTTCCACGGCGATGAGGTATATTTATATTAATAAATCAGAGTATTTTTTGTTACAGAGAATAAATAGAGAATAAATAGGAAGGCCTAAAATAGAGAATAAATAGGAAAACCTAAAATAGAGAATAAATAGGAAAACCTAAAATTAATCAGGCTCCACTACCTAACAATTCTCCCACTTGGAGACTGACTCAGTCATCCAAAAAATTCATTCTAAAAAAAAAAAACTCTTCATCATCAACATCTTTACCGCACCGCAACATCTGTAGCAACAACTACAGAAGACCAACCGAGGTTTTACATAACCTTAGTTTCCCAACATCAACACATTTCGTAAACATGTATGCCGGGTTGTTTGCACCCTCTATCTTCTCCAAGCACATATCACCATCCTTCACTGCCCTGCGAGTGAAATGGTATCGCCTTCTGATGTGCTTTGTCTTCGAATGATAGACTGGATTTTTCACCAACTCTATGGCACTCTGGCTATCTGAGTAAAGAATCTTCTCGCTCTGCTTCTTTCCTAATTCCTCAAGATAATCTGCCAGCCATATCATCTCTTTCCCAGCTTCAGCTATTGCCACATACTCAGCTTCAGTAGATCAAAGAGAAACACACTTCTGAAGCCTGGACATCTAACTCACTGCTGTTCCACCGATGGTGTAAATGTACCCGGATGTACTCTTGCTCGAGTCAACATCCCCACCAAGATCAGCATCCACAAAACCCTTTAGAGTCACCTTGCCTTTGCCAAAACAAAGTGAAATACTGGATGTACCTCTCAGATATCTCAGAAGCCACTTCACAACTTCCCAATGCTCTTTCCCATGGTTCGCCATGTACCTGCTAACAACTCCAACTGCATGTGCTATATCAGGTCTAGTGCAGACCATGGAATACATCAAACTACCAACTGCTGAAGCATATGAAACAAGTGCCATGTGATCACGCTTCTCGGTAGTCTTGGGTGACTGCTCCTTTGACAATTTAAAGTGATTTGCCAATGGAGTAGTCCTGGGTTTAGCATCATTAACCCTGAATCTGCTCAGCACCTTCTCAATGTACAACTCCTGAGAAAGATTTAAAGTGCAAGCAGATCTATCCCGAGAAATCTTAATCCCCAAAATCTGTTTTGCTGGACCCAAATCTTTCATCTCAAATGCTTCAGACAACCTTGTCTTTAGATTATTAATCTCCCTCATACTAGATCCTGCAATCAACATATCATCCACATACAAGAGTAGAAAGACATATGAATCACTGTATTTCTTTAAGTAACAACAAGGATCCTTTTCAGCTTTGCAGAATCCACTCTTGGTCATGAAGGAGTCAAACTTCTTGTACCACTGCCTTGGCGCTTGCTTTAGTCCATACAAGCTCCTGGTGAGCTTGCACACCATGTGTTCCTTGCCTGGAACCACAAATCCTTCCGGTTGCTGCATATAGATCTCTTTGTCCAGATCTCCATGTGAAAATGCTGTTTTTACATCCATTTGCTCTAGATAAAAATTTTCCGATGCAACAATACTCAACCGAATTCGAATTAAGGTTAACTTCACAACAGGAGAGAATATTTTAGCATAATCAATACCTTTCCTTTGTGAATATCCTTTAACCACTAAACGAGCCTTGAATCTTCTTTTGCCATCTGGTTCAGTCTTGATTCTGAACACCCACTTGTTCAGCAAAGCTTTCTTCCCTGCAGGTAGCTCAATCAACACCCACGTGTCGTTCTTCTCAAGTGACCTCATCTCATCATCCATGGATTTCTCCCACTTGATCAAATCCTCCACTTGTAGGGCCTCATTAAAAGACTCTGGTTCCCCCTCATCAGTCAGCAATAGATAGTGTAATGAAGGTGAATACCTATCTGGTGCCCTAATAGATCTTGATTAACACCTGCTCAGGTGTAACTTGCTTCACTTCAGATTCTTCAATAGGAGTTGGTTGAGTATCTGCTTCGACATCTCTGGGGTTACTCTTCTCCAACTCAACTTCAACTCCCACTTGCTTTGTAATCTCTAGAACCTTCTGCTCTCTGTCTTTGTACAGGACAGACTCATCAAATGTCACGTCACAATATCTCAGGATCTTTCTGTTCTTGTCATTCCAAAACCTGTAACCAAACAAATCAGAACCATAGCCTATAATGTAGCACTTCAGAGCCTTGGCATCAAACTTGTCTCTCTTTTCTGGATCAACATGAACATAATCAGTGCAACCAAAAGTCCTCAAGTGTGAGTACTTTAATTCTTTTCTTGTCCACACCTCCTCTGGAATCTTGAACCCTAAAGGAACAGATGGTCCCCTGTTGATGAAGTATGCAGCTGTGCTCACAGCATCCGCCCAAAGTGTTTTGGGCAGCCCACAGTGTATCCTCATACTCCTTGCATGCTCACTCAATGTTCTGTTCATCCTCTCAGCAATTCCATTCTGCCTTGCCTTACCAGGAACTGTTCTCATCAATCTGATTCCCTCAGCTGCACAGAATGCCTTGACTTTGATTTGTCATACTATCCTCCATTGTCAGACCTTAGGCATTTGACTTTCAAACCGGTCTGATTCTCAACATCAGCTTTCCACTTCTTCAAAGTTGCAAACACATCTGACTTATGCTTCAAGAAGTAAACCCATACCTTCCTGCTGAAATCATCAATGAAGGTAACATAGAATCTGGATCCTCCAAGTGATGATACTGGAGATGGTCCCCAAACATCTGTATGGACCATTTCCAACTGCACTTTCTTTGGCTCTCTAGGAGTCTTTGTGAAGCTTACTCTTTTCTGTTTGCCCATAACACAGCTCTCGCAAAGACCCATATCGACAGACTTCAGACCCTCTAATGCTCCTTTTGCAACCAGCATCTTCATTACTTTAGTACTCATGTGTCCAAGTCTGTTGTGCCACAGACATGAACCGGAAGCACCTTCAGCAACAGCGGCCATGTTTATACACCCTGCAGTGGTGTACAAGGTTCCATATTTGGTGCCACGAGCTACTACCATAGCACCTTTCACTATCTTCCACGAACCTTTCCCAAACTCTGCTGCATATCCCGTGCTATCCAACTGACCAACAGAGATCAGATTTTTCTTGATCCTAGGAATATATCTGACATCCTCCAATGTCCACTAGTTTCCGAGGTCGTCTTTATGCAAACATCCCCCTTTCCTTCAATCTCTAAGGCTTTATTGTCAGCAAGATATACTTTTCCAAAATTTCCAGATTTGAAGTTTCGGAACAACTCCTTGCTTGGAGACGAATGGAAAGATGCACCAGAATCCAAAATCCATGATTCAAACGGGATGTTCACACTAAGGATTAGAGCATCCCCAATGTCCTCTGCTGAATTTACAGAATCATTGTCATCTCCAAATTTCTGATTCTGTTTCTTCTTTGTCTTTGTACAGTTCGTCCGAAAGTGCCTTTTTTCTCCATAGTTCCAACAAGTCACGTTTGATCTGTTCAGTGATTTTCCTCGATTCTTTGATTTTGATCGACCATGTTGATTTTTGCCTTTCGTCTTACTTCTCCACCTTCGATCAACTCTGAGAGCACTACCCGATGAATCTCTCACTTCTCATTTGCGTATACTTTCGCTAAGAACAATATCACGAATTTCATCAAACTTCAGTTTCTCAGATCCACGGGAACTGCTTATCGCAGCAACAACACTATCCCAAGACTCGGGCAGAGATGACATCAAAATCAACGCCTTAATTTCATCTTCGAAATTTATATCCACAAAATTGAGTTGACTCACAATCATATTGAGCTCGTTTATATGATCAGAAACGGATCCAGTTTCAGACATCTGTAATTGAACAATCTACGCATCAAATATACCTTGTTCATAGCCGATGGTTTTTCATACATGTTTGACAGTGCCTTCAACAGACCGGACGTAGTCTTCTCCTTCACGATGTTGAACGCCACGTTTCTTGACGAAGTCAACCGGATCAACCCTAGAGCCTGGGGATCCTTGAGTTTATACTTCTCCTCCGTCGTGGATTCCGGCTTCACCCCGGTCAACTGTTCGTGAAGATCTTTCTGGTACAGATAATCTTCAATCCGCATCTTCCAGAAACTGAAATCGGATCCATCAAACTTCTCGATTCCAAAGTTCGAACTATCCATCTTCAGTGATCGTGTTGAATCTCCTTAGCTCTGATACCAGTTGTTAGGATCGAATTCACGCACACACACTTGATTAATGAAGAACACCAGAACTTTCAAGAGAAAGAGATGAGAAATCTCGAGAGAGAGAGAGAGAAAACCCAATTTTTTGTGGTAAAACCCCGTGAGTAAACTTCCATGGCGGTGAGGTATATTTATATTAATAAAAATCAGAGTATTTTTTGTTACAGAGAATAAATAGAGAATAAATAGGAAGGCCTAAAATAGAGAATAAATAGGAAAACCTAAAATAGAGAATAAATATGAAAACCTAAAATTAATCAGGCTCCACTACCTAACAATGTGTACACTATTTCTTGTTTTTTTTACAAATAAGTTGTCCTCGACTAAATAACCTTTCATCGACTACTTTTTTTCTTTCTAGTCTCTTCTAGGTCTTTAATGTGTGCACTATTTCTTGTTTTTGACAAATCACATGTCCTCGACTAAATTACCTATCCTTGACTACTTTTTTTCTTTCTACTCTCCTCTAGGTCTTTCCATTTATCCTTTCTCATTCTTCCATGGCCCAATAATCTTCACTCTGTTGGAATTCTGACCCCAAGTATTCTTAAGGAACAAGTATATTCTATATGTCTCTTTGCAGATTACATCAATTATGTTTTGTAAAGCAGATAAAATAATGACATAATATTTTATCACAGAAAACCCCAACACGTAATGGATAAAAACCATGACCTATACGTTCATAGGATTTAACTCCACTTCATTAAACTATGATTCTCAACAAAAGATCAAAAACCTATGTAACCTAAGGAATTACGAACTATAATTCTTAGCTATTTAAGACAAAAAAATTCCAGGTTTAAGTCTTCTACCGTCAGTCAAGTTTCTCAAACTTCTTAGACGAATCCTACAGAAACACTTCATTGTAATCAAAACTCTTGATTACAATAGTACACTTTTTTCCTCACAAACTCGCAACACTCCCCAATAAATCTCAAACTCTTGATCTTGGTTTGATCTTCTCTCTATGTAAGTGCGTAAAGTTCTTCCATGAACTATTGCAATATTTATAGACATTAAAACTCTCCTAAGTATTGTTCAACACAACTTAGTCTTCCTCGCTTTAAAAAAACTTCTTTAAATCAAACTTGACTCGAACTCCTTCTCACGTTAGGACTCCTTCTTGTATTCTGCTTTGAAAGGAAAAAATTTGACGCAGTTTACCTTAACAGAGTAAGAAAACTTTATAAATCACTAACTCCTTATCCTACTTGTTTTAAACTTCCTTTTCTTCTTCGATTTTGTAAGTTCACGTGGCAAGTTTCTACTTTTCTACTTCTTTCAGGTTCTTGCCTCCTCGTTTACTTCAGCTTCCTTGTTTGTGTAGTTTTCCTATTTGATTAAGAAAACTATGTTGTCTGCCTACTCATTTATAAAAGGAAACTTTCTGTTCTAGTTTCTTGTCAAAAAAATAATACTTCCACAACTTTATAACATCTAATTCGGTGCTTGATTTTCTCCTTATCCCACTCGGATTCAGTCTGAAAGGTACATGTTGGAGCAATCGATTCCTTTCATCTATTCCCCTATTTGTCAATTATCAAAATTATTCTCGTTCAAATATACTCAAAATCAGTGGGGGCGAGGAAGTATTAAGAAAGGAGTAATTCTTTAGACGAGGTGTGTATGTTTAATTATCACTATAACTTTCAGAGCTTTTTCTCCAATTGTTGATGCAATTTTCAGGCATATACATGCTGGTTAATTGTTTTGATTTTCATTCGATTTTTTCTTTTACCCTTTTCGGTATCTAAAACATTTTATTAAGAGTAATATATAGAGACAGGGATGATTTTTAAAGTTTTGATCTTTGATTGGGTTTGTGCAATGCAGTGACGTAAAAAGAAGATAGTTGATTTTTTTTCTATTTTGAAGTGGACTGATTTAAATATCTAAAATAATTTTTTTGTATTTTTTTTATTTTTTAGTTTTATGTGTGAATATATGTAAATCAATCTGCTACAACTAAAATCAAATAACGCGGTAACACTAAGTAGATGATATGCCTAAAACAATAATTTTATTACTTTATTGTCATATCATGTTAAGAAAATTCAGAATCTTGTACCGGTAGTATTTTTGTTAGGTGGATATATGAGTTCAGTTGTCATTTTCATTTCATCATCTTTGTTCTTTTTGTCATAAAATTATTGACGATCTCGATTTCTTAATGGGTAAATTAAGAATAGTAGAAGGAGACTATTAGAGAGTTCGATTTATTTACGCTTTTTGTTGAAGTAGCCTTAATATATGTTATAGTGATGATGTCTGTTGACACCCAATTTTGATCCTCCACGATTTGATTAATTATTAATCTTCTTAAATATTAAACAATGGGAAATAATTGTTTTTGAAAATAAAAAAATACAATCAAGATTATCTTTCGAACACTCTTTACCACTTTTTCATATGGATTATATGTCTTTTACTTAAAATATATAGATTGATATAATTTTTCAATTTGAAGGAATAGTTAGCAAATTGATTTACCAAAAAACAGAGGTTTAATTAAGTATGCAACTTATTTTATTTAAACTGACAATTTAATAAGATCTTTCCTTTTGAAATAATTATTTTGATGTTGTTAAAGTTAAGAAGCTTGAGTAATTAGTTGACTTTATAATCCATCCCACTTTCCTTTAAAACTCTCTCCAGGGATTTTATTTAGTCCATATTTGGACCATCAGATAACCTTTAACCCAAAATTTTGGCCCAAATTCTTTAAACCCATTTCACATCAAGAGACCCAATACCCAATTAAGAAGTTGAAAATTCCCAGAGTCCCACATCGTTTTCCCCATTTTATTCGACCTAAAGTTTGTCCTATATAAACCCCCTCACCCTTATTGTTCAGGGCAGGAGTTTTTGGAGCCGAGAAAAAGAACACCCCGCTATGTTTTTGGGAGTTCTTATTTTCGTCATTGAAATTTTTTTGATTTGCCACTATTTTGAGTCGGAGTGGGATTGGAATTTGTCACGTCCTGGATTGAGTTCTAGTCGCTGCCCAAAACCTGGTAACACTCGTATACCTTTCTCTTTTGATATGAAGTGTTGGGTTTAGTTTTATTAGCGATTATGTATACCTATTGTAGTTCACTAAACGAAGGTGTTTAGATTTAACTTCGTTGTTTAGTACTCTTTGTTAGTTTTAGATCTTGTCTCTTGTTTTGATCTCAATGCTCAAGAATGGAGGTTTATTTTAGCTTAACATTTTGTGAATTATGTGGTGTTTAACTAATTACATCAAGTTGGGTTGTTTAGTCTTTTCACTCGCTTTTTCATTTTAAAGATAGTTGTTGATAATCAATGTTTAAATTTGTTTGAAATCCTTGATAGTATCTTGATTAAGTACGTTATTCAAATTGTGAACTTGACTGCTCGCCCGATATTTCTTCCTTTATTTAATTATCTTGTCCCTCTTGTTTTACTTGAGAGATTTCATTGTGTGTCTTCCTTTAATTTGTGCAAGCTGTGAAATTTATTCTTTGTGGGTCTTCCTTTAATTCTTGCAAACTGTGAGATTTGATCTGATTGATCAAATATCACTTTCCTTTCTTTACTAGATTTGCTCATGATTCACTTGATTCCTGCAATCAGGTTTATTGAGAGTCTGCGATTTGGTGATGTATCTCGTTCCTTTCCTGCATCAAGTGACTAGTCAGTATATGCATTTGTCATTATTAACACCTTCGATTATGAGGTTAACACAATGTTGTGTGCACCTCTTTATGAGATTTCGTAAATGTGCTGAACATTGTCTTTTCCTCTGTCTTATGACTTTTCTTAGTTATGACGTCTCAATTTCCACTTAGTTTTTTGGGTCTCTCTACTACTGTGTTGTTTCTGCTATTGTTTTTGCTTTTTACAGTTTGCATTGTGTTGTTTTTGCTTATTAAAATCTGTTATACTTTCATCAACATTTGTTGAATTTCTCATACATATCATCCTAAGACTACAAGATGAAATGAAAAAAAAAACAAGGACTCTATAGGTTATTTTTAATTTTAACAATTTTAATACCTTAGTAACCCTAATTGATACGTCATTAAGATGTTTCCTTAATAGCTTGCCGTAAAAGGTAGAAATGTTTCCTTATATTCCTAGATTTTAATGGTGCAGTGTGAAGCAAGGGTAATCAATAATCACTGAAGAAATTCTTGTTTGAACAGATATAAGAAATATTGGAATTGCAGCATGGAGTGATACCTTAGCAATCATGTGCATATGAAGAAATGGATAAACTCTAGAATAATAAGGGAGCTAATTCCTCAAAAATTTCCCTCTTCTTGAAAAAAAAGGAAAACAAAGTCAAATATCTTATTACCTTTATTTTCCTTTTCCAGAAGAGGGAAATTTTTGAGGATTTGACCCCCTTATATTGGTACCTCATTTGATTCTATCACTTAGTGCCTACAGGTATTTAGAAAAGTTTCCATCACAATTGTAGATTTTATTCCTCTCAATTACAAATCAATCGGAAGTTGACAATGATGTTTTTAGAATCTAACTACAAGGGGGCTATGAGAAGGTATTCCATTCCTCTCATTCTTTTTCTCATGCTATGAAGTTCAAACATACTTGATAACCACATTTATTGTATACTAATGTGCAGGTAGCAAAAACGCTTTAACGTAACACCATTCGTCTAAAGTAACTCTCTCAATGCTTTATTTTTACATTAACTTTCCAAGCTTCTTGTCCAATTGTTCTTGCAATTACCAAATATATGTTGGTTAATTTTTTTGATTTGCATTTAATTTTATTTTACCCTTTCGGGTTTGCACAAATATCTATTTTGCATAGGTCTTTAAAGCTTTTGATTGAGGTTTATATACTGTGGTCTTTTATTGAGTTTGAGAATGCAGTGACCAAAGGGGTCAAACAAGATAGTTGTTTTTTCCATTTCTTTGTGAAACTCGATTCGGGTTTCCATTTTAAACTTAACTAACTTACAATTTCTAATATCAATATTTTATTTTATTTTTTAATCTTATATGTGAATATGCAACTCAGTATGCTAACACATTATTAAAATCAAATAAGGGGGTAATACTGAGAAGATGATATACCTAAAATATTAATTTATTACTTTGGTGGCGTATCCTGTTAAGGCAATTCTAAATATTGTATGGAGAGAGTCTTTTAGTTTGGTTCATATATGAGTTCATTTTGTCATTTTTATTTCATAAGAAAAACCTACAAAATTAACTTAGTAAAAAGGGACCTTCTAGTCGTTAGAAGAAAACTTAAATCAAAATTCCTTTTAAATGAGATTGAAAGGAACGTAATACTTTTTGCAGTGTTTTTTAACAAATATTTTACAGTTTTTGTCTCTTATAATTCTGTCATGTATTATTATATGTTTTAATATGTTGTTAATTTGCACTAAAATCTGTGAGTTATTTCTATAAAAGAAACAATCTGATAGGTTTTATCTCTCGAATTAGATAATGATGAAGTACAATTTATGAATCAAAGCTACTATTAATAATAGGAAATGTGAGGAACTTCCCGTCAATAAGGTTTGATAGGGAAGCCCTTGGAATTAATGTTATTGTTGTTTGCTTTGCCTACAAAAAAAAAATCATGGCTTCGCAATTCATCTTTCCATTTTTGGTCTTATTAGTACTGCATTGTATTGGTTTTGGTTTTTGGTTTTTACACATTCCACTATGTTGTTTAGAAATCACTTCAAAAGAATGAACGTTGTTGGAGAGGCGCCTAAAAGATTGCCAGGCAATTACTACGTGTCTTCTTTCTAACAAAAATTGTGTCAAACGCAGGGGAACAATATCTCAAGTACATCATGATCTTACAATTTTGGTGTCTTCATCAACTTCAATGTCAAGTTAATGCGACTACCTCATTAAATGTGTTTGACGAAAATGTTATTCATTTTTTTGGTAAATAATGGATTTTCATTTATCAAAGTAAAGACTCATTACAGAGACTAATCTATTGTCAATTAAGTTGATATTCACATACTATCCTCTTTTTTGTTATTTGTATAGAAAATATTTTGATCCTATACGAATAGACAAGGAAAATTCAATTGCAAGACATAATATACATGACATTAGGTTGGGACTTGGGTCCATGCTGAATATTTATGTTGATACAAAATGTGGGTTTATGCCAGAGTAGAGGCAAAATATAAAGCACATTCGATGATAAGTTGTTTAGATATTATAAGTTTGATTCTTGGAATGATCTTATGCACTTATTATAGCAAAAATCTTCAATAGCCACATAGACTATCTGTAAGTTGGTAGTTCAGTATGAATCAATGTTTGATTCTACCGTGATACAAGTTGAAAACATGATAAGTACTGTTCGAAGTCATATAATAAATATAGCTAAACTATGATCCTTCTCACATATACATGAGAATGTTACATTCCTACCCATGTTAGTGCAAATTCGTTTTGCAAAATGTAGCTAAACTAGGTAAGTTGTATTGTTAAAGTGAAAACGACGTCATATTGAACAATTGCTCAATATGAAGAAATTACAGTGATGATTTCCCAGGGATCAGAGATGCTAGAGTTAAAACGTTTCATTTGTCCTGTTTTATCAAGTAGAATACAGAAGTTGTTTTAGTTAATTAGTAATGCAACCTTAGCGTGAATAGCATTAAATAGTCATCAAAATCCTCAATTTTACCTAACTTCACCATATTCTAGAATTGAAATTATACAGAATCATGCCACGATGAATCAAGACAAATAATAAAATGATATGAAAGTAAACGAAATATAAGGGTAAGCCTCTAAATGAGAAGAATAAACCCTTGAAAGTTTTAGAGAAGTCTTTTCACGAAGAATAGGGTTGCGGAGATCAGGTACAAGTTGTTCAACAAATTACATTTTGTGATCCTTATTGGTCGGTGCTTCGACATCAGAAGATGCCGACAATGTAGCTCCTACTCCTCTGGAAGTGTCAACACCGACTGAGAGACTTAGGTAAGTTTTTCATTTTTAAAACCTCAATCAAATGCTTTTATCATTTTCTTTTTTTCGGTTTTCCAAATTTATTTTCGCTCCTCTTTCTTCTATTTCGAAATTAAATAAAGAGAATTCACCATTTTATTTAAAACCAGACCATAGTCAATGAAGATCATTAATGAACTTTAAAAGTACATGAAAGACACATTTTTAATCATTGATGGTGCCGCAATTTTAAATGAAATGATTATTTGCCTTCATTCAATTACGGAATAGAATAAATAGGAGAGGAAATAAAATAAAGAAATAGGAAGTAAGAAAATTATAAAAGCATTTTATTGAAGCTTTAGAATAAAAAACTTAACTCGGTCTCTCTCAAACACTTTGACATTGTCGACATTTTCAGAGGAGTAGGAATTTTGTCGACTTCGTCTTTCGGTGCCGGAGCACCAACCAATAAGGACTGCAAAATATAATTTTCTGAACAAATTGTACTTGATCTCCGTAACCCGAATCTACGTGAAAAGCCCCTTCTTGAATATTCCCCCAAATCTATGTTAAAAGTCCCTCTAGAACATTCCAGTGTTATTTTTTCATGTTTCGATGTTTGCTTTCATGTTTCGTTTATTATCATATTGTTTTCTATTGATTCCTTGGGAATGATTTTGTATAATTTCAAATCTTCATTATGGTGATTTGAGGATTTTGATTACACTATTAAACACTTGTAACTTGAGAGAGTTTAAATGTAATAAAATAAGCAGAAAATTAATTAAGATGGGAAATGATGTTATCGACTGTCAAATATAGATATTGTTGAGAATATTAGGAGGAAAAAGAGGTTTAATTTCATGTAAACTATTATAATCTTAATGATTTAAGTTATCTCATCTGGGATTGAGCTGTTTCATAATGAATTGAAACATAATTTTTAAAAATCAATATCGAAACTATAGCAATATAATTAGCAAGTAGAAAATTGTGTGACTACTGTGTAGCAAATAAACTATGGACTACATCTTACTTCTACCATCCCACTTCTAGTTAATAGTGGCACATGGCCCCCTTAATATTATTGTGGCACTGATTTGTTACTATTGCTCCATTCTACATATATTTTGATAAATGTTTCACTATAATTCTAGAGTTTATTCGTCTCTCAAATGCACCTGCATCTCTTAGGAATTGTACCACAACACTTACTTAATATCATATTTTCACTTAGATATAATTGGTATTTACTTCTCAAAACTAATTACACAGACATAAGTCCAAAAATAAGATCCAAGTAGTATCAAATTAATGCAACTCTACATTTGTTTGATAAATCCTTGGAGGAGAATTGAAATTTGATTTATATATGAATAAATTATACACTTGGGTTTTCTTTTCCTCATAATTCACAAACTGTCAAGTAATAGTGGCTGTCCATCCTTGACAGTCAGTGATGACCATAAAGATGAAGAAAGGAAGATTACATGTTTGTGACCTTAAGTTCATAAGGCGCTGACTGGTGCAACACAAGAATGTTGTCTTAAATAATTATATTCATGAAAATACTTTTAAACCTTGAAAAAATTGGAAGTTATTTTTCATAAGAAAAAGTACCAAATAATCAATGATGTGTTCTCTTGGATAGACTTTTGTGTGATGATAAGCGTAATTGTGATCCATCATAGTTGTGATATTTGGTTTCCCTTGAATAAATCTTTTTGATAGTTTTCTACTTTGCAGAATATATTTCTTTGTATTTCTATCCCGTTCTTAATAAAACAAACAAGTCAACACCTTTACAATATTTGAGGCTTACAAACTTAGGTGTCATTGGTGATCCCGTGAAGGAAATATGTCTGGAAATAAAGTAGACATATTAACTTCATGAGGGAACCAAAGACTCAAATATTCAAAAGGTGTTAGACTTAATTGTTGTATTAAGAAAGGGGGGCAAATAAAAAGGAATCTTCGCTGCAAAGTAGAAGACTGTCAGAAGGATCTATTCAAGGAAAACCAACTATCACTACTATGATAGATCATATTATCAAGATCTCGAGAACTAATCTGATTCAGAAGTTTATATATCATAATATTTTTTTAGAGAGGATGTTCTTAAAAGTTTTTGAATCAAAAAGTATTTTTACATGAATAATATGGACTTGGATATCTAAGGCAACATTCTTATGCTGCATGCACTGGCTAGCTCTTCATTTCTTACTATGTATGGACATCAGTGACTACCATGGAAGGATTATATTTAAAACTTGATATTTGTGAACTCTAAGGAAAAGACAACCCAAGTATAATTTTTTTTACAAGTAATAGATAAAGGTATAAATCCAAGTATAGAGCCTCTATATGTAAATAAAATTCCAATTCTCTTTAGATAAGAATTCGATATGAGCCTTAATTACTTTGGACTGAATAGAGATCAATCACCGCCACCTTAAACACATGCTCTATTTTATCTCCATTATGATGCACTCCAGTAACACATTTCATTTGATTTTGATGTTGCTTCTGATCCTCAATGCCAGAATTCTTTTGTTGATGCTATATTTTTGTAACTACTTCTTTAGCAACTAAAGAGGGTGGATCTATGTCAAATTCACTATTTAAACTTGTCATAGAATCTATCAATAAGATATAATGATAACAAAATTTGTTATGAAGTTGCTTATGTGATATTTTGTTCCCAAATTATTAAAGAGATCATTATTAATTTGTAAATGGCTATGCCCTATGGTTGAATTGTTTTGTTGGTTCTCAAAAGTAAAGTTTTGATTAATATGTTATGAGGCATAAATAGTAGTATTCTAGTGATTTGATTCATTTGAAAGAGTCTTGCATGAACGGAGTGAAACACAACTTATTTTTTAGGCTGGTTCCATGACACAACTGTTATATTAGGATATATATGGATAAATGTGGCATAAGGAAGAAAAAAATAAAGCAGAAGATGTGAAGAAAGGTAAAATTTATGGACTTGGAGTACAACGTTCCTCAATTAATTCATTGCCATTGTTGTTTGGTGCTTCAATTTCTCACTCTTCGAAAGAAATTTATTTAGTATGTTTGAACATTTTCTATTAAATTTAGACTTGTTTTTAACTATTTACTTCTGTTTTGAATAACAATTTAATACTTAGTAGACTTGTTTCAGGTGATGCTTCAACTTTTAAACTTAGTTATATTGAATTGATATTTGAATGATTAGGAATGTATTTGATATTTGATTTTATTGTATAACTTATACGAATGGATGGTAGTATAATTTAACAGGTGGTGAATTAAGTAAACAATTTTTTCTACATAAAAATGTAATTTTTTACCATAATAATCAGCAAAATGACCTGACTTCTTAAAAAAATTAATATTGCCTACTACAGCAATCGAAGAGTACCTAGTTATTTATTTAATAAATTAGTTATTCTGACTACACTACTTAGAAAAATACTTAAATGATTATACTGTAGTAGGAAGATATATTAATTAAATAATTAATTACTCAAACACTACGACAACTTTAGTTGGGATTTTTTTAATTCATAAACTATTATTTTAATTTTTTTTCAACTACTGTAGTCGTCCATTTAGATAGTTTAATGGTCAGGACTAGTTTAATATTTTCCAACTACGGTAATTGGAAAAGTCTGACTACTATAGCTAGTAAATATTTTACGACGTTCAATATGCCGACTACCCAAAAATAGTCAGAAATTCATCGAAATATTGCATTTTCCGACTATATTCAGACTATTTTTGCGGTCGGCAAACAACGAATTTCTAGTAGATCGATAAAGCATCAAAGTTATTAGAACATAATAGGTTTCTTGAGACATTACTAATATCTTGTCTTTTTTCACTGTCATGAAAATTTTCATTCACACCCTATTCAATTACATGGAGAATTTGTTTGAATAGTCGGGCAAATGCTTCAATTACTAGTTGAATTTTTATGTGTAGTCTGTGTCAAATTTTTAGTTACATTCTTGGTTTCAACTTGCAAAACATGCTTCCCAGAATTTTCAGCATCTTCAACATCGTCAGATGTATCCATTAGTTTGTGTCCTGACTTCAATAATTTTTAGCCTTATCAAACTCGCGGCACATCAGCCCCAACTCTTGACGCTTTCCCTTTATATTCAGTTGTTTGGACAACAATATTACTTGTAACATCATCAATTGAGTGTGTGTACAATTTTGCTCAGAATTGGCAACAATCAATTGTTGATCAATCTTCCTTTTTTCATTTAATATTCTCTCGCATCACCTTGATACTTTTCACTATTGGTAGTACCTTTCGAAGCAACATTATTTTATCATCAATTTTGTTTGTTATTTTAATTTCTTCTCGAGATCAAACGACAATTATCTTCATCATGATCTCGGTGCCTACAATCTTATACGATTTGGAATTTTTTCTGTTAGATCAAGTATAACCTTGACCCTAGTTGTGCTTGGTTTTGGCTTATTTTAGTTGCTTTATCTATAACTATTGTCTTTCCAACTGTCATTGCTATAGACAACAAAGACTTCTTTGCAAACAAATCTGGCGAGATAAGTTCAATAAAAATCATCAAAACCACAATTAACATCGTTCTCTCCTTAGGATTCTATCCAATGGACTCTGGAAAAACCCTAATTGGTTCTCATGTCCATGGAAAAACTCTCTACAATGGACACCTTCGAATTTTTAGTATTCACCATCCACCTCTCTCGATACATATAACACAAACCCAAACATATCGACTTTTCTTCTCAAATCTATATTACGAAATTATATTAGATATGCAATTATTGTTGGATTAACTTAGCATATACATGTGAAAAATCAAAGGAAAGGTATGGTAATTTCAACCAGTCATTATTTTATAGTATTATAATCTTTGCATTATTCTTCAAATGTGATGATATATTAGTAGTCTATATAGTTAATTCACAAATCACACAATTCGTAAATTGTTTTTATTGAAATGTCACAACTAATATCATTATATAATTATCCATTAAATATTAATAAATAAGAAGAGTAATCAATCAAATGAATTAAATCATAACAGTTTAATAAAATAACATAAAAATATACTCCACCTCGTCTAACTATCTCTCATAACTTTCTTTTATTTTTATATTTTTCTTATTTTATTTTACATATTTAAATATATTTTTAGAATTTTTTTACTACTTACATATAGATCATAGAAAAGAAATAAAAATGTTATTTAAAAAAGTTTTGCCGCAAGTAAAAAATACTACTCTTAAAATGCACAACATGTGTACACTATTTCTTGTTTTTTAGTAAATAACATGTCCTCGACTAAATCACTTATCGTTGACTACTTTTTTTTTCTTTGTACTCTCTACTAGGACTTTATGTTTACACTATTTCTTGTTTTTAACAAATCACATGTTCTCGACTAAACCACTTGTCTTTGGCTACTTTTTTTCTTTTTACTCTCTTCTAGGTCTTTCCATTTCTCCATTCTCGTTCTTCCAGGTCCTAATGATCTTCACTCTGTTGGAATTCTGACCCCCAAATTTGTCTAAGGAGCAAGTATATTCTATATGTTACTTTGGATATTATAGTAGTTACATTTTGTAAAACAAATAAAATAGTAACACAATATATTATCGCAAAACCCCCAAATCATTGAATATAAAAACCACGACCTACACCTATGTAGGGTTTAACTTCACTTCATTAAAATGTGAGAGTCAACGAATGATTACAAACATATGTAACCTAAGGAATTATGAACTCTAATTCCTAGCTAAGAAATTATAAACTGCAATTCCTAGTTACCAAAGACACAACCCCCCGTGTATAAGTCTTCTACCATACGTAAAGTTTCTCAAACTTGTTAGACGAATCCTACACATACACTTGATTGTAATCGAAATTCTTAATTACAATCTTACAAATTTTTCCTCATAAACTCACGACACTCCCCAATAAATCTCAAAACTCTCTGAAACTCTTGATCATGTTTTAACCTTCTCTCTATGTAAGTGCACAAAATTCTTCAATGAACTATTGCGATATTTATAGACTTTGAAACTATCCTACGTATTGTTAAACACAACTTAGTCTTCGCTGCTTTTAAAAAACTTCATTAAATCGAACTTGACTCGGACTCCTTCTCACGTTAGGGCTACTCCTTGCATTCTGCTTTGAAAGGAAAAACTTCCACACAGTTGAGCTTAACTGAATAAGAAAACTTTTATGACTAACTCCCGCTTCTACTTGGTTTCGACCACCTCTTCTACTTCAAATTTTCAAGTTCACGTGACAAGTTTTTGCTTTTCTACTTCTTTCAGGCTTTTGTCTCCTTTACCTCTGTTTCCTAGTTTGTCTAGTTTACCGATTTGATTAAGAAAATTATCTTGTCTGCGTAATCCTTTATAAAAGAAAACTTTATGTACTGGTTGGTTGTCGAAAAAGAAATACTTCCACAACTTTATAACTTCTAATACGCGAGGTTGACATTCTCCTTATCCCGGTCGGATTCGGTCTGAAAAGTAGATGTTGGCACAACCAGTTCCTTTCATCTGTTCCTCTATTTTTCAATTATCAAAAATTTTCTCGTTCTAACACACTCAAAATCAGAGCGGACGATGAAGTATTCGGAAAGGAGAAATTCTTTATACGAGGTGTGTAACTTTAATTATCACACTAACTTTCGGAGCTTTTTCCCCAATTGTTGCTTCAATTTTTGGGCATATATATGTTGGTTAGTTGTTTTGATTTTTCATTAATTTTTTTCTTTTACCCTTTTCGCTGTTTAAAACTTTTGATTAAGATTTATATATAGAGATGTGAATTATTTTCAAGGTTTTGATCTTTGATCGGGTTTGTGAATAGCAGTGATCAAAGGGGTAAAAATTAAGATAGTTGATTTTTTTCCTTTTTTTTTGTGAAACTCGTTCTAAATTTCTGATGTTGAAGTTGAATAATTTAAATTTCTAAAATCAACCGTTTTTTTGTTTTTATTCTTTAGTTTTGTGTGTGAATATATGTAAATCAATCCGCTACAACTAAAATCAAATAATGGGGTAGCACTAAAAAGATGATATACCTAAAACATTAATTTTATTACTTTATTGTTATATCATGTTAAGAAAATTCTAAATCTTGTACCTGTAGTCTTTTTGTTAGGTGGATATATGAGTTTATTTTGTCATTTTCATCTCATAAAATTATCGAAGAGCTTCATTTCTTAATGGTAAAATTAAGAATAGTAGAAGGAGACTATTAGAGAGTTCGATTTATTTAAGCATTCTGTTGAAGTGGCGTCAATATATGTTGTAGTGATGATACCTGTTGATTCCCAATTTTGACCCTCCACGATTCGATTAATTTTTAAGCTTCTTAAATATTGAACAATTGAAAATAATAGTTTTTTAAAAATAAAAAATACTCTAAAGATTATCTTCCAAACACTTTTTGCCATATTTTCATCTGGAATATATATCTTTATACATAAAATATATAGATTTGTATAATTTATTTGTAACACTCGATATCCAAAATAGATCATAAACCATATTTTCAGACCCTAAATGAATTAGGTGTCATATGACCTACCCACATATGTATAATTGAATTATCTTTTCATAGCAACCGACCTTGCAAAAATCAAATCTCCGAGTAGAACATTATCCTTGTTTTAGAAAAGACCTATCTAACAGACCCAATCTACAGAGAAACGACGGACGGTCGATTGAATGACGTACCGTCTTTCCTTATCGTCGTTTGGTCCGACAACAACTTACCTAGGGGTCTTTTTATTTTTTCCACTTCATTTAAACCTAAGATACTTCGTTTTTACCCTAAATCATTAGATTTTAGTCATTTTACGCCTAGAAACATAGTAAGAACTTACCTAAGTCAAAATCATAAATCAGAAGTTAGAAAATTTGAAGTAAGAGAGGAGAAGAAGGTCAAGAACCCTGGTTTAAGAACACAACAAGTTTCCAGCAGTTCTAGCCACAAAATCTAAGTGTTTCTCCGTGAATTTCATCACCAAATATGTGGGATTTCACTGGTGGGCTCCTTTCACCCATTGGGAGTAGCATAATACCGAGTTGGACTAGGGTTCAACGTACCTAATAGTCCTAGAACTACTAGCCAAGTAGGTTGTAAGTCATATATATGGGCAATCAGTTTCGTGATCACGCCACCATGACTTTATACCTATGGCACGGTATATTGGGTCCTCTCGATGGTGCGTATACATCAGAATCCACACTTAGATCATGTGGTTTTATTATCAGTTATTAATAACTCCCGCAGTTCAATCAGGATCTCTTGGATTGACCATTTATCAGTATATTCATTATTCAGTTTCAGCATGTTATAAATTGGTCATTACATTCAGTTAGCTCATAATTCTGTATATTATGCTCCAATCAATATAATTGCTTTTGAGCTTATTCAGTTATGTTTTGTTTCAGCTTTACTATATTCTACATGTTCATTATTTTCAAGTACTGATGCATACGTGCGCCACATCTTCTCGTGATGTAGATTCAGGTTCTCAGCATTCAGATCACGCATAGATCGATTTTCCAATCTCCAGTTAAGTAGATTCAGTGGTGAGTCATTCTCCGAGGACAATAGTCATGAGCTTCTTTTTCAGTCATTTAGTTTCAGTTTTTGCTAGATTTAGCTGGTGCTTGTCCTAGTATTTCTAGTCCAGTTTAGAGGCTATTATAAGAGATAGTTTGTTTTAGTTTAGTATTTAGTTAGTAACTTTTTTGTATTAAACTCATTGATATCATTACTCACTTATAGAATATGGGCATTCCCCATCTTTTTAGTTTAAATTATGATTTAGCTTCTGCATTCAGTTTATTATCATTAGTATGCTCATGATAATGCAAGCATGGTTATCTTGGGATCACTAGTAGTCCTAGGTTCGGTGTCTGCTTCTAAGGGGTAGCCCGGGGCGTGACATTATCAATTTTATTAAATAGCTTGAAAAATCATTTTACGAAAAATAGAGTAAAGTTAAGAAGCTCGAATAATTACGATCTTTCCTTTTAAAATAATTATTTTTATGTTGGTAAAGTTAAGAAGCTCGAATAATTAGTTGACTTTATAATCCAATCATTTCCCTTTGAACCTCTCATAAGGGACTTTTATTTAGTCCATATTTGGACCATCAGATAGATAACCTTTAACCCAAAAATCTGGCCCAAATTCACTAAACACCTTTCACATTAAGAGACCCAAGACCCAATTTGGGATTTGAAAATTTCCATATTCCCACATCGTTTTCTCCTTTATTTCAACCCAGAGTTTGTGCTATATAAAATCCCTCACTCTCACTCTTAGGGGAGGAGTTTTGGAGGCGAGAAAAAGAACACCCCACTATGTTTTTGGGAGTTCTTATTTTCGTCGCTGAAATTTTGTCGATTCGCGACTATTTTGAGTCAAAGTGGTGTTGGAATTAATCACGTCTAGGCTCGAGTTCCAGTCGCTGCATAGAACCAGGTAATATTCATATTCCTTATTAATTTGATGTGATGTGTTCGGTTCAATTTTGTTTTAGCTATTATGAATACATATTTTAGTTAACTAAATAAAGGTGTTTAGAATTAACTTCGTTGTTTAGCATTCTTTGTTAGTTTTAGATCTTTTCTCTTGTTTTGATCTTAATGCTCAAGAATGGAGGTTTATTTCAGCTTAACATTTTGTTAATTAGGTGGTGTTTAACTAATTACATCAGGTTGTGTTGTTTAGTATTTTCCCTCGCTTTTTTCGTTTAAAGATCATTGTCGATAATCAATGTTTAATTATTTTGGAAATCCTTGATAGTATCCAGATTTAAGTACCGATATTTGTTCCTTGATTGTACTTTTTTTAAATTAACTTGTCCTTCTTGTTTTACTTGAGAGATTTTCCTTGTGTGTCTTCCTTTAATTTTTCAAGCTGTAAAATATTTTCCTTGTGTGTCTTCCTTTAATTATTGCAAGCTCTGAAATTGTATTTGATTGATCAAAAAAATATTCACTTTGCTTTCTTGATTAGATTTGCTTATGATTCACTTGATTCCTGCAATCATCTGGAATGAGAGTATGTGCGGTGATGTATCTCGTTCCTTTCCTGGAATAACTAACTAGTCAGCATATGCATTTCTCATTTTTAAAACATTCGATTATGAGGTTAACACAATGTTGTGTTCACCTCTTTATGAGATTTTTTTTATGAATTATTAAATTGTCTTTTCCTCTGTTTTATGGCCTTTCTTAGTTATGACGTCTCAATTTCCATTTTCTTTTTTGAGTCTTTCTACTACTGTATTGTTCTTGCATATTAAAATCAGTTATCTGCATTTGTTGAATTTCTCATGAATAACTCATTGCCTTTGTTTTCCTTTTCCTAAAGAGGGAACTTTTCCAGGATTTGACCCCTTATTGTGGCATTCATTTGATATTATATACACTTCATGCCTACATGTATTTTTAAAAGTATTCCATTACAATTGTAGATTTTATTCCTCTCTCAAATGCAAATCAATTGGGAAGTGGACAAAGACGTTTTTAGAATTTAACTACGAGAGGGCAATGAGAAGGTATTCCATTCCTCTCACTCTTTATTCTCATGCTATGAATTTCAAACAAATTTGATAAACATGTTTAATGTACACTAATATGCAGGTGAAATTTGTTTTTCTGAAAGCCATCAACCATTTGTACGTGGTATTACAGGCAGCAAAAATGTTTCAATGCCATTAGTCTAAAGGATTTCTCTCAATGCTTTCTATTCACATTAACTTTCCAAGCTTATTCTCGAATTGTTCCTGTACGTTTTCAGGTATACGTTGGTTAGTTGTTATGATTTGCATTCAATTTTCTTTTAGCCTTTTGGGTTTGAAAAGATATCTATTTTGCATAATTGTTAGATGCATTTAAAACTTTTGATTAAGGTTTATATTTTGTGGATGATTTTTAAAATTTTAATCTTTGATTGGGTTTGCAAATACAGTGACCAAAGTAATCAAAGAAGATAGTTGTTTTATTCCATCTCTTTGTGAAACTAGATTCTGGTTTCCAATGTTAAAGTGGATTGGCTTAAATTTCTAAAATCATTATTTTCTTTTATTTTTTAGTCTGAAACAAAAGTTAGGAATAAAATATCATGTCCAACAAACTTTCAAATTCAAATGATTTTTTAGTATCACTATCATCTTCATAAAAAATCGAAGAAACATAAAAAGTAGTTGACTCTTAGATTTTGAGGATCCTATAAGAGCGATACATAACCAATAAATAAGGAAAAAAGAGTCAAAACACTACAAACCTACATTTCGAGATATTCCAAATATAGGAAACTTCTTATCAAGCAAAGATCATATGCAAGTTTATATGATTATTCCAACAAAATATCGGTTAGATAAAATCATTTGACATTGTTAAGATTAATGGGAAACCTTGTTGGTGCTTCATATTCTTCTTGAAAGTTGAAGAAGAATATGAAGCACCATCAAAGCTTCTCTTTAATCCTGACAGTATCAATGATTTTACCTACCTACCATTTTGTTGGTGAAATTAGATAAGCGTCCATGTGTTCTTTCCTTGATAAGAAGCTTACCAAACTTGAAATATTGATATGAATATATGTAGTGCTTTAACTCTCTTTTTTCGTATAGGGGTCATTTTTCGTACTTTTTTGGTTTCTCAATGATCTGAGAGTTGATTTCGTGTTATATTTTTTAAGGTTTTCGATGAAAATGGTATATAGTGATACTGAAGAATCACTTTAGCTCGAATGTTAATCAGACATGACATTTGAGAACCTCGAGGAAGGTTAAGCAAGAAAATTTTATATGAAGAATGTGTGAGATGCTGTTTATCAAGATTTTATTAGATAACTCCCCGGTGTTGGAGAGAACGCTAATAGATCAATAGTTTTTTTTATCAAGAATTTCGTGACACAAGATTATAATTTTTCATTGAAATCTCAAATTTTTTCTTGTGCATTACCTAAAGCAAAAATTGTCTATATAGATTTAAGATGATCTCAATCTTTTGCTTAGAAGTTTAAACTCAAACGGGAGAAAAAGATGTTGATTTAGTATTATCAAAAGTGACTCTCTGCAACTACCGAGATGGGTAAAACGGTAATTTAGTAAAAGTTTCCATAAGTGACCTTTCGGTTCATTACATTATCCACTACTAAAACCATGTTCATCCTCAAACATAAGGAGGAAGAAGGAAGAATAGACAACATTATCAAAGCTCAGTTATGACCTGCCAGTCGGTGTTCGTCTCTCCAAGTAAGTTTTTCCTTAAGACCATTTCATCAAGATTAGCTACTAAGAACAGAACTTTCGAATAAAACTTCTATCAATTCACAAAATAACCACTAAACTCAATCTAAACTGAAACACTCTGGACTATAACATAATCACCATGATGATTCTTTTTCCAGATAACCACAATCAATTTCTGAACAATACCACCTACCACCAGAAGTGAAATTGAACTAACCACCACATACTCATAATGCATAAATCATGATAGATTTTGTTAAGATTCCTTTTCAAAATACAATCTTTTCACGAGTTTAAGTTATAAAAGTTTGACTTAAGATATTGAGTACTCATTAAGGGAGAATCAAACTTATCTAAGCCATGGAAGGAAATGATAAAGTAAACACCCAACAAGCGATACACTTAAAATGTAGAACCTCTAACAACACTCTTAGACAATTATAACTCTTCATATCTCTTATATAAGTTGTCATAAGCAAAGTCGTGCATGTAGAATCATTAATATACTTCAACTATTTACTTCCATTTTGAATAACAATTGAATACTTATTATACTTACTTTAGGTGATGCTTGAAATTTTGAACTTAGTTATATTGAATGGAAATTTGAATGATTAGGAAAGTATTTGATGTTTGATTTTATTGTTCAATAATCACAATTGGATTGTAGTAAAATTTACAAGGTGGTGTATGAAATAAACAATTTTTCAATATAAAATGCAATTTTTTTTACCACAGTAATCAGCAAAATGACCTAACTTCTTCAAAAAAATTAATATTGTCTACGACAGCAACCGGAGAGAACCTAATTAGTTATTTAATAAATTATGTATGTATTCTGACCACATAAATCGGAAAAATACTTAAATGACTATAAATAAGTTATATATGCCGACTAACTGTTGTCGGAAGATATATTAATTCAGATATTTAATTACTTAAATACTATGACAATTGTTGTCGGGATATTTTTTAATTAATAAACTATTATTTTTTAATATTTTTGCGACTAGTGTAGTCGTTCATTTAGATAGTTTAATGGTCAGGGCTAGTTTTATATTTTCCGACCACCGTAATTGGCAAAGTCTAAATACTTTAGTAGGTAAATATTTCACGACGTTCAATATGCTGACTATTCAAAAATAGTCCGAAAGTCATCGAAAAATTCCATTTTCTACTACATTTTCACTATTTTGCAGGTCGGCAAACAATGAATTTATAGTAGTTCGATAAAGATAAAAGTTATTCGAACATAATAGGTCTCTTGAGACATTACTAATATCTTGTCTCTTCTCACATGAAAATTTTCAGTCACACCCTTTTCACTTTATGGAGAATTATTTTAACTAGTCGGGGAAAGACTTAGTCTACTAGTTTAGTTTTTGTGTGCAACCAGCGTCCAATTTTTAGTTACATTCTTGGTTTGAACTTGCAAAACATGCTGCCCAGAATTTTCAGCATCTTCAACATCAGATGTCTTCATTAGTTTGTGTCCTGACTCCATTAATTTTTGGCATCAACCAACTCGTGGCGCATCAACCCCAACTCTTGACGTTTTCCCTCTATATTCAATAGTTGTTTGGACACCAATATTACTCGTAACACATCTATTGAATGTGTATGTCTTGGCTCAGAAGTTACAACAACCAACTGTTGATCGACCTTTTTTTTCTCATTTAATATTTCTCTTGCATCACCTTGATACTTTTCACTATTGATAGTACCTTTTGAAGAAACTTCAATTGTATCATCAATTTGTTTGTTATTTTAGTTTCACATCAAACGACAATTACCTTTTCCATGATCTCGGTGCTTAAAATAATTAAAATACAAAGGTAGATTATCATATACAATCTCCTAAAAAACGTCATTCAACATACCAAATTTTCCATCCTCAAACTGCAACCTTATATGATTTGGAAGCTTATCCATTGGATCATTATAACCTGGACCCTAGTTCTGCCCGGGCTTGGCTTGATTTGACTAGCTTTATCTATAGCTATTGGCTTTCCATCCGCCGATGCTATAGACAACAAAGACTTCTTTACAAACAAATATGGAGGCATAAGTTCGATAAAAAAACTCAAAACCACAACTAACTTCATTTTCTCCTTAGGATTATATCCAATGGACCATGGAAAAACCCTACATGGTTCTCCTGTCCATGGAAAAACTCTCTAAAATGGACACCTTCGAGTTTTTAGTATTCACCATCCACCTCTCTCGATACATAGAACACAAGCCCAAACATATCGACTTTTCTTCTCAAATCTAGCATACGAGATTATATTAGATATGCAATTGTTGTTATATTACTTCGCATATAAATGTGAGAAATCAAAGGAAAGGTATGGCAATATCAACTAGTCATTATTTTATGATATAAATCTCTGCGTTATTCTTCAAATGTGATGATATATTAGTAGTTCATATATTTGATTCACAAATCACACGAGTCATAAATTGTTTTTTTGAAATGGCACAAGTAATATTATTATATAATTATCTATTAAATGTTGATGAAGAAGAAGAGTGATTCTGGCATTTAAGGGTGTAATCTTGTGATCAATCAAATGAATTTAATCATGATGGTTTAATAAAATAAAATAAAAATATACTCTACCTCATCTAACTCTCTTCTCGTAACTTATTTTTATTTTAATTTTATATTTTTCTTATTTTTTTAAATATGTAAATATATTTTTAGAATTTTTTCCTAATTTTGTATAGATCATATAAAAGAAATAAAAATGTTATTTAAAAGTTTTGCTGCAACTAAAGTTAACTTTTCTAAAAACGCATAACATGTGTGTACTATTTCTTGTTTTTCAGCAAATAATCCGTCCTCGACTAAATCACCTATCATTGACTACTTTTTTTTTTTAATTTCTACTCTCTTCTAGGTGTTTCATATAAACTATTTCTTGTTTTCAACAAATCACCTGTCGTTGACTATTTTTTTCTTTCTACTCTCTTCTAGGTCTTTCCATTTCTCCATTCTTATTCTTCCATGTCCCAGTAATTTTCACTCTGTTGGAATTATGTCCCTCAAATTTTCCTAAAGAACATGTATATTCTCTATGTTCTTTTGCATATTAGAGCAGTTACGTTTTGTAAATAAAATAAAATAATGATAGAATATGTTATCGCTAAAAACCGCAACTCATAATGGGTAAAAAGCATGACCTACACCTCTGTAGAATTTAACTCCACTTCATAAACTCTGAGCCTCAACAAAAGATTACAACGATATGTAACCTAAGGAATTATAAACTCTAATTCCTAGCTAAGAAATTATAATCTTTAGTTCCTAGCTACGAAAGACAAACTCCCCCAGGTTCATGTCTTCTAACATCCATCAAGTTTCTCAAACTTGTTGGACGAATCCTACACACACACTTGATAGTAATCAAAACTCTTACTTACATTCTTACAACGTTTTCCTCAAAAACTCGCATCACTCCATAATAAATCTAAGAACTCTTTCAAACTCTTGATCGTGTTTTAATCTTCTCACTATGTAAGTGTACAAAAATCTTCAATGAACTATGTGTTGTTCATTTTATATTCCTAAGATACTTAAAAAAAACATTGAAGAACTTAATAATACATAACAAAGTTTACGAATATTTTCCTGACTAGAAAATTAAAAGTAGTAGAGAAACTAGATTAGAAACATATTAGAAAAAATGTATGAAATATTTTTCTTAAAGAAGAATTGTTGTCAATCTGTGTTTAAAGAATCTTACTGATTCCTACAAATTTTGCAGAAACATGAAGTTCCCACTAAATGCACAGTGTCTCCATAAAGAAATTATTCCCTTCTAGTATCCGAGGTTTGATTTGAAATACGTCCTCCCAGTATAAAATGATCTCAATCACCAGCATATTGATACCCAAAATGATAGTGTCAGCGAGCCTCTCAACGGTAGTAAAGTACACTTAGAATACTAGATTTAGAAGTAGTAGAAGAAGTATAGAAATTCTATTATTAAAATGACATCAAATCTCAATTTATAGAAACAAAGGGTAGTGCGAGAAGTTTCTTATTATGCCTTACCAAAAAGGTCACAAATCTTTGAAAAAGTCACAATCTTTTGAAAGGTCATCACCTTCCATAAAAGTCATCACCTTCCATAAAAGTCACAACTTTCCATAAAAGTCGCACTTTTTCATAAAATTCACAACTTTTCATAAAAGTCGCAACTTTTCATAAAAGTCACAAATTTTTATTCAAGTCGCAACCTTTCAAAAAAGTCACAACTATTCATAAAATTCTCACATCTTCATTTTCCATTCACACATTTAAAACCCAAAAATCACCGCATGAATGGGGAATGACTCTGAGACAAAGAAACGCACAAGTATGTGTACTTTACAAGCAAGAATCAATTGCATCAGGATAAGTAGGTTTCCCCTTGGAATTTCGGTAGTGAACATATGTCGGATATACTCGGTCAATCGGCAGATGCGATATCTTTGAACCGTCGAGGTTCGATGTATACCTAGACAACCATATGTCACACAATTAACCCTTTACCGTTAATAGTTCTTACGATTGTGTTCGTTTTCAGCCATGAACATCTCCTGGTTTCATGAGTGTATAGAGAGATGGGATTTTGACAATCATCATCTTTGAAGTGACTTACACTTCACACTCACATAGGTGATTTCTAATCTTTTTATCGCATAAAATACACTATTTGGTCAATTCTGCCAAAGTTAGCAAATCATTAAAACCATTAAGCTTTATTAAATCATTAAAAAGCCTTAATGTTGTATCGTTGTCCCTGAGCATTGTATTCATCATGAGAATGGATTGAGTTTGCTGACAATGATGAATCATCAGTCACTACTTTATTTTTCTCCTTGAATCTAGCTCTTGGGATCTCGAGTCTACTAGATAGAGATACCGGCATGTTGACTTGTCCTAAGCCGTTAATCCATTCCCTTAGATGATCTTGAAACTTTCTCTCTAGTTAGGCATTTTTATAAGTGGATCCGAAACGTTATCCTTTGACTTTACATAGTTAATTCTGATAATTCCACTAGAGAGTAGTTTTTTAACGGTATCTTGTTTATGTCCTATATGACGAGACTTTCCGTTATACATCATGCTCCATGCCATGCCTATTACATCTTCACTATCAAAGTATATGCACACTAATGCCATTGGTTTGGGGCCAAAGAGATTATTTATCAAGAAATTTCGGAGTCTTTCAACTTATTCACCGACCTTATCTTGAGCACCTAGCTCAAATATCATTAAAGAGTTAGCGATACATGTTTCTTTTGAATATTTCCAAGAGACTGCTCCTCTACCAAGAGTAAGTATATATCCATTTGTGGATTTTACTTCATTTGTTCGGTGATCAAATTTGCATCACTATATCCTTTTAATACTGTTGGATATTGTTATAATTCAGGGCATCACTTAAAGTATTGTTTAAGTACTCCAAAACACTATTTATTGTCATCTAATGAGTTTGATTGGAATTACTTGTGACCGACTCAGCTTACTAATAGCAAATGTTATACCTAATCGCGCACACTTCATGACGTACATCACACTTTCCAATACTCTGCCACAATACAATTGTGAATCACTTTCACTTTCACTCTTCTGAAATGCAAAACTCACATTTATTGGAGACTTGACAATATTGACATCCACATATTTGAACTAGTCAAGTACTTTTTCAATGAAATGAGACTTGAAAATGCTAAACATTATGGAGTTCAAAGGATTCTTATACATAAGATCGCATCAGCAACTCCCAAAATTTTCAATCCAAGCTTGCTTTCAAGCATATGTTTAGTAGAATTTATGTCATTAGTGTATCTATTGATGATCAACATATCACAAATATACAAATAAACAATGACCTTGTGATTTTAATGTGAACACATTTATCAGTTCTATCATTCTTAAATCCATTTGCCAACATGGTTTGGTCAAATTTCTCATGTTATTGTTTTGAGTGCTTTTTTACTCCACTATGTGACTTAACAAGTTCACACATTTTCTTTTATTCATCAGGAACCATAAAATCCTTGGGTTGTTTTACGTAAATTTCTTCCTCCAATTTTTCGTTTAAGAGAAATTTTCACATTCATTTGATAAATTTGGAGGTCATATATCACAATAATAATATTGGCATCCAAATGGATACCATTCTAGTTACTGCTAAGTATATATATCAACAAGATCAAAACCTTGTTTATTCTTTCCTAAAGTTTTTGACACAAAGTCTTGTTGTATATTTGTCAATAGTTCTATCGACTTTCATTTTCCTTTTGAGGATTCACTTTGAACCCAAAATTTTATTTCCTGGAGGAAGATCAACCAACTTCCAATAGGATTGCTCAAGGTTACATCAATCTCTCTATTGATACCATTCGTCCAAAAGGATGTGTCTACATAAGTCACAAGAAATGTTACAAAATCGTATTCGAAGGAAGTATATGTCCCTTGACATTTACTACACATCTGAATCTCTTTCTTAAGTAAATTCTCGTTTTGTTCTTTCCAAGGTCGTTTAGATCGTTCACTAGACTACTCAAGTCTAATTTTACAGTCCACGGTCTTAGGTTCTATTTCAATCCTTTTAGGAATCGGAACTTGGACATTGGCTAGACACCCCCACACTTTGAAATATTTCAAGTTGGATTTCCTTCCTTTCCATTTCTCATATGGAATAGATTCTGTCTTGAAAAAACAAAATTGTTTTCTTTATGAAAAGACAATTTTTTTTGTTGTTCCCTTTTACAATAAGGATATTTCCTCCACACAGGTTTTGTGGTAAACCCGAACTTCTACAAATGCATCCATCATTTCTTTCAATGTTTAATTTTTTTCTTTTGATTGATGCAAATAGGGCTGTAGTTGATGGATAAATTCACTTTCCAAACATATTTCTGCACAAGGAGATTCATACTCTCCATTCTTATCACTTCTTATCTTTTTCCCAACTGATTTTCAACTTCGATATTATTTGTCTAGACATTTCTATTGCTTCATCCTTACCATTAAGTAAATAGACAATCTTCTTTTTTTAAATGCAATTGTCAGTTAAAGTAACGAGATACTTTTTCCCACTACGAGATGATATTGTCTTCATATCACAAATGTCAGTGTAAATCAATTTTAATGGATTAAAATTCCTTTCAACATATTTATAAGAATGCTCAGCATACTTAGATACCACATAAACTTGACATTTTTATTTGTTGCACTCAACGTTAGACAAAACTCCTATGTTGATCAGTTTTCCTTACAAGGTTTTGTAATTGACATGCCTCAAGTGTTCATGTCACAAACATTGACTCAAGCAAGTAAGAACAAATAAAAACATTCAGTTTTAAAATCTCTTTGCGAGGTAGCTTTTTCTTCACTAATTTTTTGTTCCTATTTTTTACGATTTTGTAGGATACAAATATTGTTTAGAGTCATCAACTTGTCAAATGTCCTTTTCAGAAGGACCTTTCCATAACTTTGAATATGATTGTTATAGAACTACCCATGAACAAAGTTTCATTGGGTTAAATAAAGGCAATATAGTCCAAATGTTACTTTTACAAAAACATAACAAATGACTATTTACCAATATTTATGTCTATGCAAATACATTTAGTATAATAAACATATATTTTCATGAAAAATCACAACATTTTAAGCGACACTTTCTTCATAAAAGAACACGATTATTTTAAACAAGTATATATATAATTTGGTTGTTTCATACTAGTCACACTATATACTAACAACAGAGGAACTTTAAAATAATACAAAAGTATCCTTGAATTTCATATCTTTTGCTCCAAAGTTAAATTAGACACCAAGTCTAATCATAAGCAAAGAACCCCCACATATTAAATGTGATTTAAAAATTATTTTTCAAGTATTTGAAAATAAATTTTTTCACATATTTTTCCCAAAATGTTATTGGTAGTATGAAATCTCTTTTGAAAATATTATTCTACGAAAGAAATATAGAATTTCAATTCTCTTTGACAATCTTTACATAGTGTCAAAGTTCATTTCATAGAGGCACAAACACATTAACTCTAAGTCATTGGTCTCTCTCGTCTATCACAAATAGACATACTACTTTGAATTTAGAATACTAACAATAAAGACAAAATTTTGTACATTTTTTTTCTATTTAACAATGAAGTTATAGAACATAAAAAGTACAACATTGACTTATCATGTGAAGTTTTGATATTCTTCAAAGCAATTGCAAAGTCCAATTTATTCAGAGTAGAAAACAACAAAAGTTTTTTATTCTACAACAATCAGACACAATCAAATTGACAGTGAGTATAAAACTACAAAGATTTTTTTTTTAATTCCAAAGAGAATAAAACATATTCTTAGATTATCACATAGAAATGTTTTTTTGTCATTTCAAATAGTCTTCAAACTATAACATTTTGACATACTATTTTATCAAACAAAAATATCCATGTCTCACTCTGCAAACTAGTGAATTTTAAAGGCAACACTATTTGCCAAGGAATATTCATTCGAAAATCATACGATTTGCTTAACTTTTTCCAAAGGCATACATGATAAATATAAATATTGTTAACCTTTAGAAGCTTGTTTCCCCCTTAAATGAATAATAAGAAGGTTACATCTTTAATTGGAATACCCAAAAAAAATTATGTTAGATTCTCACTTCGAAGTTTCTAAACAAAGCAATGAATTATGGAGAAGTAATGCATTGATCTTCTACTTCCATGATCAGATTCTCTCAATCGGTAGAGTACAAAAAATAATAATAGTATAATAATTTCCTTAAGATTGTTGTTCATTTTATAGTCCTAAAATACCTAAAACAAAACTTTGAAGAACTTAATAATCCACAACAAAGTTTAAGAATATTTTCATGACTAGAAAATTAAAAGTAGTAGAGAAACTAGATCAGAAACGGATTAGAAAAAAATATACAAAATATTTTTCTTAAATAAGAATTGTTGTCAATCTGTATTTAGAGAATCTTACTGATTCCAACAAACTTTGTAGAAACACGAAGTTACCAAAGTTTAATGAACCAGCAACGAACAAAAGAACATAAATTAATTCACAAATCTAAAGTTTGTAACACATACAAGAATTCCGAAAAACAAAAAGTAGATCAATACCACTGAATGCACAATGTCTCTTGAAGGAATTTTCTTCTCTAGTATCCGAGGTTTGATTTATAATATGTCCTCCTAGGATAGAATGATCTCAATCACCAGTGTATATCCAAAATGCTGGTGTCAGCGAGCCACTCAATGACAGTAAAGTACACTTAGAATACTAGATTTAGAAGTAGAAGAAGAAGTCAGAAATTCTATTATTCAAATGACAGGAAATCTCTCAATTTATCGAAACAAAGGATACTATGAAAAGGTTCTTATTGTGCCTTACCGGAAAGGTCATAAACCTTTGGAAAAGTCACAATCTTTCGGAAGGTCATCATCTTTCATAAAAGCTACAACTTTTCATTAAAGGCGCATATTTTCATAAAAGTCACAACTTTTCATTAAAGTCACAACCTTTCATAAAAGTCAAAACTATTCATAAAAGTCACAGCTCTTCATTTTCCATTCCCACATTTAAAAACAAAAAAAAATTGAGGTATTTATAGACTTTGATACTCTCCTAAGTCTTGTCAACACAACTTAGTCTTCGCCGCTTTAATGAAACTTATTTAAACCGAACTTGACTCGAACTCCTTCTCACGTTAGGACTCCTTCTTCTACTTGGTTTCAACTTCCTCTTCTACTTCGAATTTGGAATTTCACGTGGCAAGTTTCTACTTTCAACTTCTTTTAGACTTTTGTCTCCTTCTTTACTTTTACTTCCTAGTTTTTCTAGTTTTCCTAATTTATTACGAAAACTATTTTGCCTGTGTACTCCTTTATAAATGGAAACTTTATGCAATGGTTTCTTGTCGAAAAAGCAACACTTACATAGCTTTATAACTTTTAATTCGCGTGGTTGACGTTTCTCCTAGTCCTAGTCAGATTCGGTCTCAAAAGAACATGTTGGCGCAACCGCCTCCTTTCATCTATTCCACTATTGGTCAATTATCAAAATCTTTCTCGTTCTAACACACTCAAAATTAGAGGGGCGAGGATGTATTCGGAAAGGACCAATTCTTTAGATGTGGTGTGTAACTTTAATTATTACTGTAACTTTCGAAGCTTTTTCTCCAACTGTTGCTGCAATTTTTGTGTATATATATGTTGGTTAATTGTTTTGATTTGCATTCAATTTTTACTTTTACCCTTTTCGGTATATAAAACTTTTGGTTAAGATTTATATATAGAGATGTGGATGATTTTCAAAGTTTTCTATCTTTTATTCGGTTTGTGAATTGCGATGATAAAAGGGGTAAAAAGAAGATAGTTGACTTTCATTCCTCTGTTTATTTTAAGCTCATTCTCGATTTCTAATGTTGAAGTGGACCGATTAAAATTTCTAAAACAAATATTTTTTTTGTTTTTTGTTTTTTCGTTTTATGTGTGAATATATGTAAATCAATCTTCTACAACTAAAATCAAATAAGGGGGAAACACTAAGAAGATGATATACCTAAAACATTAATTTTTTTACTTTATTGTCATAAAATCTTAAGACAATCCTAAATATTGTACCAGTAGTCTATTTGTTAGGTGGATATACGAGTTCATTTTGTCATTTTCATTTCCTAAAATTATTGAAGAGCTTGATTTCTTAATGGGTGAATTAAGAATAGTAGAAGGAAACTATTAGAGAGTTCGATTTATTTAGGCTTTCTATTGAAGTAGCGTCAATATATGTTATAATGATGATACCAGTTCACACCCAATTTTAAGGCTCCACTATTCGATTAATTTTTAAGCTTCACAAACATTAAACAATTAAAAATAATTGTTTTTGAAAATAAAAAATACTTTCAATATTATCTTCCAAATACTTTTTTTGCCATTTTTTCATATGGATTATATATCTTTATACTTAAAATATATAGATTTATATAATTTTTCAATTTGAATAAATAGTTAGAAAATCATTTTACCAAAAACAGAGTTTCAATTAAGTACACAACTTATTTTCTTTAAAACTAGCAATTTTATTAAGATCTTCCTTTTTGAAATAATTACTTTTATTTTGGTAAAGTTAAGAAGCTCGAGTAATTATTTGACTTTATAATCCATCTCATTTCCCTTTGAAACTCATTTAAGGGACTTTAATTTAGTCCATATTTGGACCATCATATAACCTTTCACCCAAAATTTTGGCCCAAATTCATTAAACCCATTTAACATTAAGAGACCCAAGACCCAATTCGGGATTTGAAAATTTCCAGAGTCCCACATTGTTTTCCCCTTTATTTTGACCTAGAGTTTGTGCTATATAAACTCCCTCACTCTCACTCTTAGGGGAGGAGTTTTTGGAGGCGAGAAAAAGAACACCCCACTAAGTTTTTGGAGTTCTTATTTTCGTCGCTGAAATTTTGTTGATTCGCGACTATTTTGAGTCAAAGTGGTGTTGGAATTCGTCAAGTCCAGGCTCGAGATCCAGTCGCTGCACAAACCAAGTAACACTCGTATTCCTTCCTCATTTGATGTGAAGTGTTGGGTTTAGTTTTTTTAGCGATTATGAATACATATATTAGTTCACTAAATAAAGGTGTTTAGATATAACTTCGTTAGTTTTAGATCTTGTCGCTTGTTTTGATCTCAATGCTCAAGAATGGAGGTTTAATTTAGATTAACATTTTTGAATTAGGTGATGTTTAACTAATTACATCAAGTTGTGTTGTTTAGTCTTTTCACTCACTTTTTTTGTTTTAAAGATCATTGTCGATAATCAGTGTTCAAATTTTGTTTGAAATCCTTGATAGTATCCAAATTTAAATACCGATATTTCTTCCTTGATTGTACCTTAATTTAATTATCTTGTCCATCTTGTTTAACTAGAGAGATTTTCCTAGTGTGTCTTCCTTTAATATGTGCAAGTTGGGAAATACTTTCCTTGTGTGTCTCCTTTAATTCTTGCAAACTGTGAAATTTGATCTGATTGATACAATATTCACTTTCCTGTCTTGATTAGATTTGCTCATGATTCACTTGATTCCTACAATCATCTGGATAGAGAGTTTGTGCTTTGGTGATGTATCTCGTTCCTTTCCTACATCATTTGACTAGTCAGTATATGCATTACTAATTATTAAAACATTCGATTATGAGGTTAACACAATGTTGTGCGCACTTATTTATGAGATTTGGTATATGAGCGGTTACATTTTCTTTTCCTCTCTTTTATGGCTTTTCTTAGTTATGACGTCTCAATATCTGCTTTGTTTTTAAGGTCTTTCTACAACTGTGTTGTTTTTGCTTATTAAAATAAGTTATCAGCATTTGTTGAGTTTCTCATAGATATCATCCTAAGACTCAACAAGATGGGAAAAAAAGTAGGATTCTACAGGACATTTTCAAATTTAACCATTTGAATTCCTTAGTAACCCTAATTAATATGTCATTTAAATGTTTCCTTAATAGCTTGCCGTAATAGGTAAAAATATTTCCTGATACTCATAACTTTTAATGGTGCAGTGTGAAGCAAGGGTGATCAATAATCACTGAAGAAATGTTTGTTTGAATAGATATAAGAAATATTGGAATTGCAGCGTGGAGTGATACCTTAGCAATCATGTGCATCAGAGAGACGAATAAAGTCTAGAATAATGTTGAAACACTTCTTAAAACATATGTATGAATGAAGTGATAGTACCAAAAAGTGCAATAATAAGAGAGCTAATTCCTATAAAAGTTCCCTCTTCTTGAAAAAAAGGAAAGCAAAGTCAAATAACTCATTGCCTTTGTTTTCCTTTTCTTGAAAAGGGAACTTTTCCAGGATTTGACCCATTATTGTGGCACTCATTTGATATTATATACACTTCATGTCTACAGGTATTTTGAAAAGTATTCCATTACAATTGTACATTTTATTCCTCTCTCAAATGCATACCAATCGGGAAGTGGATAAAGAAGTTTTTAGAATCTAACTATGAGAGGGTGTTAGCGAAAAAACTTACAAGATAATAAAATTGCAAGATTACAATTTAAAATAAAATGAAGAAAGTAATCTCTTCAGGCTGAGGCGCGGATATCTCGCTCTCTTTAAGGAGATTCAAGCCCACTGCAGCAAATGTTTTCACCGGCCCAGCAGTAGTCCTCTTTGACTTGTCCCCTCCAGGATACAACAGACTTCACAAAGTATAACTCAACAACTCTGGGCAAGAGTTGAGTCCAAAGCTCCACAAAAAAGAACACCTCCCTTCAACTAATAAGAACTCTCTTTTAGACTAACTCTTTCACTTTTTGTTTTCTCTTATGAATTGTGTGTCTCTAAAACCAAATGAAGACTACCACTATTTATACTACAAGAAGTCTTCCTAGCAATGAATAGGAAGATAATGGAGGTAGTAAATAGTGAAGATAATGGTCTTAGGAGTTACATAGGTTACAATGGGAGTTACATATGTTACATAAGTTACAATGGGAGTTACATAGGTTACAAAGGTTACAATGGGAGTTACATAGGTTACAAAGAGTAATGGAGGAATTAAGAATGAAATACATTGATGGATAACCAATGCTAATGGATGATGTAGAAGTCATCCATTCCAATGTTCATTCTTATAACTCCAAAATAAAGCAATTTAATATGTTAAATATTAATATTAAAATGCTAATAACCTAACAATCCCCCACTCATTTTAATCTTTAGATAAGAGAGTATATCAGTTGAAGGAAGACTACTATGCATAACGAAGGTGTGCTCTGCATTGAACCTCCACTTAGTGAAACAGTAACTTTTACTCCAGAGTCGTAGTGGTCTCAGACTTGAACTATGAGTGCTTAAGGGAAATAAAATATCACTGATCACACATAATAATCAAGGTGTTGACATGAGCTTTAACAGCCAACACGTTATGGCCATATGCTATCCCGGTTTCATGAGTGCATTTGAGAATAAGCCCCATTCTCATAGGAAGCGACCTACTTCCACTCATCACATAGGTGAAATCTGTCGAGAGTGCTCCTGTAAGATTAACACTCCACCCATACGGGCTACAAATATTCATTAAGAGTTTTATCAACTCAACCTTCACAAACTACAGGATATAATGCACTCACATCATAGGGAGGGAAAAAAATAGTGCATTTTTCACAACAAGTCATCATATGATTAGTTTTCCCTTTGAACCTTGTTATAGGATCTCTAGTCCCCAGGTTGGGTTTCCTCATATATGACTCAAGTATTTGTAGGCTTCAATCCCATCCCCCTCGATGTGCTCCAGACCTTTTCTCTTGTTAAGGCCTTCGTAAGAGGATCTGCAAGATTATCACAAGATTTGACATAATCAACATTAATGGTACCATTTTTCAAATACGATCTTACATTACTGTGTTTCCTCCTTATAGGTCTGGATTTATCGTTGTAATAACAATTTTGAACTCTACCAATTGAAGCGGTGCTATCACAATGAATTAAAATAGGAGGAATTGGTTTTTCAAAATAAGGAATTTGAAACAATAAATCTCTTAACCAATTCGCTTCCTCACTAGCTGAAGCTAAAGCAATTAGTTCAGCCTCCATGGTAGAGTTAGCAATTATAGTTTGCTTTTTTGATCTCCAACAAACAGCACCACCACCTAAAGTAAAGACATAACCAGTTGTAGAACAGGAATCACCATACAAAGTGTTCCAATCCGCATCACAAAAGCCTTCAAGTACAGCAGGATATTTTTTATAGAACAAACCACAATTTTTCGTTCCAATTAAATATCTCATAACTCTTGTTATAGCATGCCAATATTCATTACCTGGCTTGCTTGTAAACCTGCCAAGTACTCCTACTGCATATGCAATATCAGGCCTAGTGCAATCAGTCACATATCTCAAACTTCCGATTATACTAGCATATTCCTTTTGATTTTTTACATCATTTTCACTTTCAACAGGAAATAAGTGAACACTTGAATCAAAAGGAGTAGCAACATGCTTGGAATCATGAAAATAATACTTTTTCAAAATTTTCTCAACATAATGTGACTGGTCAAGGAAAATCCTCTCACATGTTCTTGTTATTTTTATTCCAAGAATAAAATTTGCCTCACCAAGATCTTTCATATCAAAATGGCTTCTAAGAACATTTTTAGCTTCATCAATAACATTCATATTAGAGCCAAATATCAACAAATCATCAACATATAGGCAAATGATCACATGTGAATTATTCCAAGACTTATGATATATGCACTTATCACACTCATTTGTTTTAAAACCATTTTCAATCATGCAGGAATCAAACTTTTCATGCCAATTTTTTTGTGCCTGTTTCAAGCCATATAGGGATTTATTAAGTTTACGTACTTTGCTTTCTTGGCCTTCTTCAACAAAACACTCGGGTTGTTCCATATAAATTTCTTCATTTAGGTCTCCATTTAGAAAAACAGTTTTTACATCCATTTGATGAATTTGCAAATAAAAAATTGCAGTCATAGCAACTAAAAGTCTAATCGATGTAATTCTTGTTACCGGAGAAAAAGTATCAAAAAATTCTAGGCCTTCTAGTTGTTTAAAACCTTTTGCAACTAGCCTAGCTTTGTATTTATCAATAGATCCATCCGGTTTCAATTTTTTCCGTAAGACCCATTTACAACCAATTGTTTTACAACCCGGTGGTAAATCAACTAACTTCCAAGTTTTATTAGAAATTAGAGATTCCATTTCATCATTTACAGCCTCTTTCCAAAAAATAGAATCATGTGAGATAATGCTTCTTTCAAAGTTAGAGGGTCATTTTCAACATTAAACACATAAAAATCAGGACCAAAATCTTTTTCTACTCTAGCTCTTTTACTTCTTCGTAACTCAAAATCAATAACTTCTTTATTTTTCAAAGTTGAAGTAGAAGAACTAGGTAGTGACAAAATATTTTGTTCAATCCTTTGACCCCCACTATTATTAGTATCAAAAGGAAATTTATTTTCATGAAAAATAGCATCACCAGATTCTATTACAATATTATATTCAAGATTAAAAAATCTATAGGCTGTACTATTTGAAGCATAACCAAGAAAAGCACAAGTAGTAATTTTCTTACCCAACTTTGTAATCTTGGGATCCATTAGCCTCACAAAGGCTAGACAACCCCAAACTCTTAGATATCCCAAACTTGGCTTGTAACCTTTCCACAATTCAAAAGGTGTCAATTTAGACTTTTTATGAGGCACACGATTCAACAAATAACAAGCAGTTAAGATAGCTTCACCCCAAAAATTTAAAGGTGCATGTGACTCAATAAGCATGGCATTAGTCAATTCAACCAAAGTTCTATTTTTCCTTTCTGTTACTCCATTAGACGAAGGAAGAGTAAGGAGGAGTAGTTTCATGAATTATTCCCAATGATCTAACAAAAGAATTAAACTCATTTGATTCATATTCACGGCCTCTATCACTTCTAATTCTTTTTATTTTTCTTCTAAACTGATTTTCAACCTCATTGAGATAAGTTTTGAAATTTTCAAAAGCATCACTTTTATTTTTCATCAAGTAAACATATGTAAACTTAGAAAAATCATCAATGAAAGTGATAAAATATCTATTACCTCCACGAGTTAGAATTCCACCAAGTTCACAAATATCAGTATGAACTAATTCTAACAAATCAGTTTTTCTTTAAACTTGAAAATGAAGCCTTTTAGTGATCTTGGCTTTACTACAAGCCTCACATTTTTCAAAATTCTTTTTAGCCATTGGTATTAATCCTAAACTACTCATTATTCCAACATAACAATCATTAATATGACACAAACGAGCATGCCAAAAATTAGTAGAAGAAAGTATATAAACAGAATTAGAAGTTTTATTCATTTCAACATTCAACTTAAACATCCCATCACATGCATATTCCTTCCCCAAAAAAATACCTTTCTTCACTATTACATATTGATCAGATTCAATAATCTTTTTAAAGCCTGCATTATTAAGAAGAAAACTAGACATCAAATTTTTCCTCATAGAAGGAGTATAGAGTACATCTTTCAATGTTAATATCCTTCCAGAAGTAAAACACCATTCAACATCTCCCTTTACAAGCACTTGAGTAGTGTGAGCATCACCAAGCATGATGGTTTTGGGCTCCTCAAAATGAGTATATTTTTTAAACCAGTCTTTGTCATAACAGACATGACGGTTTGCACCAGAATCAGCCCACCATCCATCAACATTCTCAACCATATTTATGTCGGTAATCACCGCCACAAAAGGTTCTTCGGTAACGTTTGCCTGAGGGATAGGACCACGTTTCCGGAATCTGCAAAATCGAGCAATATGCCCACTCTTGCCACAACCAAAGCATGGTCCCTTTTCTTGAACTTGTTGATTTTGTGCTTGGTGATTTTCACCATTATTTTTCTTGGGAGGTCTACCATTATTTTTGTTGAATTTTTTCTTCTTAGGCTTTAAAGAAGTATTTTTGTGAGTTTCAGGAGTAGCATTATGCGAAGTAATTAAATTTACCGTCGATGTGATGTTGTTCTCTTCTGTTTGTAAAAATGCATCTTGGCCTCTTGCTTCTTCTTCCATGCGGATTTTCATTATCAAGGTTTCAAGAGAGGTTTCCTTTTGTTTGTGGCGGATAGTTTTTTGAAATTCCTTCCAAGAAGGTGGAAGTTTATCCACTATGCCACAAACAATAAGGTTATCTCCAATTTTAACCTCTTCGGACCTAAGCTCTCCAACAATCATGATGAATTCTTGAGCTTGATCTACCACTGATTTGTTGTCCACCATTTGAAAACGAAAAAATCTACTAGCTGCATATTTTTTGGCTCCAGCCTCTTCAAGATCATACTTACTATACAATGCCTTCCAAATTTTCTTTGCACTAGAGTAAGTTCTATCATAATAATCATAAAAATTATCAGATAGACAATTAAGAAGATAATACCGACACTTATAGGAATCACCATCGTACTTTTCCACTTTCTCTAGATGAGAAATAGTTTCATCATCATTTATAGTTGTGATGTCTTCTTTATTTGGATTCTTCTAGGTTAAAACGTAAGAAACATTGACAAGACTTAAGTAGAAAAGTACTTTACCCTTCCATCTCTTGAAATGGTTACCATTGAACCGAAATGGCTTGTTAAGATCTCCCATCTTGACAGCCGCGGTTTTTTCAATTGTAGCCATCTTTGAATCTCCGTAAACTTGTTAGCGAAAAAACTTACAAGATACTAAAATTGCAAGATTACAATTGAAAATAAAATGAATAAAGTAACCTCTTCAGGCTGAGGCGCGGATATCTCGCTCTCTTTAAGGAGATTCAAGCCCACTGCAGCAAATGTTTTCACCGGTCCAGCAGTAGTCCTCTTTGACTTGTCTCCTCCAGGATAAAACAGCCTTCACAAAGTATAACTCAACAAATCTGGACAAGAGTTGAGTCCAAAGCTCCACAAAAAAGAACACCTCCCTTCAACTAATAAGAACTCTCTTTTAGACTAACTCTTTCACTCTTTGTTTTCTCTTATGAATTGTGTGTCTCTAAAACCAAATGAAGACTACCACTATTTATACAACAAGAAGTCTTCCTAGCAATGAATAGGAAGATAATGGAGGTAGTAAATAGTGAAGATAATGGTCTTAGGAGTTACATAGGTTACAATGGGAGTTACATAGGTTACATAAGTTACAATGGGAGTTAAATAGGTTACAAAGGTTACAATGGGAGTTACATAGGTTACATAGGTTACAAAGAGTAATGGAGGAATTAAGACTGAAATACATTGATGGATAACCAATGCTAATGGATGATGTAGAAGTTATCCATTCCAATGTTCATTCTTATAACTCCAAAATAAAGCAATTTAATATGTTAAATATTAATATTGAAATGCTAATAACCTAACAGAGGGCTATGAGAAGGTATTCTATTCCTCTCACTCTTTATTTTAATGCTATGAATTTCAGAAAAATTTGATAAACAAGTTTAATGTACACTAATATGTAGGTGAATATTTTTTTTCTGAAAGCCCCCACCCATTTGTACGTGGTATTACAGGAAGCAAAAATGCTTCAACGCCATTAGTATAAATGATCTCTCCCAATACTTTCTATTCATATTAACTTTCCAATTTTATTCTCGAATTGTTCCTGTGATTTTCAGATATACGTTGGTTAATTGTTATGATTTCATTCAATTTTATTTTACCTTTTTGGGTTTGAAACGATATCTATTTTGCATTATTGTTTGAGGTATTTAAAGCTTTTGATTAAGGTTTATATTTTGTGGATGATTTTCAAAATTTTAATCTTTGATTGGGTTTGCGAATACAGTGACCAAAGTAATCAAAGAAGACAGTTGTTTTTTTCCATCTCTTTGTGAAACTCGATTTTGGTTTCGGATGTTAAAGTGGATTGGCTTAAATTTCTAAAATCATTATTTTCTTTTGTTTTTTTGTCTGAAACAAAAGGTAGAAATAAAATGTCATGTCCAACAAACTTTCGAAATCAAATGATTTTTTAGTATCACTATCATCTTCTTAAAAAATCGAAGAAAGATAACAAAGAAGTTGACTCTCAGATTTTGAGAATCCCATGAGAGTCAAAACACTACAAACCTACATTTTGAGATATTAAAAATATAGGAAACTTCTTATCAAGAAAAGAGCATATGAAAGTTTATATGAATATATCAACAAAATATCGGGTAGATAAAATCCTTTTACATTGTTAGGATTACTGGGTTGATGCTTTATATTCTTCTTCAAAGTTTAAGAAGCATATGAAGCACCATCAAAGCCTCTCTTTAATCCTGATAGTATCAAATGATTTTACCTACCTAACATTTTGTTGGTGAAATCAGATAAGTGTTTGTGTGTTCTTTCCTTGATAAGAAGCTTCCCAAACTTGAAATGTTTTGATATGAATGCATGTAGTGCTTTAACCCTTTTTTTTTTCTTAATGGGGTCATTTTGCGTAATGTGAAAGTTTTTTCCTGAAAGCCCCCACCCATTTCTATATGGTATTGCAGACAACAAAAATGCTTCAATGCCATCAATCTAAAGGATCTCTCCCAATGCTTTCTGTTCTTATTAACTTTCTAAGCTTATTCTCGAATTGTTCCTGTAATTATCAGGTATACATTGGTTAATTTTAATGATTTGCATTCAATTTTCTTTTACCCTTTTGGGTTTGAACGATATCTATTTTGAATTATTGTTTGAGGTATTTAAAGCTTTTGATTGAGGTTTATATCAAGTGGATAATTTTCAAAATTTTAATATTTGATAGGGGTTATGAATACAGTGACCAAATGGGTCAAAGAAGATAGTTGTTTTTTCCATCTCTTTGTGAAACTAAATTTTGGTTTTCGATGTTAAAGCGGATTTGCTTAAATTTCTAAAATCATTATTTTCTTTTATTTTTTTAGTCTGAAACAAAAGGTAGGAATAAAATGTCATGTCCCAGAAACTTTCGAATTCAAATAAGTTTTTAGTATCACTATCATCTTCATAAAAAAATCAAAGAAACATAACAAGAAGTTGACTCTAGCATTTTGAGGATTTTATAAGAGCGATAAATAACCAATAATTAAGGAAAAAAAGAGTCAAAACACTAAAAATCTACATTTCGAGATATTCCAAATATAGGAAACTTCTTATCAACAAAAGAAAATATGAAAGTTTATATGATTATACCAACAAAATATCTGGTAGATAAAATCGTTTGACATTGTTAGGATTAATGGGAAACCTTGTTGGTGCTTCATATTCTTCTTCAAAGTTGAAGAAGAATATGAAGCACCATCAAAGCTTATCTTTAATCCTCATAGTATCAAATGATTTTACCTACCTAACATTTTGTTGGTGAAATCAGATAAGCGTTCGTGTGTTCTTTCTTGATAAGAAGCTTCCCAAACTTGAAATATTTTGATATGAATGTATGTAGTGCTTTAACTCTTTTGTATTTTTCCTTATAGGGGTCATTTTTTGTACTTTTTTGGTTTCTCAATGATCAGAGAGTTGACTTCGTGTTTTTTTAGGTTTTCGATGAAGATGGTATATAGTGATACTGAAGAATCATTTGAACTCAAATGTTTATCGGACACGACATTTGATCACCTCGAGGAAGGTTAACCAAGAAAAATTTATATGAAGAATGTGTGAGGTGCAGTTTATCAAACTTTTAATAACCAACTCCCCGTTGTTGGAGAAAATGCTAATAGATCGATAGTTTCTTGATCAAGAACGTCGTGGTACAAGATAAATTTTAAATTGAAATCTCAATTTTTCTCGTGTGCATCATCTAAAGAAAAAATTGTCTATATAGATTTAAGATGATCTCAATCTTTTGCATAGAAGTTTAAACTCAAAAGGGAGAAAGAGATGTTTATTTAGTATTATCAAAAGTGACTTTATGCAACTACCGAGATGGATAAAACAGTAATTTAGTAAAAGTTTCCAAAAGTGACCTTTTGGGTAATTGTATTATCTACCACTAAAACCATGTTCGTCCTCGAACATATGGAAGAAGAAGGAAGAATAGACAACATTATCAAAGCTCAGTTATGACCTACCAGTAGGTATTCGTCTTTCCAAGTGAGCTCTTCCTTAAGACCATTAATAAAGATAGCTACTAAGAAGTGAACTTCCGAATAAAACTTTTATCAATTCACAGAATAACCACTGAACTCAATCTAAACTGAAACACTATGGACTATAACATAATCACTATGATAATTTTTTTTTCCAGAAAACCACAATCAAATTCTAAACAATACCACCTACCACCGAAGTGAAATTGAACTAACCACCACATACTCATAATGCATAAATCATGATAGATTTTATTAAAATTCCCTATCCACAATACAATATTTTCATGAGTTTAAGTTATAAAAATTTGAATTTAGATATTGAGTACTTATTAAGGCTGAATCAAACTTAAATAACCCGTATGAGGAAATAATAAAGTAAACACCCAACAAGCGATACACTTAAAATGTAGAACCTCTAACAACACTCTTATACAATTATAACTCTTTATATCTCTTATATAATTTGTCATCATGCGTTAGTGACTTAAGCATGAGTTTATTGCTAAAAAATCGCCCTTTGTTCAAGTTCTCTCTAAGTGCTAAATTTGTTAGTGTTGAATTGTATTATTTTTATTTTATTTTTATAAAAGGAGTAGAATGTGAGACTTGCCTATCATGTTTATTTTTTTAGCTTGTTACTTTTCCTCCCCAGCTTATGCATATGCTAGTAATATCTGTAGGTTTCTTGTTGGCTCACCTTTTAGTTAATTCTCATAAAAAATATTGTTCATTATAATATTTTATGTAGTTAAGTGAAGTTGATTTTGATCACTTTAGCATATATAGCTAACTACCATGTTAATTAATTTAGTTGGAACGATCAGCATGTTCTTTAGTCATTTTTTTTAGCTTTCTGTTTGGCCTTATATGATTTCCTTTAATTATGTTATAAGTATATATGTCTCATTTCTTCCCTTTGCATAATTTAGTATGTTCTTTTTTACTGTCCGTTTTGGTTAGGTCGTATTCTAATGTTCCTTTCCCTTTTTATGCATGTAAAAACCGTCCGAGTTTGCCATGAACTCTTGCCTCCCCTATTGCATTTTGAGAGACACATAAATTCTCAAATTCTCCATCGAATCTCCCAACCTTAAAATTGACGAACAGATCCCCCAAAAGTAGTGGATATGAAGTCAATTGATGAATTGAAGTCGTGTGGCCAAAAGCAAGTTTTTCTTTTGTTTAGTGTTGTATTTTGTAAAAATTGGGCCTAATCCCTTGTCATCTTTGTATTATTTTGCTAGAACTTAGGTCAGGTACAAAATTGAAATGGGTCAAAAACCCAAAGCGAAATGGGTCCAAATACCGGTCCAGGCGGGCAGAAATCGGATTTGGACCCAACTCTCTCTCTCTCTCTCTCTCTCTCTCTCTCTCTCTCTCTCTCTCTCTCTCTCTCTCTCTCTCTCTCTTTACTTTATCATTTACTGGTTGATTGATACGTATTATTAGTTTTAGGGCTAGAAAAATTCAAATCTCTCATAAGACATCACTTTGTTTTAACGACTCGATTAAATCAAATAAGTAAATATGCTTAAAAAAATTTACAAATTAAAATTCACTTAGATAGTAAAATTAATACTTCCTTTTTTTAAACAACATCAAATAATTTTTATCTCAAAAATTAAGTTAGAATATTTTTAGCCAAATAAGTTAGTTGTTGGATAATCGCGATTTAGTGAATATTTTAGGTGCCGTAAAAACCTTCCTAAAATATAAATAAGAATCCCCGAACCCCCTTTGAAGTGTTCAAAACGATTTTCTGTTTAAGTCTTTTGAAAACAAAAGTTTTCTTGATTTTCCTTTAAAAATTAAGTGGCGACTCTAAAAAAGTCGAAAACCTATATAATTTTATTTTGCGAAAACGATTTAAAACACAACTCATGCTTATACATTATAACATCTCAATGTCTTCAAGGACATAATGACAATACACACACATAAGATAAATTCAATAAGAACAAAGCAAGATAGATCAAACTTATCCTTCATGCAAGCCTTTGCCACCTTTTCTCAATTCTCCAAAAAAAATCATCATAATAAAGCACAAAGGTAGTAGGTAATTCAGAATATGACATAAGAAACACTTCTCTAGCATTATCTAATCATATACATTAAACCCACTTCATAATTTAAAAATTGAGGATTTCAATATTCATGGGTTTGTTGAGTTTTTGACCCTAAAATCATTAACTAACATTGAAAAATTTCATATTTCTTTCATTAAAACATTTTTGTGCAAGAACCCATACTTCAATTAAAAATAGAAGAAATTAGGAATTTGAAACCCTTTTTGAAAATTATTTGGATTGGCTCCTTGCATGAGAGAAGAATAAAGGATGAACTATCATACCTTCTATGAAGTAACCCACAAGATTTGGTGAAGAAATCACCCAAAACCATTAATCCAAGTTCTACCTTGAGTTCAAGCTTCAATGCGGTTTTAAGAGAGTTTTTCTTGGGTGGGAGGTTTTGATTTTCAAAAGTGAAGACTAACTTAGGTTCTAGGAGTACAAACTAACTTATACCTAAAAACCCCTAAAACAACTGTCAATATCTTTTAAAAGACTTGGGATGAATTAACCAAAACACCCCAAGCATTGCCGAATCACAGACAACTTTTGCATGCTTCCAAATGACGGACCCATCTACTGGGCGTCATTTGAATGGAGATTGAAACAAACACAATAGCAACCAACTAATCATTCTATTAATTACTAAACAAATTACAACGACTAAGATTACAGAGTACTGCAAGGAAAGAAGAAGAAACGGAGAAGAGATGAGAAGAGAATTACAGAAGAAAATAGAGACGAGAATTAGGGATACGATGCAACAATGATACTCTAAACTAACTACGCCTAGAGATAATAGATTTATATCCGACACTTGCTATTCCACTTGCTGCATATTTAGCGCACACTTTACCCCCACATTTTGTTAGAAAAAGTCAACAAATCTTTTAGATGTTATTTTCACATGATTACTCCTTCTAGGCGGAATAAAATTATCTTCCGATTTAGCCTAGTTGTCCTCTCGTCATTACTCTGGCTTTCCTCCACGTCATCACTCTGTTTCATAACAAAGACCCATCCTGCTGGGTGTCATTTAGTTCAGAGAGTCACTTCTTTGGGTCTAAGATCCCATAACTAAGTGTGCATCTATGCTGCCAAACGATGGGGCGTCATTAAATCTTGCCTGTCTACTACGGTCGCCATTTGGGTAGTGCTTGACAGCTTTCTTGCAAAGTCTTGGGTCCTACTAAAGGACCCATAGGGTGTCCCTTGGGGAGTCGTACCCGGACGTCAAATCCTAAGAATTATCATCTAGGTCTTAGGATCCTCTCCTATCAAATAGAACCCCAAAAAATACATAAAACATGCAAACACACACAAATACACACACAAGCACATAGACGTCTAGTCGTTGAATATCTTCGTCGTCCCTTGATGTTTGACTTCCAAACTTATCAAACTGACCTCATTACCTCTAATGCTAAAAGTTATGATTTTAATACATTATCAACTCATGAAACACATGCGAAGCTCTACTTTGACCTATTTCACTTTGAGGGTCATTACAAATATATTATGAGATTTTATAATTTTCTGTTTATTTGATAATATTGAATAAACAATTGGGTCTATTTTAATAGTTTTAGAATTTATGAGATTTTTATGTTTATAAAAAATATACAACACCAAATTTTCATATCGCATATCCAAACTGATAGTGTATACATCAAATACAATAAATTAAAGTTGAAATAAAATGAACCAAAATGTATAAACAAATCTTTAGGTTGAGGCATAGATATATCGCTCTCTTTAAGAAGATTCAATCCCACTGCGGCATAATATACACTGGTCCAGCAGTATAACTCTTGATTTTTCCCCTCCAGTATACAACAACCCAACAACAATGTATAACTCAAACAACTCTAGATTAGTTGAAGAGTCCAAAGCTCCACAAAAGAATACCTTCCATCAACATATAATACTCTCTTTTGTAAAGTGAATATAATTGAATACTTAGAACATTTTCTATGTCTCAACTCTCTCTTCCGCTACACAAACCTCAATATAATACTACTCAACTTTTTCACTCTATATTTTCTTGTATTTCTCTTCTTTCTTCTTGTATCTTAATACAAATGAGGACTATACTATTTATACGTGATGAATTATTCGTTGCAATGAATAGGAGATAGTGGATAATAAATTTGTCAAATGATGACTCAAATGTTACATAATTTACAAGACATAAATATAGAATAATGGATGACATGATGAGTTGGTGGTTACATAAGTTACTAAAAACTAATGATCACTTTCTTCTACAATTGATGCGAGGAAAGAGGCACAAATGTAATGTCTATCGATAGGCATAACATGATATATAATGTGACATATAATATATGTTTTAATTAATATTAAAATGTCACACCAACAATCCCGCACTCATTTTAATATTAAGATAAGAGAGTTTTTCACAACTTAGTTAAAGGTAGATTTTACGCATGATGAAGGTATGCTCTGCTTTGAACCTTTAGTTAGTAAATCAATGACCTTTACTCCAGAGTCATAGTGGTCTCAGATTTGAACTATGAATGCTTAACGGAAATAAAAAATTACAGCTTACACACAATAATGAATGTGTTGACATAAGCTTTAATAGCTAACACGTTATGACCTTGTGTTATCGCCGTTTCATGAGTGTTTTTGAGAATAAGCCCATTCTCATAGAAAGTGACCTACTTTCATATTCACATAGGTGAAATTTGTCAAGGGTGATCTTATGATTTGACACCCCACTCATACGAGATACAAACTTTCAATAAGAGTTTAAATTAATAGTAGTGCATCTCACAAAAAGTAATCATATGATTTGTTCTTCTCATTGAACCTGGTTATAAGATCTGTAGTTCCCAAGTTGGATTTTCTCATATATGACTAAGAATTTATGAGCTTCAACTTTCATCCCGCTCCATGTCCTTCAGACTCTTTATCTTTCTAAGGCCTTGGTGCATGAATCTGTAATATTATCACAAGTTGTAACACAATGAACATTCATGATTTACCAACGATCAATATGATCTAACAATATTTTGTTTTTCTCCTGATGAGTCTAAATTTACCGTTATAATAACGATTTTTTATTCAACCACTATATTGGTGCTTTCACATTTGATCAAAATTAGAGAAATTATTTTCTCAAAATAAAGTGTTTTAATTCACTTTTTCACTAGTTGAAGTTTAATTTATTTATTGTTTTTACTTGAACCTTCATAATAGAGATGGCAAAAAGTAATTTGCTTTTCTCATCCCACTAAATAACACCAAATTGTTTTTCTCATCTAGTTTGTTACTAACTTCAAAGTACTTGTACAACAAACACAATATCAAGACAAGTTGTTAGTAACAACTCATATTTTTATTAGACTAGCAAACTCCATTTGTTTTTATTTATCACAACTTTCTTAAATAATTGAATCAAAAGGAGTTGCACGACTCACACAACTAACAAAATTGCATTCATAATTATTTCCATATAATGTGACTTGACAAGGAAAATTTCATCACATGTTTTATGGTTCTTTTTTCATTTGAAGAATGAAATTTATCTCAACATAACATTTCATGTTAAATAACTACTTAAAATTGTTTTCATAATTTATTTAAAACTCTCATGTTAGATCTAAAAAACATCACATTATAGCCAAATTATAACATGTGTTTTATTCCACAATTAATATATATGTACTTGTAACACTCTTTTAGAGCATTTTTTCGAAGATGCAAAAATCACAATTTCACAATGATTTTTTTAATTTCAAGAAACCCCACTATTTCATGAATTCAAACATCATTTTTTTCATGAAAAGTAGATTCACTTTATTCCTGAAAATACAAGGTAAATTTATTTCTTTACCTTCTCTCCACTTTTGATCAAGTAGAAAAATACTTACCGTACACATCTTTTTTTCCATATCTTAAAGAGAGCGATGTTTGAGCAGAATGATAATGTAACACCCCGTGCCCAAAACAGACAAAGAACAAGCTTTTCAGAAATATCTGCAAGTGCAGCCAGTAGTGGCCATCAACGGACCGTAGCCTGTCCAACGGTCCATCCTTCACATCCGTCAATGGGGACAGAAACCCCAAAAATCTCAGCCCAGGAAATTTAGGCTAAGTCCTGAACGACGGACAGACCTACGGTCCGTAGGTCAGACTACGGTTCATAGTCTCTGACCGACGATCGACAACAAATTCACACACTCTCTGATACAAACCACGGTTGACCAGCAGGAACCATCATTCTATCTATGGTCCGTAGGTCTGACCGTAGATGGAAATTAGCTGACAATTTAGGGGGAAATGCAATTGGGTCAACTTTAATCGATCATAACTCTTACAAAAAAATTAATTAGGTGACCCATGACATACCCACAGATAGATAATTGAATTATTTTTCTATAGCCACCGACCTTGCTAAAATTAGACCTCCATGTAAACATTTATGCCCATTTTACTATAGGCCAGTCGAACAGACTCAAACGACATACCGTCGATGGAATGACGGACCGTCTATCTAGGTCATTGTTTGGTAAGACAACAATTAACTCAGGGGTCTTTTGGTCTTTTCCCACTTTGTTTAAACCGCAAGATACGTCATTTTGACCCTAAATCATAAGATTTTAGTAAGTTTAAGCCTATAAACATAACTAAAACTCACCTAAGTCAAATCATTAATCAAAACCTTAGAAAAATATAAGCAAGAAAGGAGATTAAGCGAATAACCCTAGTAAAGAAATCAACAAGGTTCTAGCAGTTCTAGCCTCGAAATCTGAATATTTCTTCGTGAATTTCATCACCAGGCATGTGGGATATCATTAGTGGATTTCTTTCACCCATTGGGTCCCTAATTTTCAATCAGTTCTTAGTTCTCTTATCATGATTAAACCTAGGGTTTCTAGAACTTTGATAGAACTTCATGTAGATGTGTTCACTGACCATAAGAGCCTTCATTATGTGTTCACCCAGGAAGAGTTGAATCTTCGCCAGAGGAGATGGCTTGAGTTCCTTAAGTATTATGATATGAGTGTGTATTATCATCCGGGTAAGGCGAATAGGGAGCAGATGCTCTTAGCATATTATCTATGGGTAGTGTATCCCATGTTGAGGAAGAAAGGAAGGAGCTAGCGAAGGATGTTCATAGGCTTGCTCTCTTAGAAGTTCGCCTTAAGAGTATATCAGACAATGGTTTAATAGTTCAGAATAGGTCAGAATCTTCTTTGTAGTGGAGGTTAAGGAAAAGAAAGACAGTGATCCAATCTTGCTTGATCTTAAGGGTGCAGTCCTAAATCAGAAGGTGAAGGTTTTCTCCCAATGGGGAGATAGTGTACTTCGCTACCAAGGTAGATTATGTGTTCTTTATGTGGGCGAGTTGAGATAGCAAATTCTTGCAGAAGCCCATAAATCCAGGTATTCTATTCTTCTAGGTTCCACTAAGAAGTACCGTGATCTGCGGGAAGTCTATTGGTGGAATGGCATGAAGATGGATATATAAGACTTTTTGAGTAAGTGCCCCAATTGCAAGCAAGTCAAGGTAGAACATCAGAAACTAGGAGGTATGACTCTACAGATCGATATTCCTACTTGGAAGTTGGAATTTATCAATATGGATTTCATCACAAGGTTACCTCGTACTCGCAGACAACATGACTCCATTTGGGTGATAGTTGACAAAATGACTATGACTTCTCGCTTCTTAGCGGTCAAGACTACAGATTCGACAGAGGACTATGCCAAGCTTTACATTAACGAAATTGTGAGGTTGCATGAGATTCCTCAATTTATCATCTCAGATAGAGGTCCTCAATTTACCTCTCATTTCTGGAAGTCATTTCAGAAATGTTTTGTTACTTAGGTTAACCTTAGTACGACATTCCATCCACAGACAAATGGACAGACAGAGCGTACCATTACAAGATCATGAAAAGGATTGACAAGGTGGCATATGAGTTAGAGTTGCCAGCATAATTAGCAGCAGTGCATCCGGTCTTCCATATCTAACTCTTGAAGAAGTGTTTAGGTCATCCAGCCTCTGTAGTTCCATTAGAGAGTGTGGTGGAGAAAGATAGCCTTTCTTATGAGGATGTACCAGTTGAGATTCTTGACCGTTACGTTAGAAGGTTGAGAAATAAAGAAGTTTTTCAGTTAAATTTTTTTGGAGGATTCAGTCCGTAAAGGGAGATACTTGAGAAGTAAAGGCATACATGAAGCCAAGTATCCTTACCTTTTTCCTTCCGATTCCACTCCAGCTTGTGGTAATAGTTCCTCTTTAATTTTCCAGACATTCATGCGTGAATTCAGTCTTAGAATCATGTTCCCTCAGTTATGCTTGCATTTATAGTGTATTTGCATGTTCTCGGAACTCAATTCATTCAAAAACTCAGTACTATGTGTTTAGTAGTAAGGATTGCATCTCTCTCCCTCTAATCCAGCTAGTTTTGTCTTCATTCGAGGACGAATGGTCCCAAGGGGGAGATAATGTAACACCCCGTATCCAAAACACACCATAAACCATCTTTAAGAAAAATCTGCAGGTGCAATAAATGGTGGACATCGACAGACCGAATCCTGACCAACGTTCCATCCTGCACATCCGTTAATATGGTCAGAAACCCCAAAAATCTCAGCCCAGGAAAATTTGGTTAAGTCTTGATTGATGGACGGACCTACGATCCGTAGGTCAGACTTTGGTCTGTAGTATGTGATCGTTGTCGACATCCCATTCACCCACTCTCTGATACGAACCACGGTTGACCGTCACGAACTGTCATTCGATATATGGTCCGTAGGTTTGACCATAGATGGAAATTAGCAGAAAATTTAGGGGGAAATACAGTAGGGTCAACTACAATTGATCATAACTCTTAGCACAAAATTAATTAGGTGTCCTTTGGCATACCCACTGATAGATAATTGAATTATCTTTCCATAGCCACTAACCTTTCTAAGATCAGACCTCCGAGTAAAAAGTTATACCGTTTTAGTAAAGGACTGTCGAATAGACCCAAATGACGGATTATCGATGTAACGATGGACCGTCGGTCCAGGTTGTCGTTTGGTCCAACAACAATTAACTCATGGGTCTTTTGGTCTTCTCCTACTTCATTTAAACCCCAAGATACGTCATTTTGATCCTAAATCATAAGATTTTAGTCAGTTTAAGCGTAGAAACATAACTAAAACTTACCTAAGTCAAATCATTAATAAAAAAAACTTAGAAAATTAGAAGCATGAAAGGAGAAAATGGTCAAGAACCCTACATAAGAAGTCAGCAAGGTTCCCATAGTTCCTGCCCCCAAAATCTGAATATTTCTGCGTGAATTTCGTCACCAGGTATGTGGGATTTCACTAGTGGGTTCCTTTAACCCATTGGGTTCCTAGTTTTCAGTCAGTTCTTGATTCTATTATCATGAATAAACCTAGGCTTTCTAGAACTTCGATAGAACTTGATGAATTTATTAAATACATGTTCTAAATCAGATTGTAAAGTTATTGTTCAATTTATCGGATGAATTTCAGAACCCTAGCTATGTATTTCTTCAGTTCTTGAATTACACATGCTAGGTCAGATATTTCAGTTATTCAATTATACATGCCTCAGCAATTAATGCATAATTATCAGATTAAACGTTGCATTCTCAGTTTGCATGTTCATTTTTGAGCTATCTAGCATTTATAGGAACTCAGTCATAATCAATTAAACATAATTCATTGGGAGTAGCAAAATAGCGAGCTGGAATAGGGTTCAGCGTACCTAATTAGTCCCAGAACTACTAGCCAAGTAGGTTGTAAGTCCCCTCTATGGGCAATCAGTTTAGTGATCACATCAGCATGTCTTTATACCTATGACAGGGTATATGGGGTCCTCTCGATGGGGTGTATATATCGGACTCCACATTTAGATCATGTTACTTTATTATCAGTTATTAGTAGGTCCCACAGTTCACTCAGACTTTCCTGCATTGACCATTATCAGTGTATTTAGTATTCAGTTTCAGCATGTTATAAATTGGTCATTGCATTCAGTTAGTATATCGTGTTCATATTATTATACTTGTTTTTTGTACTTGTCCAGTTATGTTTTATTTCAGCTTTATTCTATCCTACATTCTCAGTACGTTCCAAGTACTGACGCATACGTGCGCTACATCTACTCGTGATGTAGGTTCAGGTTCTCAGCATCCAGATCACGCTTAGATCGATTCCCTATTTTCAGTTCAGTAGATTCGCCGAGGACAATAGTCATGAGTTACTTTTCAGTATTTAGTCCTTTAGTTTCAATTTTCGCCAGGCTTAGTTGGGGCTTGTCCCATTATTCTTAGTCATCTAGAGGCTTATTTCAGACATAGATACTTTCCGCTTCTTGTTGAGTTAGTAACTTCTTTGAATTAAACTCATCAGTATTTCAGTTATAGTATATGGGTATTCCCCATCTTTTCAGTTTAAATTATGATTTAGCTTCCGCATTAAGTTTATTATCTTTAGTATGCTCATGATCATGTCAGCAAGGTTAGCTTGGGATCACTTGTGGTCCTAGGTTCCGTGTCCACGTATCAGGGGTAGCTCAGAGCGTGACAGATGTTGTGATCCCTATCTTGATATCCACATTTTTTTCAAACTGTAACAAAACATGAACTCCTTAAAATTGTTGGTGTACTATACAATAAACTACAGTTGAAATAAAATTAACAAAAATGTATAAACAAATATTTAGGCCGAAACATGAATATCTCACACTCTTTAAGGAGATTCAAGCCCACTGTGGCATAATATACACTAGTCCAGCATTATAACTCTTGATTCTTCCCCTCCAGGATACAACAACTCAACAACAGTGTATAACTAAAATAACTCTAGATTAGTTGAAGAGTCCAAAGCTCCACAAAAGAAAACATTCCTTCAACAAATAAAACTCTCTTTTGTATAGTGAATATAGTTGAAGACTTAGAACATTTTCTGCATCTCATCTTTCTCTTTCACTACACAAATCTCAATATTATACTACTCATCTTTAACACTCTATATTTTCTTGTACTTCTCTTGTTTCTTCTTGTATCCAAACACAAATGAAACTACATAATTTATGGGTGATGAATTCTTTCTTGCACTAAATAGGAGATAATGGATCGTAAATTTGCCAAATGAATGGCTCAAACGTTACGTAAGTCACAAGACATAGATATAGAATAATGGATGAAATGAAGAGTTGGTGGTTACATAAGTTACTAAAACCTAACAATCACTTTCTTCCACAATTGATGAGAGTAAAGAGGCACACATGTAATGTTTATCAATAGACATAACATGATATATAATGTGACATACAATATATATTTTTATTAATATTAAAATGTCACACCAACGCAAACAAAACATCAATTTCATTTCATGATTCCATATAATGATCGCATTTCATAATTCCATATCATGGTACCATATCGCATACCAAACGGGAAGCAAGTTCTGATGTATAATTAGAGCATTCTTATATTTTCTGCTTATGTCGCTTCAACCAGTATTATGAGTGTGGATACTTTTTCTTCTCCATTTCTATTTTTGTCATTGGGTTCTCGTTGTTTGTAACACGTCATGCCAAATATATACAACGTAATTTTTGGCGAAGGGGTGTAGCTTGACACCCTTGACCCTCGGGTTGGTTCGCCCTTGGAGGTCCACTGTAATTGAATCATATCTTGAGGAGGTCTCCAAAATTATCCCTAAATTTAGTAAAGAGAAAATGAAAAATGTACGTATACTCATTAACATTAAGAAGATAATATCTCACATGATTCCTCAACTAAGAGTTTTTTCTTAGAAAGTCACTCAACTCTTGTTCACAACCTCAAAGTCACCCAACTATAAATATTTTACCTACAGAATTGTCAAACCTATTTAATTGATTTTTCATTTATATTTTCTGACATGAGTTTTTTTTTTAAATCGAAATTTTAAGAAACAAAAAGGATATCCGTTTAAATTATTTAATAATTTTACCGACAAAAAATATATTTTTACTCATTTCTCTCCTAAAAATATACTTCCACGGCCCACTTTTAATTATTATGTTATACTTATCAAAAGGTAATTTTACAAATTTTTAAAGTTAAACTAGAATACATTATTTCGTTATTATAAATACAAAATGTCAAAGCTATAAGAAAATACTATATATTCTAATTTGTTACATAATATGATGAAAAAGTACATCATAAAATCTTAGTCAAAGTTATTACTCCCTCCATCTATTTTTATTTGTCATGTTGCGCTTCTAGAAAGTTAATTCGACTAATTTCAAAGTTAAATTAGATTACATTAATTTGATATTTTAAGCATAATTTAAATATTAAATAACTATAACAAAAGTACTATAAATTGTAATTTTTTTGCATACCAAAATGATGAAAAAATACACTTAAAATATAGTCAAAATTTCTAAAATTTGACTCTAAAAAATAAATCATGACAATTAAAAGTAAACTAGTGTAGTAAAAGAAAACTATGACAATTAAAAAATGAATGAAAATAGTTATATAAAAAGAACAATGACTAGTCTTTTAATGTCCCTCAACTAATTGGCAGCTTAAGTTGAGGGACAAGTCCATATGGCTAGCCACGTCATTAAAAGTTTTGGGTGTTAACTCTTGAGAGGTATTTGTGATCTCTTGTAATAATGACAGAGTATTTTTAAGGGATAATGCACAAGTACCTCCTCAACCTATGCCCGAAATCTCAGAGACACACTTATACTATACAAAGGTCCTATTACCCCCCCTGAACTTATTTTATAAGTAATTTTCTACCCCTTTTTAGCCTACGTGGCACTAGTTTGAAAAAAAAAAGTCAACAATCGTTGGGCCCACAAGATAGTTCCACGTAGGTCCAAAAGGGGTAAAAAAATTATTAATAAAATAAGTTCAGGGGGGTAATAGGCCCTTAGTATAGTATAAGTGTGTCTCTGAGATTTCGGACATAGGCTGAGGGGGTACTTGGGCATTGTCCCTATTTTTAATCCTAAAATATATCAGAAGACAAAAGTAATCTATATCGCATAGTTCAGAAATATTTTTGACCCTTTTCCAATTTTCAGGGAAAAATTAGTTTATTTTAGCGGTGACTATCCTATATCTACACATGGCCCCGGTGTACGCAAATATTACATTGCTGCATAAGTTATGCATCATGCATATCTGTAACGATAAATATTATTCCTTCTATATCAATTTTTATCGTCATTTTCAAATTTTGAATGTGAAATCACACTTTAGATTTTGAACCAAAAATTATGAATTTGTAAGTTCCGAAAAGTTATTATAGCCACAACATTTCACAATTTTTAAACTATATAAGAGAATTATGGTGAAGTAACAATTTATTTATCCTGCAAAGTTATTTTATATAAGTTATATTAGGTTGCTCACTTTTTTTAAGAGAGTGTACACTCTCTTTATGTGAAATGGACAAAAGATGATGGTTATAATATCAGTTCAAGATTGTCAAGGGTGTTCAAAATTGGAAGAGCAAATTTTATTAGCTATAGGGTGTGCAATATATTTATTACCAGTAAGTGGGTTTGAAATAAAATTACATATTCATTTCCCATTTTTTCTTTAAACTTAAAAATAGTTGTTGTACATTTGCCTCAGCAAGAATCAAACCACAATCATTTGGCATTGAACTGAACACACTTACCACTGGACTATCAACCTCCACTGATATTTAGTGCGTGCATTTATTTATATAATGAAATAACACAGAGTATATTTCCTATGCATACGATTTCATTTTCCCGCGAAAGGTGGTCAGTTGACCACCCTTCACGGTTTGTAGCTCTACCCCTTAGTAGAACGCCCGTATAGTTAAGATATCTTTTTGAGAATTCGATTAAATTTAGGTGTCACTTGATGTCTTTTTTTAAAAGTATATATATTGTTTATTAATGACATGTCTTTAGCTACAAATTTCTTTTGGAATGACATATCTTTACCTACCTTATAGATTTAAAAAGAGAAAAGACATAAAGTGACACCTGGAGTTATCCCGAATTTTCTAAAAGACACCTAAACTATGCAAGTGTCCTATTACCCCCTCAAACAATCCTGAACTGATATTATTCCATCATTTTTTGTCCACTTGGCATGGAGAGTGTATATACTCTCTTAAAGAGCGTGAACAAACTAAAAAAAGGAATATAATTTTATTTTTACAAGTTTTTTACTATATCATATATATATATATATATATATATATATATATATATATATATATATATATATATATATATATATATATATATATATATATATTATTTTTTTTAATATTTTAACTTTTTATCCTTGTTATTTTTTTCTTTTTCTTTCTTCCTTCTTCTTCAATAATTCATTGTCATGTTCATTGACTTCTCACTTTCAATGTCAATTTTTACCACAACTGCATCTCTCTTTTATTCTACTATTAGTTTAACTCTCTTTAATTTTAAAATTATATCTAGATACTTTACTACATTTCGAAAAATGTGATAAACCCATTAGATTTCAAGATGATTAGTAGACATTATTTAGTTTTTAATCCAAATTCTAATTAAAAATTTTAATTTTTCGGAGAATTCTTATGCTTTCAAAATTATCATTTCTAGTTTTGAATTTATATTGAAATGAGATAAATTAAATGATCATACCTTCAAAATTTTGATTTTTCTTAGAAAAATAATTAGTTTTGTTATCAATAACTCAACAAAGTCTAAAGTAGTATAATTTTGGAAAGTAAGAAATTTGACCAAATAAGAAGAAGAAAAGAGAAAGAAAATGGAGGGGCTCAACTTGATATGGGTGTGGGGTTAGGTGAAGATAATAGGTGAAGAAGAAGAAATAAAGAAAGAAAATGGAGGGGGTTTGATAGTTGGGATGGAAGATGAATTAAAAATTGGAATGAAACTAAAATAAAAATAATAAAAATAAAATAAGTCAAAAAGTAAGACAAAGAAATAAAGAAAAACTTAAAAAGAAAAAAAAAATATTTCAAATTAAATTAACATGTGTCACACAATGATTTTTGGTGTGTGATTACACTTGCCATTTAAGATTTGGAATTGATCCAAAAATGATGTAATAATATATGTTCTAAATAGTTTAGGGGGGTAATATGACATCTGCATAGTTAAGATGTCTTTTTAAAAATTCGGGACAACTTTAGATGTCACTGTATGTCTTTTCTCCTTTAAAAAAGCAAAACTACTATATTGTTTTTATGGTACAAGGTGAATAACAAAATCACAAATTAAGTGTGTTAATTCTATATTGAACACCTTTGATTTTGAATCATAAACCCAACATTTTTAAAGTTAATATATAAGGGAACAAATAAAGGACGAACATAACATCAATAGTTTTCTATTTAGTTTTTCTCATGTATATTTCAATAATTTGTCATTTTTCATAAAAAGAAAATTATACTAAAGGTACACCAACTTTAATTTATGAATTAATCATATGTAATGTAGAAATAAAAGTATGTTTATTATGTTATTTTCTGTTATGTATGATTTTATCCTTGAATCCTTTGTGTTTATAAGCATGTTTTTTTATTAAAAAAAACAATTAATTTTCTGATTGATCTGTTTCTGTTTAATGAAGTTGTTTTCATAAGCCAACTGCCAATGTCTACGATAATTTCCTTTTCTTATTGACATGTATAACAACAAGCAAGTGGTATATTTAATCTTAACTAATAATAGATGTGTCTAGACAGTTATAGTGACATAATAAGAAATATAATGAAGATGTCAAATATTGAATAATAAAACTAAAAAAAAAGTAACTCTAGATTCAATCTTACATCCCTTGTATACTTTTACATTCAATTTCACCAAGCTTCTGCTCAATTAGTTCATATCAAATTTAGGCATTTAAAAAAATTTACAGCAATGAATTACGTATGATAGCTAGTAAGTCTCATATATATATATATATATATATATATATATATATATATATATATATATATATATATATATATATATATATATATATATATATATTTTCATTGTGTTGTAGGTCTCCATTTGTTTTGCTGGTGTTTAAGATATTTTATATATAAGATTTTGACCTATATATAATGTAATTTTCAAAAGAAAGGTGTTCTTCCGACTATAGTTGCGCCACTGATCATCAAGATACTTCAATTTAATATAAGGGTGCTTACGAATAATTTCTAAAATGCACATCTACATACTCATTTAAGACGGTCTATTCTAGATGTGCATTATCGAGGATAAATTGTTTAATGAAGTCAACCTAAACCAAATTAAGATGTTTAAATGTATATTTTGAAGTTGAAAGTTTAGTTCAATTGAGATCAATCAATATTTTTCTTTGTATACAAAGTGTAATGAAGTTAGCATTATTATTTAAAATTTATGTATCAACACTTATAATTAAAGTTTTTTACATAGAAAGTTTTCCATTTTGAATGAATTTGATTTTCAAAGAGATTTAACACGTCTATTAGGGAACAAATCTACATAAGTTTATCTATTTAGTTAGTTTATTGAATTTGTATTAAATTTTAATTGGTAGAGCAACATATCTATGATATTTCGAATTATATAATTTAATATCTTGTTGAATAATTTTTGCTATAATAGTCCAATTATATTATTTAACTGGACTAATATTGTTATAGGTGTAAAACAACCAATCATTATAAAATTCAAATAAGTGTTAAAACAAACAAGGTTGTTACAGTGAAGTCTGTTTATTGTAGTTTGGTATGTATGGGTATTTTAGTTTTTGATGGCTATGTTTTTTTGGAGAAGTTCGAAGATAAGATCTTGATTGATACTACATTCAGATTTTTACAGTGTGTTGTCTAGTTTATGTTTAGGAATTCATTTATAAGGTAGCGCTATTGAATATTAAGAGAATAGAGGCAAAACTATAGGAAACAATTCTTAAGGTGTTACAAAGGACAAGTAGAAACGTATTTGGAGTTTGACCTCGATCATAGTAAAGAGTTTTAGAATAATCATGTACATAGAAAGATCATAATTTTACTCTCTTAGAAAAAGAGTTTTTCACACAAAATACTTATGGAAATGCATAAGAGTTTTTTTGTATTGAAAGAAAAAAATATCAGTAATAAAATGAAAAGAGAATTTTGGTATTGAATGGAAAATAACCATTAATTTTATTACAACAACAATATATCTTAGCCTTTTGATACTTGAATGAAAAATTACCATTAATTATATTAATATATCTAGTTAAAGGTCAAAGAAGGGTCTAACATGCATATATTTAGTCAATGATAAAAGTGTAGACTGTACGCGAATCATTTGTCGTATTACAATAACAATACAACAATACATCTAGTCAAAGGTAAAAAAAATTATATATCTATTTATCTAATAAAAAAAAAAGAACGTAAAATATATACAAGATTTAACTATATATATCCCGTCATAGGCAGAAGTATAGAATGTACAGAGAAAGGTACTATGTGTGAAGTAAGAAACTCAATACACATAGTAGTCTTGAAAACAAAGGAACAAAATTCCCCCATTCTTCCTTGAAATTTTATTTTGTAGGCTTCATTATTAGTATAATAAAAAAAAATTACAATTGTGCCAATTCGTCATTCCTGCCTTCCTGGACTCCACTCCATTTCACTCATGATTATAGGTAAATCAACAACAAATTATTTTCTCAATTTTGTCCTCAAGTTTGCCCCTTTTGTTCTTCTCAATTTGATTTATACTATTGTTCTTTCTATAACTGTTTTTGTGAATTCTAACATCAGTTTTAAGTTTATCTTTTTTTCTATTCAGGAACATTCTAAGAGAAAATGATCTGGCTAGTTTGTGATCGTTGACGAATGTTTAACAACTTGTGAAATACCCGTATAGAACCTATTTGCTTTTCAGAAAAGTATAAAATCATATTCTAAATTCCTCTAAATAGTTAAAGGATAGATTGCTTATTGTTGATTAAGGTTAAAGACTTGAGAGAGTCCAAAAAGTGCCTTATGATTAAAACTCTAATAAAAGTTATTCAAAATTTACTTTTCTATTTTTTTTAAAAAAAAATATTACTTTTTCTTTTTTGATTAGCATTATATTACATAGTTTTTTTTAGGATTTTTGAATTTTAATACTAGTAAAATTGTTGATTTGATGTTCTAAATCTAAAAATTGAAACAACTTCTTATGTTTATTTATTTTATTACTAAATATAAAAGATTTTAGTAATTGCAAACTTGAACTAGATGAAAATATTCATTATTTTTATTTGTAGGTTGAGATCTACAAAACAAAGAGAAATCTGAAACAAAAGGTAGGAATAAAATGTCAGATCCGAGAAACTTTGGAATTCAAATGATTTTTCAGTATCACTATCATCTTCATACAAAAACTAAGAAACATAACAAGAAGTCGACTCTCAAATTTTGAGGATCCCAAAAGAGCGATAAATAATCAATAATTATGGAAAAAAAGAGTCAAAGTACTACAAATCTACATTTCGAGAGATTCCAAATATAGGAAACTTCGTATCAACCAAAGAGCATATGAAAGCTTATACGATTCTACCAACAAAATATCGAAAAGATAAAATTGTTCGACATTGTTAGGATTATAGGGAAACCTTGTTGGTGCTTCATATTCTTAGCTTTCAAAGTTGAAGAAGAATATAAAGCACCAACAAAGCTTCCCTTCAATTCTGATAACATCAAATAATTTCACCTACTTAACATTTTGTTAGTGAAATCAGATGAGCGTTCGTGTGTTCTTTCCTTGATAGGAAGCTTCCCAAACTTCTGGGTCATTACACTATCCACCACTAAAATCCATGTTCATCCTCGAACATAAGGAAGAAGAAGGAAGATAAACAATGATATCAAAGCTCTGCTATGACCTACCAGTCGGTGTTCGTCTTTCCAAGTGAGTTCTTCCTTAAGACTATTTCATCAAGATTAGATACTAAGAACTGAATTTTCGAATAAAACTTTTGTAAACCCACAGAATAACCCCTGAATTGAATCACTCTGGACTATAACATAATCACCATGATGATTTTTTTTCCAAATAACCACAATCAAATTCTGAATCAATACCACCTACCACGAGAAGTGGAATTGAACTATCCACCACACATTCATAACGCACAAATCATGATAGATTTTATTAAGATTCCCTTAGACAATACAATATTTTCACGAGTTTAAGTTATAAAAATTTGATCTTTATATATTGAGTACTCGTTAAGGGAGAATAAAACTTATCTAACCCATAGAAGGAAATGATCAAGTAAACACCCAACAAGCGATACACTTAAAATGTAGAACCTCTAAAAACACTCTTAGACAATGACATCTCTTCATAGCTCTTATATAAGTTCTCATAAGCAAGGCCGTGCATGTAGATCAATAGTATACTTTAACCATCTCAAACAACACCAAATCTTTCATAACTGAAATGAACAAGTCTAACCAAGGATGCCACCCTACGAGAAAAATCACAAGATCAGTACACCCGATTAACCACTAGAAATTCACCCATAGAAGCAAAAATATACACGAACGTAGAAAGTGAATCATACTCTAAACCATATCAAGAATGAAGTAGTTGGTCACATAAGAATATACAGAAGTAACGTCGAATAACAAAAGATACTCCTTCCATAGGGCCCATATATATAAAATTTCATTCATTTGACTCCATCTCTCAATTTTTAGCCACACACAATCAACCAGTCTGTTATCCATCACAACATTACAAGCACTCGATTCATCAAACCCCACATACTCCTCTCAATACTCCATTGAAGCTAACATTCTTAATAACGACAAACATCATAACTGCACCAACCATTTACCTTACTCTCAAACTGTCACTAGTATCAAAGTCTCCTTAGAAAACACAATGTAGCCTTAAAAAAATAAAAAAAAAATATGACTCTCTCTTTCCATTTTAGCATTACATAACATATATGAGTCACAACTAATATTTATAGAACTACTTCATAAATCTAAAGTACTCTACCATCGAGATAAAACAATTAAATCACACTCAATATCAACTCCACATAGTTTTTCAGATGCCAAATTTGAAGTAATATTCAAAACCATCATGTACTTCATATTAACACTTAAGAAATTCGTGGTCACTCCAATAATTTTGTTATACTAAAAGCTCATAACCTCTACTCACTATCAAAAGCCTCTATAATACATCAAAACAGTCTGGAAAGTAGTTTCAATTCCTTCGAAATCCTTATTAATCATGAAAAACAATAGGTCCACACTGTCAATCATCAATAAGTTATCCATCATAATTCGAACAATCTAGCTTGACATAACGACATAGAATCTTCCACACATCATTCCTTGTCACCCAAAAAAAAAACTCGATCTTTAGAAAAGTAGATAAATATCTAGCAAGTTGTACCGAACTAGTTCACATCACACAGTCATATCTAAACTCATAGGCAAAAATTGAATAAATCGTTGAACTACAAACCAAGTGATCATACGAGAGGTTTTATTTCGCCATCTTTTTAAAATTCTTTTCATAATACAATTTCAAATACCTTGAACCCTTCGATATACTAAACTCTTGTTTCTTTCATTGACTCACTAACCGATCTTTTCATTTGATGGATAAAAGCGGAAAGAATCGGAGAAACAACAATTTTTATAAGTTACCCTATGAGGCCATTATAAAAAAGGCACCAACCTTAACAAAGAGTCAATCCAGGGCCGACTTAACCACTGGGCCATTAAAGTCGTCGCTTGGGGCCTCATACTTTTGGGTCCACTCAATTTTTTAAAAAAAAGTACTTACACATATTACTTAACATTAAAGGTATATTCTTAAAAAAAACATGTAATAAGTAAAACAAAAAAATAAAAATAGCCTTTAGTTTTTCCCACTTTTTTAAGGAAATGAAATATTTTATGAAAACAATTTTCTCCAGTGGGAAATTGTTCTTTCTTATTCATCTCAAAAAATTTTGACCTTATATTACTATTTACCTTATACTCATATTTTTTTATCCTCTATTATATTATTTTTTTTTTCAATGTTGAATTCTCTCCGAAAAAATTGATTTATTGTTGCTTACAAGTAAAAAAAGAACAAAATTTGCTTTCGAGTGTCTTCTTCAAAATCTTAAGAAATGCAACAAGCAATCATTATATTGAAGGAATGCAAGACTATTTCAATATTATTATATCAACTTATCATAGTCGTGAGTCAGGTTTTATTATTCTAACTTAATTTTATAATTTTTCTTGAACTTTTGTTATTATTGATATTCTTAATTAGTAAGTATATATATATTCTCCTTTTAGTTATTATCAAGAGAAATAAATACAAGTAAAACATAATAATTTAATGAAAATACTCAATCAAATAAAAATACTTGATTTTTTTCGTAATGCTTATATTGCTTATACAATAATGTTAACAATTCCGATAACTATTGCCTCGGATGAAAGAAGTTTTTCGAAACTAAAATTGATAAAATATAATCTAAGATCAACAATGTGAGATTGAATGTAATATCTATATCATCAATTTAAAAAGAATTACTGAAACAATTATTAAAAAACAGTAATTAATGACTTCAGATCTAAAAAGACAAGAAAAATAGCTCTTAATAAAGGCCGAACTCATAAACAAATCCCTAAACTTGTTGGGTTTTTTCCTTCAGGTACCTCAACTATGCCATTTTCCTTTTGAATCATTAAACCACCCATGATTTGTTCATTTTAGACTCTATTGGCTTATTTTGTTCGGCTTTTTTTAATTGTAAATGTCTTCAATTGTGTTCGTATTGTAATGATTTTGATTGAACGAAGGAAAAGTACCTTTGTGTTAGTCTCATTTTTTTTTTATAATGAGTTCAAATAACTTGAAGTAAAACAAAATTATTCCGGAACAGTTTCACAATCAGTTGAACTAATGAGTTCTTGAACAACATGTATATCTCCTACCAATACCCCTCACAAAATCTGATTCCACTATCAGCCAAGAGTGTTTAAAAGGAACAAATTATGGATGATTCAATGATTCAATAGTGAAATAGCATAGTTGTGGTACCTGAGGGGAAAAATCCATCATGTTTAGGGACCTGTTTATGTGTTTGACCTTAAATATATATAGTACATCATTATTATTTTTTTGAAAATAAAATAAAAGAACAATAGGGCCCCTATTTAAGGTTTGACTTTTAGGCCCCCAATTTTGTTGAGTCGGTCCTGAGTCGATCTACTACACCAACAATCATCATATCTACGTCTAGGATGTGATACCACATAACATATCATTATCTCTCCCTTGACCACATGTTAGCTGGAGAAAGCTTCAAAACATGCAATAAATGTTTAATTAATTTTTTGTTGTGCGTTTTTGATGATTTACTTCATGTTAACTTCTTATAATTATTTTTTCTATTCTTCTGAATCTTCATGATTAATTAATTTGTATTTTTACTCCTCTCATAGTCAACAAAACCTTTACTCTTCTCATTGTCAACTTCCCAAAGTGGCTAAAGGCTTAATTCAATTGGATAAATGCCAATTTCCGTCCATAAATTTCCATTTATATTAGTTACTGATAAATATGATTTTTTAAAAATTTTAAATATCACATTTTGCATAATAATATTCCGTTATTCATCAATTGGACTATTATTGACATTATGCTTCCTTTTTTTTAATTACTACGTTTATTTTTCATTTTATTTTGAAATGTTTTATTTGATTTGAAGATTTAATAGGAATTATCTCTCTATCTTATAGGATAAGAGTAAATTTACCGATACATGATTCTTTCCAAATCTAGCTTATGAGATTATATTAGATATGCATTTATTGTTGAATCATCTTCAAATATAAATGTGAGAAGTCAAAGGAAATGTATGATAATCTCAACCTGTCATTATTTTATAATATTATTATCTTATCAATATTCTTCAAATGTAAAGTAGTTTATATAGTTGATATAAGATTATATACTTGGATACATAATATAAGGATCTTGAACACGACGATCTTACATAGAGATCGTTAGGAGTACATACCTGATGAGGAAGACATGCATTAGTCGTAAATTAGTTTCTACATCCTTGCCCTAACTTTATGTTATCACAACCGTCAACGATTGAATTATTGTAGAGAATATCTGATAAACCTAATGGGTGCATGGAGGGAGGACCAAATTATAGAGGTTATAACTTAATCTGGTACGTGCATCAAATAACCAATGTACGGATGATATCCTTATTAAATACTATCTATGATATTACTTGGATTGCAAGTAAATTTGGGCTATAAGTAAGAAATAATGAGTACTAATTAAATAATAATTCTTACAGTTGACTCACAAATCACACGAGTCATAACTTTTTTTGTGAAATGGCACAAGTAATAACATTATATAATTATCCATTAAATGTTGTTAAAGAAGAAGAGCTTTCTATCATTTAAGGGTGTAATCTTGTGATCAATCAAATGAATTAAATTATGAAGGCTTACTAAAATAAAATAAAAATCTAATCCATCTCATCTAACTCTCTGCTCATAATTTATTTTTATTTTATTTTTATATTTTTCTTCTTCTGTTTTAAATATGTAAATAATATGTAAATCCCATACACACACTTTATTGTAATCAAAACTCTTAATTACAGTCTTACAACTATTTCCTCCCAAACTCGCAACACTCCCCGATAAATCTCAAACTCTTGATCTTGTTTTGATCTTCTCTCTATGTAAGTGCGCAAAATTTTTCCATGAACTATTGCAGTATTTATTGACTTTAGAACTCTCCTAAGTATTGTTCAACACAAATTATTGTTCTCCGTTTTAAAAAAACTTCTTTAAACCTAACTTGACTCGAACTCCTTCTCACGTTAGGACTCCTCTTGCATTCTGCTTTGAAACAAAAAACATTGACGCAGTTTACCTTAACTGAATAAGAAGATTTTATTAATCACTAACTCCTTCTTCTACTCCGTTTCAACATCCTTTTATAATTCGAAGTTTTAAGTTCACGTGGCAAGTTTCTGCTTTTCTACTTCTTTCAGGATTTTGTATCCTTCTTTATTTCAGCTTCCTTGTTTGTCTAGTTTTCCTATTTAATTAAGAAAACTATCTTGCCTGCGTACTCCTTTATAAAAGGAAATTTTCTGTTCAAGTTTCTTGTCAAAAAAAAAATTAGTACTTCCACAACTTTATAATTTCTAATTCGGTGGTTGATGATTTCCTTATCCCATTAGGATTCGGTCTGAAAAGTACATGTTGGCGCAACCAGTTCCTTTCATTTATTCCTCTATTTGTCAATAATCAAAATCTTTGTCTTTCAAACACACTCAAAATCAAAGGGGGCGAGGAAGTATATGCAAAGGAGCAATACTTTACATGAGGTGTGTAAGTTCAATTATCACTATAACTTTCGGAGCTTTTTCTCCAATTGTTGCTGCAATTTTCAGGCATATATATGTTGGTTAATTGTTTTGATTTACATTCAATAACAGTATATGATTATACATTAATGTTGATAAATAAGAAGAGTTTACTAGCATTTAATGTTGTAATCTAGTGATCAATCAAATGAATTAAATCATGAAGGTTTAATAAAATAAAATAAAAATCTACTTCACCTCATCTAACTCTCTGGTCATAAATTATTATTATTTTTTTATATTTTTCTTGTTTTGTTTTAAATATGTAAATAAATAATTTAAGAATTTTCCTACTTACGTATAGATCATTTAAAAGAAATAAAAATCTTATTTAATAAAGTTTGCTCCAATTAAAAAATACTTTTTCTAAAAACGCACCACATGTGTACACTATTTCTTGTTTTTCTACAAATAAGCTGGCCTCGACTAAATAACCTATCATCGACTACTTTTTTTCTTTATAGTCTCTTCTAGGTCTTTAATGTGTACACTATTTCTTGTTTTTGACAAATCACATGTCCTCGACTAAATTACCTATCCTTGACTACTTTTTTTCTTTCTACTCTCCTCTAGGTCTTTCCATTTCTCCATTCTCATTCTTCCATGGCCCAGTAATCTTCACTCTTTTGGAATTGTGACCCCAAGTATTCTTAAGGAACAAGTATATTCTATACGTTTCTTTGCATATTACATCAATTATGTTTTGTAAAGCAGATAAAATAATGACATAATATTTTATCACAGAAAACCCCACCACATAATGGGTAAAAACCATGACCTATACGTCTATAGGATTTAACTCCACTTCATTAAACTATGATTCTCAACAAAAGATCACAAACCTATGTAACCTAAGGAATTACGAACTAAAAATCTAGTGATCAATCAAATGAATTAAATCATGAAGGTTTAATAAAATAAAATAAAAATCTACTTCACCTCATCTAACTCTCTGGTCATAAATTATTATTATTTTTTTATATTTTTCTTGTTTTGTTTTAAATATGTAAATAAATAATTTAAGAATTTTCCTACTTACGTATAGATCATTTAAAAGAAATAAAAATCTTATTTAATAAGTTTGCTCCAATTAAAAAATACTTTTTCTAAAAACGCACCACATGTGTACACTATTTCTTGTTTTTCTACAAATAAGCTGGCCTCGACTAAATAACCTATCATCGACTACTTTTTTTCTTTATAGTCTCTTCTAGGTCTTTAATGTGTACACTATTTCTTGTTTTTGACAAATCACATGTCCTCGACTAAATTACCTATCCTTGACTACTTTTTTTCTTTCTACTCTCCTCTAGGTCTTTCCATTTCTCCATTCTCATTCTTCCATGGCCCAGTAATCTTCACTCTTTTGGAATTGTGACCCCAAGTATTCTTAAGGAACAAGTATATTCTATACGTTTCTTTGCATATTACATCAATTATGTTTTGTAAAGCAGATAAAATAATGACATAATATTTTATCACAGAAAACCCCACCACATAATGGGTAAAAACCATGACCTATACGTCTATAGGATTTAACTCCACTTCATTAAACTATGATTCTCAACAAAAGATCACAAACCTATGTAACCTAAGGAATTACGAACTATAATTCTTAGCTATCCAAGACAAAAAAAATCCAGGTTTAAGTCTTCTACCGTCCGTCAAGTTTCTCAAACTTCTTAGACGAATCCTACAGACATACTTGATTGTAATCGAAACTCTTAATTACAATATTACAACTTTTTCCTCACAAACTCGCAACACTCCCCACTAAATCTCAAAGTCTTGATCTTGTTTTGATCTTCTCTCTATGTAAGTGCGTAAATTTCTTCCATGAACTATTGCAATATTCATAGACTTTAAAACTCTCCTAAGTATTGTTCAACACAACTTAGCCTTCGTCGCTTTAAAAAAACTTCTTTAAATCGAACTTGACTCGAACTCCTTCTCACGTTAGGACTCCTTCTTGTATTCTGCTTTGAAAGGAAAAATTTTGACGCAGTTTACCTTAATCAAGTAAGAAAACTTTATAAACCACTAACTACTTCTCCTACTTGGTTTTTAACTTCCTTTTCTGCTTCGATTTTTTAAGTTCACGTGGCAAGTTTCTACTTTTCTACTTCTTTCAGGCTCTTGCCTCCTTGTTTACTTCAGCTTCCTCGTTTGTCTAGTTTTCCTATTTGACTAAGAAAATTATGTTGTCTGCGTACTCATTTATAAAAGGAAACTTTTTGTTCTAGTTTCTTGTCAAAAAAAAATAATACTTCAACAACTTTATAACATCTAATTCGGTGGTTGATTTTCTCCTTATCTCACTCGCATTCAGTCTGAAAGGTACATGTTGGAGCAACCGATTCCTTTCATCTATTCCCCTATTTGTCAATTATCAAAATCTTTTTCGTTCAAATATACTCAAAATCAGAGGGGGCGAGGAAGTATTAAGAAAGGATCAGTTCTTTAGACGAGGTGTGTAAGTTTAATTATCACTATAACTTTCGGAGCTTTTTCTCCAATTGTTGATGCAATATTCAGGCATATACATGTTGGTTTATTGTTTTGATTTGCATTCAATTTTTTCTTTTACCCTTCTCGGTATCTAAAACATTTTATTAAGAGTTATATATAGAGACAGGGATGATTTTTAAAGTTTGATCTTTGATTGGGTTTGTGCAATGCAGTGACCAAAGGGGTAAAAAGAAGATAGTTGATATTTTTTTTTATTTTGAAGTGGACTGATTTAAATATCTAATTTTTTTTTTATTTTTATGTGTGAATATATGTAAATCAATCTGCTACAACTAAAATCAAATAACGGGGTAACACTAAGTAGATGATATGCCTAAAACAATAATTTTATTACTTTATTGTCATATCATGCTAAGAAAATTCAGAATCTTGTACCGGTAGTCTTTTTGTTAGGTGGATATATGAGTTCAGTTGTCATTTTCATTTCATCATCTTTGTTCTTTTTGTCAAAAAATTATTGATGATCTCGATTTCTTAATGGGTAAATTATGAATAGTAGAAGGAGACTATTAGAGAATTCGATTTATTTAGGCTTTTTGTTGAATTAGCCTTAATATGTTTTATAGTGATGATGTTTGTTGACAACCAATTTTGACCCTCCACGATTTGATTATTTATTAATCTTCTTAAATATTAAACAATGGGATTGTTTTTGAAAATAAAAAAATACTATCAAGATTATCTTCCAAACACTCTTTGCCACTTTTTCAAATATATAGATTGATATAATTTTTCATTTGAAGGAATAGTTAGTAAATTGATTTACCAAAAAACAGAGGTTTAATTAAGTATGCAACTTATTTTATTTAAACTGACAATTTAATAAGATCTTTCCTTTTGAAATAATTATTTTGATGTTGTTAAAGTTAAGAAGCTTGAGTAATTAGTTGACTTTATAATCCATCTCATTTCCCTTTGAAACTCTCTCCAGGGATTTTATTTAGTCCATATTTGGACCATGAGATAACCTTTAACCCAAAATTTTGGCCCAAATTCTTTAAACCCATTTCACATCAAGAGACCCAATACCCAATTAAGAATTTGATAATTTCAGAGTCCCACATGGTTTTCCCCATTTTTTTCGACCTAAAGTTTGTCCTATTTAAACCCCATCACCCTTATTGTTCAAGACAGGAGTTTTTGGAGCCGAGAAAAAGAACACCCCACTAAGTTTTTGGGAGTTCTTATTTTCGTCATTGAAATTTTTTTGATTTGCGACTATTTTGAGTCAGAGTGGGATTGGAATTCGTCACGTCCTGGATTGAGTTGTAGTCGCTGCCCAAAACCTGGTAACACTCGTATTCCTTTCTCTTTTGATATGAAGTGTTGGGTTTAGTTTTTTTTAGCGATTAGTATACCTATTGTAGTTCACTAAATAAAGTTGTTTAAATTTAACTTCGTTGTTTAGTACTCTTTGTTAGTTTTAGATCTTGTCTCTTGTTTTGATCTCAATGCTCAAGAATGGAGGTTTATTTTAGATTAACATTTTGTGAATTATGTGGTGTTTAACTAATTACATCAAGTTGTGTTGTTTAGTCTTTTCACTTGCTTTTTCATTTTAAATATAGTTGTTGATAATCAGTGTTTAAATTTGTTTGAAATCCTTGATAGTATCTTGATTAAGTACCTTATTCAAATTGTGATCTTGACTGTTGGCCCGATATTTCTTCCTTGATTTAATTATCTTCTCCCTCTTGTTTTACTTGAGAGATTTTATTGTGTGTCTTCCTTTAATTCTTGCAAAACTATGAAATTTGATCTGATTGATCAAATATTCACTTTCCTTTCTTTACTAGATTTGCTCATGATTCACTTGATTCCTGCAATCAGGTTTATTGAGAGTCCGCGATTTGGTGATGTGTCTCGTTCCTTTCCTGCATCAAGTGACTAGTCAGTATATGCATTAGTCATTATTAACACCTTCGATTATGAGGTTAACACAATGTTGTGTGCACCTCTTTATGAGATTTCGTATATGTGCTGAACATTGTCATTTCCTCTGTTTTATGACTTTTCTTAGTTATGACGTCTCAATTTTCACTTTGTTTTTTGGGTCTTTCTACTACTGTGTTGTTTCTGCTGACTAATTGTTTTTGCTTTTTACAGTTTGCATTGTGTTGTTTTTCCTTATTAAAATCAGTTATACTTTCATCAACATTTGTTGAATTTCTCATACATATCATCCTAAGACTACAAGATGAAATGAAAAAAAAAAAAAAACTAGGACAGTACAGGTTATTTTTAATTTTAACAATTTGAATTCCTTAGTAACCCTAATTGATACGTCATTAAGATGTTTCCTTAATACCTTGCCGTAAAAGGTAGAAATGTTTCCTTATATTCCTAGCTTTTAATGGTGCAGTGTGAAGCAAGGGTAATCAATAATTACTGAAGAAATGCCTGTTTGAACAAATATAAGAAATATTGGGATTGCAGCATAGAGTGATACCTTAGCAATCATGTGCATCTGAAGAAATGAATAAACTCTAGAATAATAAGGGAGCTAATTCCTCAAAAATTTCCCTCGTCTTGAAAAAAAGGAAAACAAAGTCAAATATCTTATTACCTTTATTTTCCTTTTCAAGAATAGGGAAATTTTTGAGGATTTGACCCCCTTATATTGGTACCTCATTTGATACTATCACTTAGTGCCAACAGGTAATTAGAAAAGTTTCCATCACAATTGTAGATTTTTTTCCTCTCAATTACAAATCAATCGGAAGTTGACAATGATGTTTTTAGAATCTAACTACAAGGGAGCTATGAGAAGGTATTCCATTCCTCTCATTCTTTTTTCTCAGGCTATGAAGTTCAAACATACTTGATAAACACATTTATTGTACACTAATGTGCAGGTAGCAAAAACGCTTTAACGTAACGCCATTCGTCTAAAGTAACTCTCTCAATGCTTTATTTATACATTAACTTTCCAAGCTTCTTGTCCAATTGTTCTTGCAATTACCAGGTATATGTTGATTAATTGTTTTGATTTGCATTTAATTTTCTTTTACCCCTTTCGGGTTTGCACAAATATCTATTTTGCATAGGTCTTTAAAGCTTTTGATTGAGGTTTATATATTGTGGTCTTTTATTGAGTTTGAGAATGCAGTGACCAAAGGGGTCAAAGAAGATAGTTGTTTTTTCCATTTCTTTGTGAAACTCGATTCTGGTTTCCCTTTTAAAGTTAACTGACTTATAATTTCTAACATCAATATTTTCTTTTATTATTTAATCTTATATGTGAATATGCAACTCAATATGCTAACACATTATTAAAATCAAATAAGGGGGTAATACTGAGAAGATGCTATACCTAAAATATTAAATTATTACTTTGGTGGCGTATCCTGTTAAGGCAATTCTAAATATTGTATGGAGAGAGTCTTTTAGTTTGGTTGATATATGAGTTCATTTTATCATTTTTATTTCATAAGAAAAACCTACAAAATTGACTTAGTAAAAAGGGACCTTCTAGTCGTTAGAAGAAAACTTAAATCAAAATTCCTTTTAAATGAGATTGAAAGGAACGTAATACTTTTCGCAGTGTTTTTTAACAAAACTTTTGGCAGTTTTTGTCTCTTATAATTCTGTCATGTATTATTATATGTTTTAATATGTTGTTAATTTGCACTAAAATCTGTGAGTTATTTCTATAAAAGAAACAATCTGATAGGTTTTATCTCTCGAATTAGATAATGATGAAGTACAATTCATGACTCAAAGCTACTATTAATAATAGGAAATGTGAGGAACTTCCCGTCAAAAAGGTTTGATAGGGAAAACCTTGGAATTAATGTTATTGTTGTTTGCTTTGCCTACAAAAAAAAAAATAATCATGGCTTCGCAATTCATCTTTCCATTTTTGGTCTTATTAGTACTGCATTGTATTGGTTTTGGTTTTTGGTTTTTACACTTTCCACTATGTTGTTTAGAAATCACTTCAAAAGAATGAACGTTATTGGAGAGGCGCCTAAAAGATTGGCAGGAAATTACTACTTGTGTTCTTTCTAACACAAATTCTGTCAAACGCAGTGGAACAATATCTCAAGTACATCATGATCTTACAATTTTGGCGTCTTCATCAACTTCAACGTCAAGTTAGGACATCAAAATATCTCTATGATTATGCGACTACCTCATTAAATGTGTTTGACGAAAATGTTATTCATTTTTTTTTTGGTAAATAATGGATTTTCATTTATCAAAGTAAAGACTCATACAGAGACTAATCTATTGTCAATTAAGTTGATATTCACATACTATCCTCTTTTTTGTTATTTGTATAGAAAATATTTTGATCTTATACGAATAGACAAGGAGAATCCAATTGCAAGACAAAATCTACATGACATTAGGTTGGGACTTGGGTCCATGCTGAATATTTATGTTGATACAAAATGTGGGTTTATGCCAGAGTAGAGGCAAAATATAAAGCACATCCGATGATAAGTTGTTTAGATATTATAAGTTTGATTCTTGGAATGATCTTATGCACTTATTATAACAAAAATCTTCAATAGGCACATAGACTATCTGTAAATTGGTAGTTCAGTATGAATCAATGTTTGATTCTATCTTGATACAAGTTGAAAACATGATAAATACTGTTCGAAGTCATATAATAAATATAGTTAAACTATGATCCTTCTCACATATACATGAGAATGTTACATTCCTACCCATGTTAGTGCAAATTCATTTTGCTAAATGTAGCTAAACTAGGTAAGTTGTATTGTTACAGTGAAAACGACGTCATATTGAACAATTGCTCAATATGAAGAAATTATGGTTATGATTTCCCAGGGATCGGAGATGCTAGAGTTAAAAAGTTTCATTTGTCCAGTTTTATCAAGTAGAATACTGAAGTTGTTTTAGTTAATTAGTAATGCAACCTTAGCGTGAATAGCATTAAATAGTCATCAAAATCCTCAATTTTACCTAACTTCACCATACTCAAGAATTGAAATTATACAGAATCATGCCACGATGAATCAAGACAAATAATAAAATGATATGAAAGTAAACGAAATATAAGGGTAAGCCTCTAAATGAGTGTAACGACCTATTTAGTCGTTTGAGCAGCAGATTTTATTCTGGGAAAAACTGGGCCATACTACGGACACCACGACGGACCGTCGTAGGCACGACGGCCCGTCAAGGGTGTATCGTTGCAACATACTTAGAATTCTGAAATTGGGTACTGAAAATCGACTCTCTGTAAATCGTGACGGACCTGTAGGACGTTTCGTCACAGCCACGACGGACCGTCGTGAGCTCCCGTTGCAAAACACTTCAACTTTTGAGAATTTGGTGCAAGAAATGAGTTTCTGACCGTCATGACGGAGGTGCAGGACGGACCGTCACAGGGGTGACGGGCCGTCGCAGACCACCTGGAATTTGGGAGGTTGCGACGGCCATCGTGACGGACCGTCGCAGGCACGACGGCCCGTCACAGGCTGCGCAATCCCAGGCAGTTTAGGACTTCTCCACATGTTTTAAGGGTCGTTTTTGACTATTCTTTCCTTAATTATAAAGATTGAGGGTTAACATTAATAAGTCTAATTACTTAGGGGTTTAAAGGGGTAACCTTAAGTTAATTAGAGGGGTTTATTGTCCTTTTCCACACTTAATTATATTGTAATTAGGGTAAAGGAAAGAGGGTTTGAATAAAACAAAAGAGAAAGAACAGAAAGAGAGATTGATCGATCGAATTGGTTGAGGAGAATATCAAGCTTGGGAAATTTCTTGTGGATTCCAATTCTTCGGTGGAGGTAGGTTATGGTTTTTATGTTACGATAATCGTAGTGAACTCTTGATAGTGTATGATATGTATTGATGATGTTGTAAACCTGTCTATGTGCTTAAATTGTATGCTTGCATGATTATGATTATGAAATTGTGATGAAATAACAAGCATGATGAAGCTATTGAATCCCAAATCTTGAAAGAACCCTAATTCGCTTGATATATTATATAATAAGATTGATGATGCCTTAATATGAAAGAAGGCTTGATAAATTATATAATGAGAATGAGGATGCCTTAGTGTAAAAGAAGGCTTGATGAATTAGGGGATCGGGTGCCACGTTCCGGTACCAGGATATAATGAATATGAGGATCGAAGTGTCACGTTCCGACACCAGGATAGAATATGAGGATCGGGTGCCACGTTCCGGTACCAGGATAGAATGAATATGAGGATCGGAGTGTCACGTTCCGACACCAGGATAGAATATGAGGATCGGAGTGTCACGTTCCGACACCAGGATAGAATATGGATCGGGTGCCACGTTTCGGTACCAGGATAGAATGAATATGAGGATCGGAGTGTCACGTTCCGACACCAGGATAGAATTAGAGGAGCGGAGTGTCACGTACCGACACAAGAGGAAGAAAGATAATGAATCTTGAGAGATAATGAATATACTCAATCTAATGAACTTAATTCCCAAATGAGTATGGTATTGAGGCTTGAGTCCTCATGTGTGAACTTGGCGGAAATTGTTAATGATAAAGTAATTGCTGTTGCTACATGTTGAGTATTGTAGTTGATTTACATTATTATTGATATATATTGTTCCCTATTTTGAGTTAGCCGATGATATCTACTCAGTACGTGTGGTTGTACTGACCCCCTACTTTTATGTTTTCCTTTTTGTTATTTGTGTAATGCAGCAAACGTTCCGTCAACTTCGACTCAGCAGTAGATCAAGCCAGTCTTCACTCCATCGGAAATTCAGGGTGAGCTAATGCGTCTAGCTTGGACTGGATCTTCTTCTTCAAGTCTTGATGCCTTGAACTTCCGGCATGGACTAGTTTTTACTTGTTTTTAGCTTTTTAGACATTCTTAGATTAGTAAATTGAGATAGATGTTCTTGTGATGATGACTTCCAGATTTTGGGGATAATAATAATAGTTTGAGTTGTTTTTATTAATGAGTATAAGTCTTCCGCATTTCTTTTGTTGATATTGTATTAAAATGTTAAGGTTTAGATTGGTTGGTTCGCTCACATAGGAGGGAGAATGTGGGTGCCAGTCGCGTCCCCGATTTGGGTCGTGACAGACTTGGTATCAGAGCATTAGGTTCGTTGGTCTCATCACACAAGAACGAGTCTAGTAGAGTCTTGAAGAACGGTAGGGGGACGCCCTTACTTTTCTTTGAGAGGCTATAGGACTTTAGGAAAATTCCATTCTTTCATTCTTTCTTTCGTGCTACTACTTGAGTCCAATTGGTATCTAGGTGATACAAATTGGTATCTGACCATCTTCATTCTATTTCGCAGATGGTTAGAACTAGAGCAACGACCGCACCAGCAGCGACAACGGAAAGACATGAAACTACTGAGCCAGCCACTGGGGCTGTGGCTCGAGGAGGAACAGCGGCAAGAGGCCGTGGAAGAGGTCGTGGGAGGACGTCCTCTAGAGGAAGAGGACGAGCCCCTAGCCCATCTGATACTAGGGCGGTGACTCCTCCACCGACTGAGGATGCAGTAAGAGAGGGTGAGGAAGGGGAAACCGAACAAGGGCAGAATAAGGAAATGCCACCCCAACCTACCCCAGAGATGATCAACCAAGTACTTGCTTATCTTAGCGGGTTGTCTGATCAGGGTCAAGCACCTCCAGTGGTTTCTGCACCAACACCTCCGGTTTCAGAGATACGACATGCGGCTACTATGGCTCCCCGCATGGATGTAATATTGGGAATAGGCACATTTCCACGTCTGACTACTGGGCCTATTATGACAAACGATCAACACGAACTTTTCAGTAAGTTCTTGAAATTGAAACCCCAGTCTTCAAGGGTGCAGAATCTGAGGATGCTTATGATTTTCTGGTTGATTGTCATGAGCTACTACACAAGATGGGGATAGTAGAGAGGTTTGGTGTCGAGTTCGTGAGCTATCAGTTCCAAGGGAACGCCAAAATGTGGTGGCGTTCACACGTTGAGTGTCAACCAACGGAGGCACCACCTATGACTTGGGAATCATTCTCTAGTTTGTTCATGGAAAAGTATATCCCCCGCACTTTGAGGGATAGGAAGAGGGATGAGTTCTTGAGTCTTGAACAGGGAAGGATGACAGTAAACGCGTATGAGGCTAAATTTCGCGCACTATCCAGATATGCCACCCAACTTTGTTTCAGTCCACAAGAACGGTTCCGCCGTTTTGTGAAGGGGTTGAGGTCAGAATTGCGGATTTCAGCCTTACAGATAGCGGCAACGGCAACATCCTTCCAAGAGGTGGTAGACTTTGTGATTGAGGTGGAAGGAGTGAAACCAGATGACTTCACCACGACATCGACATCAAAGAGGTTTCGAAGGGGAGGTGAGTATAATGGTTCTTATTCTAGAGGACAGAACTCCGGAGGTCACTCAACTCGACCAATACAGTCTTCACTACAGACTGTAGTTGGGGGTCCACCTCTGAACGGTCAACACTTCTCTGAGAGGCCGACGCGTGAACCCAGAGAATGTTATGGGTGTGGAGAGATTGGACACATTAAGAGGTACTGTCCAAACCAGAGTTACAGACCCCCGATAGCTAGAGGTAGGGGCGGTCATGGTAGAGGCCGTTTTTCTGGAGGACGTGGTGGTCGAGGTAATGGCGGTCACCAAAACGGCAGAGGTGACGGGCAAAACGGAGCCACTACTACACAACATGGTAGGGGCAACGGACAGACAAATAATGGGGCCCATTGTTATGCTTTCCCTGGGAGATCTGAAGCGGAGGCGTCTGATGCTGTTATCACAGGTAATCTCTTGGTTTGTGATTGCATGGCATCTGTATTATTTGACCCTGGCTCCACGTTTTCATATGTATCTTCCTCATTTGCTAACGGTCTAAATTTACATTGTGAATTACTTGACATGCCTATTCGTGTTTCTACTCCGGTGGGTGAGTCTGTGATAGTCGAAAAAGTGTATAGGTCTTGTTTGGTGAATTTTGTGGGGAGCAACACTTATGTAGATTTGGTTATTTTAGAAATGGGTGACTTTGATGTAATTCTGGGTATGACTTGGCTTTCTCCGAATTTTGCGATTCTGGATTGTAATGCTAAAACAGTGACGCTAGCCAAGCCTGGGGCAGATCCGTTAGTGTGGGAGGGTGACTACACTTCCAATCCGGTGCGTATCATTTCATTTATTCGTGCTCAGAAGATGGTTAGTAAGGGTTGTCTAGCTTTCTTGGCACATCTCAAGGATGACACTACCCAAGTACCTTCGATCGAGTCGGTTTCAGTGGTCTGTGAGTTTTTGGATGTGTTCCCTGCAGATCTTCCCGGTATGCCACCAGATAGGGATATAGACTTCTGCATTGATTTGGAACCCGGTACTCGCCCCATTTCTATACCCCCGTATAGAATGGCTCCCGCCGAATTAAGAGAGTTAAAGGCACAACTTCAAGAGTTGTTGAGCAAAGGCTTCATTAGACCAAGTGCATCTCCTTGGGGTGCTCCGGTGCTATTTTTGAAGAAGAAGGATGGGAGTTTCCGAATGTGCATAGATTACCGACAGTTGAACAAGGTAACTATTAAGAACAAGTACCCCATTCCTCGCATTGATGACTTGTTCGATCAGTTACAAGGTGCTTGTGTCTTCTCAAAAATTGACTTGAGATCCGGTTATCACCAATTGAAAATACGAGCAACGGATGTTCCAAAGACTGCTTTTCGAACTAGGTATGGGCATTATGAATTTGTGGTAATGTCATTTGGTCTTACGAATGCCCCTGCTGCCTTCATGAGCTTGATGAACGGGATTTTCAAGCCATATTTGGATCTCTTTGTGATCGTGTTTATTGATGATATACTGATATACTCCAAGAGTAAGAAGGAACATGAGGAGCATTTGAAAATGGTGTTAGAGTTGTTGAGAAAGAAGAAGCTTTATGCGAAATTCTCCAAGTGTGAGTTTTGGCTAGATTCAGTGTCCTTCTTGGGACACGTGGTTTCTAAGGATGGAGTGATGGTGGATCCATCCAAGATCGAGACAGTGAAGAATTGGGTATGACCTACAAACGTGTCAGAAATAAGGAGTTTTGTGGGTTTAGCTAGCTACTACCGCCGATTCGTCAAGGGATTCTCTTCTATTGCTTCCCAATTGACGAACTTGACTAAGCAAAACGTTCCATTTGTATGGTCGGATGAGTGTGAGGAGAGCTTTCAGAAACTCAAGACTTTGTTGACTACCGCGCCTATCCTTACCTTGCCGGTAGAGGGTAAGGACTTCATTGTCTATTGTGATGCATCCTATTCGGGTTTGGGTGCAGTGCTAATGCAAGAGAAGAATGTGATTGCTTATGCTTCGAGGCAATTAAAGGTGCATGAACGTAACTATCCAACTCATGACTTGGAATTGGCCGCGGTAGTGTTTGCACTAAAGCAATGGAGACACTACTTGTATGGGGTTAAGTGTGAAGTCTACACGGACCATCGTAGCCTACAGTATGTATTCACTCAGAAAGACTTGAACTTGAGACAGAGGAGATGGATGGAACTATTGAAGGACTACGACATCACTATCTTGTATCATCCGGGAAAAGCAAATGTTGTGGCAGATGCTTTGAGTAGGAAGGCCGGAAGCATGGGAAGTCTAGCTCATTTGCAAGCTTCTAGACGCCCATTAGCTAGAGAAGTGCAGATTTTGGCTAATGACCTTATGAGGTTAGAAATAAACGAGAAGGGAGGATTGTTAGCTTGTGTAGAGGCAAAATCCTCTTTTCTTGATCAGATTAAGGGGAAACAGTTTGATGATGAGAAACTAAGGCGAATTCGAGATAAAGTGTTGCAAGGAGAGGCTAAGGAAGCAATAATCGATGGGGAAGGTGTTTTGAGGATTAAGGGAAGAGTATGTGTACCCCGCATCGATGATTTGATCACCACTATTCTTACAGAAGCTCATAGTTCCGGATATTCTATACATCCTGGTGCGACCAAGATGTACCGCGACCTAAAGCAACACTTCTGGTGGAGTAGAATGAAGCGAGACATTGTTGAGTTTGTTGCCAAATGTCCAAATTGTCAACAAGTAAAGTATGAACACCAGAGACCTGGAGGAACACTTCTGAGAATGCCCATTCCTGAATGGAAGTGGGAGAGAATCGCGATGGACTTCGTGGTTGGTCTTCCCAAGACATTGAGTAAGTATGACTCTATTTGGGTGGTTGTTGATAGGCTAACTAAGTCCGCTCATTTCATTTCGGTCAAGGTGACCTACAATGCAGAGAAGTTAGCCAAGATCTACATCTCAGAGATCGTTCGGTTGCATGGAGTTCCACTCTCCATCATATCAGATAGAGGTACGCAGTTTACTTCTAAGTTTTGGAGGACATTACATGCTGAATTAGGTACTAGGTTGGACCTTAGTACTGCGTTTCACCCTCAGACTGATGGTCAGTCTGAGCGAACCATTCAAGTGTTGGAGGATATGCTTCGTGCGTGTGTGATAGAGTTTGGCGGCCATTGGGATAGCTTTTTACCTTTGGCGGAGTTTTCATACAATAATAGCTATCACTCCAGTATTGACATGACTCCATTTGAAGCATTGTATGGGAGGAGGTGTAGATCTCCCATTGGTTGGTTTGATGCTTTTGAAGTTAGACCTTGGGGGACTGATCTGTTGAGAGATTCTATGGAGAAGGTGAAAGCTATTCAAGAAAAGCTTTTGGCGGCTCAGAGTAGACAAAAGGAGTATGCATACCGAAAGGTTAGAGACTTGGAGTTCATGGAGGGTGAACAAGTCTTGTTGAAGGTTTCACCCATGAAAGGGGTGATGCGGTTTGGAAAAAGAGGTAAGCTAAGTCCAAGGTATATTGGACCATTTGAAGTGCTTAAGCGAATAGGGGAGGTGGCTTATGAATTAGCCTTGCCCCCAGGGCTGTCCGGAGTGCATCCGGTGTTTCATGTATCCATGTTGAAGAGATACCACGGAGATGGAAACTACATTATCCGTTGGGATTCAGTTTTGTTGGATGAGAACTCGACCTATGAAGAGGAACCGGTTGCTATATTAGATAGAGAAGTTCGCAAGTTGAGGTCGAGAGAGATTGCATCCATCAAAGTTCAATGGAAGAATCGACCGGTTGAAGAAGCTACTTGGGAGAAGGAGGCAGATATGCAAGAAAAATACACACATCTGTTTACAGATTCAGGTACTCCTTTTCGCCATTGTTTTTCTTCTTTTGATCGTTGGGGGACGAACGATGGGTAAATTGATATCTATTGTAACGACCTGTTTAGTCGTTTGAGCAGGAGATTTTATTCTGGGAAAAACTGGGCCATACTACGGACACCACGACGGACCGTCGTAGGCACGACGGCCCGTCGAGGGTGTATCGTTGCAACATACTTAGAATTCTGAAATTGGGTACTGAAAATCGACTCTCTGTAAATCGTGACGGACCTGTAGGACATTTCGTCACAGCCACGATGGACCGTCGTGAGCTCCCGTTGCAAAACACTTCAACTTTTGAGAATTTGGTGCAAGAAACGAGTTTCTGACCGTCATGACGGAGGTGCAGGACGGACCGTCACAGGGGTGACGGGCCGTCGCAGACCACCTGGAATTTGGGAGGTTGCGACGGCCATCGTGACGGACCGTCGCAGGCACGACGGCCCGTCACAGGCTGCGCAATCCCAGGCAGTTTAGGACTTCTCCACACGTTTTAAGGGTCGTTTTTGACTATTCTTTCCTTAATTATAAAGATTGAGGGTTAACATTAATAAGTCTAATTACTTAGGGGTTTAAAGGGGTAACCTTAAGTTAATTAGAGGGGTTTATTGTCCTTTTCCACACTTAATTATATTGTAATTAGGGTAAAGGAAAGAGGGTTTGAATAAAACAAAAGAGAAAGAACAGAAAGAGAGATTGATCGATCGAATTGGTTGAGGAGAATATCAAGCTTGGGAAATTTCTTGTGGATTCCAATTCTTCGGTGGAGGTAGGTTATGGTTTTTATGTTACGATAATCGTAGTGAACTCTTGATAGTGTATGATATGTATTGATGATGTTGTAAACCTGTCTATGTGCTTAAATTGTATGCTTGCATGATTATGATTATGAAATTGTGATGAAATAACAAGCATGATGAAGCTATTGAATCCCAAATCTTGAAAGAACCCTAATTCGCTTGATATATTATATAATAAGATTGATGATGCCTTAATATGAAAGAAGGCTTGATAAATTATATAATGAGAATGAGGATGCCTTAGTGTAAAAGAAGGCTTGATGAATTAGGGGATCGGGTGCCACGTTCCGGTACCAGGATAGAATGAATATGAGGATCGGAGTGTCACGTTCCGACACCAGGATAGAATATGAGGATCGGGTGCCACGTTCCGGTACCAGGATAGAATGAATATGAGGATCGAGAGTGTCACGTTCCGACACCAGGATAGAATATGAGGATCGGAGTGTCACGTTCCGACACCAGGATAGAATATGGATCGGGTGCCACATTCCGGTACCAGGATAGAATGAATATGAGGATCGGAGTGTCACGTTCCGACACCAGGATAGAATTAGAGGAGCGGAGTGTCACGTACCGACACAAGAGGAAGAAAGATAATGAATCTTGAGAGATAATGAATATACTCAATCTAATGAACTTAATTCCCAAATGAGTATGGTATTGAGGCTTGAGTCCTCATGTGTGAACTTGGCGGAAATTGTTAATGATAAAGTAATTGCTGTTGCTACATGTTGAGTATTGTAGTTGACTTACATTATTATTGATATATATTGTTCCCTATTTTGAGTTAGCCGATGATATCTACTCAGTACGTGTGGTTGTACTGACCCCCTACTTTTATGTTTTCCTTTTGTTATTTGTGTAATGCAGCAAACGTTCCGTCAACTTCGACTCAGCAGTAGATCAAGCCAGTCTTCACTCCATCGGAAATTCAGGGTGAGCTAATGCGTCTAGCTTGGACTGGATCTTCTTCTTCAAGTCTTGATGCCTTGAACTTCCGGCATGGACTAGTTTTTACTTGTTTTTAGCTTTTTAGACATTCTTAGATTAGTAAATTGAGATAGATGTTCTTGTGATGATGACTTCCAGATTTTGGGGATAATAATAATAGTTTGAGTTGTTTTTATTAATGAGTATAAGTCTTCCGCATTTCTTTTGTTGATATTGTATTAAAATGTTAAGGTTTAGATTGGTTGGTTCGCTCACATAGGAGGGAGAATGTGGGTGCCAGTCGCGTCCCCGATTTGGGTCGTGACAATGAGAAGAATAAACCTTAGAAAGTTTTAGAGAAGTCTTTTCACGAAGAATAGGGTTGCGAAGATCAAATACAAGTTGTTCAACAAATTACATTTTGTGATCCTTATTGGTCGGTGCTTCGACATTAGAAGATGCCGACAATAAAGCTCCTAATCCTCTGGAAGTGTCAACACCGACTGAGAGACTTAGGCAAGTTTTTCATTTTTAAAACCTCAATCATCATCTTCTTTTTTTTCGGTTTTCCAAATTTATTTTCTCTCCTCTTTCTTCTATTTCGAAATTAAATAAAGAGAATTCACCATTTGATTTAAAACCACACCATAATCAATGAATATCATTAATGAACTTTAAAAGTACATGAAAGACACATTTTTAATCATTGATGGTGCCGCAATTTTAAATGAAATGATGATTTGCCTTCATTCAATTATGGAATAGAATAAATAGGAGAGGAAATAAAATAAGGAAATAGGATGTAAGAAAATGATAAAAGCATTTTATTGAAGCTTTAGAATAAAAAACTTAACTTAGTCTCTCTCAAACACTTTGCCATTGTCGACATTTTCAGAGGAGTAGGAAGTTTGTCACCTTCGTCTTTCGGTGCCGGAACACCAACCAATAAGGAATGCAAAATATAATTTTCTAAACAAATTGTACTTGATCTCCGTAACCCGAATCTACGTGAAAAGCCCCTTCTTGAATATTCCCCCAAATCTATGTTAAAAGGCCCTTCTAGAACATTCCAGTGTTATTTTTTCATGTTTCGATGTTTGCTTTCATGTTTCGTTTATTATCATATTGTTTTCTATTGATTCCTTGGGAATGATTTTGTATAATTTAAAATCTTCATTATGGTGATTTGAGGATTTTTATTACACGATTAAACACTTGTAACTTGAGAGAGTTTAAATGTAATAAAATAAGCAGAAAATTAATTAAGATGGGAAATGATGTTATCGACTGTCAAATATAGATATTGTTGAGAATATTAGGAGGAAAAAGAGGTTTAATTTCATGTAACCTATAATCTTAATGATTTGATTTATCTGATCTGGTATTCAGTTATTTCATTATGAATTGAAACATAATTTTTAAAAACCAATATCGAAACTATAGCAATATAATTAGCAAGTAGAAAATGGTGTGACTACTGTGTAGCAAATAAACTATGGACGACATCTTACTTCTACCATCCCACTTCTAGTTAATAGTGGCACATGGCCCCCCTAATATTTTTGTGGCACACATTTGGTACTATCGCTGCATTCTATATATATTTTGATAAATGTTTCACTATAATTCTAGAGTTTATTCGTCTCTCAAATGCACCTGCATCTCTTAGGTATTGTACCACAACACTTGTTTAATATCATATTTTCACTTAGATATAATTCGTATTTACTTCTCAAAACTAATTACACAGACATAAGTCCAAAAATAAGATCCAAGTAGTATCAAATTAATGCAACTCTACATTTGTTTGATAAATCTTTGGAGGAGAATTGAAATTTGATTTATATATGAATAAATTATACACTTGGGTTTTCTTTTCCTCATAATTCACAAACTGTCAAGTAATAGTGACTGTTCATCCTTGACAGTCAGTGATGACCATAAAGATGAAGAAAGGAAGATTACATGTTTGCGACCTTAAGTTCATAAGGCGCTGACTGGTGCAGCACAAGAATGTTGTCTTAAATAACTATATTCATGAAAAATTCTTTTAAACCTTGAAAAAATTGGAAGTTATTTTTCATAAGAAAAGTACCAAATAATCAATGATGTGTTCTCCTGGATAGACTTTTGTGTGATGATAAGCATAATTGTGATCAATCATAGTTGTGATATTTGGTTTCCCTTGAATAAATCTTTTTGATAGTTTTGTACTTTGCAGAATATATTTCTTTGTATTTCTATCCCGTTCTTAATAAAACAAACAAGTCAACACCTTTACAATATTTGAGGCTTACAAACTTAGGTGTCATTGGTGATCCCGTGAAGGAAATATGTCTGGAAATAAAGTAGACATATTAACTTCATGAGGGCACCAAAGACTCAAATATTCAAAAGGTGTTAAACTTTATTGTTGTCTTAAGAAAGGGGGGCAAATAAAAAGGAATCTTCGCTGCAAAGTAGAATACTGTCAGAAGGATCTATTCAAGGAAACCAACTATCACTACTATGATAGATCATACTTTCAAGATCTCGAGAACTAATCTGATTCAAAAGTTTATATATCTTATTATTTTTTTAGAGAAGATGTTCTTAAAAGTTTTTGAAGGTCAAAAATTATTTTTACATGAATAATATGGACTTGGATATATCTAAGACAACATTCCTATGCTGCATGCACTGGCTAGCTCTTCATTTCTTACTCTGTACGGACATCAGTGACTACCATGGAAGGATTATATTTAAAACTTGATATTTGTGAACTCTAAGGAAAAGACAACCCAAGTATAATTTTTTTTACAAGTAATAGATAAGGTTATAAATCCAAGTATAGAGCCTTCATATGTAAATCAAATTCCAATTCTCTTTCGATAAGAATTCGATATGAGCCTTAATCACTTTGGACAGAATAGAGATCAATCACCGCCACCTTAAACACATGCTCTATTTTATCTCCATTATGATGCACACCAGTAACACATTTCATTTGATTTTTCTGTTGCCTCTGATCCTCAATGCCAGAATTCTTTTGTTGATGCTATATTTTTGTAACTACTGCCTTAGCAACTAAAGAGGGTGGATCTATGTCAAATTCACAATTTAAACTTGTCATAGAATCTGTCAATAGGATATAATGATAACAAAATTTGTTATTCAGTTGCTTATCTGATATTTTGTTCCCAAATTATTAAAGAGATCATTATTAATTTATAAATGGCTATGCCCTATGGTTGAATTGTTTTGTTGGTTCGCAAAAGTAAAGTTTTGGTTAATATGTTATGAGGCATAAATAGTAGTTTTCTAGTGATTTGATTCATTTGAAAGAGTCTTGCATGAACGGAGTGAAACACAACTTATTTTTTAGGTTGGTTCCACGACACAACTGTTATATGATGATATATATGGATAAATGTGGCATAAGGAAGAAAAAAATAAGGCAGAAGATGTGAAGAAAGGTAAAATTTATGGACTTGGAGTACAAACTTCCTCAATTAATTCATTACCATTGTTGTTTGGTTCTTCAATTTCTCACTCTTCGGAAGAAATTTATTTAGTATGTTTGAACATTTTCTAAGAGATTTAGACTTGTTTTTAACTATTTACTTCTGTTTTGAATAACAATTTAATACTTATTAGACTTGTTTCAGGTGATGCTTCAACTTTTAAACTTAGTTATATTGAATTGAAATTTGAATGATTAGGAATGTATTTGATGTTTGATTATATTGTACAACTTTAACGAATGGATGGTGGTATAATTTAACAGGTGGTGTATTAAGTAAACAATTTTTTCTATATAAAAATGTAATTTTTTACTACAGTAATCAGAAAAATGACCTGACTTCTTAAAAAAAAAATCAATATTGCCTACTACATCAATCGAAGAGTACCTAGTTATTTATTTAATAAATTAGTTATTCTGACTACACTACTTAGAAAAATACTTAAATGATTATATTGTAGTAGAAAGATATATTAATTAAATAATTAATTACTTAAACACTACGATAACTTTAGTTGGGATTTTTTTAATTCATAAACTATTATTTTAATATTTTTTCAACTACTGTAGTCGTCCATTTAGATAGTTTAATGGTCAGGACTAGTTTAATATTTTCCGACTACGGTAATTGGCAAAGTCTGACTACTGTAGCTAGTAAATATTTTACGACGTTCAATATGCCGACTACCCAAAGATAGTCAGAAAGTCATCGAAATATAGCATTTTCCGACTATATTCAGACTATTTTTGCGGTCTGCAAACGAGGAATTTCTAGTAGTTCGATAAAGCATCAAAGTTATTAGAAGATAATAAGTTTCTTGAGACATTACTAATATCTTGTCTTTTTTCACTGTCATCAAAATTTTCATCCACACCCTATTCAATTACATGAATAATTAGTTTGAATAGTCGGGCAAATGCTTCAATTACTAGTTGAATTTTGATGTGTAGTTTGTGTCGAATTTTTAGTTACATTCACGGTTTCAACTTGCAAAACATGCTTCCCAGAATTTTCAGCATCTTCAACATCGTCAGATGTATCCATTAACATCGTTCTCTCCTTAGGATTATATCCAATGGACTCTGGAAAAACCCTAATTGGTTCTCTGTCCATTGAAAAACACTCTACAATGGACACCTTCGAATTTTTAGTATTCACCATCCACCTCTCTCGATACATATAACACAAACCCAAACATATCGACTTTTCTTCTCAAATCTAGCTTACGAAATTATATTAGATATGCAATTATTGTTGGATTAACTTAGCATATAATGTGAAAAATCAAAGGAAAGGTATGGTAATTTCAACCAGTCATTATTTTTTAGTATTATAATCTTTACATTGTTCTTCAAATGTGATGATATATTAGTAGTCTATATAGTTAATTCACAAATCACACGATTCGTAAATTGTTTTTCGAAATGTCACAACTAATGTCATTATATAATTATCTATTAAATATTAATAAAGAGGAAGAGTAATCAATCAAATGAATTAAATCGTAACAGTTTAATAAAAAAACATAAAAATATACTCCAACTCATCTAACTCTCTCTCATTACTTTCTTTTATTTTTATATTTTTCTTATTTTATTTTACATATTTAAATATATTTTTAGAATTTTTTTACTACTTACATATAGATCAAAGAAAAGAAATAAAAATGTTATTTAAAAAATTTTTGCCGCAAGTAAAAAATATTTCTCTAAAAACGCACAACATGTGTACACTATTTCTTGTTTTTTAGTAAATAACATGCCTCGACTAAATCACTTATCCTTGACTACTTTTTTTTCTTTGTACTCTCTTCTAGGACTTTATGTGTACACTATTTCTTGTTTTTAACAAATCACATGTTCTCGACTAAATCACTTGTCTTTGGCTACTATTTTTCTTTCTACTCTCTTCTAGGTCTTTCCATTTCTCCATTCTCGTTCTTCCAGGTCCCAATGATCTTCACTCTGTTGGAATTCTGACCCCCAAATTTGTCTAAGGAGAAAGTATATTCTATATGTTACTTTTGATTTTACAATAGTTACATTTTGTGAAACAAATAAAATAGTAACACAATATATTATCGCAAAAACCCCAAATCATTGAATGTAAAAACCACGACCTACACCTATGTGGGATTTAACTTCACTTCATTAAAATCTGAGCCTCAACGAAAGATTACAAACATATGTAACCTAAGGAATTATGAACTCTAATTCCTAGCTAAGAAATTATAAATTGTAATTCCTAGTTACCAAAGACACCCCCCCCCTATGTATAAGTCTTCTACCATCCGTAAAGTTTCTCAAACTTGTTAGACGAATCCTACACATACACTTGATTGTAATCAAAATTCTTAATTACAATCTTACAAATTTTTCCTCACAAACTCGCGACACTCCCCAATAAATCTCAAAACTCTCTCAAACTCTTGATCATGTTTTAACCTTCTCTCTATGTAAGTACACAAAATTCTTCAATGAACTATTGCGATATTTATAGACTTTGAAACTATCCTACGTATTGTTAAACACAACTTAGTCTTCGTTGCTTTTAAAAAACTTCTTTAAATCGAACTTGACTCGAACACCTTCTCACATTAGGGCTCCTCCTTGCATTCTGCTTTGAAAGGAAAAACATCCACACAAATTAGCTTAACTGAATAAGAAAACTTTATTAATGACTAACTCCCGCTTCTACTTGGTTTCGACTACCTCTTCTACTTCAAATTTGCAAGTTCATGTGACAAGTTTTTGCTTTTCTACTTCTTTCAGGCTTTTGTCTCCTTTACTTCTGCTTCCTAGTTTGTCTAGTTTACCGATTTGATTAAGAAAATTATCTTGTCTGCGTAATCCTTTATAAAAAAAAACTATATGTACTGGTTGGTTGTCGAAAAAGAAATACTTCCACAACTTTATAACTTCTAATACGCGAGGTTGACATTCTCCTTATCCCGGTCGGATTCGGTCTGAAAAGTAGATGTTGGCGCAACCAGTTCCTTTCATCTGTTCCTCTATTTTTCAATTATCAAAATTTTTCTCGTTGTAACACACTCGATATCAGAGGGGGCGATGAAGTATTCGGAAAGGAGAAATTCTTTATACGAGGTGTGGACCTTTAATTATCACACTAACTTTCGGAGCTTTTTCCCCAATTGTTGCTGCAATTTTTGGGCATATATATGTTGGTTAATTGTTTTGATTTATCATTAATTTTTTTCTTTTAACCTTTTCGGTGTTTAAAACTTTTGATTAAGATTTATATATAGAGATGTGGATTATTTTCAAAGTTTTGATCTTTGATCGGGTTTGTGAATAGTAGTGATCAAAGGGGTAAAATAAGATAGTTGATTTTTTTCCTTTTTTTTTATGAAACTCGTTCTCGATTTCTGATGTTGAAGTTGAATAATTTAAATTTCTAAAATCAATCATTTTTTTGTTTTTATTCTTTAGTTTTATGTGTGAATATATGTAAATCAGTCCTCTACAACTAAAATCAAATAAGCGGGTAGCACTAAAATGATGATACACCTAAAACATTAATCTTATTACTTTATTATTATATCATGTTAAGAAAATTCTAAATCTTGTACCGGTAGTCTTTTTGTTAGGTGGATATATGAGTTCATTTTGTCATTTTCATCTCATAAAATTATTGAAGAGCTTCATTTCTTAATGGGAAAATATCCAAGTACCCCCTCAATCTATGCCCGAAATCCCATAGACACACTTATACTATACTAAGGTCCTATTACCCCCCTGAACTTATTTTATATGTAATTTTCTACCCCTTTTTAGCCTACGTGGCACTAGTTCGAAAAAAAAAGGTCAACCATCGTTGGGTCCACAAGATAGTGCCACGTAAGCTAAAAAGGGGTAAAAGATTATTAATAAAATAAGTTCAGGGGGGGTAGGGAATAGGACCTAGTAAAGTATAGTGTGTCTCAGAGATTTCGGGCATAGGTTGAGGGGGGGGGTATTGGGCATTATCCCTTTCTTAATGGTCAAATTAAGAATAGTAGAAGGAGACTATTAGAGAGTTCAATTTATATAAGCTTTCTGTTGAAGTGGCGTCAATATATGTTGTAGTGATGATACCTGTTGATTCCCAATTTTGTCCCTCCACGATTCGATTAATTTTAGGCTTCTTAACATTGAAACAATTGAAAATAATAGTTTTTAAAAATAAAAATACTCTCAAGATTATCTTCCAAACACTTTTTGCCATATTTTCATATGGATTATATATCTTTATAATAAAATATATAGATTTGTATAATTTATCTGTAACACTCGATATCCAAAATAGACCATAAACCATATTTTCAGAAAAATCTACAAGTGCAACCAACGAGGCCATGACGGATCGTAGACTGACCCACGGTCCGTCTTGCACATCTATCAATGGGGTCATAGAATATGGGTATTCCCCATCTTTTTAGATCAAATTATGATTTAGCTTCCGCATTCAGTTTATTATCATTAGTATGCTCATGATCATGCAAGCATGGTTATCTTGGGATCACTAGTGGTCCTGATTCAGTGTCTGCTTCTAAGGGGTAGCCCGGGGCGTGACATTATCAATTTGAATAAATACTTAGAAAATCATTTTACGAAAAACAGAGTTTCAATTAAGTACGCAACTTATTTTCTTTATAACTAGCAATTTAATTACGATCTTTCCTTTAATTGTTTTTATGTTGGTAAAGTTAAGAAGCTCGAATAATTAGTTGACTTTATAATCCAGTCATTTCCCTTTGAAACTCTCAAAAGGGACTTTTATTTAGTCCATATTTGGACCATCAGATAACCTTTAACCCAAAAATTTGGCCCAAATTCACTAAACACCTTTCACATTAAGAGACCCAAGACCCAATTTGGGATTTGAAAATTTCCAGATTCCCACATCGTTTTCTACTTTATTTTGACCCAGAGTTTGTGCAATATAAACTCCCTCACTCTCACTCTTAGGGGAGGAGTTTTTGGAGGCGAGAAAAAGAACACCCCACTAAGTTTTTGGGAGTTCTTATTTTCGTCACTGAAATTTTGTCGATTCACGACTATTTTGAGTCAGAGTGGTGTTGGAATTCGTCACGTCTAGGCTCGAGTTCCAGTCGCTGCATAGAACCAGGTAACATTCGTATTCCTTATTAATTTGATGTGATGTGTTGGGTTCAGTTTTTTTAGCTATTATGAATACATATTTTAGTTAGCTAAATAAAGGTGTTTAGAATTAACTTCATTGTTTAGCACTCTTTGTTAGTTTTAGATCTTTTCTCTTGTTTTGATCTCAATGCTCAAGAATGGAGGTTTATTTCAGCTTAACATTTTGTGAATTAGGTGGTGTTTAACTAATTACATCAAGTTGTGTTGTTTAGTCTTTTCCCTCGCTTTTTTCGTTTAAAGATCATTGTCGATAATCAATGTTTAATTATTTTGGAAATCCTTGATAGTATCCAGATTTAAGTACCGATATTTGTTCCTTGATTGTACTTTTTTTAAATTAGCTTGTCCTTCTTGTTTTACTTGAGAGATTTTCCTTGTGTGTCTTCCTTTAATTTTTCAAGCTGTAAAATATTTTCCTTGTATGTCTTCCTTTAATTATTGCAAGCTCTGAAATTGTATTTGATTGATCAAAAAAATATTCACTTTGCTTTCTTGAGTAGATTTGCTTATGATTCACTTGATTCCTGCAATCATCTGGAATGAGAGTCTGTGCTTTGGTGATGTATCTCGTTCCTTTCCTGGAATAACTAACTAGTCAGCATATGCATTTGTCATTATTAAAACATTCGATTATGAGGTTAACAAAATGTTGTGTTCACCTCTTTATGAGATTTTGTTTATGAATTATTAAATTGTCTTTTCCTCTCTTTTATGGCTTTTCTTAGTTATGACGTCGCAATTTCCATTTTCTTTTTTGAGTCTTTCTACTACTGTATTGTTCTTGCTTATTAAAATCAGTTATCAGCATTAGTTGAATTTCTCATAAATAACTCATTGCCTTTGTTTTCCTTTTCCTGAAGAGGGAACTTTTCCAGGATTTTACCCCTTATTGTGGCATTCATTTGATATTATATACACTTCATGCCTACATGTATTTTTAAAAGTATTCCATTACAATTGTAGATTTTATTCCTCTCTCAAATGCAAATCAATCGGGAAGTGGACAAAGAGGTTTTTTGAATTTAACTATGAGAGGGCAGTGAGAAGGTATTCCATTCCTCTCACTCTTTATTCTCACTCTATGAATTTCAAACAAATTTGATAAACATGTTTAATGTACACTAATATGCAGGTGAAATTTGTTTTTCTGAAAGCCATCACCCATTTGTACGTGGTATTACAGGCAGCAAAAATGTTTCAATGCCATTAGTCTAAAGGGTCTCTTTCAATGCTTTCTATTCACATTAACTTTCCAAGCTTATTCTCGAATTGTTCCTGTAATTTTTAGGTATACGTTGGTTAATTGTTATGATTTGCATTCAATTTTCTTTTACCCTTTTGTGTTTGAAAAGATATCTATTTTGCATTATTGTTAGATGCATTTAAAACTTTTGATTAATGTTTATATTTTGTGGATGATTTTCAAAATTTTAATCTTTGATTGGGTTTGCAAATACAGTGACCAAAGTAATCAAAGAAGATAGTTAATTTTTTCCATCTCTTTGTGAAACTAGATTCTAGTTTCCAATGTCAAAGTGGATTGGCTTAAATTTCTAAAATCATTATTTTCTTTTATTTTTTTAGTCTGAAACAAAAGGTTGGAATAAAATGTCATGTCCCACAAACTTTCGAATTCAAATGATTTTTTAGTATCACTATCATCTTCATAAAAAATCGAAAAAACATAACAAGTAGTTGACTCTCAGATTTTGAGGATCCCATAAGAGCGATACATAACCAATAATTAAGGAAAAAGGAGTCAAAACACTACAAACCTACATTTCGAGATATTCCAAATATAGGAAACTTCTTATCAAGCAAAGATCATATGAAAGCTTATATGATTATTCCAACAGAATATCGGGTAGATAAAATTGTTTGACATTGTTAAGATTAATGGGAAACCTTGTTGGTGCTTCATATTCTTCTTGAAAGTTGAAGAAGAATATGAAGCACCATCAAAGCTTCTCTTTAATCTTGACAGTATCAATGATTTAACCTACCTACCATTTTGTTGGTGAAATTAGATAAGCGTCCGTGTGTTCTTTCCTTGATAAGAAGCTTCCCAAACTTGAAATATTGATATGAATATATGTAGTGCTTTAAATCTCTTTTTCGTATAGGGGTCATTTTTCGTACTTTTTTGGTTTCTCAATGATCTGAGAGTTGATTTCGTGTTATGTTTTTTAGGGTTTTCGATGGAGATGGTATATAGTGATACTGAAGAATCACTTTAGCTCGAATGTTTATCAGACATGACATTTGAGAACCTCGAGGAAGGTTAAGCAAGAAAATTTTATATGAAGAATGTCTGAGATGTTGTTTATCAAGATTTTATTAGCTAACTCCCCGTTGTTGGAGAGAACGCTAATAGATCGATAGTTTCTTTATCAAGAATTTCGTGACACAAGATTATAATTTTTCATTGAAATATCAATTTTTTTCTTGTGCATTACCTAAAGAAAAAATTGTCTATATAGATTTAAGATGATCTCAATCTTTTGCTTAGAAGTTTATACTCAAACGGGAGAAAGAGTTGTTGATTTAGTATTATCAAAAGTGACTCTGCGCAACTACCAAGATGGGTAAAACGGTAATTTAGTAAAAGTTTCCATAAGTGATCTTTTGGTTCATTACATTATCCACCACTGAAACCATGTTCATCCTCAAACATAAGGAGGAAGAAGGAAGAATAGACAACATTATCAAAGCTCAGTTATGACCTGCCAGTCGATGTTCGTCTTTCCAAGTGAGTTTTTCCTTAAGACCATTTCATCAAGATTAGCTACTAAGAACTGAACTTTCGAATAAAATTTCTATCAATTCACAAAATAACCACTGAACTCAATCTAAACCGAAACACTCTGGACTATAACATAATCACCATGATGATTCTTTTTCCAGATAACCACAATCAAATTCTTAACAATACCACCTACCACCAGAAGTGAAATTGAACTAACCACCACATACTCATAATGCATAAATCATGATAGATTTTATTAAGATTCCTTTTCAAAATACAATCTTTTCACGAGTTTAAGTTATAAAAATTTGACTTTAGATATTGAGTACTCATTAAGGGAGAATCAAACTTATCTAAGCCATGGAACGAAATGATAAAGCAACTACCCAGCAAGCGATACACTTAAAATGTAGAACCTCTAACAACACTCTTAGACAATTATAACTCTTCATATCTCTTATATAAGTTGTCATAAGCAAAATCGTCCATGTAGAATCATTAGTATACTTTAATTATTTACTTCCGTTTCGAATAACAATTGAATACTTATTATACTTACTTTAGGTGATGCTTGAAATTTTGAACTTAGTTATATTGAATGGAAATTTGAATGATTAGGAAAGTATTTGATGTTTGATTTATTGTTCAATTATCACGAATGGATTGTAGTAAAATTTAAAAGGTGGTGTATGAAATAAACAATTTTTCTATATAAAAATGCAAATTTTTTTTACCACAGTAATCAGCAAAATGACCTAACTTCTTCAAAAAATTAATATTGTCTACGACAGCAACCGGAGAGAACCTAATTAGTTATTTAATAAATTATGTATGTATTCTGACCACAGTACTCGGAAAAATACTTAAATGACTATAAATAAGTTATATATGCCGACTAACTGTTGTTGGAAGATATATTAATTCTAATATTTAGTTACTTAAATACTATGACAATTGTAGTCGGGATATTTTTTAATTTATAGACTATTATTTTAATATTTTTGTGACTATTGTAGTCGGTCATTTAGATAGTTTAATGGTCAGGACTAGTTTTATATTTTCCGACCACCGTAATTGGCAAAGTCTAAATACTTTAGTAGGTAAATATTTTACGACATTCAATATGCTGACTATTCAAAAATAGTCCGAAAGTCATCGAAAAACTCCATTTTCTAGTACATTTTAACTATTTTGCTGGTCGGCAAACGATGAATTTCTAGTAGTTCGATAAAGCATAAAAGTTATTCGAACATAATAGGTCTCTTGAGACATTACTAATATCTTGTCTCTTCTCACATGAAAATTTTCATTCACACCCTTTTCACTTTATGGAGAATAATTTTAACTATTCGGGAAAGACTTGGTCTACTAGTTTAGTTTTTGTGTGCAACCAACGTCCAATTTTTAGTTACATTCTTGGTTTGAACTTGCAAAACATGCTGCCCAGAATTTTCAGCATCTTCATCATCAGATGTCTTCATTAGTTTGTGTCCTGACTCCATTAATTTTTGGCCTGGATTAACTCGTGGCGCATCAACCCCAACTCTTGACGTTTTCCCTCTATATTCAATAGTTGTTTGGACACCAATATTACTCGTAACACATCTATTGAGTGTGTATGTCTTGGCTCAGAAGTTACAACAACCAACTGTTGATCAACCTTTTTTTTCTCATTTAATATTTCTCTCGCATCACCTTGATACTTTTTACTATTGATAGTACCTTTTGAAGAAACTTCAATTGTATCATCAATTTGTTTGTTATTTTAGTTTCACATCAAACGACAATTACCTTTTTCATGATCTCGCTGCTTAAAATAATTAAAATAGAAAGGTAGATTATCATATACAATCTCCTGAAAAACGTCATTCAACATACCAAATTTTCCATCCTCAAATTGCAACCTTATATGATTTGGAAGCTTATCCATTGGATCATTATAACCTTGACCCTAGTTCTGCCCGGGCTTGGCTTGATTTGACTAATTGTATCTATAGCTATTGGCTTTCCATACGCCGATGCTATAGACAACAAAGACTTCTTTACAAACAAATATGGAGGGATAAGTTCGATAAAAAGACTCAAAACCACAACTAACTTCATTTTATCCTTAGGATTATATCCAATGGACCATGGAAAAACCCTACATGGTTCTCCTGTCCATGGAAAAACTCTCTAAAATGGACACCTTCGAGTTTTTAGTATTCACCATCCACCTCTCTCGATACATAGAACACAAGCCCAAACATATCGACTTTTCTTCTCAAATCTAGCATACGAGATTATATTAGATATGCAGTTATTGTTGGATTAACTTTGCATATAAATGTGAGAAATCAAAGGAAAGGTATGCTAATATCAACTAGTCATTATTTTATGATTTTATAATCTCTGTGTTATTCTTCAAATGTGATGATATATTAGTAGTTCGTATATTTGATTCACAAATCAGACGAGTCATAAATTGTTATTTTGAAATAGCACAAGTAATATTATTTTATAATTATCTATTAAATGTTGATGAAGAAGAAGAGTGATTCTGGCATTTAAGGGTGTAATCTAGTGATCAATCAAATGAATTTAATCATAACGGTTTAATAAAATAAAATAAAATAAAAACATACTCTACCTCATCTAACTCTCTTCTCATAACTTATTTTTATTTTTATTTTATATTTTTCTTATTTTTTTAAATATGTAAATATATTTTTAGAATTTTTTTCCTAATTTTGTATAGATCATATAAAATAAATAAAAATGTTATTTAAAAGTTCTGCTGCAACTAAAGTTAACTTTTCTAAAAACGCATAACATGTGTGTACTATTTCATGTTTTTCAGCAAATAATCCGTCCTCGACTAAATCACCTGTCCTTGACTACTTTTTTTTTAAATTTCTACTCTCTTCTAGGTGTTTTATATATACTATTTCTTGTTTGCAACAAATCACCTGTCGTTGACTTTTTTTTTCTTTCTACTATCTTCTAGGTCTTTCCATTTCTCCATTCTTATTCTTCCATGTCCCAGTAATCTTCACTCTGTTGTCCCTCAAATTTGCCTAAAGAACATGTATATTCTCTATGTTCTTTTGCATATTAGAGCAGTTACGTTTTGTAAAGAAAATAAAATAATGATAGAATATGGTATCGCTAAAAACCGCAACTCATAATGGGTAAAAAGCATGACCTACACCTCTGTAGTATTTAACTCCACTTCATAAACTCTGAGCCTCAACAAAAGATTACAAAGATATGTAACCTAAGGAATTATAAACTCTAATTCCTAGCTAAGAAATTATAATCTGTAATTCGTAGCTACCAAAGACAAACCCCCCCAGGTTCATGTCTTCTAACATCCATCAAATTTCTCAAACTTGTTGGACAAATCCTACACACACATGATAGTAATCAAAACTCTTAATTACATTCTTACATCGTTTTCCTCAAAAACTCGCAACACTCCCTAATAAATCTAAAAACTCTTTCAAACTCTTGATCGTGTTTTAATCTTCTCACTATGTAAGTGTACAAAATTCTTGAATGAACTATGTGTTGTTCATTATATTCCTAAGATACTTAAAAAAAATTTGAAGAACTTAATAATACACAACAAAGTTTAAGAATATTTTCATGACTAGAAAATTAAAAGTAGTAGAGAAACTAGATTAGAAACATATTAGAAAAAATATATGAAATATTTTTCTTAAAGAAGAATTGTTGTCAATCTGTAATTAAAGAATCTTACTGATTCTTACAAATTTTGCAGAAACATGAAGTTCCCACTAAATGCACAGTGTCTCCATAAAGAAATTATTCCCTTCTAGTATCCGAGGTTTGATTTGAAATATGTCCTCCCAGGATAAAATGATCTCAATCACCAGTGTATTGATACCCAAAATGCTAGTGTCAGTGAGACTCTCAATGGTAGTAAAGTACACTTAGAATACTAGATTTTGAAGTAGTAGAAGAAGTATAGAAATTCTATTATTAAAATGAGATCAAATCTCATTTTATAGAAACAAAGGGTAGTGCGAGAAGGTTCTTATTATGCCTTACCGAAAAGGTCACAAATCTTTGAAAAAGTCACAGTCTTTTGAAATGTCATCACCTTCCATAAAAGTCACAACTTTCCATAAAAGTCGCAATTTTTCATACAAGTCACAACTTTTCGTAAAAGTCACAACTTTTCATAAAATTCACAAATTTTTATTTAAGTCGCAAACTTCAAAAAATTTCACAACTATTCATAAAATTCGCACCTCTTCATTTTCCATTCACACATTTAAAACCCAAAAATCCCCGCATGAATGTGGAATGACTCTGAGACAAAGAAACGCACAAGTATGTGCACTTTACAAGCAAGAATCAATTGTATTAGGATAAGTAGGTTTCCCCTTGGAATTTTCGTAGTGAACATATGTCGGATATACTCGGTCAATCGGTAGATGCGATATCTTTGAACCGTCGAGGTTCGGTGTATACCTAGACAACCATATGTCACACAATTAACCCTTACCGTTTATGGTTCTTACGATTGTGTTCGTTTCAGCCATGAATATCTCTTGGTTTCATGAGTGTATAGAGAGATGGGATTTTGACAATCATGATCTTTGAAGTGGCTTACACTTCACACTCACATAGGTGATTTCTAATCGTTTCATCGCGTAAATACACTATTTGGTCAATTCTGCCAAACTTAGCAAATCATTAAAAACATTAAGCATTATTTACTCATTAACAATTCTTAATGTTGTATCGTTGTCCCTGAGCATTGTATTCATCATGAGAATGGATTGAGTTTGCTGACAATGATGAATTATCAGTCACAACTTTATTTTTCTCCTTGAATCTAGCTCTTGGATCTCGAGTCTGCTAGATAGAGATACTGGCATGCTGACTTGTCCTAAGCCGTAAGTCCATTCCCTTAGATGATCTTTAAACTTTCTCTCTAGTTAGGCCTTTTTATAAGTGGATCCGACACGTTATCCTTTGACTTTACATAGTCAATTCTGATAATTCCACTAGAGAGTAGTTTTTTAACGGTATCATGTTTATGTCCTATATGATGATACTTTCCGTTATACATCATGCTCCATGCCATACCTATTAAATCTTCACTATCAAAGTATATGCACACTAATGCCATTGGTTTGGGCCCAAAGAGATTATTTATCAAGAAATTTCGGAGTCATTCAACTTATTCACCGACCTTATCTTGAGCACCTAGCTCAAATATCATTATAGAGCTAGCGATACATGTTTATTTTGAAAAATTTCCAAGAGACTTCTCCTCTACCAAGAGTAAGTATATATCCACTTGTGGATTTTACTTCATTTGTTCGGTGATCAAATTTGCATCACTATATCCTTTTAATACTGTTGGATATTGTTATAATTCAAGGCATCACTTAAAGTATTGTTTAAGTACTCCAAAACTGTATTTATTGTCATCTAATGAGTTTGATTGAAATTACTTGTGACCGACTCATCTTACTAATAGCAAATGTTATACCTGATCGCGCACACTTCATGATGTACATCACACTTTCCACTACTCTAGCACAATACAATTGTGAATCACTTTCACTTCACTCTTCGGAAATGCAAAACTCACATTTATTGGAGACTTGACAATATTGACATCCAAATATTTGAACTGGTCAAGTACTTTTTCAATGAAATGAGACCGTGAAAATGCTAAACATTATGGAGTTCAAATGATTCTTATACATAAGATCGCATCAGCAACTCCCAAATTTTTCATTCCAAGCTTGATTTCAAGCATATGTTTAGTAGCATTTATGTCATTAGTGTATCTATTGATGATCAACATATCACAAATATACAAATAAACAATGACCTTGTGATTTGAATGTGAACACATTTATCAGTTCTATCATTCTTAAATCCATTTGCCCACATGGTTTGGTCAAATTTCTTATATCATTGTTTTGGGTGCTTGTTTTACTCCATAATGTGACTTATTTCTTTTATTCACCAGGAACCATAAAATCCTTGGGTTGTTTTATGTAAATTTATGTTGGGTATGTAGCAAGAATTGATGGGAAATAGAGGGAAGGAGAGGAATTTGAAAAGTTTAGAACTTGAAAGGTTGGGAACTTGAAAAGTCCTCTAATGCTTTATTGAAAAAGGCAATAGTCCCTCATCGGTAATGGAAATGAAAATAGGAGAGTTTAAATAAATAAACACTCCTATTAATTGTTAAAAGGGTTGGAAAGAGGGACACCCCTCGCGCCGTCGTCGTCGTCGCTCGCTCGATTCGGCTTCGGCTTCGGCTTCGGCTTCGGCTTTGGCAAATGATCGATCGAGAGATAATTTTAATTATTTATTAATTAATTTAAATGGCCAAAAATTATTTTCAATAAATTAGTTGATAACAGAATTTAACCGAAATGTTTTCAACTTTTTAGTTAACCCGACCCGACTCGGATTCGCGCGAGTGACCCGTTTTAAATTCCATTATATTCAAAATTTCCCGCCATGACTGTTCTGAAAGGTTGCAACTTTCAAGAACAGTCAATACCATTTGAAAGTTTGCAACCTTTCATTAATGGTCGTGTCAATTCTGAAAGGGTAGCAACCTTTCAGAATATATTATTCTTGCCTATAAATACCATTCAGTCTTTAGAATATTTTAAAAAATGAATTTTCTGATCTTCCTTCTTCATAAAAACACATATTTCTTCGTGTACTTTCCTGCTGTGGATTGATTCGCTGACGGTAGAGTTTTTGGTATCTATACTCTTCTAATTAAGATTATTTTACCCTGGCAGGTTATATTCCAAATCAAACCTCGGATACCAGAGGGGAATAATTTCCTTAAGGGGACACTGTGAATTCAGTGGACTTGATTTTCTTCCTGAATTTTTAAAAAGAGTATTCCAGATTAGTTTTACAGATTAAATTATCTTTTTTACAAATTAATTTATGTTCATCTTATTTACTGGTTCTAAAAATCTCAGTTACTTCGTGTTTCTGAATGATTTATTACAACCAGTAATTTCTGATTTTCTTAACACAGATTGGAAACAATTATTGACTGTTCCTGAAAGTTGGTCTGCAATTATATTTTATTGCTTACTTATATTGTATCAATTTTGTTTATCTGAAATGGAAAGCACTGGTGTTACAGTGGCTGTTGCTGCACCAACCCAAACTCTTGTATCACAAGCAGAGAAAACGGGTAAATTCACAGGTGTGAATTTCGAAGGATGGCAGCAACGATTATTTTTTTGGCTTACCACTCTTGGTCTGCAGAAATTTACAAGTGAAGATACTCCAGTACCTGCTGATGATATGCCAGACAGGGAAAAATTTATGATTGTTGAAGCATGGAAACAGACAGACTTCCTATGTAAAGGTTACATTTTGAGTGCTTTAGATGATGACTTATATAATGTCTATAGTGCAATAACAACTTCAAAAGAGTTGTAGAATGCACTTGAGAAGAAATATAAGACAGGAGATGCATGCTTGAAAAAATTTGTGGTCGCAAAGTTTTTAGACTATAAAATGGTAGATAGTAAAACTGTTGGATCACAAGTGCAAGAACTTCAACTTATTCTCCATGATCTGATTGCTGAAGATATGGTAGTAAATGAAGCTTTTCAAGTGGCTGCAATGATCAAGAAGTTGCCTCCTTCGTGGAATGATTTCAAGAATTATCTAAAGCATAAGCGTAAATAAATGAAGCTTGAAGATCTTGTGATTCGTCTCAAGATTGAGGAAGATAACAGAAATGCCAAAAAAAAGTCGCGTAAGAGTTCAACAATCATTGGAGTCAATATTGTTGAAGAAGCTCCTACCAAAGACAAAAAGAGAAAGAAGTCCAACGGACAGAAGTCAGAACAGGCCAAGAAGAAATTTAAAGGCAACTGTTATAATTGTGGCAAGACTGGTCATAGATCTTCTGATTGTCATGCTCTAAGAAAGGACAAAAACAAAGGCAAAGGCAAAAGTCAAGCAAACATCGTGGAAAAGATGGAAGATGCAGATGACTTGTGTGCAATGATATCAGAATGTAACTTAGTTGGAAATCCCAAGGAGTGGTTTCTCGACTCAGGTGCTACTAGACATATTTGCTCTGCAAAAGAAGCCTTTGCAACGTACACTCCTGCTGAGTACGATGAAGATTTATTCATGGGAAACACAGCTAACAACAAGGATTGCAGGAACTGGGAAAGTAATGTTGAAAATGACATCCGGCAAAGTGTTGACTTTAAACAATGTTTTACATGTCCCTACTATTAGGAAGAATTTAGTTTCTGCTGCACTACTCGTTAAGAACGGGTTAAGTGTGTCCTAGTTAGTGATAAAGCTGTAATAAGTAAGAATGAAATGTTTATAGGAAAGTGCTACCTCAATGAGGGTCTTTTCAAACTAAATGTAATGGTTATTGACAGTATTAATATAATTCTGCTTCTGTTTACTTATTGGAGTTAAGTGATTTATGGCATGCCTGTTTGGGACATGTAAATTACACAGCCTTGCGAAAATTGGTTAATCTAGAAGTATTGCCTGATTTTAAATGTGATAAGTCGAAATGTGAAATTTGTGTGGAAAGTAAGTTTGTTAAACATCCTTACATGTCTGTTGAAAGAAATTCTAAAACTTTAGACTTAATTCACACAGATATATGCGATATGAAGTCAACACCATCTCGTGGTGGGAAAAAAGTATTTTATAACTTTTATTGATGACTGCACTCGATTTTGTTATGTATATTTGCTTAATAGTAAGGATGAAGCAATTGATGCATTTAAGCAATACAAAAATGAAGTGGAAAACCAATTGAATCTAAAGATAAAAATGATTCGGAGTGATAGGGGTGGAGAATATGAATCTCCTTTTGCAGAGATATGTTTGAAATATGGTATTATTCATCAAACTACTGCACCTTATACACCACAGTCAAATGGTTTGGCAGAACGGAAGAACAGAACATTAAAGGAAATGATGAATGCCTTAATGATCAATTCTGGTTCACCGTGAAATATTTGGGGGGAAGCCATCCTTACAGCTAATAAAATACTCAATAGAGTACCCCATCGAAAAACACAATCAATTCCATATGAGTTGTGGAAAGTAAGAAACCCCAACTTGAAATATTTCAAAGTGTGGGGGTGTTTAGCCAAGGTAGAGGTTCCTTTACCTAAGAGGGTTAAAATTGGACCCAAAACAATAGATTGTGTTTTTATTGGGTATGCTGTGAATAGTAAAGCCTGTCGATTTTTGGTTCACAAATCTGATAATCCTGATATTCATGTTAATACAATAATTGAATCAGATAATGCAAAGTTTTTTGAAAACATTTATCCGTATAAAACTGAAAGTGAGTCAACAAGTGAAAGACCTTAACGACCACGAGAAGAATCAATGGAAAATATTCTAACTAGTGAGGAATCTAGGCGAAGTACTCGACAACGAAAATATGTTTCTTTCGGACCAGATTTTGTAGCACTATTGCTTGAAAATGAGCCTCAAACATTTAAAGCAGCTATGTCTTCGTCAGAGTCAACTTATTGGAAAGAAGCAGTCAATAGTGAGATTGAATCAATTTTAAGCAATCACACTTGGGAATTGACTGATCTTCCTCCAGGAAATAAACCTTTAGGATCAAAATGGATCTTTAAAAGGAAAATGAAACCTGATGGGACTATTGATAAATATAAGGCTAGACTGGTAGTCAAAGGGTACAGACAAAAGGAAGGTCTGGACTACTTTGACACATATTCTCCAGTAACAAGGATAACATCAATTAGGATGTTAATAGCACTAGCAGCAGTGCATGATCTTAAAATCCACCAAATGGATTTAAAAAGAGTGTTCCAGATTATGGTAAGTTTTACAGATTAAATTAATTTTTTTACAAATTAATTTCTGTTCATCTTATTTACTGGTTCTAAAAATCTCAGTTACTTCGTGTTTCTGAATGATTTATTACAACCAGTAATTTCTGATTTTCTTAACACAGATTGGCAACAATTTCTTCCTCCAACTTTTCGTTTAAGAGAAATTTTCACATTCATTTGATGAATTTTTGGAGGTCATATATCACAATCATAATATTGGCATCCTAATGGATACAATTCTAGTTACTGATGAGTATATATATCAACAAGATCAAAACCTTGTTTATTTTTTCCTAAAGTTTTTGACACAAAGTCTTGTTGTATATTTGTCAGTAGTTCTATCGACTTTCATTTTCCTTTTGAGGATTCACTTTGAACCCAAAATTTTATTTCCTGGAGGAAGATCAACCAACTTCCAATAGGATTGCTCAAGGTAACATCAATCTCACTATTGATACCACTTGTCCAAAAGGATGTGTCTACATAAGTCACAAGAAATGTTACAAAATCATATTCGAAGGAAGTATATGTCCCTTGACATTTACTACACCTCTGAATCTCTTTCTTAAGTAATTTCTCGTTTTTCTCTTTCCAAGGTCGTTTAGATCTTTCACTAGACTACTCAAGTCTAATTTTACAGTCCACGGTCTTAGGTTCTATTTCAATCCTTTTAGGAATCGGAACTTGGACTTTGGCTAGACACCCCCACACTTTGAAATATTTCAAGTTGGATTTCCTTCCTTTTCATTTCTCATATGGAATAGATTATGTCCTGAAAAAACAATTTTTTTTGTTGTTTCCTTTTGCAATAAGGATAGTTCCTCCACACAGGTTTTGTGGTAAACCCGAACTTCTACAAATGCATCCATCATTTCTTTCAATGTTTAATTTTTTTTCTTTAGATTGATGCAAATAGGGCTGTAGTTGATGGATAAATTCACTTTCCAAACATATTTCTGCACAAGGAGATTCATACTCTCCATTCTTATCACTTCTTATCTTTTTCCAAACTGATTTTCAACTTCGATATTATATTGTCTAGACATTTCTATTGCTTCATCCTTACCATTAAGCAGATAGACAATCTTCTTTTTTTTAAATACAATTGTCAATTAAAGTAACGAGATACTTTTTCCCACTACGAGAAGGTATTGACTTCATATCACAAATGTCAGTGTAAATCAATTTGAAGGGATTAAAATTCCTTTCAACATATTTATAAGAATGCTCAGCATACTTAGATACCACATAAACTTGACATTTTTATTTGTTGCACTCAAAGTTAGACAAAACTTCTATGTTGATCAGTTTTTCTTACAAGGTTTTGTAATTGACATGCCCCAAGTGTTCATGTCACAAACAAAACATTCAGTTTGAAAAGCTCTTTGCGAGGTAGATTTTTCTTCACTAATTTTTTGTTCCTATTTTTTACAATTTTGTATGATATAAATATTGTTTAGAGTCATCAACTTGTTAAATGTCCTTTTCAGAAGGACCTTTTTCCATAACTTTGAATATGATTGTTATAAACTACCCATGAACAAAGTTTCATCGGGTTAAATAAAGGCAATATAGTCCAAATGTTACTTTTACAAAAACATAACAAATGACTATTCACCAATATTTATGTCTATGCAAATACATTTAATATAATAAACATATATTTTCATGAAAAATCACAACATTTTAAGCGACACTTTCCTCATAAAAGAACACGATTATTTTAAACAAGTATATATATAATTTGGCTGTTTCATACTAGTCACACTATATACTAATAATACAGAAACTCTAACATAATACAAAAGTATCCTTGAATTTCATATCTTTTGCCCCAAAGTTAAATTAGACACCAAGTCTAATCATAAGCAAAGAACCCCCACAATTTAAATGTGATATCAAAATTATTTTTCAAGTATTTGAAAATAAATTTTTTCACATATTTTTCCATAGTCAAAATTTCATTAGTAGTATGAAATCTCTTTTGAAAATATTATTGTACGAAAGAATTATAGAATTTCAATTCTCTTTGACAAACTTTACATAGTGTCAAAGTTCATTCCATAGAGGCACAAACACATTAACTCTAAGTCGCTGGTCTTTCTCGTCGATCACAAATAGACATACTACTTAGAATTTAGAATACTAACAATAAAGACAAAATTTTCTACATTTTTTTCTATTTAACAATGAAGTTTATAGAACATAAAAAGTACAACACTGACTTATCATATGAAGTTTTCATATTCTTCAAAGCAATTGCAAAGTCCAATTTATTCAGAGTAGAAAACAACAAAAGTTTTTTATTCTACAACAATCAGACACAATCAAATTGACAGTGAGTACAAAACTACAAAGATTTTTTTTAATTCCAAACAGAATAAAACATATTCTTAGATTATCACATAGAAATGTTTTTTTTTCATTTCAAATAGTCTTCAAACTATAACATTTTGACATACTATTTTATCAAACAAAAATATCCATGTCTCACTCTGCAAACTAGTGAATAAAGGCAACACTATTTGCCAAGGAATATTCATTCGAAAATCATACGATTTGCTTAACTTTTTCCAAAGGCATGCATGATAAATATAAATATTGTTAACCTTTAGAAACTTTTTTCCTCCTTAAATGAATAATAAGAAGGTTACATCTTTAATCGGAATATCAAAAAAAAATTATGTTACATTCTCACTTCAAAGTTTCTAAACAAAGCAATGAATTATGGAGAAGTAATGCATTTATCTTCTACTTCCATGATCAGATTCTCTCAATCGGTAGAGTACAAAAAATAATAATAGTATAATAATTTCCTTAAGATTATTTTTCATTTTATATTCCTAAAATACTTAAAACAAAACTTTGAAGAACTTAATAATCCACAACAAAGCTTAAGAATATTTTCATGACTATAAAATCAAAAGTAGTAGAGAAACTAGATCAGAAACGGATTAGAAAAAATATACAAAATATTTTTCTTAAATAAGAATTGTTGTCAATCTGTGTTTAGAGAATCTTACTGATTCCAACAAACTTTGTAGAAACACGAAGTTACCAAAGTTTAATGAACCAGTAACGAACAAAAGAACATAAATTAATTCACAAATCTAAAATTTGTAACACATACACAAATTTCGAAAAACAAAAAGTAGATCAAGACCACTGAATGCACAATGTCTCATGAAGGAAATTATTCCCCTCTAGTATCTGAGGTTTGATTTATAATATGTCCTCCTAGGATAGAATGATCTCAATCACCAGTGTATATCGAAAATGCTGGTGTCAGCGAGCCACTAAACGACAGTAAACTACACTTAGAATACTAGATTTAGAAATAGTAGAAGAAGTCAGAAATTCTATTATTAAAATGAGAGGAAATCTCTCAAGTTATCGAAACAAAGGGTAGTACGAAAAGGTTCTTATTGTGCCTTACCAGAAAGGTCATAAACCTTTGGAAAAGTCACAATCTTTCGGAAGGTCGTCATCTTTCATAAAAGCCACAACTTTTCATTAAAGGCGCAAATTTTCATAAAAGTCACAACTTTTCATTAAAGTCACAACCTTTCATAAAAGTCAAAACTATTCATAAAAGTCGCAACTCTTCATTTTCCATTAGTACATTTAAAAACCAAAAAAATTGAGGTATTTATAGAGTTTGATACTCTCCTAAGTCTTGTCAACACAACTTAGTCTTCGCCGCTTTAATTAAACTTCTTTAAACCAAACTTGACTCGAACTCCTTCTCACGTTAGGACTCCTTCTTCTACTTGGTTTCAACTTCCTCTTCTACTTCGAGTTCGGAATTTCACGTGGCAAGTTTCTACTTTTTACTTCTTTTAGACTTTTGTCTCCTTCTTTACTTTTACTTCCTAGTTTTTCTAGTTTTCCTAATTTATTACAAAAACTATTTTGCCTGCGTACTCCTTTATAAATGGAAACTTTATGCAATGGTTGTTTGTCGAAAAAGCAACACTTACATAGCTTTATAACTTTTAATTCGCGTGGTTGACGTTTCTCCTAATTCTAGTCAGATTCGGTCTCAAAAGAACATGTTGGAGCAACCGCCTTCTTTCATCTATTCCTCTAATTGTCAATTATCAAAATCTTTCTCGTTCTAATACACTCAAAATTAGAGGGGGCGAGGATGTATTCGGAAAGGACCAATTCTTTAGATGTTGTGTGTAACTTTAATTATTACTGTAAGTTTCGAAGCTTTTTATCCAATTGTTGCTGCAATTTTCGTGTATATATATGTTGGTTAATTGTTTTGATTTGCATTCAACTTTTCCTTTTACCCTTTTCGGTATATAAAACTTTTGGTTAAGATTTATATATAGAGATGTGGATGATTTTCAAAGTTTTCTATCTTTTATTGGGTTTGTGAATTGCAATGACAAAAGGGGTAAAAAGAAGATAGTTGATTTTGTTTCCTCTGTTTTTTTTAAGCTCCTTCTCGATTTCTAATGTTGAAGTGGACCGATTAAAATTTCTAAAATCAATATTTTTTTTTATTTTTTTATTTTCTTGTTTTATGTGTGAATATATGTAAATCAATCTTCTACAACTAAAATCAAATAAGGGGGAAACACTTAGAAGATGATATACCTAAAACATTAATTTTTTCACTTTATTGTCATATAATCTTAAGACAATTCTAAATATTGTTCCAGTAGTCTATTTGTTAGGTGGATATATGAGTTCATTTTGTCATTTTCATTTCCTAAGATTATTTAAGAGCTTGATTTCTTAATGGGTGAATTAAGAATAGTAGAAGGAAACTATTAGAGAGTTCGATTTATTTAGGCTTTCTATTGAAGTAGCGTCAATATATGTTATAATGATGATACCAGTTCACACCCAATTTTAAGGCTCCACGATTCGATAAATTTTTAAGCTTCACAAATATTAAACAATTGGAAATAATTGTTTTTGAAAATAAAAAATACTTTCAATATTATCTTCCAAACACTTTTTTGCCATTTTTTCATAAGGATTAGATATCTTTATACTTAAAATATATAGATTTATATAATTTTTCAATTTGAATAAATATTTAGAAAATCATTTTACCAAAAACAGAGTTTCAATTAAGTATACAACTTATTTTCTTTAAAACTGGCAATTTTATTAAGATCTTCCTTTTTGAAATAATTATTTTTATTTTGGTAAAGTTAAGAAGCTCGAGTAATTATTTGACTTTATAATCCATCTCATTTCCCTTTGAAACTCATTTAAGGGACTTTTATTTAGTCCATATTTGGACCATCATATAACCTTTAACCCAAAATTTTGGCCCAAATTCATTAAACCCATTTCACATAAGAGACCCAAGACCCAATTCGAGATTTGAAAATTTCCAGAGTCCCACATTGTTTTCCCCTTTATTTTTACCTAGAGTTTGTGCTATATAAACTCCCTCACTCTCACTCTTAGGGGAGGAGTTTTTGGAGGCGAGAAAAAGAACAGCCCACTAAGTTTTTTGGAGTTCTTATTTTCATCGCTGAAATTTTGTTGATTCGCGAATATTTTGAGTCAGAGTGGTGTTGGAATTCGTCAAGTCCAGGCTCGAGATCCAGTCGGTGCACAAAACCAAGTAACAGTCGTATTCCTTCCTCATTTGATGTGAAGTGTTGAGTTTAGTTTTTTTAGCGATTATGAATAAATATTTTAGTTCACTAAATAAAGGTGTTTAGATATAACTTCGTTAGTTTTAGATCTTGTCTCTTGTTTTGATCTCAATGATCAAGAATGGAGGTTTAATTTAGATTAACATTTTTGAATTAGGTGATGTTCAACTAATTACATCAAGTTGTGTTGTTTAGTCTTTTCACTCACTTTCTTTGTTTTAAAGATCATTGTCGATAATCAGTGTTCAAATTTTGTTTGAAATCCTTGATAGTATCCAAATTTAAATACCGATATTTCTTCCTTGATTGTACCTTAACTTAATTATCTTGTCCATCTTGTTTAACTAGAGAGATTTTCCTTGTGTGTCTTCCTTTAATATGTGCAAGTTGTGAAATATTTTCCTTGTGTGTCTCCTTTAATTCTTGCAAACTATGAAATTTGATTTGATTGATACAATATTCACTTTCCTGTCTTGATTAGATTTGCTCATGATTCACTTGATTCCTACAATCATCTGGATAGAGAGTCTGTGATTTGGTGATGTATCTCGTTCCTTTCCTACATCATTTGACTAGTCAGTATATGCATTATTAATTATTAAAACATTCGATTATGAGGTTAATACAATGTTGTGCTCACCTATTTATGAGATTTGGTATATGAGCTGTTACATTTTCTTTTCCTCTCTTTTATGGCTTTTCTTAGTTATGACGTCTCAATTTCCGCTATGTTTTTTGGGTCTTTCTACTACTGTGTTGTTTTTGCTTATTAAAATAAGTTTTCAGCATTTGTTGAGTTTCTCATAGATATCATCCTAAGACTCCCCAAGATGGGGAAAAAAGTAGGATTCTATAGGACATTTTCAAATTTAACCATTTGAATTCCTTAGTAACCCTAATTAATATGTCATTAAAGGTAAAAATATTTCGTGATACTCATAACTTTTAATGGTGCAGTGTAAAGCAAGAGTGATCAATAATGTAACGACCTGTTTAGTCGTTTTGAGCAGCAGATTTTAATTCTGGAAAAACTGGCTGGGACGACGGATGGAACGACGGACCGTCGTGGTCACGACGGCCCGTCGAGGAGGTGTCGTCCCATGGCACTTAGAATTTTGAAATTGGGTACTGAAAATCGACTCTCTGTAAATTGTGACGGACCTGCAGGACGTGCCGTCACATCCACGACGAACCGTCGTGAGTTCCGTTGCAAAACACTTCAACTTTTGAGAATTTGGTGCAAGAAACGAGTTTCTGACCGTCATGACGGAGGTGCAGGACGGACCGTCACAGGGGTGACGGGCCGTCGCAGACCACCTGGAATTTTGGAGGTTGCGACGGCCATCGTGACGGACCGTCGCAGGCACGACGGCCCGTCACAGGCTGCGCAATCCCAGGCAGTTTAGGATTTCTCCACACGTTTTAAGGGTCGTTTTTGACTATTCTTTCCTTAATTATAAAGATTGAGGGTTAACATTAATAAGTCTAATTACTTAGGGGTTAAAAGGGGTAACCTCAAGTTAATTAGTGGGGTTTATTTGTCCTTTTTCACACTTAATTATTTGGTAATTAGGGTAAAGGAAAGAGGGTTTTGAATAAAACAAAAGAGAAAGAACAAGAGAGAAAAAGAGAGAAACGAATTGAGGGAGATTGGACGAGAAGAAGAAAGCTTGGGAATTTGCTTGTGGATTCCAATTCTTCGGTGGAGGTAGGTTATGGTTTATATTACGATAATCGTAGTGAACTCTTAATAGTGAATATTATGTGTTGATAGTATTGTAAACCCTGCTATGTGCTTAAATTGTATGCTTGCATGATTTGATTTCGAAATTGTGATGAAATAACAAAGCATGATGAAGCTATTGAATCCCAAATCTTGAAAGAACCCTAATTTGCTTGATATATTATATAATAAGATTGATGATGCCTTAGTATGAAAGAAGGCTTGATAAATTATATAATGAGAATGAGGATGCCTTAGTGTAAAAGAAGGCTTGATGAATTAGGGGATCGGGTGCCACGTTCCGGTACCAGGATAGAATGAATATGAGGATCGGAGTGTCACGTTCCGACACCAGGATAGAATATGAGGATCGGGTGCCACGTTCCGGTACCAGGATAGAATGAATATGAGGATCGGAGTGTCACGTTCCGACACCAGGATAGAATATGAGGATCGGGTGCCACGTTCCGGTACCAGGATAGTATATGAGGATCGGAGTGCCACGTTCCGGCACCAGGATAGAAATAGAGGAGCGAAGTGTCACGTACCGACACAAGAGGAAGAAAGATAATGAATCTTGAAAGATAATGAATATACTCAATCTAATGAACTTAATTCCCAAATGAGTATAGTATTGAGGCTTGAGTCCTCATGTGTGAACTTGACGGTAATTGTTAATGATAAAGTAATTGTTGTTGCTACATGTTGAGTATTGTAGTTGATTTACATTATTATTGATATATATTGTTCCCTATTTTGAGTTAGCCGATGATATCTACTCAGTACGTGTGGTTGTACTGACCCCCTACTTTTATGTTTTCCTCTTTGTTATTTGTGTTATGCAGCAAACGTTCCGTCAACTTCAACACAACAGTAACTCGGGCCAGATTTCGTCATACCGGATCTCAGGGTGAGCTAACGCTTCTAGCTTGGACTGGATCTTCTTCTATGAGTCTTGATGCCTTGACTTCCGGCATGGACTAGTTCTTATGTATTTTAGCTTCTTAGACATTCTTAGACAGTTTTAGATTAGAAATTTGATCATAGATGTTCTTGTGATGATGACTTCCAGATTTTGGGAATATTAATAATAGTGAGTTGTTTTATTTATGAGTTTAAGTCTTCCGCATTATTTTCTGTTGATATTATATTGAATTGTTAAGGTTTAGATGGGTTGGTTCGCTCACATAGGAGGGTAAATGTGGGTGCCAGTCGCGTCCTCGAATTGGGTCGTGACAGACTTGGTATCAGAGCATTAGGTTCATTGGTCTCATCACACAAGAACAGGTCTAGTAGAGTCTTAAAGAACGGTAGGGGGACGCCTTTACTTTTCTTTGAGAGGCTATAAGACTTTAGGAAAATTCCATTCTTTCATTCTTTCTTTCGTGCTACTACTTGAGTCCAATTGGTATCTAGGTGATACAAATTGGTATCTGACCATCTTCATTCTATCTCGCAGATGGTTAGAACTAGAGCAACGACCGCACCAGCAGCAACTACGGCACGACAAGAAGCGTCTGAGCCAGCCACTGGGCTGTGGCTCGAGGGAGAACAACGGCAAGAGGCCGTGGAAGAGGTCGTGGGAGGACGCCCTCTAGAGGAAGAGGACGAGCCCCTAGCCCATCTGATACTAGGGCGGTGACTCCTCCACCGACTGAGGATGTAGTAAGAGAGGGTGAGGAAGGGGAAACCGAACAAGGGCAGAATGAGGAAATGCCACCCCAACCTACCCCAGAGATGATCAACCAAGTACTTGCTTATCTTAGCGGGTTGTCTGATCAGGGTCAAGCACCTCCAGTGGTTTCTGCACCAACACCTCCGGTTTCAGAGATACGACATGCGGCTACTATGGCTCCCCGCATGGATGCATCATTGGGAATAGGCACATTTCCACGACTGACTACTGGGCCTATTATGACAAATGATCAGCATGAACTTTTCAGTAAGTTCTTGAAATGGAAACCTCCAGTCTTCAAGGGTGCAGAATCTGAGGATGCTTATGATTTTCTGGTTGATTGTCATGAGCTACTACACAAGATGGGGATAGTAGAGAGGTTTGGTGTCGAGTTCGTGAGCTATCAGTTCCAAGGGAACGCCAAAATGTGGTGGCGTTCACATGTTGAGTGTCAACCAACAGAGGCACCACCTATGACTTGGGAATCATTCTCTACCCTATTTATGGAGAAATATATCCCAAGGACTTTGAGAGATAGAAAGAGGGATGAGTTCTTGAGTCTGGAGCAAGGTAGAATGACGGTTAATGCATACGAGGCTAAATTTCGCGCACTATCCAGATACGCCACCCAACTCTGTTTCAGTCCACAAGAACGGATCCGCCGTTTTGTGAAGGGGTTGAGGTCAGAGTTGCGGATTTCAGCCTTACAGATAGCGGCAACAGCAACATCCTTCCAAGAGGTGGTAGACTTTGTGATAGAGGTGGAAGGAGTGAAACCGGATGACTTCACCACAACGTCTACATCAAAGAGGTTTCGAAGGGGAGGTGATTTTAATGGTTCTCACTCTAGAGGACAGAGCTCCGGAGGTTACGCAAGTCGACCAATTCAGTCTTCACTACAGACTGTAGTTGGGGGTCCACCTCAGAATGGTCAACACTTCTCTGAGAGGCCGACGCGTGAACCCAGAGAATGTTATGGATGTGGAGAGATTGGACACATTAAGAGGTATTGTCCAAACCAGAGTTACAGAACCCCACTGGCTAGAGGTAGGGGTGGTAATGGTAGAGGTCGTTATTCTGGAGGGCGTGGTGGCCGAGGTAATGGTGGTCACCAGAACAGCAGAGGTGAAGGGCAAAACGGAGCCACTACTACACAACATGGTAGGGGCAACGGACAGACACATAATGGGGCTCATTGCTACGCTTTCCCTGGGAGATCTGAAGCGGAGGCGTCTGATGCTGTTATCACAGGTAATCTCTTGGTTTGTGATTGCATGGCATCTGTATTATTTGACCCTGGCTCCACGTTTTCATATGTATCTTCCTCATTTGCTAACGGTCTAAATTTACATTGTGAATTACTTGACATGCCTATTCGTGTTTCTACTCCGGTGGGTGAGTCTGTGATAGTCGAAAAAGTGTATAGGTCTTGTTTGGTGAATTTTGTGGGGAGCAACACTCATGTAGATTTGGTTATTTTAGAAATGGGTGACTTTGATGTAATTCTGGGTATGACTTGGCTTTCTCCGAACTTTGCGATTTTGGATTGTAATGCTAAAACGGTAACGTTAGCCAAGCCTGGGGCAGATCCGTTAGTGTGGGAGGGTGACTACACTCCCAATCCGGTGCGTATCATCTCCTTTATTCGTGCTCAGAAGATGGTTAGTAAGGGTTGTCTAGCTTTCTTGGCACATCTCAAGGATGACACTACTCAAGTACCTTCGATTGAGTCAGTTTCGGTAGTCCGTGAATTTTTGGATGTGTTCCCTGCAGATCTTCCCGGTATGCCACCGGATAGGGATATTGACTTCTGTATCGATCTTGAACCCGGTACTCGCCCCATTTCTATACCCCCGTATAGAATGGCTCCCGCTGAATTAAGAGAGTTAAAGGCACAACTTCAAGAGTTGTTGAGCAAAGGCTTCATTAGACCAAGTGCATCTCCTTGAGGTGCTCCGGTGCTATTTGTGAAGAAGAAGGATGGGAGTTTCCGAATGTGCATAGATTACCGACAGTTGAACAAAGTATCTATTAAGAACAAGTACCCCATTCCTCGCATTGATGACTTGTTCGATCAGTTACAAGGTGCTTGTGTCTTCTCAAAGATTGACTTGAGGTCCGGTTATCACCAATTGAAAATACGAGCAACGGATGTTCCAAAGACTGCTTTTCGAACTAGGTATGGGCATTATGAATTTGTGGTAATGTCATTTGGTCTTACGAATGCCCCTGCTGCCTTCATGAGCTTGATGAACGGGATTTTCAAGCCATACTTGGACCTCTTTGTGATTGTGTTTATTGATGATATACTGATATACTCCAAAAGTAAGAAAGAACATGAGGAGCATTTGAGAATGGTGTTAGAGTTGTTGAGAAAGAAAAAGCTTTATGCAAAATTCTCCAAGTGTGAGTTTTGGCTAGATTCAGTGTCCTTCTTGGGGCACGTGGTTTCTAAGGATGGAGTGATGGTGGATCCATCTAAGATTGAGACACTGAAGAACTGGGTAAGACCCACTAATGTGTCAGAAATAAGGAGTTTTGTGGGTTTAGCTAGCTACTACCGCCGAATCGTCAAGGGATTCTCTTCTATTGCTTCCCAATTGACGAACTTGACTAAGCAGAATATTCCATTTGTATGGTCAGATGAGTGTGAGGAAAGCTTCCAGAAGCTTAAGACGTTGTTGACTACCGCGCCTATCCTCACCTTGCCGGTAGAGGGCAAAAACTTCATTGTTTATTGTGATGCATCCTATTCTGGGTTGGGTGCAGTGCTAATGCAAGAGAAGAATGTGATTGCTTATGCTTCGAGGCAATTAAAGGTGCATGAACGTAACTATCCGACCCATGATTTGGAGTTAGCCGCGGTAGTATTTGCACTAAAGCAATGGAGACACTACTTGTATGGGGTTAAGTGTGAAGTCTACACGGACCATCGTAGCCTACAGTATGTATTCACTCAGAAAGACTTGAACTTGAGACAGAGGAGATGGATGGAACTACTGAAGGACTACGACATCACTATCTTGTATCATCCGGGGAAGGCGAATGTTGTGGCAGATGCTTTGAGTAGAAAGGCCGGAAGCATGGGAAGTCTAGCTCATTTGCAAGCTTCTAGACGCCCATTGGCTAGAGAAGTGCAGATTTTGGCTAATGACCTTATGAGGTTAGAAATAAACGAGAAGGGAGGATTGTTAGCTTGTGTAGAGGCAAAATCCTCTTTTCTTGATCAGATTAAGGGGAAACAGTTTGATGATGAGAAACTAAGGCGAATTCGAGATAAGGTGTTGCAAGGAGAGGCTAAGGAAGCAATAATCGATGGGGAAGGTGTTTTGAGGATTAAGGGAAGAGTATATGTACCCCGCATCGATGATTTGATCACCACTATTCTTACAGAAGCTCATAGTTCCGGATATTCTATACATCCTGGTGCAACCAAGATGTACCGCGACCTAAAGCAACACTTCTGGTGGAGTAGAATGAAGCGAGATATTGTTGAGTTTGTGGCCAAATGTCCAAATTGTCAACAAGTAAAGTATGAACACCAGAGGCCCGGAGGAACACTTCAGAGAATGCCCATTCCTGAATGGAAGTGGGAGAGAATTGCGATGGACTTCGTGGTTGGTCTTCCCAAGACATTGAGTAAGTATGACTCTATTTGGGTGATTGTTGATAGGTTAACTAAGTCCGCTCATTTCATTCCGGTCAAGGTGACCTACAATGCAGAAAAGTTAGCCAAGATCTACATCTTGGAGATCGTTCGGTTGCATGGAGTTCCACTCTCCATCATATCGGATAGAGGTACGCAGTTTACCTCTAAGTTTTGGAGGACACTACATGCTGAATTAGGTACTAGGTTGGACCTTAGCACTGCATTTCACCCTCAGACCGATGGTCAGTCTGAGCGAACGATTCAAGTGTTGGAGGATATGCTTCGTGCATGTGTTATAGAGTTTGGTGGCCATTGGGATAGCTTCTTACCGTTGGCAGAGTTTTCATACAATAATAGCTATCACTCCAGTATCGACATGGCTCCATTTGAAGCATTGTATGGGAGGAGGTGTAGATCTCCCATTGGGTGGTTTGATGCATTTGAAGTTAGACCTTGGGGGACTGATCTGTTGAGAGATTCTATGGAGAAGGTGAAAGCTATTCAAGAAAAGCTTTTGGCGGCTCAAAGTAGACAAAAGGAGTATGCAGACCGAAAGGTTAGAGACTTGGAGTTCATGGAAGGTGAACAAGTCTTGTTGAAGGTCTCACCCATGAAAGGGGTGATGCGGTTCGGAAAAAGGGGTAAGTTAAGTCCAAGGTATATTGGACCATTTGAAGTGCTTAAAAGAATAGGGGAGGTGGATTATGAATTAGCCTTGCCCCCAGGGCTGTCCGGAGTGCATCCGGTGTTTCATGTATCTATGTTGAAGAGATACCACGGAGATGGAAACTACATTATCCGTTGGGATTCAGTTTTGTTGGATGAGAACTTGACTTATGAAGAGGAACCGGTTGCTATTTTAGATAAAGAGGTTCGCAAGTTGAGGTCGAGAGAGATTGCATCCATCAAAGTGCAATGGAAGAATCGACCGGTTGAAGAGGCTACTTGGGAGAAGGAGGCAGATATGCAAGAAAAATACCCACATCTGTTTACAGATTCAGGTACACCTTTTCGCCATTGTTTTTCTTCTTTTGATCGTTCGGGGACGAACGATGGGTAAATTGGTATCTATTGTAACGACCTGTTTAGTCGTTTTGAGCAGCAGATTTTAATTCTGGAAAAACTGGCTGGGACGACGGATGGAACGACGGACCGTCGTGGTCACGACGGCCCGTCGAGGAGGTGTCGTCCCATGGCACTTAGAATTTTGAAATTGGGTACTGAAAATCGACTCTCTGTAAATTGTGACGGACCTACAGGACGTGCCGTCACATCCACGACGAACCGTCGTGAGTTCCGTTGCAAAACACTTCAACTTTTGAGAATTTGGTGCAAGAAACGAGTTTCTGACCGTCATGACGGAGGTGCAGGACGGACCGTCACAGGGGTGACGGGCCGTCGCAGACCACCTGGAATTTTGGAGGTTGCGACGGCCATCGTGACGGACCGTCGCAGGCACGAAGGCCCGTCACAGTCTGCGCAATCCCAGGCAGTTTAGGATTTCTCCACACGTTTTAAGGGTCGTTTTTGACTATTCTTTCCTTAATTATAAAGATTGAGGGTTAACATTAATAAGTCTAATTACTTAGGGGTTAAAAGGGGTAACCTCAAGTTAATTAGTGGGGTTTATTTGTCCTTTTTCACACTTAATTATTTGGTAATTAGGGTAAAGGAAAGAGGGTTTTGAATAAAACAAAAGAGAAAGAACAAGAGAGAAAAGGAGAGAAACGAATTGAGGGAGATTGGACGAGAAGAAGAAAGCTTGGGAATTTGCTTGTGGATTCCAATTCTTCGGTGGAGGTAGGTTATGGTTTATATTACGATAATCGTAGTGAACTCTTAATAGTGAATATTATCTGTTGATAGTATTGTAAACCCTGCTATGTGCTTAAATTGTATGCTTGCATGATTTGATTTCGAAATTGTGATGAAATAACAAAGCATGATGAAGCTATTGAATCCCAAATCTTGAAAGAACCCTAATTTGCTTGATATATTATATAATAAGATTGATTATGCCTTAGTATGAAAGAAGGCTTGATAAATTATATTATGAGAATGAGGATGCCTTAGTGTAAAAGAAGGCTTGATGAATTAGGGGATCGGGTGCCACGTTCCGGTACCAGGATAGAATGAATATGAGGATCGGATTGTCACGTTCCGACACCAGGATAGAATATGAGGATCGGGTGCCACGTTCCGGTACCAGGATAGAATGAATATGAGGATCGGAGTGTCACGTTCCGACACCAGGATAGAATATGAGGATCGGGTGCCACGTTCCGGTACCAGGATAGTATATGAGGATCGGAGTGCCACGTTCCGGCACCAGGATAGAAATAGAGGAGCGGAGTGTCACGTACCGACACAAGAGGAAGAAAGATAATGAATCTTGAAAGATAATGAATATACTCAATCTAATGAACTTAATTCCCAAATGAGTATGGTATTGAGGCTTGAGTCCTCATGTGTGAACTTGACGGTAATTGTTAATGATAAAGTAATTGTTGTTGCTACATGTTGAGTATTGTAGTTGATTTACATTATTATTGATATATATTGTTCCCTATTTTGAGTTAGCCGATGATATCTACTCAGTACGTGTGGTTGTACTGACCCCCTACTTTTATGTTTTCCTCTTTGTTATTTGTGTTATGCAGCAAACGTTCCGTCAACTTCAACACAACAGTAACTCGGGCCAGATTTCGTCATACCGCATCTCAGGGTGAGCTAACGCTTCTAGCTTGGACTGGATCTTCTTCTATGAGTCTTGATGCCTTGACTTCCGGCATGGACTAGTTCTTATGTATTTTTAGCTTCTTAGACATTCTTAGACAGTTTTAGATTAGAAATTTGATCATAGATGTTCTTGTGATGATGACTTCCAGATTTTGGGAATATTAATAATAGTGAGTTGTTTTATTTATGAGTTTAAGTCTTCCGCATTATTTTCTGTTGATATTATATTGAATTGTTAAGGTTTAGATGGGTTGGTTCGCTCACATAGGAGGGTAAATGTGGGTGCCAGTCGCGTCCTCGAATTGGGTCGTGACAAATAATCACTGAAGAAATGTTTGTTTGAATAGAAATAAGAAATATTGGAATTGCAGCGTGGAGTGATACCTTAGCAATCATGTGCATCAGAAAGACGAATAAAGTCTAGAATAATATTGAAACACTTCTTAAAATATATGTATGAATGAAGTGATCGTACCAAAAAAGTGCAATAATAAGGGAGCTAATTCCTATAAAAGTTCCCTCTTCTTGAAAAAAAAGGAAAGCAAAGTCAAATAACTCATTGCCTTTGTTTTCCTTTTCTTGAAAAGGGAATTTTTCCAGGATTTGACCCATTATTGTGGCACTCATTTGATATTATATACACTTCATGTCTATAGGTATTTTGAAAAGTATTCCATTACAATTGTAAATTTTATTCCTCTCTCAAATGCATATCAATTGGGAAGTGGATAAAGAAGTTTTTAGAATCTAACTATGAGAGGGCTATGAGAAGGTATTCCATTCCTCTCACTCTTTATTTTCATGCTATGAATTTCAAAAAATTTGATAAACAAGTTTAATGTACACTAATATGTAGGTGAATATTTTTTTTCTGAAAGCCCCCACCCATTTGTACGTGGTATTACAGGCAGCAAAAATGCTTCAACGCCATTAGTATAAATGAACTCTCCCAATACTTTCTATTCATATTAACTTTCCAATCTTATTCTCGAATTGTTCCTGTGATTTTCAGATATACGTTGGTTAATTGTTATGATTTGCATTCAATTTTCTTTTACCTTTTTGGGTTTGAAACGATATCTATTTTGCATTATTGTTTGAGGTATTTAAAGCCTTTGATTAAGGTTTATATTTTGTGGATGATTTTCAAAATTTTAATCTTTGATTGGGTTTGCGAATACAGTGACCAAAGTAATCAAAGAAGACAGTTGTTTTTTTATCTCTTTGTGAAACTCGATTCTGGTTTCGGATGTTAAAGTGGATTGGCTTAAATTTCTAAAATCATTATTTTCTTTTATTTTTTTGTCTTAAACAAAAGGTATAAATAAAATGTCATGTCCAACAAACTTTCGAATTCAAATGATTTTTTAGTATCACTATCATCTTCATAAAAAATCGAAGAAACATAACAAGAAGTTGACTCTCAGATTTTGAGAATCCCATAAGAGAGATACATAACCAATAACTAAGGAAAAAAGAGTCAAAACACTACAAACCTACATTTTGAGATATTAAAAATATAGGAAACTTCTTACCAAGCAAAGAGCATATGAAAGTTTATATGAACAACAAAATATCGGGTAGATAAAATCCTTTTACATTGTTAGGATTAATGGGACACCTTGTTGATGCTTCATATTCTTCTTGAAAGTTGAAGAAGCATATGAAGCACCATCAAAGCCTCTCTTTAATCCTGATAGTATCAAATGATTTTACCTACCTAACATTTTGTTGGTGAAATCAGATAAGTGTTTGTGTGTTCTTTCGTTTATAAGAAGCTTCCCACACTTGAAATGTTTTGATATGAATGCATGTATTGCTTTAATCCTTTTTTTCTTACAGGGGTCATTTTCGTAATGTGAAAGTTTTTTCCTGAAAGCCCCCACCCATTTGTATATGGTATTGCAGGCAGCAAAAATGTTTCAATGCCATCATTCTAAAGGATCTCTCCCAATGCTTTCTATTCTTATTAACTTTCTAAGCTTATTCTCGAATTGTTCCTGTAATTATCAGGTATACGTTGGTTAATTTTAATGATTTGCATTCAATTTTCTTTTACCCTTTTGGGTTGAACGATATCTATTTTGCATTTTTGTTTGAGGTATTTAAAGCTTTTGATTGAGGTTTATATTGTGTGGATAATTTTCAAAATTTTGATCTTTGATTGGGTTTGTGAATACAGTGACCAAAGGGGTCAAAGAAGATAGTTGTTTTTTCCATCTCTTTGTGAAACTCGATTTTGGTTTTCGATGTTAAAGAGGATTTGCTTAAATTTCTAAAATCATTATTTTCTTGTATTTTTTAGTCTGAAACAAAAGGTAGGAATAAAATGTCATGTCCGACAAACTTTTGAATTCAAATGATTTTTTAGTATCAATATCATCTTCATAAAAAATCAAAGAAACATAACAAGAAGTTGACTCTAGGATTTTGAGGATTCTATAAGAGCGATAAATAACCAATAATTAAGGAAAAAAAGAGTCAAAACACTACAAATCTACATTTCGAGATATTCCAAATGTAGGAAACTTCTTATCAAGAAAAGAAAATATGAAACTTTATATGATTATACCAACAATATATCTGGTAGATAAAATCGTTTCACATTGTTAGGATTAATGAGAAACCTTGTTGGTGCTTCATATTCTTCTTCAAAGATGAAGAAGAATATGAAGCACCATCAAAGCTTATCTTTAATCCTGATAGTATCAAATGATTTTACCTACCTAACATTTTGTTGGTGAAATCAGATAAGCGTTCGTGTGTTCTTTCTTGATAAGAACCTTCCCAAACTTGAAATATTTCGATATGAATGTATGTAGTGCTTTAACTCTTTTGTATATTTCCTTTTAGGGGTCATTTTTTGTACTTTTTGGTTTCTCAATGATCTGAGAGTTGACTTCGTGTTTTTTTTTAGGTTTTCGATGAAGATGGTATATAGTGATACTGAAGAATCATTTGAACTCAAATGTTTATCGGACACGACATTTGATCACCTCGAGGAAGTTTAAGCAAAAAAAATTATATGAAGAATGTCTGAGATGCAGTTTATCAACCTCTTAATAGCCAACTCCTCGGTGTTGGAGAGAATGCTAATAGATCATAGTTTCTTGATCAAGAACGTCGTGGTACAAGATTAATTTTAAATTGAAATCTCAATTTTTCTCGTGTGCATCATCTAAAGAAAATATCGTCTATATAGATTTAAGATGATCTCAATCTTTTGCTTAGAAGTTTAAACTCAATAGGGAGAAAGAGATATTTATTTAGTATTATCAAAAGTGACTCTATGCAACTACCGAGATGGATAAAACGGTAATTTAGTAAAAGTTTCCAAAAGTGAGCTCTTCCTTAAGACCATTAATCAAGATTAGCTACTAAGAAGTGAACTTCCGAATAAAACTTTTATCAATTCACAGAATAACCACTGAACTCTAAATTGAAACACTCTGGACTATAACATAATCACTATGATGATTTTTTTTCCAGAAAACCACAATCAAATTCTGAAAAATACCACCTACCACCGAAGTGAAATTGAACTAACCACCACATACTCATAATGCATAAATCATGCTAGATTTTATTAAAATTCCCTTTCACAATACAATCTTTTCATGAGTTTAAGTTATAAAAATTTGACTTTTGATATTGAGTACTTATTAAGGCTGAATCAAACTTATATAACCCATATGAGGAAATGATAAAGTAAAAACCCAACAAGCGATACACTTAAAATGTAGAACCTCTAACAACACTCTTAGACAATTATAACTCTTCATATCTCTTATATAATTTGTCAGCATGCGTTAGTGACTTAATTATGAGTTTATTGCTGAAAAATCGCCCTTTGTTCAAGTGCTCTCTAAGTGCTAAATTTGTTAGTGTTGAATTGTATTAATTTTATTTTATTTTTTAAAAAAGGAGTAGAATGTGAGACTTGCCTATCATGTTTATTTTTTAGCTTGTTACTTTTCCTCCCCAGCTTATGCATATGCTAGTAATATCTGTAGGTTTCTTGTTGGCTCACCTTTTAGTTAATTCTCATAAAAAATATTGTTCATTATAATATTTTATGTAGTTAAGTGAAGTTTGACTTTGATCACTTTAGCGTATATAGCTAACTACCATGTTAATTAATTTAGTTGGAACGATCAGCATGTTCTTTAGTCATTTTTTTAGCTTTTTGTTTGGCCTTATATGATTTCATTTAATTATGTTATAAGTATATATGTCTCATTTCTTCCCTTAGCATAATTTAGTATGTTCTTTTTTACTGTCAGTTTTGGGTAGGTCGTATGCTAATGTTCCTTTCCCTTTTTATGCATGTAAAAACCGTCCGAGTTTGCCATGAACTCTTGCCTCCTCTATTGCATTTTGAGAGAGACATAAATTCTCAAATTCTCCATCGAATATCCCAACCTTAAAATTGACGAACAGATCCCCCAAATGTAGTGGATATGAAGTCAATTGAAGAGTTGAAGTCGTGTGGCCTAAAACAAGTTTTTCTTTTGTTTAGTGTTGTATTTTGTAAAAATTGGGCCTAATATATCTTCCGACAACAGTTAGTCGGCATATATAACTTATTTATAGTCATTTAAGTATTTTTCCGAGTACTGCGGTCAGAATACATACATAATTTATTAAATAACTAATTAGGTTCTCTCTGGTTGCTGTCGTAGACAATATTAATTTTTTGAAGAAGTTAGGTCATTTTACTGATTACTGTGGTAAAAAAATTGCATTTTTATATAGAAAAATTGTTTATTTCATACACCACCTTTTAAATTTTACTACAATCCGTTCGTGATAATTGAACAATAAAATCAAACATCAAATACTTTCTTAATCATTCAAATTTCCATTCAATATAACTAAGTTTAAAATTTCAAGCATCACCTAAAGTAAGTATAATAAGTATTCAATTGTTATTCAAAACGGAAGTAAATAGTTAAAGTATACTAATGATTCTACATGCACGACTTTGCTTATGACAACTTATATAAGATATATGAAGAGTTATAATTTTCTAAGAGTGTTGTTAGAAGTTCTACATTTTAAGTGTATCGCTTGTTGGGTGTTTACTTTATCATTTCCTTCCATGGCTTAGATAAGTTTGATTCTCCCTTAATGAGTACTCAATATCTAAAGTCAAATTTGTATAACTTAAACTCGTGAAAAGATTGTATTTTGAAAAGGAATCTTAGTAAAATCTATCATGATTTATGCATTATGAGTATGTGGTGGTTAGTTCAATTTGACTTCTGGTGGTAGGTGGTATTGTTCAGAATTTGATTGTGGTTATCTGGAAAAGGAATCATCATGGTGATTATGTTATAGCCCAGAGTGTTTCAGTTTAGATTGAGTTCAGTGGTTATTTTGTGAATTGATAGAAGTTTTATTCGAAAGTTCTGTTCTTGGTAGCTAATCTTGATGAAATGGTCTTAAGGAAAAGCTCACTTTGAAAGACGAACACTGACTGGTAGGTCATAACTGAGCTTTGATAATGTTGTCTATTCTTCCTTCTTCCTCCATATGTTTGAGGATGAACATGGTTTTAGTGGTGGATAATGTAATGAACCAAAAGGTCACTTATGGAAACTTTTACTAAATTACCGTTTTACCCATCTCGGTAGTTGCACAGAATCACTTTTGATAATACTAAATCAACATCTCTTTCTCCCGTTTGAGTTTAAACTTCTAAGCAAAAGATTGAGACCATCTTAAATCTATATAGACAATTTTTGCTTTAGGTAATGCACAAGAAAAAATTTGAGATTTCAATGAAAAATTATAATCTTGTGTCACGAAATTCTTGATCAAGAAACTATCGATCTATTAGCGTTCTCTCCAACACCAGGGAGTTAGCTAATAAAATCTTGATAAACAGCATCTCAGACATTCTTCATATAAAATTTTCTTGCTTAACCTTCCTCGGGGTTCTCAAATGTCATGTCTGATAAACATTTGAGTTAAAGTGATTCTTCAGTATCACTACATTCCATCTTCATCGAAAACCTTAAAAAACATAACACGAAATCAACTCTCAGATCATTGAGAAACCAAAAAAGTATGAAAAATGACCCCTATACAAAAAAAGAGAGTTAAAGCACTACATATATTCATATCAATATTTCAAGTTTGGGAAGCTTCTTATCAAGGAAAGAACACACGGACGCTTATCTAATTTCACCAACAAAATGGTAGGTAGGCAAAATCATTGATACTATCAGGATCAAAGAGAAGCTTTGATGGTGCTTCATTTTCTTCTTCAACTTTCAAGAAGAATATGAAGCACCAAAAAGGTTTCCCATTAAGCTTAACAATGTCAAATGATTTTATCTACCCGATATTTTGTCGGAATAATCATATAAACTTTCATATGATCTTTGCTTGATAAGAAGTTTCCTATATTTGGAATATCTCGAAATGTAGGTTTGTAGTGTTTTGACTCTTTTTTCCTTAATTATTGGATATGTATCGCTCTTATGGGATCCTCAAAATCTGAGAGTCAACTTCTTGTTATGTTTTTTCGATTTTTTATGAAGATGATAGTGATACTAAAAAATCATTTGAATTCGAAAGTTTATCGGACATGACATTTTATTCCTACGTTTTGTTTAAGACTAAAAAATAAAAGAAAATAATGATTTTAGAAATTTAAGCTAGTCCACTTTAACATTGGAAACCAGAATCGAGTTTCACAAAGAGATGGAAAAAAACAACTATCTTCTTTGATCACTTTGGTCACTGTATTCGCAAACCAATCAAAGATTAAAATTTTGAAAATCATCCACAAAATATAAACCTTAATCAAAAGTTTTAAATGCATCTTACAATAATGCAAAAAAGATATCTTTTCAAACTCAAAAGAGTAAAAGAAAATTGAATGCAAATCATAACAATTAACCAACGTATACCTGAAAATTACAGGAACAATTCGAGAATAAGCTTGGAAAGTTAATGTGAATAGAAAGCATTGAGAGAGATCCTTTAGACTAATGGTGTTGAAACATTTTTGTTGCCTGTAGTACCACATACAAATGGGTGATGGCTTTCAGAAAAACAAATTTCACCTGCATATTAGTGTACATTAAACATGTTTATCAAATTTGTTTGAAATTCATAGCATGAGAATAAAGAGTGAGAGGAATTGAATACCTTCTCATTGCCCTCTCATAGTTAATTTCTAAAAACCTCTTTGTCCACTTCCCGATTGATTTGCATTTGAGAGAGGAATAAAATCTACAATTGTAATGGAATACTTTTCAAAATACATGTAGGCATGAAGTGTATATAATATCAAATGAATGCCACAATAAGGGGTCAAATCCTGGAAAAGTTCCCTCTTCAGGAAAAGGAAAACAAAGGCAATGAGTTATTTATGAGAAATTCAACAAATGCTGATAACTGATTTTAATAAGCAAAAACAATACAGTAGTAGAAAAACTCAAAAAAGAAAATGGAAATTGAGACGTCATTACTAAGAAAAGCCATAAAAGAGAGGAAAAGACAATTTAATAACTCATAAACAAAATCTCATAAAGAGATGAACACAACATTGTGTTAACCTCATAATTGAATGTTTTAATAATGACAAATGCATATGCTAATTAATTAGTTATTGCATGAAAGGAACGAGATACATCACCAAAGCACAGACTCTCATTCTAGATGATTGCAGGAATCAAGTGAATCATGAGCAAATCTAATCAAGAAAGCAAAGTGAATATTTTTTTGATCAATCAAATACAATTTCAGAGCTTGCAATAATTAAAGGAAGACACACAAGGAAAATATTTTACAGCTTGCAAAATTAAAGGAACACACACAAGGAAAATATCTCAAGTAAAAAAAGAAGGACAAGTTAATTAAAAAAAAAGTACAATCAAGGAAAAAATATCGGTAGTTAAATCTGGATACTATCAAGGATTTCAAAAATAATTGAACATTGATTATCGACAATGATCTTTAAACGAAAAAAAAAAGCGAGGGAAAAGACTAAACAACACAACTTGATGTAACTAGTTAAACACCACCTAATTCACAAAATGTTAAGCTGAAATAAACCTCCATTCTTGAGCATTGAGATCAAAACAAGAGAAAAGATCTAAAACTAACAAAGAATGCTAAACAATGAAGTTAATTCCAAACACCTTTATTTAGTTAACTAAAATATGTATTCATAATAGCTAAAACAAAAACTAAACCCAACACATCACATCAAATGAATAAGGAATACGAATGTTACCTGGTTCTATGCAGCGACTGGAACTCAAGCATGGACGTGACGAATTCCAACACCACTCTGACTCAAAATAGTTGCGAAACAACAAAATTTCAGCGACGAAAATAAGAACTCCCAAAAACTTAGTGGGGTGTTCTTTTTCTCGCCTCCAAAAACTCCTCCTTTAAGAGTGAGATGAGGAAGTTTATATAGCACACACTCTGGTTCGAAATAAAGGGGAAAACGATGTGGGAATCTGGAAATTTTCAAATCCCGAATTGGGTCTTGGGTCTCTTAATTTGAAATGTGTTTAGTGAATTTGGGCCAAATTTTTGGGTTAAAGGTTATCTGATGGTCCAAATATGGACTAAATAAAAGTCCCTTATGAGAATTTCAAAGGGAAATGACTAGATTATAAAGTCAACTAATTATTCGAGCTTCTTAACTTTACCAACATAAAAATAATTATTTCAAAAGGAAAGATCGTAATTTAATTGCTAGTTATAAAGAAAATAAGTTGCGTACTTAATTGAAACTCTGTTTTCCATTAAATGATTTTCTAACTATTTATTCAAATTAATAATGTCACGCCCCGGGCTACCCCTGAGAAGCAGACACCGAACCTAGGACCACTAGTGATCCCAAGATAACCATGCTTGCATGATCATAAGCATACTAATGATAATAAACTGAATGCGGAGCTAAATCATAATTTAAACTAAAAAGATGGGGAATACCCATATTTTATAAGTGAGTAAATGATATCAATGAGTTTAATACAAAGAAGTTATTAACTCAATACTAAGCTAAAACAAACTATCTCTTATAATATCCTCTAAACTGGACTAGAAATACTGGGACAAGCACCGGCTAAATCTAGAAAAAACTGAAACTAAATGACTGATAAAGAAGCTCATGACTATTGTCCTCAGATAATGACTCACCACTTAATCTACTTAAATGGAGATTGGAAAATCGATCTATGCATGATCTGAATGCTGAGAACCTGAATCTACATCACGAGAAGATGTGGCACACGTATGCATCAGTATTTGAAAATAATGAGCATGTAGAATAAAGTAAAGCTGAAACAAAACATAACTGAACAAGCTCAAAAGCAAGTATAATAATTTGAACATAATATACTGAATTCTGAGCTAACTGAATGTAATGTCCAATTTATAACATGCTGAAACTGAATAATGAATATACTGATAAATGGTCAATGCAAGAGATCCTGATTGAACTGTGGGAGCTACTAATAACTGATAATAAAACCACATGATCTAAATGTGGATTCTAATGTATACGCACCATCGAGAGGACCCAATATACCCTGCCATAGGTATAAAGGCATGCTGGCGTGATCACGAAACTGATTGCCCATATATATGACTTACAACCTACTTGGCTAGTAGTTCTAGGACTATTAGGTACGCTGAACCCTAGTCCAACTCGGTATTATGCTACTCCCTATGGGTGAAAGGAGCCCACCAGTGAAATCCCACATATTTGGTGATTAAATTCACGGAGAAACACTTGGATTTTGTGGCTAGAACTGCTGGAAACTTGTTGCGTTCTTAAACTAGGGTTCTTGACCTTCTTCTCCTCTCTTGCTTCTAATTTTCTAACTTCTGATTTATGATTTTGACTTACGTAAGTTCTTGTTATGCTTCTAGGCATAAAATGACTAAAATCTGATGATTTAGGGTAAAAACGAAGTATCTTAGGTTTGAATGAAGTGGAAAAAGATAAAAAGACCCCTGGGTAAGTTGTTGTCGGACCAAACGACGATAAGGAAAGACGGTACGTCGTTCAATCGACCGTCTGTCGTTTGTCCGTAGATTGGGTCTGTTCGATAGGTCTTTACTAAAACAAGGATAATGTTCTACTCGGAGATTTGATTTTATCAACGTCGGTGGCTATGAAAGATAACTCAATTATATATATGTGGGTAGGTCATAGGACACCTAATTCATTTTGGGCGAAAATTTATGACCATTTGAAGTTAACCCAACTGCATTTCCCCCTTAACTGTCTGCTAACTCCCACCTATGGTCAGACAAACGGACCATGGGTCCACCTACGGACCGTGCTGGTTATCCGTGGCTCTTCTCAAAGAGTGGGTGAATAGGGTGTTAATCGACGGTCATGGACTACAGACTGTAGTCTGACTTACAGACCGTAGGTCTGCCCGCCGATATGACTTAATTAAATTCTCCTGGGTTGATATTTTGGGGGTTTCTGACCCCATTGATGGATGTGCAAGACGGACCGTGGGTTGGTCTACGATCCGTCATGGCCCCGTTGGTTGCACTTGTAGATTTTTCTGAAAATATGGTTTATAGTCTGTTTTGGATATCGAGTGTTATAGATAAATTATACAAATATATATATTTTATGTATAAAGAAATATAATCCATATGAAAATATGGCAAAAAGTGTATGGAAGATAATCTTGAGAATATTTTTTATTTTCAAAAACTATTATTTTCAATTGTTCAATATTTAAGAAGCTTAAAAATTAATCGAATCGTGAAGGGTGAAAATTGGGAATCAACTGGTATCATCACTACAATATATATTGACGCCACTTCAACAGAAAGCTTAAATAAATCGAACTCTCTAATAGTCTCCTTCTACTATTCTTAAGTTGACCATTAAGAAATGAAGCTCTTCAATAATTTTATGAGATGAAAATGACAAAATGAACTCATATATCCACCTAACAAAAAGACTACCGGTACAAGATATAGAATTTTCTTAACATGATATAACAATAAAGTAATAAATTTAATGTTTTAGGTATATCATCTTTTTAGTGCTACCCCCTTATTTGATTTTAGTTGTAGCTGATTGATTTACATATATTCACACATAAAACTAAAGAATAAAAACAAAAAAATGATTGATTTTAGAAATTTAAATTATTCAACTTCAACATCAGAAATCGAGAACGAGTTTCACAAAAAAAAGGGAAAAAATCAACTATCTTATTTTACCCCTTTGATCACTACTATTCACAAACCCGATCAAAGATCAAAACTTTGAAAATAATCCACATCTCTATATATAAATCTTAATCAAAAGTTTTAAACACCGAAATGGGTAAAAGAAAAAAATTAATGAAAAATCAAAACAATTAACCAACATATATATGCCCAAAAATTGCAGCAACAATTGGGGAAAAAGCTCCGAAAGTTAGTGGGATAATTAAAGTTACACACCTCGTATAAAGAATTTCTCCTTTTCGAATACTTCATCGCCCCCTCTGATTTTGAGTGTGTTAGAACGAGAAAAATTTTGATAATTGAAAAATAGAGGAACAGATGAAAGGAACTGGTTGCGCCAACATCTACTTTTAAGACCGAATCCGACCAGGATAAGGAGAATGTCAACCTCGTGTATTAGAAGTTATAAAGTTGTGAAAGTATTTCTTTTTCGACAACCAACCAGTACATAAAGTTTTCTTTTATAAAGGATTACGCAGACAAGATAATTTTCTTAATCAAATCGGTAAACTAGACAAACTAGGAAGCAGAAGTAAAGGTGACAAAAGCCTGAAAGAAGTAGAAAAGCAAAAACATGTCACGTGAACTTGCAAATTTGAAGTAGAAGAGGTGGTCGAAACCAAGTAGAAGCGGGAGTTATTCATTAATAAAGTTTTCTTATTCAATTAAGCTAAACTGTGTGGAAGTTTTTCCTTTCAAAGAAGAATGCAAGGAGGATCCCTAACGTGAGAAGGAGTTCGAGTCAAGTTCGATTTAAAGAATTTTTTAAAGCAGCGAAGACTAAGTTGTGTTTAACAATACGTAGGATAGTTTCAAAGTCTATAAATATCGCAATAGTTCATTGAAGAATTTTGTGCACTTACATAGAGAGAAGGTTAAAATATGATCAAGAGTTTGAGAGAGTTTTGAGATTTATTGGGGAGTGTCGCGAGTTTGTGAGGAAAAATATGTAAGATTGTAATTAAGAATTTTGATTACAATCAAGTGTATGTGTAGGATTCGTCTAACAAGTTTGAGAAACTTTACGGATGGTAGAAGACTTATACATGGGGGGTTGTGTCTTTGGTAACTAGGAATTACAGTTTATAATTTCTTAGCTAGGAATTAGAGTTCATAATTCCTTAGGTTACATATGTTTGTAATCTTTCGTTGAGGCTCAGATTTTAATGAAGAGAAGTTAAATCCTACATAGGTGTAGGTCGTGGTTTTTACATTCTATGATTTGGGGTTTTTGCGATAATATATTGTGTTACTGTTTTATTTGTTTTACAAAATGTAACTACTGTAATATCCAAAGTAACATATAGAATATACTTGCTCCTTAGACAAATTTGGGGGTCAGAATTCCAACAGAGTAAAGATCATTGGGACCTGGAAGAACGAGAATGGAGAAATGGAAAGACCTAGAAGAGAGTAGAAAGAAAAAAAGTAGCCAAAGACAAGTGATTTAGTCGAGAACATGTGATTTGTTAAAAACAAGAAATAGTGTACACATAAAGTCCTAGAAGAGAGTACAAAGAAAAAAAAGTAGTCAAGGATAAGTGATTTAGTCGAGGACATGTTATTTACTAAAAAACAAGAAATACTGTACACATGTTGTGCGTTTTTAGAGCACTATTTTTTACCTGCGGCAAAACTTTTTTAAATAACATTTTTATTTCTTTTCTATGATCTATATGTAAGTAGTAAAAAAATTCTAAAAATATATTTAAATATGTAAAATAAAATAAGAAAAATATAAAAATAAAAGAAAGTTATGAGAGAGAGTTAGATGAGGTGGAGTATATTTTTATGTTATTTTATTGGAAAAATGTACAAGTACCCCCTTAACCTATGCCCGAAATCTCAGAGACACACTTATACTATACTAAGGTCCTATTACCCTCCTGAACTTATTTTATAAGTTATTTTCTACCCCTTTTCGGCCTACGTGGCATTAATTTTAAAAATAAAAGTCAACCAGCATTGGACCTACAAGATAGTGCCACGTAGGCCGAAAAGGGGTTTAAAATTATTAATAAAATAAGTTAAGGGGGGTAATAGGACCTTAGTATAGTATAAGTGTGTCTCTGAGATTTCAGACATAGGTTGAGGGGGTACTTGTGCATTATCCCTATTTTATTAAACTGTTATGATTTAATTCATTTGATTGATTACTCTTCTTCTTTATTAATATTTAATGGATAATTATATAATGATATTAGTTGTGACAATTCAAAAAAACAATTTACGAATCATGTGATTTTTGTGAATTAACTATATAGACTACTAATATATCATCACATTTGAAGAATAATGCAAAGATTATAATACTATAAAATAATGACTGGTTTAAATTACCATACCTTTCCTTTGATTTTTCACATTTATATGCTAAGTTAATCCAACAATAATTGCATATCTAATATAATCTCGTAAGCTAAATTTGAGAAGAAAAGTCGATATGTTTGGGTTTGTATTATATGTATCGAGAGAGGTGGATGGTGAATACTAAAAATCCGAAGGTGTCTAGGGTAAAGAGTTTTTCCATGGACAGGAGAACCAATTAGGGTTTTTCCAGAGTCCATTGGATATAATCTAAGGAGACAACTATGTTAATTGTTGTTTTGATGCTTTTTATTGAACTTACTTCACCAGATTTGTTTGCAAAGAAGTCTTTGTTGTCTATAGCAATGACAGTTGGAAAGACAATAGTTATAGATAAAGCTACTAAAATAAGCCAACACCAAGCACAAATAGGGTCAAGGTTATACTTGATCTAACATAAAAATTCCAAATCGTATAAGATTGTAGGCACCGAGATCATGATGAAGATAATTATCGTTTAATCTTGAAAAGAAATTAAAATAACAAACAAAATTGATGATACAATTAATGTTGCTTCGAAAGGTACTATCAATAGTGAAAAGTATCAAGGTGATGCGAGAGAAATATTAAATGAAAAAAGGAAGGTTGATCAACAATTGGTTGTTGCCAATTCTGAGCAAAATCATACACACTCTCAATTGATGATGTTACAAGTAATATTGTTGTCCAAACAACTGAATATAAAAAAAAGCGTCAAGAGTTGGGGCTGATGCGCCGCGAGTTGGATAAGGCCAAACATTATTGAAGTCAGGACAAAAACTAATGGATACATCTGACAATGTTGAAGATGCTGAAAATTCTGGGAAGCATGTTTTGCAAGTTGAAACCAAGAATGTAACTAGAAATTTGACACAGACTACACATAAAAATTCAACTAGTAATTGAACCATTTCCCCGACTATTCAAACTAATTCTCCATGTAATTGAATAGGGTGTGAATGAAAATTTTCATGACAGTGAAAAATGACAAGATATTAGTAATGTCTCAAGAAACCTATTATGTTCTAATAACTTTGATGCTTTATGGAACTACTAGAAATTCGTCGTTTGCCGACCGCAAAAATAGTCTGAATATAGTCGGAAAATGCAATATTTCGATGACTTTCTGACTATTTTTGGGTAGTCGGCATATTGAACGTCGTAAAATATTTACCAGCTACAGTAGTCAGACTTTGCCAATTACCGTAGTCGGAAAATATTAAACTAGTCCTGACCATTAAACTATCTAAATGGACGACTACAGTAGTTGAAAAACTATTAAAATTCTCTAATAGTTTATGAATTAAAAAAATCCCAACTAAAGTTGTCGTAGTGTTTAAGTAATTAATTATTTAATTAATATATCTTCCTACTACAGTATAATCATTTAAGTATTTTTCTAAGTAGTGTAGTTGGAATAACTAATTTATTAAATAAATAACTAGGTACTCTTCGATTGCTGAAGTAGGCAATATTAAGTTTTTGAAGAAGTCAGGTCATTTTGCTTATTACTGTGGTAAAAAATTACATTTTTATATAGAAAAAATTGTTAACTTAATACACCACCTGTAAAATTGTACTACCAACCATTCGTAAAAGTTAAACAATAAAATCAAACATCAAATACATTCTAATCATTCAAAATTCAATTCAATATAACTAAGTTTAAAAGTTGAAGCATCACCTGAAACAAGTCTAATAAGTATTAAACTGTTATTCAAAACAGAAGTAAATAGCTAAAAACAAGTCTAAATCTCATAGAAAATGTTCAAACATACTAAATAAATTTCTTCCTAAGAGTGAGAAGTTGAATTACCAAACAACAATGGCAATAAATTAATTGAGGAAGGTTGTACTCCAAGTCCATAAATTTTACCTTTCTTCACATCTTCTGCCTTATTTTTTTTCTTCCTTATGCCACATTTATCCATATATATCATCATATAGCAGTTGTGTGGTGGAACCAGCCTAATTGTGTTTCACTCCGTTCATGCAAGACTCTTTCAAATGAATCAAATCACTAGAAAACTACTATTTATGCCTCATAACATATTAACCAAAACTTTTCTTTTGAGAACCAACAAAACAATTCAACCATAGGGCATAGCCATTTACAAATTAATAATGATCTCTTTAATAATTTGGGAACAAAATATCCGATAAGCAACTGAATAACAAATTTTGTTATCATTATATCCTATTGAAAGATTCTATGACAAGTTTAAATAGTGAATTTGACATAGATCCGCCCTCTTTAGTTGCTAAGGCAGTAGTTACAAAAATATAGCATCAACAAAAGAATTATGGCATTGAGGATCAGAAGCAACAGCAAAATCAAATGAAATGTGTTAGTGGAGTGCATCATAATGGAGATGAAATGTGTTAGTGGAGTGCATCAAAAGAGAATTGGAAATTGATTTACATATGAAGGCTCTATACTTGGATTTATAACCTTATCTATTACTTGTAAAAAAAATTATACTTGGGTTGTCTTTTCCTTAGAGTTCACAAATATCAAATTATAAATATAATCATTCCATGGTAGTCACTGATGTCCATACAGAGTAAGAAATGAAGAGCTAGCTAGTGCATGCAGCATAAGAATGTTGTCTTAGATATATCCAAGTCCATAATATTCATGTAAAAATAGTTTTTGACCTTCAAAAACTTTTAAGAACATCTTCTCTAAAAAAACAATAAGATAATCAGATTAGTTCTCGAGATCTTGATAGTATGATCTATCATAGTTGTGATAGTTGGTTTTCCTTGAATAGATCCTTCTGACAGTCTTCTACTTTGCAGCGAAGATTCCTTTGTATTTGCCCCCCTTTCTTAATACAACAATCAAGTCTAACACCTTTTGAATATTTGAGTCTTTGGTGCCCTCATGAAGTTAATATGTCTACTTTATTTCCAGACATATTTCCTTCACGGGATCACCAATGACAACTAAGTTTGTAAGCCTCAAATATTGTAAAGGTGTTGACTTGTTTGTTTTATTAAGAACGGGATAGAAATACAGAGAAATGTATTCTGCAAAGTAGAAAACTATCAAAAAGATTTATTCAAGGGAAACCAAATATCACAACTATGATGGATCACAATTACACTTATCATCACACAAAAGTCTATCCAGGAGAACAAATCATTGATTATTTGGTTCTTTTTCTTATGAAAAATAACTTCCAAGTTTTTCAAGGTTTAAAAGTATTTTTCATGAATATAGTTATTTAAGACGACATTCTTGTGTTGCACCAGTCAGCGCCTTATGAACTTAAGGTCACAAACATGTAATCTTCCTTTCTTCATCTTTATGGTCATCACTGACTGTCAAGGATGAACAGTCACTATTACTTGACAGTTTGTGAATTATGAGGAAAAGAAAACCCAAGTGTATAATTTATTCATATATAAATCAAATTTCAATTCTCCTCCAAAGATTTATCAAACAAATGTAGAGTTGCATTAATTTGATACTACTTGGATCTTATTTTTGGACTTATGTCTATGTAATTAGTTTTGAGAATTAAATACGAATTATATCTAAGTGAAAATATGAAACATTTATCAAAATATATGTAGAATGCAGCGATAGTACCAAATGTGTGCCACAATAATATTAAGGGGGCCATGTGCCACTATTAACTAGAAGTGGGATAGTAGAAGTAAGATGCCGTCCATAGTTTATTTGCTACTCAGTAGTCACACCATTTTCTACTTGCTAATTATATTGCTATAGTTTCGATATTGATTTTTAAAAATTATGTTTCAATTCATTATGAAACAGCTCAATACCAAATTTCCTTATTTTATTTCCTCTCCTATTTATTCTATTCCATAATTGAATGAAGGCAAATCATCATTTCATTTAAAATTGTGGCACCATCAATGATTAAAAATGTGTATTTTATGTACTTTTAAAGTTCATTAATGATCTTCATTGATTATGGTGTGGTTTTAAATCAAATGGTGAATTCTCTTTATTTAATTTCGAAATAGAAGAAAGAGGAGAGAAAATAAATTTGGAAAACCGAAAAAAAAAAAAGGAAATGATAAAAGCATTTGATTGAGGTTTTAAAAATGAAAAACTTGCCTAAGTCTCTCAGTCGGTGTTGACACTTCCAGAGGAGTAGGAGCTACATTATCGGCATCTTCTGATGTCGAAGCACCGACCAATAAGGATCACAAAATGTAATTTGTTGAACAACTTGTACTTGATCTCCGCAACCCTATTCTTCGTGAAAAGACTTCTCTAAAACTTTCAAAGGTTTATTCTTCTCATTTAGAGGCTTACCCATATATTTCGTTTACTTTCATATCATTTTATTATTTGTCTTGATTCATCGTGGCATGATTCTGTATAATTTCAATTCTTGAATATGGTGAAGTTAGGCAAAATTGAGGGTTTTGATGACTATTTAATGCTATTCACGCTAAGGTTGCATTACTAATTAATTAAAACAACTTCAGTATTCTACTTGATAAAACTGGACAAATGAAACTTTTTAACTCTAGCATCTCCGCTCCCTGGGAAATCATAAATATAATTTCTTCATATTGAGCAATTGTTCAATATGACGTCTTTTTCACTGTAAAAATACAACTTACTTAGTTTAGATACATTTAGCAAAATGAATTTGCACTAACATGGGTAGGAATGTAACGTTCTCATGTATATGTGAGAAAGATCATAGTTTAGCTATATCTATTATATGACTTCGAACAGTATTTATCATGTTTCAAACTTGTATCACGGTAGAATCAAACATTGATTCATACTGAACTACCAATTTACAGATAGTCTATGTGCCTATTGAAGATTTTTGTTATAATAAGTGCATAAGATCATTCCAAGAATCAAACTTATAATATCTAAACAACTTATCATCGAATGTGCTTTATATTTTGCCTCTACTCTGGCATAAACCCACATTTTGTATCAACATAAATATTCAGCATGGACCCAAGTCCCAACCTAATGTCATGTAGATTATGTCTTGCAATTGGATTCTCCTTGTCTATTCGTATAAGATCAAAATATTATCTATACAAATAACAAAAAAGAGGATAGTATGTGAATATCAACTTAATTGACAATAGATTAGTCTCTCTAATGAGTCTTTACTTTGATAAATGAAAATCCATTATTTACCAAAAAAATGAATAACATTTTCGTCAAACACACTTAATAAGGTAGTCGCATAATCATAGAGATATTTTGATGTCCTAACTTGACGTTGAAGTTGATGAAGACACCGAAATTGTAAGATCATGATGTACTTGAGATATTGTTCCACTGCGTTTGACACAATTTGTGTTAGAAAGAAGACAGTAGTAATTGCCTGCCAATCTTTTAGGCGCCTCTCCAACAACGTTCATTCTTTTGAAGTGATTTCTAAACAACATAGTGAAAAGTGTAAAAACCAAAAACCAAAACCAATACAATGCAGTATTAATAAGACCAAAAATGGAAAGATGAATTGCGAAGCCATGATTCTTTTTGTAGGCAAAGCAAACAACAATAACATTCATTCCAAGAGCTTCCCTATCAAACCTTATTGACGAGAGTTCCTCACATTTCCTATTATTAACAGTAGCGTTGAGTCATGAATTGTACTTCATCATTAGCTAATTCGAGAGATAAAACCTATCAGATTGTTTCTTTTTTGAAAATAACTCACAGATTTTAGTGCAAATTAACAACATATTAAAACATATAATAATACATGACAGAATTATAAGAGACAAAGACTGCAAAAATATTTGTTAAAAAACACTGCGAAAAGTATTACGTTCCTTTCAATCTCATTTAAAAGGAATTTTGATTTAAGTTTTCTTCTAACGACTAGAAGGTCCCTTTTTACTAAGTCAATTTTGTAGGTTTTTCTTATGAAATAAAAATGACAAAATGAACTCATATATCAACCCAACTAAAAGACTCTCTCCATAAAATATTTAGAAGCCTTAACAGGATACGCCAACAAAGTAATAAATAATGTTTTAGGTATATCATCTTCTCAGTATTAACCCCTTATTTGATTTTAATAATGTGTTAGCATATTGAGTTGCATATTCACATATAAGATTAAAAAATAAAAGAAAATATTGATATTAGAAATTATAAGTCAGTTCACTTTAAAGTGGAAACTAGAATCGAGTTTCACAAAGAAATGGAAAAAACAACTATCTTCTTAGACCCCTTTGGTCACTGCATTCTCAAACTCAATAAAAGACCACAGTATATAAACCTCAATCAAAAGCTTTAAAGACCTATGCAAAATAGATATTTGTGCAAACCCGAAAGGGTAAAAGAAAATGAAATGCAAATCAAAACAATTAACCAACATATACCTGGTAATTGCAAGAACAATTGGACAAGAAGCTTGGAAAGTTAATGTAAAAATAAAGCATTGAGAGAGTTACTTTAGACGAATAGTGTTACGTTTAGGCGTTTTTCCTACCTGCACATTAGTGTACAATAAATGTGTTTATAAAGTATGTTTGAACTTCATAGCATGAGAAAAAAGAATGAGAGGAATGGAATACCTTCTCATAGCTCCCTTGTAGTTAGATTCTAAAAACATCATTGTCAACTTCCGATTGATTTGTAATTGAGAGGAATAAAATCTACAATTGTGATGGAAACTTTTCTAAATGCCTGTAGGCACTAAGTGATAGTATCAAATGAGGTACCAATATAAGGGGGTCAAATCCTCAAAAATATCCCTCTTCTGGAAAAGAAAAATAAAGGTAATAAGATATTTGACTTTGTTTTCCTTTTTTTCAAGACGAGGGAAATTTTTGAGGAATTATCTCCCTTATTATTCTAGAGTTTATTCATTTCTTCAGAAGCACATGATTGCTTAGGTATCACTCCATGCTGCAATCCCAATATTTCTTATATCTGTTCAAACAGGAATTTCTTCAGTGATTATTGATTACCCTTGCTTCACACTGCACCATTAAAAGCTAGGAATATAAGTAAAAATTTCTACCTTTTACGGCAAGCTATTAAGGAAACATCTTAATGACGTATCAATTAGGGTTACTAAGGAATTCAAATTGTTAAAATTAAAAATTTCCTGTAGAGTCTCACTTTTTTTTGCGTTTCATCTTGTAGTCTTAGGATGATATTTATGAGAAATTCAACAAATGTTGATGAAAGTATAGTTGATTTTAATAAGCAAAAACAACACAAAGCAAAGTGTAAAATGCATAAACAATTAGTCAGCAGAAACAACACAGTAGTAGAAAGACCCAAAAAACAAAGTGAAAATTGAGACGTCATAACTAAGAAAAGCCATAAAACAGAGGAAAAGACAATGTTCGGCTTATATACGAAATCTCATAAAGTGGTGCACACAACATTAGGTTAACCTCATGATCGAAGGTTTTAATAATGACAAATGCATATACTGACTAGTTACTTGATCCAGGAAAGGAATGAGATACATCACCAAATCGCAGACTCTCCATCCACATGATTGCAGGAATCAAGTAAATCATGAGCAAATCTAGCAAAAAAGGAAAGTGAATATTTGATCAATCAGATCAAATTTCACAGTTTGCAAGAATTAAAGGAAGTCACACAAGGAATATATTTCACAGCTTGCACAAATTAAAGGAAGACACACAATGAAATCTCTCAAGTAAAACAAGAGGGACAAGATAATTAAAGCAAGGAAGAAATATCCGGCCAGCAGTCAAGATCACAATTTGAATAAGGTACTTAATCAAGATACTATCAAGGATTTCAAACAAATTTAAACACTGATTATCAACAACAATCTTTAAAATAAAAAAGCGAGTGAAAAGACTAAACAACACAACTTGATGTAATTAGTTAAACACCACATAATTCACAAAATGTTAAGCTAAAATAAACCTCCATTCTTGAGCATTGAGATCAAAACAAGAGACAAGATCTAAAACTAACAAAGAGTGCTAAACAACGAAGTTAAATCGAAACACCTTTATTTAATGAACTACAATAGGTATACATAATCGCTAAAAAAACTAAACCCAACACTTAACATCAAAAGAGGAAGGAATACGAGTGTTACCAGGTTCTGGGCAGCGACTAGAACTCAATCCTGAACGTGACGAATTCCAATCTCACTCCGACTCAAAATAGTCGCAAATTAAAAAAATTTCAATGACGAAAATTAGAACTCCCAAAAACTTAGTGGGGTGTTCTTTTTCACGGCTCCAAAAACTCCTGCCCGGAACAATAAGGGTGAGGGGGTTTATATAGGACAAACTTTAGGTCGAAATAAATGGGGAAAACGATGTGGGAATCTGGAAATTTTCAAATTCTTAATTGGGTATTGGGTCTCTTGATGTGAAATGGGTTTAAAGAATTTGGGCCAAAATTTTGGTTAAAGGTTATCTGATGGTCCAAATGTGGACTAAATAAAATCCTTGGAGAGAGTTTCAAAGGGAAATGAGATGGATTATAAAGTCAACTAATTACTCAAGCTTCTTAACTTTAACAACATCAAAATAATTATTTCAAAAGGAAAGAACTTATTATACCTCTGTTTTTTAGTAAATCAATTTACTAACTATTTCTTCAAATTGAAAAATTATATCAATCTATATATTTTAAGTAAAAGAAATATAATCCATATGAAAAAGTGGCAAAGAGTGTTTGGAAGATAATCTTGATAGTATTTTTTATTTTCAAAAACAATTATTTCCCAATGTTTAATATTTAAGAAGATTAATAATTAATCAAATCGTGGAGGGTCCAAATTGGGTGTCAACAGCCATCATCACTATAACATATATTAAGGCTACTTCAACAAAAACCGTAAATAAATCGTACTCTCTAATAGTATCCTTCTACTATTCTTAATTTACCCATTAAGAAATCGAGATCGTCAATAATTTTATGACAAAAAGAACAAAGATGATGAAATGAAAATGACAATTGAACTCATATATCCACCTAACAAAAATACTACCGGTACAAGATTCTGAATTGTCTTAACATGATATGACAATAAAGTAATAAAATTATTGTTTTAGGCATATCATCTACTTAGTGTTACCCCGTTATTTGATTTTAGTTGTAGCAGATTGATTTACATATATTCACACATAAAACTAAAAAATAAAAAAAATAAAAAATTTAGATATTTAAATCAGTCGACTTCAACATCAAAAAAAAAATCAACTATCTTCTTTTTACCCCTTTGGTCACTGCATTGCACAAACCCAATCAAAGATCAAAACTTTAAAAATCATCCATGTCTCTATGTATAACTCTTGATCAAATGTTTTAGATACCGAAAAGGGTAAAAGAAAAAATTGGATGCAAATCAAAACAATTAACCAACATGTATATGCCTGAAAATTGCATCAACAAGTGGAGAAAAAGCTCCGAAAGTTATAGTGATAATTAAACTTACACACCTCGTCTAAAGAATTTATCCTTTCTGAATACTTCCTCGCCCCCTCTGATTTTGAGTATATTTGAACGAGAAAGATTTTGATAATTGACAAATAGGGGAATAGATGAAAGGAATTGGTTTATCCAACATGTACCTTTTAGACCGAATCCGAGTGGGATAAGGAGAAAATCAACAACCGAATTAGATGTTATAAAGTTGTGGAAGTATTACTTTTTTGACAAGAAACTAGAACAGAAAATTTCCTTTTATAAATGAGTACACAGACAACATAGTTTTCTTAATCAAATAGGAAAACTAGACAAACAAGAAAGCTGAAGTAAACAACGAGACAAGAACCTGAAAGAAGTAGAAAAGTAGAAACTTGCCTCGTGAACTTAAAAAATCGAAGTAGAAAAGGAAATTGAAACCAAGTAGGAGAGGGAGTTAGTGATTTATAAAGTTTTCTTACTCTGTTAAGGTAAACTGCGTCAAAGTTTTTCCTTTCAAAGCAGAATGCAAGAAGGAGTCCTAACGTGAGAAGAAGTTCGAGTCAAGTTCAATTTAAAGAAGTTTTTTTTAAAGCGACGAAGACTAAGTTGTGTTGAACAATACTTAGGAGAGTTTTAAAGTCTATAAATATTGCAATAGTTCATGGAAGAATTTTACGCACTTACATAGAGAGAAGATCAAAACAAGATCAATAGTTTGAGATTTATTGGGGAGTGTTGCGAGTTGTGAGGAAAAATTTGTAATATTGTAATTAAGAGTTTTATTACAATCCAGTGTGTCTGTAGGATTCGTCTAAGAAGTTTGAGAAACTTGACGGACGGTAGAAGACTTAAACCTGGATTTTTTTGTCTTGGATAGCTAAGAATTATAGTTCGTAATTCCTTAGGTTACATAGGTTTGTGATATTTTGTTGAGAATCATAGTTTAATGAAGTGTTGGGGTTTTTTGTGATAAAATATCATGTCATTATTTTATTTGCTTTACAAAACATAATTGATGTAATCTGCAAATAAACATATAGAATATACTTGTTCCTTAGGAATACTTGGGGCCAGAATTTCAAGAGAGTGAAGATTACTGGGCCATGGAAGAATGAGAATGCAGAAATGGAAAGACCTAGAGGAGAGTAGAAAGAAAAAAAGTAGTCAAGGATAGGTAATTTAGTCGAGGACATGTGATTTGTCAAAAACAAGAAATAGTGTACACATTAAAGGCCTAGAAGAGACTAGAAAGAAAAAAAGTAGTCGATGATAGGTTATTTAGTCGAGGACAGGTTATTTGTAGAAAAACAAGAAATAGTGTACACATGTGGTGCGTTTTTAGAAAAAGTATTTTTTACTTGCAGCAAAACTTTATTAAATAAGATTTTTATTTCTTTTATATGATCTATACGTAAGTAGGAAAATTCTTAAATTATTTATTTACATATTTAAAACAAAACAAGAAAAATATTTAAAAAAATAAAAAAAATTATGACCAGAGAGTTAGATGAGGTGAAGTAGATTTTTATTTTATTTTATTAAACCTTCATGATTTAATTCATTTGATTGATCACTAGATTACAACATTAAATGCTAGTAAACTCTTCTTCTTTATCAACATTAATGCATAATCATATAATGTTATTGAATGTAAATCAAAACAATTAACCAACATATATATGCCTGAAAATTGCAGCAACAATTGAACTTACACACCTCATGTAAAGTATTGCTCCTTTCCGTATACTTCCTCTCCCCCTCTGATTTTGAGTGTGTTTGAAAGACAAAGATTTTGATTATTGACAAATAGAGGATTAGATGAAAGGAACCGGTTGCGCCAACATGTACTTTTCAGACCGAATCCTAGTGGGGTAAGGAAATCATCAACCACCGAATTAGAAATTATAAAGTTGTGGAAGTATTGTTTTTTTACAAGAAACTTGAAAAGAAAATTTCCTTTTATAAAGGAGTACACAGGCAAGATAGTTTTCTTAATCAAATAGCAAAACTAGACAAACAAGGAAGCTGAAGTAAAGAAGGATACAAAAGCCTGAAAGAAGTAGAAAAGCAGAAACTTGCCATGTGAACTTAAAACTTCGAATTATAAAAGGAAGTCGAAACCAAGTAGAAGAAGGAGTTAGTTATTAATAAAGTTTTCTTATTAATTTAAGGTAAACTGCGTCGAAGTTTTTCCTTTCAAAGCAGAATCCAAGGAGGAGTCCTAACGTGAGAAGGAGTTTGAGTCAAGTTAGGTTTAAAGAAGTTTTTTTAAAGCGGCGAACAGTAATTTGTGTTGAACTATACTTAGGAGAGTTCTAAAGTCTATAAATACTGCAATAGTTCATGGAGAAATTTTGCGCACTTACATAGAGAGAAGATCAAAACAAGATCAAGAGTTTGAGATTTATCGGGGAGTGTTGCGAGTTTGGAAGGAAAAAGTTGTAAGATTGTAATTAAGAGTTTTGATTACAATAAAGTGTGTGTGGGGGATTTACCTATTATTTACATATTTAAAACAAAATAAGAAAAACATAAAAATAAAATAAAAATAAATTATGAACAGAGAGTTAGATGAGATGGATTAGATTCTTATTTTATTTTATTAAGCCTTCGTAATTTAATTCATTTGATTGATCACAAGATTACACCCTTAAATGATAGAAATCTCTTCTTCTTTATCAACATTTAGTGGATAATTATATAATGTTATTACTTGTGCCATTTCACAAAAAAAAATTATGACTCGTGTGATTTGTGAGTCAACTGTAAGAATTATTATTTAATTAGTATTCATTATTGTTTACTTATAGCCCAAATTTACTTGCAATCCAAGTAATATCACAAATAGTATCTAATAAGGATCTCATCCGTAGATTGGTTATTTGATGGATGTGCCAGATTAAGTTATAACCTCTATAAATTGGTCCTCCCTCCATGCACCCATTAGGGTTATCACATATTTTCTACAATAATTCAATCAATGACGGTTGTGATTACATAAAGTTAGGGCAAGGAGGTAGAAACCAATTTACGACTAACGCTTCTGCTTTTCTCTATGATGATGTCTTCCTCATCAAGTATGTACTCCTAATGATCTCTATGTAAGGTGATCGTGTTAAAGATCCATATATTATGTATCCAAGTATTTAATATTATGTCAACTATATAAACTACTAATATATCATTACATTTGAAGAATTATGCAAAGATTATAATATTATAAAATAGTGACATGTAGAAATTACCATAGCTTTCCTTTGATTTCTCACATTTATATGTGAAGATGATTCAACAATAATTGCATACATAATATAATCTCATAAGCTAGATTTGAAAAGAATCATGTATAGTTAAATTTACTCTTATCTTATCATCTAGAGAGATTATTCCTATTAAATCTTCAACTCAAATAAAAGATTTCAAAATAAAATGAAAAAGTAACATAGTAATTAAAAAAAGGAAGCATAATGTCAATAATAGTCCAATTGATGAATAACGGGATATTATTATGCAAAATATGATATTTAAATTTTTTTAAAAATTATATTTATTAGTAACTAATATAAATTGCAATTTATGGACGGAAATTGCCATTTATCCAATTGAATTAAGCCTTTAGCCACTTTGGGAAGTTGACAATGAGAAGAGTAAAAGGTTTTTTCAACTATGAGAGGAGTAAAAATACAAATTAATTAATTATGAAGATTCATAAGAACGGAAAACAAATTATAAGAAGTTAACATGATGTTATGTGTTATCACATCCTAGACGTAGATATGACGATTGTTGGTGTAGTAGATGGACTCAGGGCCAACTCAACAAAATTGGGGGCCTAAAAGTCAAACCTTAAATAGGGGACCTATTATTATTTTATTTTATTTTCAAAAAATAATAATAATTTACTATATATATATATATATATATATATATATATATATATATATATATATATATATATATATTGTCAAACGCATAAAAAGATCCCTAAAATTGTTGGATTTTTTCCCTCAAGTACCTAATCTATGCAATTTCCCTATTGAATCATTGACTCATCCATAATTTGTTCCTTTTAAACATTGTTGGCTGATAGTGGAATCAGATTTTGTGAGGGGTATTGGTAGGAGATACACATGTTGTTCCAGAACTGATTAGTTCAACTGATTGTGAAACTGTTCGAGAATAATTTTGTTTTACTTCAAGTTATTTGAACACATTATAAAACAAATGAGACTAACACAAAGTTACTCTTCATTTCTTCAATCAAAATCATTATAATACGAACACAATTGAAGACATTTACAATTAAAAGAAGCCGATCAAAATCAGCCAATAGAGTCTAAAATGAATAAATTATGGGTGGTTTAATGATTCAAAAGGAAAATGGCGTAGTTGAGGTTCTTGATGGAAAAAACGCAACAAGTTTAGGGATTTGTTTATGAGTTCGGCCTTTATTAAAATCTATTTTTCTTGTCTTTTCAGATGTGAAGTGATTAATTATTGTTTTCTAATAATTGTTTTAGTAATTCCTTTTAAATTGATGATATAGATAATACATTCAATCTCACATTGTTGATCTAAGATAAGATTTTATCAATTTTAGTTTCGAAAAACTTCTTTCAGCCGAGGCTATAGTTACAAGAATTGTTAACATTATTCTATAAGCAATATAAGCATTAGGAAAAAAATCAAGTATTTTTATTTGATTGAGTATTTTCATTAAATTATTATGTTTTACTTGTATTATTTCTCTTGACAATAACTAAAAGGAGAATATATATATATATATATATATATATATATATATATATATATATATATATATATATATATATATATATATATATATATATATATATATATATATATATATATATATATACTCACTAATTAAGAATATCAATAATAACAAAAGTTCAAGAAAAATTATAAAATTAAGTTAGAATAATAAAACCTGACTCACGAATATGATAAGTTGATATAATAATATTGAAACAGTCTTGCGTTCCTTCAATATAATGATTGCTTGTTGCACTTTCTTAAGATTTTGAAGAAGATACTCAAAAGCACATTTTGTTCTTTTTTGACTTTTAAGCAACATTAAATCAATTTTTTAGGAGAGAGTTCAACATTGAAATAAAAATAATATAATAGAGGATAAAAAAAGATGAGTATAAGGTAAATAATAATATAAGGTCAAATTTTTCGGAGATGAATAAGAAAACACAATTTCCCACTTGATAAAATTATTTTCATAAAATATTTAATTTCCTTAGAAAATTGGGAAAAACTAACAGCTATTTTTATTTTTTTGTTATACTCCTTACATATTTTTTTTAAAAAAAAATATACATATAATTTTAAGTAATATGTGTAAGTACTTTTTAAAAATTGAGGGGCCCCAAGCGACGACTTTAAAGGCCCAGTGGTTAAGTCGGCCCTGGATGGATTCTTTGTTAAGATTGGTGCCTTTTTTATAATAAGTTGTACCGGCCTTCACAGGGTTACTCATAAAAATTGTTGTTTCTCCGATTCTTTCCGCTTTATCCATCAAATGATAAGATTGGTTAGTGAGTCAATGAAAGAAACAAGATTTTAGTATATTGAAGGGTTCAAGGTATTTGAAATTGTATTATGAAAAGAATTTTAAAAAGTTGAAGGAATAAAACCTCTCGTATAATTCCTTGGTTTGTAGTTGAAGGATTTTTGAATTTTTGTCTATGAGTTTAGATATGATTGTGGGATGTAACTAGTTCAGTACAAACTTACTAGATATTTATCGACTTTTCTAAAGATCGTGTTTTTGTTTGGGTGACAAGGAAAGATATGTGGAAGATTCTATGTCGTTATGTCAAGATAGGTTGTTCAAATTATGATAAGTAACTTATTGAAGATTGACGGTGTGGACCTATAGTTTTACATGATTAATGAGGATTTCGAAGAAATTGAAATACTTTCCAGACTGTTATGATGTGTTACAGAGGCTTTTGATAGTGAGTAGAGGTTATGAGCTTATAGTATAACCAAATTATTGTAGTGACGAAGAATTTCTTAAGTGTTAGTATGAAGTATATGATGGTTTTGAATGTTACTTGAAATTTGGTATCTGAAAAATTACGTGGAGTTCATATTGAGTGTGCTTAATTGTTTTATCTCGATGGTAAAGTACTTTAGATTTAGGAAGCAGTGCTATAAATATTAGGTGTGACTCATATATGTTATGTAATGCTTAAATGGAAAGAGAGAACCATATTTTTTTTTATTTTTTTAAGGCTACATTGTGTTTTCTAAGGACACTTTGATACTAGTGACAGTTTGAGAGTAAGGTAAATGGTTCGTGTAGTTATGATGTTTGTTGGTATTAAGAGTGTTAGCTTCAATGGATTACTTGGAGGAGTATGTGGGGCTTGATGAATCGAGTGCTTGTAATGTTGTGATGGGGATCAGACTGGTTGAATGTGGGTGGCTAAAAATTGAGAGATGGAGTCAGATGAACGAAATTTTATTTATATGGGCCCTATGGAAGGAGTATCTTTTGTTATTCAACCTTACTTCTGTATATTCTTATGTGACCAACTACTTCATTCTTGACATGGTTTAGAGTAGTATTCACTTTCTACGTTCGTGTATATTTTTGCTTCTATGGGTAAATTCCTAATGGTGGATCGGGTGTACCGATCCTGTGATATTTCTCGTATGGTGGCGTCCTTGTTTAGACTTGTTCATTTCAGTTATGGAAGATTTGGTGTTGTTTGGGATAGTTAAGTATACTAGTGATTCTACATGCATGACCTTGCTTATGAGAACTTATATAAGAGCTATGAAGAGTTATCATTGTCTAAGAGTGTTTTTAGAGGTTCTACATTTTAAGTGTATCGCTTTTTGGGTGTTTAGTTGATCATTTCCTTCTATGGGTTAGATAATTTTGATTGTCCTTAATGAGTACTCAATATCTAAAGATCAAATTTTTATAACTTAAACTCGTGAAAAGATTGTATTGTGGAAGGGAATCTTAATAAACTCTATCATGATTTGTGAGTTATGAGTGTGAGGTGGATAGTTCAATTTCACTTTTGGTGGTAGGTGGTATGGATTCAGAATTTGATTGTGGTTATGTGAAAAAAAATAAAAAAATTATCATGGTGATTACGTTATTGTCCAGAGTAATCGAATTCAAGGGTTATTCTATGGGTTGATAAAAGTTTTATTCTCAAGTTCAGTTCTTAGTATCTAATCTTGATGAAATGGTCTTAAAGAGGAGCTCACTTGGAAAGACGAACACCGACTGGTAGGTCATAACTAAGCATTGATATCGTTGTTTATTGTCACGACCCAAAACCGAGCCGCGACTGGCACCCACATTTACCCTCCTATGTGAGCGAACCAACCAATCTAACCCTTAACATTTCAATGTATATCAACAGAAAATAATGCGGAAGACTTAAACTCATTAATAAAAACAATTCAAAACTATTATTAATATCCCCAAAATCTGGAAGTCATCATCACAAGAACATCTATCCTCAAATTACTAAACTAAAAACGTCTAAGAAGCTAAAACAAATAAAAGTTAGTCCATGCCGGAAGTTCAAGGCATCAAGACTTGAAGAAGAAGACCCAGTCCAAGCTAGACGCATTAGCTCACCCTGAATTTCCGAAGGTAGTGAAGACTGGATAGATCTACTGTTGAGTTGAAGTTGACGGAACGTTTGCTGCATTACACAAATAACAAAGAAGAAAACATAAAAGTAGGGGGTCAGTACAACCACAAGTACTGAGTAGATATCATCGGCCAACTCAAAATAGAAGATAATATATATCAAGTAATATTATAAATCAACTATAAACTCAACATGTACCAACAACAAGTACTATAATCATTAACAAGTACCATCAAGTTCATCCATGAGGGCTCAAGCCTCAATACCATACTCATTTGGGAATTAAGTTTATTAGATTGAGTATATTTATCATCTTTCAAGATTCATTATCTTTCTTCCTCTTGTGTCGGTACGTGATACTCCGATCCTCTACCACTATGTGTCGGCACGTGACACTCCGATCCCCTAATTCTACGTGTCGGTTCGTGACACCCGATCCCCTATATGTGTCGGTACGTGACACTCCGATCCCCTATATGTGTCGGAACGTGACACTCCGATCCCCTACATGTGTCGGTACGTGACACTCCGATCCCCTAATTCTACGTGTCGGTTCGTGACACCCGTTCCACTAATACTATGTGTCGGAACGTGACACTCTGATCCACTAATACTATGTGTCGGAACGTGACACTCCGATCCACTAATACTATGTGTCGGAACGTGACACTCCGATCCACTAATCTCATTCTATCCGTTCATCAAGCCTTCTCTATACCAAGGCATCACTAATCCCGTTACTTTAATTCATCAAGCCTTCTTTTATACCAATGCATCATCATTAATATCTTAGATTAAAGTTTCTTTCAAGATTTGGGATTCAATGGTTTTCATCATGCTTGTTTTATCAAAATCACATAATCATATTCATGCAAGCATACAATTAAGCATATAGACAGGTTTACAATACTACCAACACATATCATGCGCTATTAAGAGTCTACTACGAATAGCAAGAAAACCATAACCTACCTCCATCGAAGAATTGGAATCAACAAGCAATTTCCCAAGCTTTGATATTCTTCTTCCTCGTTCGATCTCCCTCAATTCGTTTCTCTTTTCTCTCTCTTGTTCTTTCTCTTTTTCTTATTCAAACCCTCTTTCTTTTACCCTAATTAACATATAATTAAGTGTAAAAGATGGCAATAATACCCCACTAATTAACCCAAAGTTACCTCTTTTATCCCTCAAGAATTTGAGTTATTAATATAAACCCACGAACTCTATAATTAAGGAAAGAATAGTCCAAAACATCCCTTAAAACGTGTAAAGAAATCCGAATCTGCCTGGGATTCGCGCAACCTGTGACGGCCCGTCGTGCCTGCGACGGTCCGTCACGCAGGTCGTCGCAGCCTCTTAGAACCCAAGTGGACTGTGACGGTCCGTCACACCTGTGACGGTCTGTCCTGCAAGTTCGTTACGAAGTTCAGAGAGTCGATTTTCAGTACCCAATTTCAGAATTCCTAAGTATATTGAAACGAGACCCTGCGACGGTCCGTCGTGCCTGTGACGGTCCGTCGTGGGGTCCATTGCCTCAGCCAATTTTCCAGAAATAAAATCTGCTGCTCAAAACGACTAAACAGGTCGTTACAATAGATACCAATTTACCCATCGTTCGTCCCCGAACGATCAAAAGAAGAAAAATAATGGCGAAAAGGAGTACCTGAATCTGTAAACAGATGTGGGTATTTTTCTTTCATATCTGCCTCCTTCTCCCAAGTAGCCTCTTCAACCAGTCGATTCTTCCATTGAACTTTGATGGATGGAATCTCTCTCGACCTCAACTTGCGAACCTCTCTATCTAATATAGCAACCGGTTCCTCCTCATAAGTCAAATTCTCATCAAGCAAAACTGAATCCCAACGGGTAATGTAGTTTCCATCTCCATGGTATCTTTTCAACATGGACACATGAAACACCGGATGCACTCCGGACAGCCCTGGAGGTAAGGCTAATTCATAAGCCACCTCCCCTACTCGCTTTAGTACCTCAAATGGTCCAATATACCTTGGACTTAGCTTACCTCTTTTGCCAAACCGCATCACCCCTTTCATGGGTGAAACCTTCAACAAGACTTGTTCACCCTCCATGAACTCCAAGTCTCTAACCTTTCGGTCTGCATACTCTTTTTGTCTACTTTGCGCCGCTAGAAGCTTTTCTTGAATGCCCTTCACCTTATCTAACGAATCCCTCAAGAGGTCAGTACCCCAAGGTCTAACCTCAAATGCATCAAACCACCCAATGGGAGATCTACACCTCCTCCCATACAATGCTTCAAATGGGGCCATATCAATACTGGAGTGATAGCTATTATTGTATGAAAACTCTGCCAAAGGTAAGAAGCTATCCCAATGTCCACCAAACTCTATCACGCATGCACGAAGCATATCCTCCAACACTTGAATCGTTCGCTCAGACTGACCATCAGTCTGAGGGTGAAACGCAGTACTAAGGTCCAACCTAGTACCTAATTCAGCATGCAATGTTTTCCAAAACTTAGAAGTAAACTGCGTACCTCTATCTGATATAATGGAGAGTGGAACTCCATGCAGTCGAACGATTTCTGAGATGTAGATCTTTGCTAACTTCTCTGCATTGTAAGTCACCTTGACCGGAATGAAATGAGCAGACTTAGTTAACCTATCAACAATCACCCAAATGGAGTCATACTTACCCATTGTCTTTGGAAGGCCAACCACAAAGTCCATTGCGATTCTCTCCCACTTCCATTCAGGGATGGGCATTCTCTGAAGCGTTCCTTCGGGCCTTTGGTGTTCATACTTTACTTGTTGACAGTTTGGACATTTGGCAATAAAGTCAACAATATCGCGCTTCATTCTACTCCACCAAAAGTGTTGCTTTAGATCGCGATACATCTTGGTTGCACCCGGATGTATAGAATACCTTGTACTATGAGCCTCTATCAGAATAGTGTTGATCAAATTATCGACGCGGGGTACACATACCCTTCCCTTAATCCTCAAAACACCTTCCTCATCAATTGTTGCTTCTTTAGCCTCTCCTTGCAACACTTTATCTCGAATCCGGATCAATTTTTCATCATCAAACTGCTTCCCCTTAATCTTGTCAAGGAAGGAGGATCTTGCCTCCACACAAGCTAACAATCCTCCCTTCTCATTTACTTCTAACCTCATGAGGTCATTAGCCAAAATCTGCACTTCTCCAGCCAATGGGCGTCTAGAAGCTTGCAAATGAGCTAGACTTCCCATGCTTCCCGCCTTTCTACTCAAGGAATCTGCCACAACGTTCGCCTTCCCCGGATGATACAAGATAGTGATATCGTAGTCCTTCAGTAGTTCCATCCATCTCCTTTGTCTCAAGTTCAAATCTTTCTGAGTAAAGACATACTGTAAACTACGATGATCCGTATAGATTTCACACTTAACCCCATATAAATAATGCCTCCATTGCTTCAATGCAAATACTACCGCGGCCAATTCCAAATCATGAGTTGGATAGTTACGTTCATGCACTTTTAATTATCTTGAAGCATAAGCAATCACATTCTTTTCTTGCATTAGCACTGCACCCAAACCCGTATAGGATGCATCACAATAGACAATGAAATTCTTACCTTCCACTGGCAAGGTAAGGATAGGCGCGGTAGTCAACAAAGTCTTGAGTTTCTGAAAGCTTTCCTCACACTCATCCGACCATACAAATGGAACATTCTGCTTAGTCAAGTTCGTCAATTGGGAAGCAATAGAAGAGAATCCCTTGACAAATCGGCGGTAGAAGCTAGCTAACCCAACAAAACTCCGTATTTCTGACACATTAGTGGGTCTTACCCAATTCTTCACTGTCTCAATCTTAGAAGGATCTACGATCACTCCATCCTTAGAAACCACGTGCCCCAAGAAGGACACTGCATCTATCCAAAACTCACACTTAGAGAACTTGGCATAAAGCTTTTTCTCCCTCAACATTTCCAATACTATTCTCAAATGCTCCTCATGTTCCTTCTTACTTTTAGAATATACCAGTATATCATCTATAAATACGATCACAAAGACATCCAAATACGGCTTAAATATCCCGTTCATCAAGCTCATGAACGCAGCAGGGGCATTCGTGAGACCAAAAGACATCACTACAAATTCATAATGCCCATACCTAGTCCGAAAAGCGGTCTTTGGCACATCCGTTGCCCGTATTTTCAATTGATGATAACCGGATCTCAAGTCGATCTTCGAGAATACACAAGCACCTTGTAGTTGATCAAATAAGTCATCAATGCAAGGAAGAGGATACTTGTTCTTAATAGTTACCTTGTTCAACTGCCGGTAGTCTATGCACATCCGAAAACTCCCATCCTTCTTCTTCACAAACAAAACCGGAGCACCCCAAGGAGATGCACTTGGTCTAATGAAGCCTTTGCTCAACAACTCTTGAAGTTGAGCCTTTAACTCTCTTAATTCGGCGGGAGCCATTCTATACGGGGGTATAGAATTTGGGGCGAGTACCCGGTTCAAGATCGATACAGAAGTCAATATCCCTATCTGGTGGCATACCAGGAAGATCTGCAGGGAACTCATCCAAAAACTCACAGACTACCGAAACCGACTCAATCGAAGGTACTTGGGTAGTGTCATCCTTGAGATGTGCCAAGAAAGCTAAACACCCTTTACTAACCATTTTCTTAGCACGAAGAAAGGATATGATACGCACCGGATTGGAGGTGTAGTCGCCCTCCCATACTAACGGGTCTGTCCCAGGCTTGGCTAACGTCACCGTTTTAGCATTACAATCCAAGATCGCAAATTGCGGAGAAAGCCAAGTCATACCCAGAATTACATCAAAATCGACCATTTCTAAAATAACCAAATCTACATAAGTGTTGCTCCCCACAAAGTTCACCAAACAAGACCTATATACCTTTTCAACTACCACAGACTCACCCACCGGAGTAGAAACACGAATAGGCGTGTCAAGTAATTCACGATGTAAATTTAGACCATTAGCAAATGATGAAGATACATATGAAAACGTGGAGCCAGGGTCAAATAATACAGATGCCATGCAATCGCAAACCAAAAGATTACCTGTGATAACAGCATCAGACGCCTCCACTTCAGATCTCCCAGGGAAAGCGTAACAATGGGCCCTATCACCAGTCTGTCTGTTGCCCCTACCATGTTGTGTCGTAGTGGCTCCAATTTGCCCATCACCTCTGCCGTTGGGGTGACCACCATTACCTCGACCACCACGTCCTCCAGAAAAGCAGCCTCTACCATAACCACCTCTACCTCTAGCTATTGGGGGTCTGTAACTCTGTTTTGGACAATTCCTCCTAACATGTCCAATCTCCCCACATCCATAACACTCTCTGGAGTCAGGCATAGGTCTCTCAGAGTAGTGTTGACCGTTCTGAGGTGGACCCCCAACTACAGTCTGTAGTGAAGACTGAATTGGTCGACTGGAGTAACCTCCGGAGCTCTTTCCTCTAGAGTAAGAACCATTAAACTCACCTCCCCTTCGAAACCTTTTTGATGTCGATGTCGTGGTGAAGTCATCTGGCTTCACTCCTTCCACTTCTATCACAAAGTCTACCACCTCTTGGAAGGATGTTGCCGTAGCCGCTACCTGTAAGGCTGAAATCCGCAATTCTGACCTCAACCCCTTCACAAAACGGCGAATCCGCTCTTGTGGACTGAAACAAAGTTGGGTGGCATACCTTGATAAAGCACGGAACTTAGCCTCATATGCGTTAACCGTCATCCTACCTTGCTCGAGACTCAAGAACTCATCCCTTTTTCTATCTCTCAAAGTCCTTGGGATATACTTCTCCATAAACAGGGTAGAGAAGGATGCCCAAGTCATAGGTGTGGCCTCTGTCGGTTGGCACTCGACATGTGATCGCCACCACATTTTGGCGTTCCCTTGAAACTGATAACTCACGAACTCCACGCCAAAGCGTTCTACGATACCCATCTTGTGTAGTAGCTCATGACAATCAACCAGGAAATCGTAAGCATCCTCAGATTCTGCACCCTTGAAGACTGGAGGTTTCAATTTTAAGAACTTACTGAAAAGTTCGTGCTGATCATTTTTCATTATCGGTCCAGTAGTCAGACGTGGAAATGTGCCTATCTCCAATGAGGCATCCATGCGGGGAGCCATAGTAGCCGCATGTCGTACCTCTGAAACCGGAGGTATTGGTGCAGAAACCACTGGAGGTGCCTGACCGTGATCAGATAACCCGCTAAGGTAGGCCAGAACCTGATTAATCATTTCTGGGGTAGGTTGGGGTGGCAATTCCTCATTCTGCTCTTGTTCAGTTTCCCCTTCCTCACCCTCTCTTATCACCTCCTCAGCCGGTGGAGGAGTTACCGCCCTAGTATCAGATGTTCTAGGTGCTTGTCCTCTCCCTCTAGAGGACGTCCTTCCTCGACCTCTTCCACGGCCTCTTGCCACTGTTCTTCCTCGAGCTACAGCCCCAGTGGCTGGCTCAGTCGTTTCTTGTCTTGCCGTTGTTGCTGCTGGTGCGGTCGTTGCTCTAGTTCTAACCATCTGCAAAATAGAATGAAGATGGTCAGATACCAATTTGTATCACCTAGATACCAATTGGACTCAAGTAGTAGCACGAAAGAAGAATGAAAGAATGGAATTTTCCTAAAGTCTTATAGCCTCTCAAAGAAAAGTAAAGGCGTCCCCCTACCGTTCCTTAAGAATCTACTAGACTCGTTCTTGTGTGATGAGACCAATGAACCTAAGGCTCTGATACCAAGTTTGTCACGACCCAAAACCGAGCCGCGACTGGCACCCACATTTACCCTCCTATGTGAGCGAACCAACCAATCTAACCCTTAACATTTCAATGTATATCAACAGAAAATAATGCGGAAGACTTAAACTCATTAATAAAAACAATTCAAAACTATTATTAATATCCCCAAAATCTGGAAGTCATCATCACAAGAACATCTATCCTCAAATTACTAAACTAAAAACGTCTAAGAAGCTAAAACAAATAAAAGCTAGTCCATGCCGGAAGTTCAAGGCATCAAGACTTGAAGAAGAAGACCCAGTCCAAGCTAGACGCATTAGCTCACCCTGAATTTCCGAAGGTAGTGAAGACTGGCTAGATCTACTGTTGAGTTGAAGTTGACGGAACGTTTGCTGCATTACACAAATAACAAAGAAGAAAACATAAAAGTAGGGGGTCAGTACAACCACAAGTACTGAGTAGATATCATCGGCCAACTCAAAATAGAAGATAATATATATCAAGTAATATTATAAATCAACTATAAACTGAACATGTAGCAACAACAAGTACTATAATCATTAACAAGTACCATCAAGTTCATCCATGAGGGCTCAAGCCTCAATACCATACTCATTTGGGAATTAAGTTTATTAGATTGAGTATATTTATCATCTTTCAAGATTCATTATCTTTCTTCCTCTTGTGTCGGTACGTGACACTCCGATCCTCTACCAATATGTGTCAGCACGTGACACTCCGATCCCCTAATTCTACGTGTCGGTTCGTGACACCCGATCCCCTATATGTGTCGGTACGTGACACTCCGATCCCCTATATGTGTCGGAACGTGACACTCCGATCCCCTACATGTGTCGATACGTGACACTCCGATCCCCTAATTCTACGTGTCGGTTCGTGACACCCGTCCCACTAATACTATGTGTCGGAACGTGACACTCCGATCCACTAATACTATGTGTCGGAACGTGACACTCCGATCCACTAATACTATGTGTCGGAACGTGACACTCCGATCCACTAATCTCATTCTATCCGTTCATCAAGCCTTCTTTTATACCAATGCATCATCATTAATATCATAGATTAAAGTTTCTTTCAAGATTTGGGATTCAATGGTTTTCATCATGCTTGTTTTATCAAAATCACATAATCATATTCATGCAAGCATACAATTAAGCATATAGACAGGTTTACAATACTACCAACACATATCATGCGCTATTAAGAGTCTACTACGAATAGCATGAAAACCATAACCTACCTCCACCGAAGAATTGGAATCAACAAGCAATTTCCCAAGCTTTGATATTCTTCTTCCTCGTTCGATCTCCCTCAATTCGTTTCTCTTTTCTCTCTCTTGTTCTTTCTCTTTTTCTTATTCAAACCCTCTTTCTTTTACCCTAATTAACATATAATTAAGTGTAAAAGATGGCAATAATACCCCACTAATTAACCCAAAGTGACCTCTTTTATCCCTCAAGAATTTGAGTTATTAATATAAACCCACGAACTCTATAATTAAGGAAAGAATAGTCCAAAACGTCCCTTAAAACGTGTAAAGAAATCCGAATCTGCCTGGGATTCGCGCAACCTGTGACGGCCCGTCGTGCCTGCGACGGTCCGTCACGCAGGTCGTCGCAGCCTCTTAGAACCCAAGTGGACTGTGACGGTCCGTCACACCTGTGACGGTCCGTCCTGCAAGTTCGTTACGAAGTTCAGAGAGTCGATTTTCAGTACCCAATTTCAGAATTCCTAAGTATATTGAAACGAGACCCTGCGACGGTCCGTCGTGCCTGTGACGGTCCGTCGTGGGGTCCGTTGCCTCAGCCAATTTTCCAGAAATAAAATCTGCTGCTCAAAACGACTAAACAGGTCGTTACATTTATCTTCCTTCTTCTGCCTTATGTTCGAGGACGAACATGGATTTTAGTGGTGGATAATATAATGATTTAGAAAGTCATTTTCGGAAATTTTTACAAATTAACGTTTTATACATCTAGGTAGTTTCCTAGAGTCACTTTTGATCAATTTGTGAAGTTGAATTTGAAATTTTTGAGCTATTTGTTAATTACGATTGTTTAATTAACGGGTGTTCTAAAATAATTAATTTTAGTTAGTAGCTAATGGATAAGTACATACTTTATTTAAAAATCCAATACAATTTGGCCCAAATATATTGAAATAACTAAATACAGTTAAATAATTATGTACAAAATTACTTAAGAAGCGAGAGGATCATAGTGACAAAAATATTTATGCGGCACTGACAAGAGGAAAATGACCTCCCAGTAAGCAAATCTTCACGATTTATGCCTTCTTATCTTATTTCCGCACGTATACAATGTTACTGATTTGCCGAGATAAGATACGAAGGCATAAATCGTGAAGATTTGCTTACCGGGAGGTCGTTTTCCTCTTGTAGGTGTCCCACAAATATTTTTCTCACTATACTCTTATCGCTTCTTAATTAATTTTGTATACAATTGTTTAACCTTATTTATTTATTTTAATTATTTGGGCCAAATAGTATTGGATTTTTAAATAAAGTATGCACTTAGCCCTTAGCTACTAACTAAAATTAATTATTTTAAAACAACGTTAATTAAACAGTCCTAATTAACAAATAGCTCAAAAATTTCAAATCCAACTTCACAAATTGATCAAAAGTGACTCTTGGAAACTACCTAGATGTATAAAACGGTAAGTTTATAATAAAAATTTCAAAACTGACCTTCTGGGTCCGGGTCAATACATATATAAATAATACTAAATCAACATCTCTTTCTCCCTTTTGAGTTTAAACTTCTAAGGAAAATATTGAGATCATCTTAAATCTATATAGACAATTTATGCTTTAGGTGATGCACACAAAAAAAATTGATATCTCAATGAAAAATTATAATCTTGTGTCAAGAAGTTCTTGATCAAGAAACTGTCGATCTATTAGCATTCTCTCCAACACCGGGGAGTTGGCTAACAAAGATATACTCCACCTCAGACATTCTTCAGGCGGTTGAAAAGAGTTCTTCCGATCTGATCGTTGCATAAGCCGAGAGTTCAATATAAAATTTTCTTGCTTAACTTACTCGAGGTGATCAAATGTCGTGCCCTATAAACTTTCGAGTTCAAGTGATTTTTCAGTATCACTATATACCATTTTCATCGAAAACCTAGAAAAATATAACACAAGTTAACTCTCAGACCATTGAGAAACCAAAAAAGTACGAAAAATAGCCCCTATAAGAAAAAGAAGAGAGGTAAAGCAAAACAAACATTCATATCAAAATATTTCATGTTTGGGAAGCATCTTATCAAGGAAAGAACACACGAATTCTCATCTAATTTCACTAACAAAATGTTAGGTAGGTAAAATCATTTGATATTATCAGGATTGAAGGGAAGCTTTGTTGGTGCTTCATATTCTTCTTAAACTTTGAAGAAGAATATGAAGCACCAACAAGGTTTCCCTTCAATCCTAACAATGTCGAACAATTTTATCTTTCTGATATTTTGTTGGTGGAATTATATAAGCTTTCATATGCTCTTTGCTTGATACAAAGTTTCCGATATTTGGCAATATACTCTGTGTTATTTCGTTATATAAATAAATGCACACACTAAATATCAGTGGAGGTTGATAGTCCATTGGTAAGTGTGTTCAGTTCAGTGCCAAATGTGTGCGGTTTGATTCTTGCTGAGGCAATTGTACAACAATCATTTTTAAGTTTAAAGAAAAAAATGGGAAATGAATATGTACTTTTGTTTCAAACCCACTTACTGGTAATAAATATATTGCACGCCCAGTGAGTAAAAAATTTTACTCTTCCAATTTTGAACATCCTTGACAAATTTTTTAGCTCCACCTTTGGTTCTACTACCCTACGAAACTACAATCTTGAACTGATATTATTACATCATCTTTTATCCATTTGACATAAAGAGAGTGTGCACTCTCTTAAAGAGAGTGTGTACTCTCTTGAGGAGATTGAGCAACCTAATACAACTAACATAAAATAATTTTTCGGGTTAAATAAATTGTTAATTCACCGTAATTCTTTTATATAGTTTAAAAATTATGAAATGTTGTGGATATAATAACTTTTCGGAACATACAAATTCATAATTTTGTCTCAAATATAAAGTGTGAATTCACATTCAAAATTAGAAAATGACTATAATAATTGAGATAGAAGGAATAATATTTATCGTTACGGACATGCATGATGCATAACTTATGCAGCAATGTAATATTTGCGTACACCGAGGCCATGTGTAGATATAGGATAATCACAGCTAAAAATAAACTAATTTTCCCTGAAAATTGGAAAAGGGTCAAAAATATTTATGAACTATGCGAAATAGATTACTTCTGTCTTCCGTTATATTTTAGGATTAAAAATATTCCGTCATTATTACAAGAGATCGCAAATACCTCTCTAGAGTTAACACCCATAACTTTTAATGAAATGGCTAGCCATATGAACTTGTCCCTCCACTTAAGCTGCCAATTAGTGGAGGGACATCAAAAGACTAGTCGTTGTTCTTTTTATATTACTATTTTCATTCATTTTTTAATTGTCATAGTTTTCTTTTACTACACCCGTTCATTTTTAATTGTCATGATTTATTTTTTAGAGTCAAGCTATAGAAATTTTGAATTTATTAAGTGTATTTTTTCATCATATTGGTACGCAAAAAAAAACTGCAATTTATAATACTTTTCTTATAGTTTTTTAGTATTTAAAGATCAAATTAATGTAATCTAATTTAACTTTGAAATTATTCGAATTGACTTTCGAGAAGCACAACATGACAAATAAAAATAGATGGAGGGAGTAATAACTTTGACTAAAATTTTATGATGTACTTTTTCATCATATTATGTAAGAAATTAGAATATATAGTATTTTCGTATAGCTTTGATATTTTTTATTTAAAATAACAAATTAATATACTTTAATTTAACTTTAAAAATTAGTAAAATTGACTTTTGATAAATATAACATGACAATTAAAAGTGGGCCGTGGAAGTATACTTTTAGGAGAGAAATGAGTAAAAATAAAATGGTCAATATTATACTTTTTGTAGGTAATATTATTAAATAATTTAAACGGATATCCTTTTTATTTCTTACAACTTCGATTTTAAAAAAAACTTCATGCCAGAAAATTTAAATGAAAAATCAATTAAATAGGTTTGACAACTGTGTAGGTAAAATATTTATAATTTGGTGACTTTGAGGTTATGAAAAAGAGTTGAGTGACTTCCTAAGGAAAAACTCTTAGTTGAGGGATCATGTGAGATATTATATTCTTAATGTTAATGAGTATATGTATATTTTTCATGTTCTCTTTACTAAATTTAGGGATAATTTAGGAGACCTCCTCAAAATATGATTCAATTACAGTGGACCTCCATGGGCGAAGCTACCCCAGGGGCATGGGTGTCAAGCTACACCCCTTCGCCGAAAAATTAAATTGTATAAATTTCTTTGGCATGACGTGTTACAAATAAGAGAAAACAATGACAAAAGGAGAAATGGACAAGAAAAACTATTCACACTCATATTACTGATTGAAGCGACATAAGTAGAAAATATAAGAATGCTCTAATTATACATCAAAACTTACTTCCCGTTTGGATATGCAATATGGTATAATGATATGTAATTATGAAATGGTATCATGATATGGAATTATGAGATGAAATTGAAGTTTTGTTTGCCTTGGTTTGACATTTTAATATTAATAAAAATATATATTATATGTCACATTATATATCATGTTATGTCTGTTAATGAACATTACATTTGTGACTCTTTACTCTCATCAATTGTGGAAGAAAGTGATCATTAATTTTTAGTAACTTATGTAACCACCAACTCTGCATTTCATCCATTATTCTATATTTATGTCTTGTAACTTATGTAACATTTGAGCCATTCATTATGCAAATTTACTATCCACTATCTCCTATTCATTGCAGGATGAATGGAATCTGAATTTGTTTAGGGTTTTATTATGAGTTATCTATGAAACATTCTTATGTTCTTGATCTTAGTATTTTATGTTTGATCACCATGGAAATTAAATATATTGTCCGAATTGAACTCGAGAGAAGTTTGGTTTACTCTAAATAGCTAGGGTTGATTCGTTTCTAGGATAGAGATATACCTAGAAAACTTGCTTGGACAACCATACAAGAAGATCATATCTTAATGCTAAATGTTTATTCACTCTATCCCCGCTCAACGATGTAGTTAGCGTGATATCTATTGAAGCCGATTAGAGGTCGAGAGATCATGATCATACATCTAACCCTGTGGTTCAACGATGAGATAATTTCAAGAGAACCTTTATCAAATGATTGATACATGATTCCTGGTAAAAGTTGCAGCCCTGGATCTTTCGCACATCACTGTTCAAAACTTACAGAATCGAATCACAATAGTACATTTTAGTTTACATAAAATTAGGTGGTAACAATCTTTATAAAATCTGAAAAATTCACTTGTGTTGAGTTAAGAGTTGGAGAAATTGATAGAATCTAGTATTAAGTCCCTGTGGGTACGATACTCGGCTCTCTAACAAGAGCCACTTTACCGCTTGTACGATCACGTGCCCTTGCGTGTGCGATATGACCGCAACAGATGGCTTGTTAAAAACAACTTGAATGGATTGAAATTGATTCTCAAAATTTAGTATCTTGTTGAAACACCTCTTCTGGACATTATTTACTTCACCAACATGTAATTAATTGAGTCGTTCCAAATTATGATTCCAAACAGTTTTCGTGAAAAAATCACCGCATTTCTTTTTTCATAAGTCTATCAATCTCAAATCACAAGAATCAACAACAAATTCTCACACACACACAAGAAGAAGAAAAAGGAAGCTTAAGTAGAAGAACTTACCCATTTATGTAGCGATAATAGGAGTAGGACTTCAATTATGTAGTCAAGAATACTTGTAAGCTGGAGATTTTCTAGCATTGTTGTATTCTGATTAGAATTGCGCAAGTTGTAGATTTTCAAGAAGTCTTATATTTTATTAGAATTGTGCTAGGGAAAAACGAGTTTTAATAAAAATATTTTTAAAAAGATTTAACTCTAAAGTAAAAGTTGATTTTAAAGTTAAAAAATTGTTGACTCCCGTGGAATCGTACTCACACATACACTCTTTGATTGAGCGACTTCAACCAATTTTTCCAAACACCTTTTAGTCATAAGGGTGCACAATTATACCAGATGCATGTATATCATCACAGATGCATGTGGGTCCGCCCCTGATGGATGATAATATACATAAAAATAAAACATACAAACAAAAAATATAGAACTAATAATGATATTTTATATATATACGAATACATTTAGATGAGTACATAAAAAGAAGGGTAAAGGATCAAATATGCCCCTAAACTATTCGAAAAGGTCTAGATATACCCTCATTTTAAAGTTTGGTTCACTCATGCCCTGCCGTCCAATTTCTGGTCCAAACATGCCCTTATGTGCGTTAATTGTCATGTTGGACATATCCAAGTCATTTTTCATTTATTTAAATGTCACATGGAAATTGTCATGTCATTTTGACTTTACCACATGACACATATATGAAAATGAAATGATATTCGGACTCATAAACACCTAATCCGACCCATAAATCAACCCCCTTTTAAATAAATTATCCGAACGATTTCCAATATTTATGTTTAATTTTTATTTTTTCAATAAATTCCAAAAATGAGTAATTGATTAATAAAAATAGGAAGAATATGAAAAAAAATTAACGCCAAAATTCACAAATAAATACAGTAACCTTAAATCTAACATTTCAATATTTTTTTTAAATTTTTATTTTTTCAATAAATCTCGAAAATGAGTAATTGATTAATAAAAAGTATGAAAAGCATAAAAAAGTATAAATTAATGCTAAAAGTTCACAAATAAATATACTAACATTTCATTCTATAAAAAAAAAATTATTTTTTTTTTATTGACAAATTTCGAAAATGAGTAATTTATTAATAAAAAGGGGAAAATATCAAAACAAAATAAAAAATTTACGTCAAAATTCACAAATAAATATAGTAACTTTAAATTCAATAATTTCAACAATTTTTTTTATTATATATTTTTTCACATTTTTCTATTTTTTATTTGCGAATTTTTGCGTAAGTTTTAGATTTTTTTTATATTTTTTGTTAATAAACTCATTTTGGGATTAGCCGAAAAAATTAAAAATTAAAAAAATGTTGAGATTGTTGAATTTAAGGTTACTGTGTTTATTTTTTAATTTTTGGCGTTAATTTATTATTTTTTATTAATCAATTACTCATTTTTGAGATTTATCAAAAAAATAAAATTTTAAAAAAGTGTTTAAATTGAATTTAAGGTTATTTTTTGGCGTTAATTTTATATTTTTTCATGTTCTTCCTATTTTTATTATTAATCAATTACTCATTTTTGAAATTTATCGAAAAAAATAAAAATTACACAAAATTGTTAAAAATCGATCGCATAATTTATTTAAAAGGGGATTAATTTATGGGTCGGATAGGTGTTTATGAGTTCGAATATCTTTCCATTTTTATATAAATGTCATGTGGTAAGGTCAAAATGTCATGGCAATTCCATGTGGTATTTAAAGAAATGAAAATTGAGTTGGATATGTCCAACGTGGCAACTAACGCCCATAAGCGCATATTTGGACCAAAAATTGGACGGCGAAGGCATGAGTGAACCAAACTTTAGACGAAGAGTATATCTAGACCTTTTGAATAGTTTAAAAACATATTTAACCATTTTCCCTAAAAGGAAATATATACAAATTATTTTTTAATAATAAGATCTATACAAGTACATGAGATTCTTCAGATTCATGTTGCTCCATCAAATCAGAAACGATATCATCATTTGTTTTGGACTCTTGCTATCAGAAGCAATTTTCTTTACTTGGATCTAAGTTCTTGATTGGATATTTCGTCGCATAACAATAGATTCGTTTTCATGTTTGGATCTAAACTCTTGATTCGAGGGGCAGCTTTAATAAATTGGTAGTCTAAAGTTAAATTCTAATGGAAGTTTTAAATTTGAATATTTTATTATAAAGCTTATTATAACTAATTATTTAATTTTTTTGAGACTTAGTACTCGTAATTTATCAAACTTCTATTATTGCTTTGTTCTTTTATGAAAAGTTTCTTCCCTTCATTTGCTTTAGAATTTGCAATTGGCCCCGAAATCACTTTGCAATCTTGGGTTGAACCCAAAGAAAAAGACTCTGGATCGTCAAAAAGTTTGTCAAATAATGATATAATTTTCTTAATCCTCTTTGATGGAGTTTAGTCTCTTTTTCTTCTTTTTTTCCATATACAACCCGTCTATGGGTCGAGTAATTAATAGTAAATTTTATTAAATTATATCGGAGAATCCTAATTTTGTAAACTATAGCTTCATTGACTAATATACTACTAATGTTTTCCATCACGCTAAAATGATCATTTTCTTTAATGATTAATTTGACAGTTCTAACGTAATACTTCCTTTGGGCCACTTTATTTATTGTCCTTACTATAAGTAGATGGTATAAAATAGTTATTTCTTTCGGTTTATAATAATTGAATTTTTTTGGTATTTTTCAATGTTGGAAATACTCCTTATATTCACTTTTATTTGTTTGCTATTTTTAAAATAGAATTTTATTTTACTTGTCATTCATCCTTAGCATTAATTTACTTATATTTAAAATTATTTTATAAAATCTGATATTAAACATCAATTAATAGAGATAGTATGATAAAATAGATGTGTCAATCATTATTTTCCTAATGAGCATGTCAAATCTAATGTGACAAGTAAAAACAGGAGAGTAGGTTAATTGTTCGACGTTCAAAGGAGTTAGAAATTTCTTCCATTTTTGCTTTTCATTTACATTTTTTAGGTGATAAGTTCAAGAGATTTTAGTAGATTATATTCATGATTTAACTTTGAATTATTTCTATTTTCGATTATAATTTGTGAATAATAATTAAAAATAAAAAAGTAAAAAGTGGTATTCATTGTAACTTTTTTTACATAATGAGTGTGCATTGTCTCACAAATTTACTCAATATAGTTTGAGGGAGTATTATTGTAAAAAAGAAATTAAGATACACTCTTTATCCACTTTTATTTATCACTTATTTTAAAATATATTTTTATTTTTACTTGTTACTTTTAATGTATCAAAAAAAATAATTACTTTTTTATGTTTTACCCTCAATATTAAATATATAGACTCCAGATTAATTTTTAAGATCTAACATCATATATAATTTATGAGGAATAGTATCTTTTTTAAAAATATGTCTAATCAAAAAGCGACAAGTAAAATGGACGAAGAGAATATCATTTTATTATTTGTTTTTATCTTATCGTTAATCATAAATATGAACAAATATTAATGCGGTGCAAAAGACAGATGTAGTAAATTAAAAGAAGTATAATAAATAGCAATACTTTATTCAAAGCAATAAATCCCTAATTAATATTTTCTTTTTATAAGAAAATGCAAAATAAAATATGGCAGATTCAATTTTATTTTGGAAACACTTCAGATAATATCGGTTACAGTTGAATCTTTACTTTACGACTATAATTTTTTACGACTAATAAGAACCTCTACTCCAATAATATTCAATAACTTGACAAGACTTAATTTAAATATAATTAAAAAAATTCTAAATTTAATTTTATTTATGTTGAATCAACTTTAATTTAATTAAGATATCAAAGTAGCTAAAAAGATTTGGTACCTGCAAATTCATGTATCTAAAGAGTGAACTAATTGATTGAATATTCCAACAGGGGATTGAATTAGTCAATCTTTTCACACGTATGGATAGGTATTCCTTCCCTCTCAAATTATCATGTAGAGAAATATTTGAAAATTTTATTTATATTCGAAGATATATAACTTCTCTTTACTAAATATTTATAGTGTAGTCTTTCAGAACAATTTTTACTAAAAATAATAATAATTGATATAACTATTTTTAAAAATCATGATCGATAATTTGAGAGGAATGAATTATATTTCATATTATAAATAAACAAAACCTCAACTCAATCACGACTGATTCGTAGGTTATGATTAATTTAAATCAATCACACTTCAATTGACAATTCAATTCACTTTTGATTCAATTTTAATTCAGAATAAACATTTTGGTTTAATAAAATACCCATATTTATTTCAATTGTGTCTAAATCAAATTTGTCCATTTATTCTAGAAGAGATTAAGAACTTAGTTTTGCAAAGGAAAGCAAACTTGATTGATGAGTTATACCCACCAAAGGATAGGAACATTTTTTCACATTCGGTGTCTGATATCTTTATTAAAATTTAATTAAATTTAAATTTATATTAAAATATTATATAATAAGATTAAAAATTTGCTTCCTAACAAAAGCGACTTACTCGATATTAGAACCTTGAGTATTGTTTGTAGTGTAAACAAAAAAAATAGTGAGTGTGACATTAATTTAACTACTCCAAGACTATTTCATCTACCACTCAATTTATTTTCTCATTCATTGAATTTTATATAAGTATGGTCTTTTCAAATTATATGATTACCCATCTAAAACAATATAATTTTCTTAAAAGTCATTTGTGGATTGCACCATAATATATTTTATCATTATCAATCTTTGAAGATTATTTCAAATAAAAGATGATCATAACGAAATAAAAAAGAAGAAAAGAATGAGTCATGATAAAGTGGTAAAAGCAAAAAATAAAACTAATTTGCCACTTCTAAACCTTGATTGGGATATTTAATTTATAAACAGAAAATTTGATGTTTGTGGTCTTTATAGGGACAAAAAAGTGCAAGATTTGAAAAGATTGAAACCATATAATAAATTTAAACGTAATATAGTATATTTTAAAAGGAATCTCAAAATAAATTGTTGTTTGCCAAATCAATTATTCAAAATGATAATTGAATTTGGGAAAGAATGGATATGTGAATTATAAAGAATAAACAAAATATACGTGATACTATTAATTTATCTTACTAAATATAAACAAATTAATTGCCTAGAAACAATGAAACATCACCAAAAAAGAAATGGCTAACCCATTGGTGGCCCTCGCCTAAACTTGACACTAATTTTCATTTAGACACCTTAACTAAGCTTTGTTTGTTCTAATTCATTGGTGGCCCTGGCCTAAACTAGGCACTAATTTTCACTTAGAAACCTTAACTAAGTTTTGTTCATTTGTGACACCTCATGTCATGTCTCGTTGTGTCATTTAACACTTTTTACTTACATGGCATAGTGAGAGTAACACTCTCACTATGTTACTCTCACTACCAGCGTGTGAAAGGCTCATTTAATTATTTTTATTTTATTTTATTTTCATTTTCTTCCTCATCTTTTAGCCACCGTCTCTCAAAACTTGAATTCCTTCCATGGAGAAATAGTTTTGATAATGCTACGGACAAAAAAAAAAACTTTAATACGAAGAAATTTCACAAAAGAATAAATTTCAACCCATTAAAACAATCATGATTTATGTTGTCGCAAAGAAAAAGTACAACGAAAAATCTTGAAAGACGATGGATGGAATGGGAGAGGGGTAGAGAAGACGATGTGGGTGGGGAATGGGTTGGGGTTAGGATGGACAAAGGTGTAGAAGACATTAGGTGGGTGGGTAGGTGGGGGGGAATAGTGAAGGAGAGGATTTGGGTGGGTGGATGGGTGGGTAGGGGTTGGAGTGGGTGGGCAGAGAAATGATCTTAGTAGATTTGTTTTTTTTTAATTATTTTTTAGTGTAAAAAATTCACGTGTCATTACGTCATTGACTACATCTTTATTCTACTAAAATATTATTATTTAAAAAATATTTTTAATATACATGTCACGTGATTTAATTTGTCACTTTGACACGTCATCAGCGAGTGTGTTACACACACATTGTATATTTACCTAATTGTTAAAAAAAAATGCTAAAATGACACAATGTAAAATGATATGAGGTGTCTAAAATGAATAAAACTTAGTTAAGGTGTCTAAGTGAAAATTGATGTCAAGTTTAGGAGGTCACCGATGGTTAGACACAAAAGAAATATAAGTGGATATAATACAGTTATTAGGATAAAAATTAGATGAAATATAAGTGAGGGGAATGTAAAAATTTATAACCCTACATAACGTCTTGCATGTATTATTTCGCTTATCATAATGAACATTATTTATTGATTGAAACAGTTATGTTCATCTACCGGAGAGAGTTCAAAATTCTCAAGAAATATTTGCAGTAAAGTTTCCCTTATTCGAAAACTAATGAATATTGCTTTCAGATTAATTGCTCCAAAGCTAGATGAATCTGACTTGTTATTTGGAACCTTCAATGGATAGTACAACTTAAGGCCATGATCGATTTGACTATTGTTGATAAATCTTGTTCGAAATAAAATTTAAATACAACGTATCAATTTTTAATATGTATGTTCAAATGTCAAAATCAAACTTTGACCGACCCCCGTATATACAATTATGCCTTTATTATATGCATAAAAATGTAGAATAGAGGTGTGGCATTTACAGATATACTTGTTTCGATTTTTAATAATTAATATTTAAAAAAAGACTTTGTAAGCTTTATGCTGATGATCACATAACATTTGAAGATAACTATTAGTAATTGGTATTATGGAACAAATTAATAGAAAGAAAAGAAAATAATAAACTAATCATTCCACAAGTTAGGTTGTAGAAGATATAACACGTTATTCGTAGTGTACAGCTTGATTCTTACAAAAATTTATATCGAGCAAAATAAAAGTTTAGTATCAAATTAAAATTATTTTCAAAACTCACAAATTAATTATATATGTTATACACATAATTTAAATTCTTGCGAAATTTATGTCGAGCAAGAGCGTCTCAAACATATTAGTGGTCTAAAGCAAAAATTAAATGAGGCTTTAAACTTAAATTGTTGATAACTTTTATATAATTGATTTCTTTTAGTTTTCAATTGATAATATAATCATTCTTATTTTAAACTATTTTTTTTGTGAGATATTGAACCCGTTTGGATGGGCTTAAAAAGTAGCTTTTAAAAAGTCATTTTAAAAGTGCTGAAACTTATTTTTAAAATAAGTAGTTATGTGTTTGGTTAAAAGTGTTGAAGTTAAAAAAAAAAAGTTGTTCATGTGTTTGACAAATAAGTACCGATAAACAATTTTCTTAATCAAAATTTCTGAAATATCCTTAAAAACTGTTAACATGATAAAAGTTGATTAATTTAATAATAATAACAATATATGATATATAATATATAATAATAATAATAAAATAATATGAAAATAATAATAATAATAATAATTATAATAACAATATCATAATAATATATAATAATAAAGAATAAAAAAAAATATTAAAAAAATTATAATATAATAATAAATAGTAGAATAAATAATAATAATAATAATAATAATAATATAATAAAAATAATAGTAATAATAATAATCAAAATAATAAATAAATAATAATAATCAAAATAATTAAATAATAATAATAATAATAATAATAATAATAATAATAATAATAAATAAATAATAATAACATTCATAATATAACAATATGAAAATAATAATAATAATAATAATAATTATTATTATTATTATTATTATTATTATTATTGTTATTATAATGATAATATATAATAATAATAAATAACAATAAAATAAATATTAACAATAATAATGAATAATAATAATATATAATAATAATAATAATAATAATAATAATTAATAAAATAATATGAAAATAATAATACTAATAATAATAAAAAAAATATAAAAAAAATAAAAGAATTAAGGGTAAAAAGATAATATACACGGTCAACATAAATGACTTTTAAGTTGAAAAAAAAAGCACATCTCACCTAACTTTTAGCTTTTGGTTTAAAATAAGTAAATTTTTACTTAAAATAAGTTACCTTGATATTTGTAAAACACTCTAATAAGTCAAAAATTGATTTTTAAGTCAGTTTGACCAACTTTTAAGCTCATGCAAACACGCTCATACTTCTCCAAATATGTCAAATTTCTTCTAATAATTCCTTCAAATTTCATGAAAAAATTACTTTTTCTACAATAGTATTCAATATTTGTTAATAATAATAATTTTTAACCTATTATTACCCCTTAAATTTGACGACTTAAGACTCATATTTTTTTTAACACTATCGAGCCATCTCTGAAGCCGAGCAGCGAAACATCAAAAGTTCTCTTAACTTATGTCTAGACATATTACAACAACATCAAGTTTAGTTTTAAAAAATGAAATATTAGGAGGATAAAATGTGCATTATTTCTATGTCGAGCAAATTAGGTTATGGGGATATTTCGATCAATAAATTCTCATTCAATAAGCAAAAGGTACAAGAATTTAAAATCATCATACTTATTTAAGAAGAAAAATTAATAATTAATAACTAATTCTAGGTGACAGCTGGATTTCTTTTTGGTTTATATTTCAGTTTACATTTTCATCGTTACAATTAAATTAAGAGCTAAACGCCACATGCCCCTAATGGTGCTTTGACTTTTTTCAAGTTTTATTTGTTGAATATTTTATTTTAGAGAAAATTCACGAATTTAACTTTAAACAAAATATCATAGAAATGCATTTATATTAGTTGATGTGTGAAAATTCAAATTATCATGAATGTGAATTTTCACCTTTATGAACATACAGCTTAAAGTAATATTGATTATTGACTAAATCAAATAATCAAAAAAACCTTTAATAAATCTACGTTCATATTAGAAAAAAAGAAAAGAGATAGTCTTTGTTTTTTATTAAAAATAATTTGATCGCTTTCACATACTCATAGATAATATGCAATTTATTTTATCATCATCAAAATAAAAACTATAAATCTTCTTTTCATGGGTCCTTTATTTGTAAAGTGATTTTATTTAAAAAGTACAATAATAACAAAATAAAATAATTAAGTAATTATTTTTAATTACAGTTGACTTTAATTTATAAAGCAATAATTATTGACAAGTAGGTCTGACTCACATGAAGATTAATCATAGTAGATTACCCCTTACTTAAATCTTTCACGATACTTTTGTTTGTCTAATTTTAGTTTGAAATAAAATAAATTAAATAAAAAAATATTAAAATCTTATAAACTATTAAAAAAGATGTGAAATACATTGACATGTTTTTTAATTAGGTAGACATATTATGTTAAAAAAATTATATAAAAAAATATTTGTAAAATTAATTAATTAAAAATAAATTGAAATGGGAAAGTGTACGACCCATTAATTAATTGCACCGTCTTCATCATATCTGTACGTACGGTATATACGGATAAATTAAACTACCGGTGCAGTCGGTAGCCGGTTACGTTAATATTTTTAACCTACGCGCTTCTACCGCTTTGTATAACTTTCCAACTTGACACGCGCTATGAGCTAATCTTATTATTGACATTTTTCCATGATAATTTGCGTTTTTTGAGTAATTTTTTTTTTAAAAAAAAAACTATTTTTAATAAATTTAAATAAAAAATAGAAATTGTGTTTGAATGCTATGTATTTTTTACTTTGAAGAAAGTAGAAATTTTTTGAGTGAATATATATATATATATATATATATATATATATATATATATATATATATATATATATATATATATATATATATATATATATATTCAATCAATTGATTTATCAATATAATTGAACTATATATTGATTATGTGTAATTGAAGTGTTTAGGATTGTAATTATCCAATAAAATATTCACTTCAAAAACTAATCATAACTACTTTTTCAAAGGTAAAACTCATTTCCAAATTAATTTTTTCCCCTCAAAAGTTAGTTCATTGGTATAATGAAACGTCATTTGATGTCTTCTTTTTAATTATTAAGCAAAAAATAATTTATGGACAAACAGCTCCAGGTCAATTAATTAATTTTACAACTATATATTTTACATTAAATATTCTAAAAATATTAAATAAGTCAGTGTAATGGTTGTGTAATTTTCAAATGTTCATAGTGATTTATTTTTAAGAATTTAGAACATCAAAGGCCGCTTCAATATTAAACTTGCTCCATTTATTTTTTTAAAAAAATAACGCGCGCGTGTATATATATATATATATTATTTTTTTTATTTTTATTTTTATTTGGAATTAAAATTTCATCCATGCTTCCTTTTTGATAAGTGTTCCCACTTGCTGATTTTTTGTTTAGTATTTCTTTAATATATTTTTGACTTACTCTTTTGTCAAATTTTTCTGTTTTTTCTATTATATTTGTTATTCTTCGTAGAATATTTTCTTTAATATATTTTATTTCTATTTCTATCATTTTTAACCGTAAGGTTAATTGTTTATTACTTTCTATGAGATCTTTTAGTAATTCTGAAATTTCTTTTATGCTCATTATTCTGAAAAATAATAATCAGAGGTATCAAAGAAATTATAATTTATAATATTATATCTTTCTTCTTCTCTTTTATTTTGTAAATTAAATATATATATATATATGTTATAAATCCATTGAATGGGTGGATAGTCCATAAAGTTGGTACATGAACAACTATCCATATTCACTAGGTTCATGAACCTTTTTGGATAAGAATGTATCTATTTATTATTGTACTTAATATGGTGACTTTTAGAGTGATTTCTCAACCTATAAATAGGGTTGTTCATTCACTATTGTATGAGAGACATATGAAACTTACAACACTTGAATAAGAAGAAAATTTCTCTTCTTCTATCTACTTCTCTTGTCTTCTTCTCTTTATGATTTATTCTTATGAGCTTGATTTTGTAACACGTTATCAGCACGAGACTCTATCCAATTGAGTGTGAGTTCTTGTTTTTCTTTAGCTCATATTTTGGTTGATCTCGTTATGAAGATCAAAGTATTATATGCATAAAATCAGGTATGTATATCTAAAATATTTTATGATTTAGAATAAAATAGTATTCAGTCACTAACAATTATCAGGAACCGAAGACATATACTACTATTGGTTGAACATGACAGCTATACAAAAAAATTTAAATAGAAGAAGGTATAAAATTTTAATAGCATGAGTTTGAATATAATTTTGATTGTTTTGATAGACTCAAAGGGTGAGTCATGTTGTATTTTGGTCTATTATACCGTTGGTTAAGGGTAAGACGATGGATTCAAGTTTCATCGCACCAAAAGGGTAAGACATCAGGTTAAATTCCGGATGCACCATAAACCCCTTTTTATGTTATGAACTTCATTGGTCAAAAACTGATTCGCGGAGAAGGAAAATATTTTTTTTACTAAATATAAAGTACGAACTTATAAAGTGAAATTTGAAATTGATAAATGTTTGCATGATTAATTTCAATCTCCATGAATTCTAAACTAAGTTTCAAATTAGTAAGTTTTGGCACTTTCAAACAATTACATGTCATTTTTTCATTACAAATAAATGTTAAGGAGGTTCAAATTATTCAACGATGGAGAAAGATCAAAAGAAGATCATCATTGTACCTAAACAATTTATTACTAAAGTATTCGTATTTCTTCATATATATATTTTTTGTGATTATACTATTCATACATGCATTAAATTATTTCTTGCAAACAGTCCTATATTTCCTATATAAGTATTATATTTATAGTGTTGGATATAGATACACTTTTGATTGATTAGTAATTTGCTTCATTCATGAAAAAATTCACAATCTCTGCTAAATAATTCTATATAGTAATCTTTCCATATCAAGAATTCAAATTTATATATATTGTAAAATATGGTAATAATATTTATGGTTATATAAAAAAAATTCTATAGTACAAGAGGAAGAGAGTTATGTATTCATGAATGAAGTGGGAGTTATGGGATAATAAGAAGTGATTTAACCCTAGAATGAATAAGATTTTATAACTGAATCATACGTGTATATATTTTTATGGGATAAGACACAAGTATCGCTTAGGTTATTATAGAAGTTCCAAAATATTAATTAAGGTTTCATTATTCTCTGAATTCTTTTTTTTTAAAAAAAAATTTGTACACCTTTTGATTTACGTGAAATTCAAACGTCTCTCACGTGCCTCAACTATTTCAAGTCACGGTGCGTGCTATGTAAGTTCAAAGATATGAGTTCGGGTGGAGGGGGTAATAGGACCTTAGTTTAGTTTAGAGGGAGCGTTCTTATTGATAAACAATTTATTTTATTTTAGAACTACTGTAATTTATTAGCGCACTCTTAAATTAAAAAATAATATGCTTAAAATTATATATTATGAAAGTAAGATAAGCGTAAACTTTTAGACTTGGGCCTATATCTAATTAAAATGTAATTTTCTAGCAAATAAAAACATTATTGTTTTTGTGCTTGTTTGTGCTAAGCCTCCTATGTGTCTAGATAAATTTATAAAATGACTTAAAAAATATTATTATGAATTGAACCAGGGTAAAAAAATTGAATGATAATAATCGTGATATTTATCTTTTCTAACGACTCAAGTCATATAAATTGCACTGAAAAATAAGTTTGGTGACACTTCTGAAACAATATTTAAGAGGTTGACTATCAATTTGACACTTAAAGATTACGTCCTAATTTTTATCAATAAGAAAATATTTAAGAAAGATGTCAAACATGATGTGAAAACTAAATGTGGTAATAATGTATCAATTGAATTGAAAGAGATCAGAACATGCAAATTAAATTTCAATGTAAATTTTACAATAATGCTGTTGGCATTGTTTTATAGCACCAAATATTATGATTCATATTACCTTTTTAATGATTTTATTGTGTTGGCAACAATTTATGATTTTAATTATATCATCTAATAATCATGATTGTTTTAATTTAACAACAACTCCTATTTTAAATATAAATTTAACATGCTAAACTTAAATGTATAGGTCTTGCAAAATAATGAATTATCAAAAGAAGAATTTTGGAGTCCTTAACTAAAATTAAAATGTCAATATGTAGACATTGTCTAGCGGAAAAAATAACTAAAAGACGATTTGAAAAGAAAACTAGAATTGAATATCCCTTGCAACTCATTCATTTGGATATATGTGTTCATATAAGTGCGAGTGTGATACATGAAATTCATTTATATGACATTTATAAATAATTATACTCGTCATAATCATGTTTATTTGGTCTCCCATAAAATAACAGAAGCATTAAAATGCTTTAGATGATTTATGAATTTGATGGGTGAATCAATTAAACTTAAGAATAAAAGTTCTAAAAATTGGTCGTAGACATGAATATATATTAGATCAATATAAGAATCCGTGTGATAAAAAATGAATTGTAAAGCAATTAACAATTTCATATACTCTTTTAACAAGATAATTTTGTTTTTGATATCTGTAGTTTTTGATGTAATTGTTTGACTTCTAATTTTTTTTATTTTCACATCCTATCAAGCATGGACAAGTAAAAATTATGACTTATTAAATATTGCAATATTGGGAGTCTATAATATATATGCATAATTCTTTTTCTTATGGGAAATTTAGTCTTAGCGAAAAGAAATATATTTTTATTGACTATTCAAAGTAATCAAAGAATCATATGTTCATTGAAGAAAATGAGGATAAAATTTTAACAAAGCTTACGTCACGAGATGTAGATACAAAAAATATTTTCTAGCAAAGATAATACTTATAAAATTATTTCATTTATGAAATTTTGAACCGATAAGAGAATCTTCAAGATCAAAAAGAGTGAGCAAAATTTGCAAGCTCAAAAAGTTTATTTAGACTCTGTATCAAATTTACAACATACTGAAATTAAGATTCATATTCATATTATATAATATAACTAATTCTATATATTATTATATCTTTTAAATTTTGTATATATATATATATATATATATATATATATATATATATATATATATGTATACCATAACTATCGGAGAGGTCATATTATTGAGAGAGAGCTAAAGATCAACACTAGGCTACCATAATTTTAAAGTGAAGGAAATCTAATCATGCAAGGAGCATTGTTATTTCATGCCATACTGCATTGAAATTTGATTAAATTTAAATTTGCTCTAGAAAATTCTATATCGAGGATAAAGCAATGAATCCATACATAGGGAGATTCAAATTCGAAATAATTGGTTAACAAGAAAGAAGTACTTACCACTTCGCTACGATTTTTATTGACACACGATAAGAATTTATTGAGCAAATTTTTTTACTGTAAGTGCTCAAAATATAAGGAATAAAGCACATAAATATATTAAAGAGATTTAACAGCTATTATATATACATAAAAAAATATTGTTAACTTTTTACTTATAATTACTTTTTGAGAAAATAAGTTGAAATAAATAATCTAACTCCGCACTTGACGGTAAGTGATCGCCTAAATCAAAAGAATCTAGTGAAAGAAAATTACGAATAACAACTCCACACTTTCTTCCTATTTTTAGCTAATATTCATTTTATCTTTCAAATTTGTTTGTTTGAATTTACTTTAATTAGATATTTTGATATTTCGATCATAATTACAATAGAAAATAATGTCAAATTCAAATACGTGTATTTAGCCAAAAAAGTATTCCCCACCCAAAAAGGATAAAAGCTATGTCACTCTCACCTCCAAATTTGTTGTCATGAGATTTAACAAAATACTAAATAGAGATCACACTAAAGTTCAATAAATGAAAGCTTCTTTTATTATATATCCATCATAATATTTCCTTCTATTTATTTTTATTCCTCTATTATTTTAAAATTAAAATAAAATTTTATTTTATTTTTTATTTTAGTATATTAATTCTCTTTTAAATTTTATTTTTAGTATTAGTTTCTTACTCCTCAAATTATTTCACTAAGATTCAAAAGCATACATCAATTAACATCAAATTTAGGATGGTAAAAGCTTCTTTTATTGTATCCATAATAAAACTTCCTAGAGTTTATTTTTATTCCTCTATTATTTTATAATTAAAATATTTTTTTTTATTTGTTATTTAATATATTAATTTTCTTTTAGATTTTATTTTTAAGTATTAATTTCTTACTCCTGAAATTATTTCATAAGATTTAAAAGCATATACATCAATTAACATCAAATTTGGGATGGTAAAATTCACCATCTTAGGGTTAGACGTAAGGGTGCTTATCGTATCGAGCAATCCCCGTTATCAAATAGTCATATTAATTATTATTTTCTAGTTCCAATTTATATGATTTATTTTTCTGTTTAGTTAATTTTAATAGAGTAACATATTTTTATATTTAGTAACAATTTAACTTTAAAATGTCTATTTTATAATAAAATGACTTACGAACAAATGATTTATTTTAGATCAAAAGGTTTTATTAAAAAAATGCTCTTTCTAAAATTTTGTATCAAGTTAAATTAAATTAGGAAAACTGGAAAACATAAAAAGTAATCCTTCATTTTTATTTATATATATTCCTTACCAAAAAAGTAAAAATAGATGGTTCTTAATTTTGTCATTTTACATAATCAATGCATAAATGTTACTATTCTTCTTATTTATCCTTTGAAAGTTATTAGCGTTGAAAATGTACATTTTCGCAACATAGAAAAACTAAGCACTCACCCTGTTCCTAATTATTTACTCGGACAAATCAAGAAATGTCAATTTTTTACTTATTATACCTTCAATTAATTATTTCTTTTTAAAAAATAAATCTTTTTAAAAATCTTAAATTTTTAATTATTTCATTTATAATTATAATAGAGGTAAAGTGGTTAACTCACTATGTATATCATTATTTTTCTTAATATGTGTGTCAATTGAAAAATAAACATGTAATTAGCGATAAAAAGTATTTGTCCTTTCACAAAATCGAGACATAAATGACACTCTTTTTATTTTACCCTTTAAAAATTATTAACCTTGAATATATATACATTTCCGAAAATAAAAATTAAAAATTTGACTATAAGAAAAGACTAAATAAGTTAATAACAAAGCTATTTAATTTTTTTTTTTAAGAAACGTGAAATTTAAAATGGTGACGTAATAAACTATTAATAATAATTGCATTCAGAAAGAGTCAATAAACTTGAAGAACGTGTCAACCACTCGTTAACACCGCGTGTGGGAAATCCATAAATCTTAAATTTTTAATTGACTAAATCAACGGTTACAAGGCAGTCGTACATGTACTTGTCGTAAATTAGCAGAAAAAGTAACAACACCCAAACAATGCCTTATTGACTAAATTAATAAATTAAAAATAAAACTTGACTATATTTCTTTCTTCCTTCCTTTTTGTTTTTCTTTTCCATACATATCTCCACTTCCTTCACTCTTCAAATTCATAATTTCATCACAAAAAAGAAAAATAACAAACACCCAATTCACCCATTGACTTTAATTTTCAAGATTGAGATTTTTTTTTTTGAAATTTTGAGTAAATGGGGTTCAAAAGAGGAGTTTTTTCTTGTTGTTGTTCTGTAGTTTTTGCTGTTGTTTTGCTGAATTCTTGTGTTTTGGTTATTGGAGGTGATATAGTTCATCAAGATAATGTAGCTCCACATCGGCCTGGTTGTAACAACAATTTTGTGCTGGTAATATCTGATTCTTTTAAACTACTTTTTTTCATTTTTCAGAATTTTGAAAAAATGGAGTCTTTCTTGCTAAGAAGTTCATTTTTTTGTGCTTGTGTGTATGGATGTGTTTGTTCTGTGTTTTTTTATAAATGTAAATCTGGTTTGTGGTGCTTGTTACTGGTTTCTGTTATGGTTTTGTTTACTTATCTAGTTTTTAATTTGAATTCTAAGGTTAATTTTATTGGTGTTGTAGAATTGAAAGTTGCTTGTTAGTATGAAAAAGTACTTACATATCTGATCAGTTTTATTGTAAACCTGGAGTACCATGAGGTCTCATGTTCGAATCCTAGCATAAACAAAACATAAGTTACCTGGTACTTGTTACATGTTGTTGGTGGGAGGTGATAGGTATGCTGTATTAGCCTAGGCGTGTGAGAGTTGGCACAAACATCACGATTATTAGAATAATAAATAAATTTATTATTGTAAACTCATTCGTAAGAATTTGAATGTAATAGTAGTGGTGCTTGGCAATTTGGAACAGAGGGGATACTATTTCTCTAGGTCTCTTTTTCTTTTTGGTTTGATTTCGTGATCGATGACTACATGTAATTGGTTCTATGTTATAGATGAAATTATCTGTTAGGTGTTAAAGCTTGGATTTTTCCATGCTATTTTTCTGTATAATTTATTGCTGTATTAAATTTTCAGTCGGTAGAATATGCTTGCTGTGTTGTTATTATGTTAAATGCTTATTTTGCAGTTTATCCGCGACGCATCCTGATGATAAATTTACTCACCCAAGTTCTACTCCACTTGTCTTTTGGAGTAGAGATTTATAGTGGAGTTAGAAAGAATGAGTTCATAGTAATAGCGGATGTTGCAAACCTAAATCATACTAATAAATGTGTTCTCTCCCTATACATGGAATAAATGAGGTGGTCATACATTTTCACATGTATTAGAGAAGGCGGTGAAAACTTTTCTCTTAAGCCGAGGGTCTCTCGGAAACAACCTCTATACTCTATATCCTACAAAGCTAAGGGTAAGGTTTGCGTACATCCTACCCTCCCTAGACCCCACTTGTGGACTACACTCGCTATGTTGTAGTTCTTATATTAGAGAAGGTGGCGGTCCTACATTCTAGTTTAACCAACAACGAAAATATTTTCATATGCTTAACCCCACAAAAAATGAGGATTAGGCTGCGTATGAGGGGAAATGCTATAATTCTAAAAATAAATAAATAAATGGATAATTCCAAACTCACTATACCTTAAGCTTTAAGATGTGGTGTTCATGTAATTTGAGGGTAATAATTGCATAGATGTTACATGCAGACAAAAGAATTGAAAAGCTTTCCATTTCAAATTGAATTTCCACCTTTCTTCATTGAACCATTCATAATAATTGCAATATTTTTCACCATTACCATTTATCAAAAAAAATATTTGCAATATTTCTTAAAAGTAAAGACCTTAATCCCAAGGAAGTATAACGCAGACCAGATAGTTCACGGTACCATCACTATGCAATGCTTTATCAACCTCGAAAATTCTGAAATTTTAAATTTGCATCCACGTGTTTCATGTTTGACTATAGTTAGTTGGTTCCACATAAGTATTAGTATTTTAAATATGCTCACATTTCTTCTATTCGGAATGATTGTGCCAAGTTGAAAGTGAACCTACCAATTTGGATGGAGAGGCTATAAATCTTTATTAGTTGCAATTTTTTTTTAAAAGTCTTGATTAATTGCTTGAGCTTGAATTTCGGAGATGAATACCTTTTCCATTAAGGGAATGGGTCAAGTGAAAGGGCTAGGCTATGTTAAGTCCCGCATTGGTTGAAAGAATGGGCATTCCTCCCCTCATGAGATAGGTTTTAAGGGTTGAGTTAGGTCCAAGAGAGCCATATTTTCAGTCTGAAAGGAAAAAGATATGCGAAGTGAACTGGAAGAATGAAGTTAAAATGGTTAATGTGCAGAAAAGAAGATTAGGTTCTTTATTATACAACTTGGCAACTGCCTCTGGTTTATCTTTATTTAAATAACAGTAGATAAAGTATCAGTCTAAAAGCATCCAGGCCAGGAATTGAAGGTTTTATCGGGTAGAACCCATTTTGGCAACTATAGATTGGTAAGGTGATGCCCAAATATACTGGCCTGAAGATCATCCAATCAGGATTTTGGGAGTGTATGATATCTTTACTGCTCAAAACATCTAAGAAATATCATGATAACGAATCATCAAGCAGAGGATTTCTTGTAAAGACCTGCTGTATCTTTCTTTCCAATTCCTCTGCATTATAGAGGACACTACTTGTTTGCTTATTTGTTTATTTTTTCTTTTTTGATAATCGTGGTGTCCGGGCCAGCTTGGCGCACCTGGACTAATTCCACGTGGTACCTGCCACCTCCCACCGGCAACATGTACTAGGTAATAATGTCCACCAAGGCTAGAATAGATGAGAAGAAATCACAAGTGTTTTGTCTCTGACCTGAGACCTCATAGTGCTCATCCCACTTCATTCACCACTAGGTCACACCCTTTGTGCTACTTGTTTGCTTTATTTGTTCCTGTTTATATCATTTAATCCTTCTAAGTCAACCATTTTAGGCTGTAGCAATTGCACAGGTGCCAGCTTTTGGAACCCAGAAGTTATGGAAGGAAAATGTGAAGCAAACGTTTAATTTGCATCTTTAGTTGATATGACTCTTCAGTGCATTTTCTTGTGCATTTTGAGTGAATAATTCATCAGGTTGTGTTTCTGTCATTTCTTTAAGAAAATAAGGAATAAACCTTCCAAACAGAAAAGGCAGGCTCGATAACTTAAATCCACCACCAGCTTGCTCCTCGGCATCAGTTTATTAGGTCAAATCAGAAGGACTTCCAATTGGGTAGAACTGGAAATTTGCCATCCTCAGTAGTCTTCTTTTAATACAACATGTGAATTTTCCAGTTTTGTCATGATAATTGTTAATTGATCATTGAACAGATAGAGATGAATACTCCTGATTCTATGGTTTTGTCATACATGTAGTTTGTAAAACTTACTGAAGGTGCTGTATTGGCTCATTTGACATACTTCCATGGTATGGCTGGCATAGAAGTTATGTTTTGTTGTTTGGCGTTGTGTTAACAGAATAGGGCTCCAATGTACCTCGATTATTGTTCTCAAATTTGCAACTTGTCAAAACATCCATCTCTTATATAGTGTTTCCTCAAATAGGTAAAAGTCCCAACGTGGGTTAACGGGAATGAAGTAACTCAGTTTGTTGGCCTTGGTGCTCGATTTGGCCCCACATTGGAATCAAAGGAGAAGCGTGCTAATCAGACGAGGCTTGCTTTTGCAGACCCACCAGATTGTTGTAGCATGCCTAAGAATAAGGTTGATCTCACATTTATCTTGCCTTTTTTTGCAAACATGATTCCTTCTATCAGAGACATCAACTGGTTGCCATATAAGTAGCAAACTCACCTTTTAGGTCTTGATTGTGTGATAGCTCACCAGTGAGGCCATCCTGGTGCACCGAGGTAATTGCAGTTTCACCACAAAAGCAAAAGTTGCAGAAGCTGCTGGCGCTTCAGCAATCATCATTATAAACAATCAAACAGGTTTTGCTGCTTTTATTTCAACATTTTCCTCTGTAATTTCCTTTTTCTTTTCCCTTGTTCTAATATGAATATAGGCTCTTAACTTGATATGTACTTGTGCAAACTGCTTTAATCTACATAGCAGGCATTATAACATTTCAACTGAACGTGGTGCTTATACGTTAAGCTTCATTAGAATATGCCTGGGAAAAACAAATGAATACCTGAATTTCTTGTTCTTGTAATGCAAACACTTCTCGAGTATTGTTTCTTGATATGCACAGGCCAAGGAGGTTTAAATATAATTTTGTGTTCTTCTCATATTTCTCTGTAGAGCTCTTCAAGATGGTTTGTGATCCCGGTGAATCTGATGTGGACATCAGTATCCCTGCTGTAATGCTGCCACAAGATGCAGGTACAAGCCTGATAGAGTTTCTCAGGAACAGTTCTACAGGTAGGCTTATTATATTTCACTTCTTGTTAGTCCATTTGTGGGGTGGGATATGGGGGGGGGGGTTGGAGGAAAATGTAGTTAGATGCTTACTTGTGGTTTGCTAGCTACCTTATTCTTCTTCACTATTATTTAATGTGGAATATATCATGTGGATTTGTTCCCACAATTATGACTTAGAGATTTCCCTTCTGCTCAGTTTCTGTGCAGATGTACTCTCCGAAACGTCCAGCGGTTGATGTAGCTGAAGTGTTTCTATGGCTTATGTCAGTTGTTACGATTTTATGTGCTTCTTATTGGTCTGCATGGAGTGCTAGAGAAGCCGCAATTGAGCAGGACAAGTTCTTAAAAGTAAGTCATAGTCATTCCCGATTACTTTTCCCCTTCCGTTAATGGGTCATTGCATTTTTCAGATATGCAAATGCTCATTGCACCTCTCCTTGAAACTTGGTTGAGTATGTATCTTGCTCTTGTAGGATGGCTCAGATGATTATGGTGGCAAGGAGGTAACTCATTCTGGTGGTGTATTAGACATCAACACAACATCAGCACTTCTGTTCGTGGTGGTTGCATCCTGCTTCTTGATTATGCTTTACAAATTGATGTCCTTCTGGTTTATTGAGGTTCTGGTGGTTCTATTTTGCATCGGCGGTGTTGAGGTATGTCTCTTAGCTATAAAAGACATAATCAAGTGATTAGTTAATGATGTATATTCTTAATCAGCTAAGGTTCTTATGGTCACATAGTTCATCATCATTATCTTTTCCTGGGTTATAGTCTCACTGTTACCCCATTATCAAAAAAAAAGTTGACCTGCTACTGTGATAGGCGAAGAAAAAGAGTTATATCAGCACTTGAGGGGGTGTATTGAAGACATATAAAGTAATTAATTAATAATTAATAGTGTTCTCTCTCAATTTAAGCTTTCGGATGAGATGTATGACACAGTTCAACAGTACCTTATGAGGAGTCTACACCCAAGGATACAATATATTAATTTTAATTCAACTAATAAATCTCAATAAAGGTAGAAACTAAATACATTTTCGTTTTGTACATTTTAATAACTTCCATCTGTAGGTGATTCAATATTAGTTGAGCTGAAGCTAATAACTTGCTAGCAAGGGATAGTTAAGCACTTGAAGTAGATGAACAAAATGAACAGAATAAACTCATCTTGTCTCCACATGACAATTTATGAATTCCATGCTAACACTAATCCTCATTGTGCTTGCAGGGTCTACAAACGTGTTTGGTGACCTTGTTATCATGGTATGTTTATTTTACTGGTGTTACAAGTTGTTATCTTTTTAGTGACATTGTGTCAAACAGTTTGTTTGGAAAATAGGGAGGGTGAAGAGGAAACAGAGTGAGAGGAGAATTTTCAAGAAATTTATTACTGTGGTTCTTCGTTCTTCGTTCTTCGTTCTATATTAGCCATTGTAGTGGATAGTGGATAAATACCGAATCCCTCTCATTCAATGATGCAGGTGCTCATTAGTTTTAAGTTTCCACTGTGGCACTTCTTTTTTATTTGGAAATTTAGTACAGAAAGGAGGATATATTCCCCGGTATGTGCAGCTGTACAAGCTAATAACCTATACAAGTTTCGGATCAACCTACGCATCCTTTAACCCTCTTTAAAATTCTCCCTTGAGTTCAGGGACCTTAAGGCAATTCTCGAGTTTTGGAGTGATCTATCTATTAAAGTGTTGATAAGACATCCAAAATGGCAACATCAATGCTTACAAGTATGTTCAAAGCTGTCTATGTTTGTGTAATCATTGGCACACCTACTCTCTTCTATGCTTTTTGAATAAAAATGTGTAATCCTAGCACAGTGGATGATATTGATCCATAATTGCGGCCCTCATGGCTTGTTAAATACATTGTGACACTCTTGCAGACTTCGGTTGGGGCGATATCTATGCACATTCATGTCTTTCAGTGCAATAATAGCATGAACTCATAAGCTGAGATCAAAATATGTGGAAAATAAATCTGAAAGCAGCGACAATTAAATAATGGGTATTGAACAATGACGAGAAACTGTTCTCGCAAATGAGAGGCAGAAGTTTGGAAAATTAGATCTTTCAGTTTGATTCAAACCTTAGCATTTCTAAAAGCCTTTTCCATTATCTTGGCATTAAACTTGCATTTTTTAGTATTAGTTCAAATAGAAAGTCATCCATTTTTGGACTTAATTGAACCATAAAAAATATTACTCGCTCCGTCTTAATTTTTGGAAAGGTATTTGACTGGCTACCGCGTTCAAAACAGACATAAAGACTTTGACATTTGTGGCTTAAAATATCTGATAGACATTTCTGTGGCTGCAAAATCATGTCATTAAATGCGACCTGGGAAGGGTAAGTTTAACTTAAAGGTATTTTTGCTAAAATGGGAAGTATTCCGCATAAATTGGCAGAAAGGAGTACTAACTATTACTCGTAAGGGGTGAAATGGCTAAGAAAACCAAACAGCACCCTTAGTAAACGAAGATACCAAGATATGGATTAGCAGACTACTGAGAAGGTGTTGTTATGTGACGCATTTGTATTTCAGTATATTAAAAGGTATATAAAGTCCTAATAAAACCTAGTTTGACTTCTTGAAGTGAAAAGTGTATAATCTGTTTAGGACAATAACCCCTTTGAAAATTCTAAGGGCCTCCTCGGCGATGTATAATATTTCAGTTACTTGGAATTATTTGGCTTCTGGAAGAAGTAGGGTTTTGTGGAAGGCAAAATATTCCCTTCAAGGAGAAATATAGATGATATCTCTTTGACTGTAGAGTGCTCAAAATTGTTGAGGCATATCATAGGCTTTGTTTCCTATTCTCATCAGGTTAAACATTTTAGTTTGATTTCTTCCCACTTCTCATGTTTGTTAGGGCTAGCATTTCAGGAGAGAACAGTAAAGTTACATCTGGATTCTTCATCCCATTGATTTGAGGAAACTATGGCTTCTTTTTATCGAGCACAGAACAATGATTAATATCCTTTTGTTATCCTTAGTTGAACTTTTCCTTATCTTTTCACGATGGTGCTCTAAGAGCCCGTCATCGTTCGTAATAATGTTGAGATGGTGATTGTGACTAGGTTTCTGTTATTTTATTCTTGAGGCAAGGTGCAATTTCATTTTAATTACCATAATGTCATTTCATTAGTTGGTTCTCAGACATGTCACATGTGGCTAACAGTCATTATTTGTAGTTTCAGATGGTTTGAACATGCTCAAGAATCATTTCTTAAAGTTCCACTTCTGGGGCCCGTTTCATATCTTACTCTGGCAATTTCTCCTTTCTGCTTAGCTTTCGCTATTATGTGGGCGGTTTTCCGTCATGTCTCCTTTGCTTGGATAGGTCAAGACATACTTGTAAGAACTATTATCATATTACACTTGTTCCCTTGTAATTTTTTGTATTTATCTTTAAATCCAGCTTCCTACCTTCACATAATGCAAATAAACTGTCTTTTGTTTCCCTGTTTCACCTGACTGATTTTACCTACTGGTTAAAGAGATGCACTAATGTAAGTTTTTCCATGAAATGATGTCTAACCACTGGGTATTCAAGAAGTTGTGATATTGGTCTTATGTGCTAGTAGATCATGTAGAAAATTGACATTTCGTCATGGTGATATCGACTTATACGGTAGAAGGAATAAACTTTTTTTTATGTGCTTCAAAAGAAAAAGAAGCTCTTCTGATCTTGTCAACATGAAGTCATGATATGTTTGAGAAAGAGTACACATGTACTTCAAAGTATTTAGTGTGAGAAAAAAGGGAAAAATCTGCTCCTTTTTTATTATCAGTATATGGGTAAACCTCAGCACCTATATTACAGTACCTGTGTTCTCGGGCACCTATTTATCTCTTTTTTGTAAAAAGTCATAGTACACATTACATTGCTAGTTCTTCATCTAGAGAAGGGGGAACCACCTATCATTACACATTAGATTGCCAGTTCAAAATTAGATTGTGAAGCACAGGATGAGATACGTAAGTGGGTATTGCCACGAATCATTAGTCTACTTGGAGAGAAATTCAGGAGGAAGAACAGGTGCAGAAAAGCATGTGAGGTGACCTTCTTAATGCTCATGTGGACAGTTTGGGAGGAGAAAAATAGAAAGCGTGTGAGGGAGTTGAAAGTTCTCATGTAAATATATGATGGGGAATCATTTTATTTTGTGTTCACTTCGGAGCACACATGATACTCCAACGTGTCAAGGCTTGGATGTTGTTTGTGGATAAATATGTTCTCATGTAGCATGCATTATTTGTATATACCATGTATACCTCACTCCGTCTTTTGTCTGAGATCAAGTATAGTATGTGATCTTATCAGCTTAATATTGTCTATTTGGTGTATGCCTCTTCCAATTAATGACCAATTACCTTTATCAATAAAACGTATGACCTTATTTTCTTATTCTTAACTAGGGTATGGCATTGATCATCACTGTTCTTCAGATCATACGAGTTCCCAATCTCAAGGTAAATCAATTCTTTGTGCTGGATTTTCTCATTACGGGGTGGATTTTGTGAGTAATTGTTTCTGGTATTTAGACCACAAGCAAATCATTTTTTGACGCAAATTCCTTCTTTAATGTGGTGCCCCTAATTTTATATGTCAACTATGAGTAGATAAATGCTCCTCAAAAAGCTAATACTGACAATACCTTTGAGTTGAGTGACATATCTATTTTTCGTATTTTTCCCCAACAGAGGGAAAAAAAGGGGTGAGAGGGGAGAAAAGTTGTCAATCACTTGTGACTAACTTTTTATACGTACATGAATGAATACAATGGTTTACAGTAAGTAGATACGAAACCCTTTTCACTGAACACTCCTGTCATGCTAGAGACGTTTATCATGTGCACCCAGCCCCTTGCTTGTTGCAAATGTAATTCAATCTGGAGACCCCTAAAGATTAAGTAAATAGATATTCAACCTAATCCCTTGAATTCACAAAGGGAGGCTTGCAAAGCTAACTTGCAGGATAGCAAACTTTATTGTCAGTTGACCAAATCCGGCTAGGACCCCCACGCCCACGCCAACATCGTGTCAACATGGGTGTGGCACCGAAAGTGAAGAGTCCAAGCAACTTAGCTTTTATGTCCCCTCTAAAGTGTAAACTCAGATTGTGTGACTTTAACAGGAACAGGCATTGAAGCCATTAAAGGAGATTAACATTATTCTTTTCTTTGATATTATCAGGTGGGAACAGTTCTTCTTACTTGTGCTTTCTTCTATGACATTTTTTGGGTATTTGTTTCCAAATGGGTGTTCCACAAGAGTGTGATGATAGAGGTAAGCTCATACTTGGTCGCTGGTCTCTATCTTAGGTTTACTTGGGTATTTTACTATTTTCAGCCCTGTCTGTCACAAAAGGGTGTTCGTGTTGACAAATGAGAAGTTGTTGTCTTCGATGCAGGTTGCACGTGGTTATAAAAGCGGAGAAGATGGAATTCCCATGTTACTAAAAATCCCGCGAATATGTGATCCCTGGGGTGGCTACAGCATCATTGGGTTTGGCGACATAATTTTACCAGGATTACTAGTAGCATTTTCATTAAGGTTCGATCACTAGCTAAATGGAACTTGTTTTCACCCATTAATATGGTTCCATAAAGCCCCGTGTATCTAATACCTGGATTACTAGTAGCTTTCATTTTAAGATTTGGTCATTGAGCTGAATCACAGTTGCACTAAAACCATTGATGTTTTCGACAAAGCTCTATGTCTTTCAATGCTTCAGCTTTTTTTGTTACACCACATTTTTCATCTCCAAAAAAGGCATGATTTATGCACCTGGTCTACACAATTATCAGAAAGACTGTAAGCCCGGCTGATGCCTCTGGGGGGCTATATATTTTATGGTTGTCTAGAGTACTTTTGCTTGCGGGAAAGAAAGTAATAGTTTATAGAGAAGATGTACCTAATTTCTTGTTTGGGACTGAATCTTAGTAGTAGTTGTTGTTGCCCTTCCAAATAGGGGGTTTTCTACTTATCAATAAAGCAAAAAGGGTTGAGGTATCATGATTAACGCTTCATGCTTACAACTTGAAGTATAAAGGCAATCAAAAGATTTTTACTTCTTCGTTTTTATTTGTTACATTATGCTCTTTGTTGCAGATATTTTACCTCCTTGTTGCTCTTTGTTGCAGATATGACTGGCTGTGCAAGAAGAGCCTTCGAGCCGGTTATTTTCTATGGACTATGACTGCTTATGGTTTAGGTATAACTTGCATAGAAAAATGTGATTTGATTTAATCACTTGTCATAGTGCTCTTCTTGTAACCAAGTTATACCATCTTCTCTTTGTCAATACAGATACATCAGTTTGCATTTTCTCTCTTTCCCTGCTCCCAGTGTTCCCTTCATCTTCTTGGTCTAATAAAAACAAAGGATTGCTACATAGAATTCACGCTACCTGAAAAGTGAGGGATAGCAGTCACATTATCTTCTTTTTGCCCACAATTCCTGTTACTGTTAAGATAATTAGATCAGATAAATGTTAGAGCTCATGAAACATTTTAAGGTTATATGTTCTCAATGTTTGAGGTTCTTTTTTCTTTTGGGGACTACACATCTACATTTGAGCTTGGTACCTACCCTTTCATCTCATCAAAAGTTTAACATGTTTTCTGTGACCAACTGAAAAGTTTGGATATACATGATGTGTTGCATCTTTGAAACTGTTACCAATTTCTGCTTGATTTAGGACTAACCGAAGTTCTTGTTTGACTTTTATTTTCTTGAACAGGTTTGTTTGCAACATATGTGGCTCTGAACTTGATGGACGGCCATGGTCAACCTGCTTTGCTATATATAGTTCCGTCCACATTAGGTACGTTAGGAAGCACAAAAAGTCACTCATCTGTCACAAAAATTATTTTGGAGCAGCCAATATTTAGATTCTGATAGTGACGGTGGAGTCTACACCACATATTCATTGTGATTCCACGGAAAGAGGAAATTAGCCAATTAGGCATCAGAGTCTTATATCCATGAAATTTACTGGCAGGTGTTGAGAAGGAAAATGCTTTATGGACCTCTTAATCTGACATAGAGAGCAATTTTAAATTGGAACTGTTATATCTATGCACCGAAAGATATAATCAGGAGTCCTACACCCAAGTGTGTGGCCTGGCAGTCAATGAAGTGGGTGGAAACCTTGGAGAACATGGTTCAAATCCCAGCAGAGACAAAAACGCTAGGTGATTTCTTCCCATATGCTTGGTGGGCTGAGTTACTTGATATTTGTGTTGGCTAGCATGTTTTAGGTGGAATAGTCGAGGTGCACAAGCTGGTCAGGGCATCATTATCAGAAAAAAAAAGATATAATCAGGAGTACCCAATACCAATTTGAACTTTGATTTAGTGGTATCATATTGCAGACAGATAGTGCCGATCTGTTAAAACCATTGAAGCTATATGTCTAGGTAAATGTAGGATTGGGCATGTCACCCATTTGCAGAAAGAACTTATAGATGCTGAAAGGATATGATATAGGTGACGGCGCCAGTTAACAGAATAGGTAAGTATGGTGATGTTGATTTAATTGCAGCATGAGTGTGGAATTTTAGTCAACGATAATAACAAGTACATATTGTCTGAGTAGGTGATTTCATTCCTTTTTTCTCTCTTTTCAGTTTTTCAAGTTTTTGGGCAAGGGGGTTGGGTTGGAGGCTTTTGTCAAATGAGAGATGATCATAGTGATAGGGTTTGAGAAGGGTATGGACAGATCCTTATTGTTCGTCCTGTTGCGGTAATGTTAACCTAATATTTTTTATGAAATATGAATTGAAGTACCGAGACCAGGGTTCCTCCCCCTTCTCCATTGTATTTGCCTTTTGGGTAGGGAGGGGTTCATGCTGAAACCCCTGCCATCACAAATTTTTAAAAATGCATACCTAAAGTTGTTTCAGAGTGAGTATGTGACCTATTAGCCATCCATCAAAACCACTAGTTACAAATAAGATCTTCTTGTTGCATCGAAAGAGATAAATGTTGACTAATCTGGCTATATAGCAGAGAAAAGGAGAAAGAAAGAGGGCCCAGTTTCAGAATTTAGGATATACTATAGACATGATTTGACAGTCCATGTGCTTGCATGCCTCCTGAAGGGTATGAAGGCTGAAGTCTCCCTTACTTTTTACTGTTCTAGTCATTTGAAGGGAATCCTTGTACAACGATAAAGTTGTCTCCGTGTGGTCTTCAGGTCATGAGTTCTGAGTCATGGAAGCAGGCAAGCAGCCACTAATGCTTCCATCAGGGTAGACTACATAAATATGACCCCTTGGGATGCGACCCTTCTCTGGATCTTGCTAACGCACAGGATGCTTTGTGCACTTGACTGCCCTCTTTATACCGTTCGAGACATTAAAATCTCATCCTTTCATATTCTTGTTATGTTCTCGATATATAAGTACACTGAGATCTGTTATTGTCAATTCCAGGCACATTTTTGATGTTGTCAGCCAAAAGAGGTGAGCTGAAGCATCTATGGACAAGAGGAGAACCATATAGGATTTGCCCGCATATCCAGCTTCAACCGGCCGAGTAATTCGATATCGTACTCTCTCTGTAATCACATATAGCTCTGATTTGTCTACATACAAAGTTAGGGTACATATGTTTAGAAATCTGAAAGAGGTTAGAGTTCTCAAAGTCATTGGTTAAACTTAGGCGTCTCCCCGACCCTGACTGCCCGAATACAATGGCTGTTAATGACTGACTAGCACAAGGTGAAAAATAGAGCATGTAGTTTACCAGTTATGCAGTTGACTAGAGTTGCAGCAAAGTTTTGAGTTTAACTTCTATACACTGACAAGTAACCGTTTAATGTAAAGTGGAATCAGTAATCTAGAAAATAAGACAGGTTACACCTTTTAACATTGTGAAAATTGTCAACAGTGTCAGTGTATACAAGTTAAATCCAATGACGTTTATACAGCTCTTGCAGTTTACAAGGCCTTCACGCGTAGGCGTAGCTGTAAAATCCCTCATTATATGGCAGCGCGTGTAGAGTACTTTATAGTGAAACAGGTATCATCATATGTTTTTATACAACATATGTAAAAGTGAAGATAATGTATGTGCAGGACCATGGTTAAATTATACATTTCTATGTTTTGTTGTTTTTTCTCCAATTATTTGTCAGTTATGTTTGAGAAATAGAGTTCAGTTTTACTTTTGGCTGCTGATGATACCAATAATTTTCATAATTTTCTGATTAATAGTGTTCAACTGATCATTCTTCAAATCATGCCGGCTCTATCAATAAGTTTACCTATGAGTTCATTTTTCATGAAATTTGCGCAGGGAAAAGGTTCTGAATTTGAAACTTTCCACTTCAAAAATATTATTTTAAACAAATGTACTTTTCTAGATAAATAATAACATTTTTTTATCCAATCAGAGGTGTACCTACTAACTTCGAAAAAAATTGTATGTATATCTATTTTAAAAAATTAATAGAAATTATAATATAGTTGATGGTGCACCTATGAAAAGCATAGAAATGTCATTGTGATTGTGTTGCTGGTATAAGCTAGAGGAATCGCGTTGTGACCAAAGGTAAAATTCAACTAAAGCCCTGTTTCATTTATTTTATTTTAAGTTTAGATTAGAACTCATATTTGAGATAACGTAATATTGTTACATTCGAAATCTTCAAATTCTGAGTTCGGCAATACATGTAGAATTTAGTTTTATTTGATAAGTTAATGCAGTATTGCAATTGTTGAGCCTAAATGTAAATATCAATAAAATCTAATGTAATGAATATTTAAACGCTTCTTTCTCAAATCGTCCCAAATTTTAAATAAATATTTTTTTAAAAAAATAATACATAATTTTTTTTTTGTTAATAATATTAAATACGGTCTGAATGTTTTAATGTTAAATCACACCAAAAATGTTCTGCATCAATACTTGTAAAACTTGATAATATTTGGTGGGCTGGAAAATATTAATTTTAGAGTACAGTATTTTTCAATTGACTATTCAATGATAAATATAACTCTATCAACTCAATTGAGTGTATCATCTATGATATAATATAACTATGAAAACCAAAATTCCTTAACAAGATTACTATTTCACATAGGTACTTGTACGAATAATTTAGTTCATTCATCTGATAATTAAAGATGCACTGATACATCTAAAACTATTTTAAGAGTACTAATGCTTGACTTGTGAAAAAAAAAAGGAATTAAATATGTCAATAAAGTAACAAGTTAAAAATTTAAGAGTACTAATGCTTGACTTGTGAAACTACAAGTTTTTTTTTTCATTCAACAACGTCCGATATCCACTTTAAAGTTCAGGTAAATTCGGATTCACCCAGAAGTCTCACATTGGGGATAAAGCACTTGCTAATGACAAAATTTACTTGTTTTTCTTTACCAGTAATGTCACCTCAAATGCTTGCTTGTAGATTCCACGATTAAACTCCATCATAACAACATATCCAATCGTTAAACATAAATAATATTAGGTACACTAGAAAGCAAACCTAAGCTATGACTTGCACACAGACAAGTTCGTTTTCGTCATCATCATCTTACCGTTGTGTTGAAGCATTCCCTCGAATAAAGGAACCACGACGACCACTCCCAATTATCACTTCTTTCAATCGGGATATGGGACTAACAAATGCCCTGTTCATTATCTGTCGATGCAAGGAAAACAAATCGGTGAATCCAAGGATACAACTAAACAGAGAGTGAAGATGTGAAATATAGTAAACTAGACTTCCTTCAGCCAACTTAAGAATTAAAAACTTAAGGCTGCAAAGAAAGAACTTCAAGTCGCAGGTTATCTAATTTACCGCAGGAAACAAGCTCAATAAGAAAATACTCATGAAGTTGACCGGAATTTGCCATGTAGTAGGATAATCTCACACTCTTTACACGAGTTACTGTTAGCATTGCATCTCGTACGTGCACCAAGTAAGTGAATTACCTTCTTAGATGCCTTAGCTGATTGGTTAAAGCACACTAACAATGTTAGACCCAAAGTAAGACGTGATCAACTCAGTGAAGACACCAGTTTGAACTATTTTCAAGTAGAACTGTAATAAATTACCTCATCGTGGCCTCCAAACTGCCACTTCATTTGCAATATCTGCCACCTTTCTAGGCGCCATCTCTGACCAATAACCACGAGGCCCATAACAGCTGCAGCAATGAAAATGGACCAGAAAGTGTTGGCATCTTTTGCGTGGGCAAGAAGTGAAACAGCCCGCCTTTTCCACCAGGCTTGACAAGGAAGATTTTCTGCATCATCATTATCTTCATCTTTAGCCTTTGGCAAATTAGATATGCCAGAATCAATAACCTGGTGAACAAGTTCAACAGATTCTGCAAGCATATTGCTTTCCTCTGTTGATGCTGACACACCCATGGGTTCTTCACTATGGAAAGAACTAAACGTAGTAGAACTAAAGAAATTCTGCTCTTTGTCCACAAAACTTGACCCCCGCAAGACTACATCTTCTTCAAATTCTGCACCACTTAAGGATAAAATGCTAACCTTTTCATCAAACATTTGATCTCCGAGAAATTCCGTTGTGCTCAATCCTTTAGTTATTGTACTCACTTCATCAGTATCTGAATCAACCCCTTTGTCAGCAACAAATTCAGGAGTAGCATCTTCACTTCCCTGCTCATTCACAATCTCATCATTAGATGGTTGCAATGGCGCATTCTCATGTTGATTCGGTGGAAAGCCAAAGTGCCCCGACATAATCATTGGATCAGAAGTTTCAGCTACAAACTCTGCACTACTATCGTCAACAACATCAACCTGTCTTGGATTAGGGGCAGCAGCATATGCCGACTGTGTGAGTGATACGACTTCCCACTCATTTCTAGAAGGAGCTGTTTCCTCCCCTTCCTCATTATTTTCCATTTTCTGTAATCAAAACTCGATAACATTCACATTCATGTGAGAGAAATAGAGGGGAAACAAAAAAAAACAAGAGATTAGAGCTTAGGAGCTAATAAAGCATGAGACCACATTCAAAAATCAAGGGTGTGTTTGGTATGAAGGAAAATGTTTTCCATGGAAAATGTTTTCCGGGAAAACAAGTAGATTTTGGACTTATTTTCTCATGTTTGGTTGGTGAGTAAAAAATATTTTCCGGAAATGATTTTTAGTGTTTGATTTATGAATAAAAATGTTTTTGAGAACATCTTTTATTTTTACTAGAGTAAAAAATAATTTATGAAAATTGAAAATATTTTTTAATCAAAATTATTATTTTTTGAGGTGGGGTGGGGGTAGTGGGTTAATTTTTTGGGGAGGGGTTCGGTCCGGGGGGGGGGTAGGGATCGGGTGAAAAAATAAAATTTTGAAATTGAAAATATTTTTTTAAAAAACCCGATGTTTTTCAAAAAAAAAAAAAAATTTGAAATTGGAGGAGAGTTTTGGAAAATGTTTTCCTTAATTTTTGAAGGGAAGTCATTTTCCTTAATTTTGAGGAAAATGAGTTGATTTGGAAAACATTTTCCATAACTTTTGTCCCAACCAAACATGGGAAAATTGGAAAACATTTTCCAGAAAATGTTTTCCTTCATACCAAACACACTCCAAATCTATCCAAGAAACATAAAAAAGAGAAGGTTTAAAAAGAACTTCCAGGACTTCACATTTGAAATTTACACCTATATATACAGTCACTAGTTTAACATCAATTGATGCTTTACCTAGCAAGTCGACAAATTCCAAAACCTGAAGTTTTAACTTTCAAGGAAAATACTTTGTCCTGCTAAAAGAAAACATATTTATACCTCTAAACCAAAACTTCTACACCAATTAGCTTTAAATAAAGTGGTTACATGCTTCAAGATGGTATTACAATATGATACTATGTTCAGGTCTCGCCACCGCTGGCCGAGCTAAAGGTAAGGAAGGGGTTAACTTGAATCCCTAACATCCGAAACTATACTATGCAAGGTAGATAGTGGTGGAGCCATGAAATGATAAACATTCTAGAATGTCATAATTGCGATATAATGTTATGACCTACAACAACTTTTGGACCCCCTTTACCACTAAGAAAGACTGTTCTTCATATCAAGAGGATTCAACAGAATATAACCAAAAAATTCATATTATTCTCTATGTGTAGTATAAAGGAGATTCAAACCCCTTTCTTGTACATAATCTGCCACTGAAGTAGGGTAAAAATTATCTATTTATGGTACGTATATATAAACTGTTAATTCCTCTTAACAGGTAAGCTTCTAGACATAGCAATTTACAGATTTTTCTGAATCCCTATTAGAATTCCTGGCTGTCCATTGCTCGTATATGATTTTGATTGGACACAGAGTTTGTGAAGGTAAAAAAGATTTTGATTCTTAGTTTCTTACATTAGAGGTATGTAAAATGTATTAAAACGTCCTTTAATCTTGTGGTTTTAAAATGACACGTGGAAAGTTGAAACTAAAAAATTACGAAAAAGGAAAACAACATCTCTTTTAGAACTAAAAAGAAAAGTAACACAAACACATTAAAACATAAAGATCAAAGACTATAATTAAGCCAATAAAAATGTGTCCTTTCTCATAGGCCGGCGCACAATTTAAAACATATATGTTCAACTTTTGAGTTATTTTTAACATTGAAATCATTGTATTTTTAAAGTCGTGTCTTTATATCTACTAGTATTTGTTATCTATTTTTAGAGTCAAATTATAAAAATTTGACTAACATTAATATGCAAAAAATTGTTATTTATAGTACTTTTCATATAATTTTTAAATATCTAAATTTTTTATTTAAAATATCGAATTAATGTAATCTAATTTAACTTTGAAAACTAGTTCAATTGACTTTCTAAAAACGCAAACCACAAATAAAATTGACGGAGGGAGTACAATTTTAGGGATTCTTAAATATAAATTTATAATCAGCATCGAAAACACCGGATTCAAATGAACCGGGGATATCAATATCTCATTTAGTTGACTACTTGAACTTTCACTCTTTAACGAGAGTTTGATTTCCAAACTTGTAATCCCCCTTCCAACCCCAAATTTTAGAAGAAAAAAAAAAGTTCAGATGAATCCGGTATTTCTAACTGTTTACCATCAATTCATATCTATAAAAAACATGTAGATAAAGTTGTAAACATTCAATTTGCTCAATCATCACATGCAAAGAGATCCAAAACCATATCCAATAGAAATGCAGAGTAACTGAATAAATAAGTCAATGATCATATAATCCAATCAACAAACCATAAGAAAAAAAAATCAAACAATAAAATAAAACAAAGAAATGGAATTCGAATTGGAATACTTACAGAGGTGATAATAATAAGCAGATAGAGATGAAGATAAACTATGCTGCTACTCTGAGAAAAAATTTAGAAACTGTCTCGAAAAACGAGCGAAGAGAATGATTATAGTGAAACAATTTTTGGGCGAAGAAGAGGCTACCGGGATAGCCGGTCATTGTTTCAAAAGAACGGCGCCGTTTGGTTTGCTTAATTTGGACAAAATCTGTGGGTCCGGTCTTTTTGGTCGCTATTTTCTCTTCTTTTCTTTTTGATTACTTGCATGAGGAGAGAAGCATCCAGCGTGCAGCACACTACAAATTTTCTTTTTTTAAAAAAAAAAAAATATTAAACTTTTTACTTTTCTACAACATATTTATAAGGCATAATATATAAATGTAACTTTTAACGTAGCTTCAAATTACATTTATGTCTTTCAATTTTGGATGTGCACAAATAGACACTTAAACTTGTATAAAGTTAAACAAATAGACACATATGTCTTACCTGTCATCCTACATGTCATTTTTTGTCCTACGTGGTGTCCTACGTGTATTGTGCCATGTAGGACTCGTGTGTTTATTTATTTAACAATTGGATGGTTAAAGTGTCTGTTTGTGCATTATGAAAATTGGAGATCAAAGTTAAAATTTGAAGTCAAGTTTAGGATCCAATATATGTATTATGCCTATTTATAATCCTAAGATTATATCATATTCTGATATATTTTATATAGTATTTTTTTAGTTTATGATCAGAAAGTTCAAAAAAAAGAAAATTTAAATTTTGTGTTGAGTTAGAATTGAATAAAAAACTTGAAATAATTTTTTTAATCATTTTGTGATAAAAAATTATATGACGTTTTGCTTTTCAAAGTATATATTTTAATATATTGAAGTATATTGAGGTAGGTTTAAGGTATGCAAATATACAATCTTTTCTAGATGTAACCGAATGAGACTACACTAGATATGTTAATATTGTTAACAAAAAATATTTAAAAGTATATGATTATTGTAGACATTGATAAATTCATATTAAATTTGGGTTAAATCTTAAATATACCATACCTTGACTAAGTCAAATTACTGTTGATAAAGTCAAATTATTATCTAAATCAAAATTGTATGACTTAAAGCAAATCCAAATCACTTGGGTCAGTCCATTAAATTGACAAGATGAACCAACTCATGTTCTTCAGGCCCAGGGGTCAAAATTGCTCGGACCAAAATACCCCTAAAGCTCTAAATCAAGACTATATAAAGAGGTCTTCTTCTGACCAAAATACATATACACAAAAATACATAATTGTTCTTTAGGTGATCTGCAAGTCTTCCGCATACAAAGAAGTCTCATCATACAAAGAAGTCTTCACATCCGTGAAGAGAAAAATTAGAGGATTACATCTTTTATTAGAGATTTAATAAAGATTATAACCTTCACATTAATTCTAATTCAAATATTATTGTTTGCTTGCTAGGATTGAAATTTTAGACACATACAGTGATGTAATAAAAAAGTTCAAATTTTAATTTTTATATGTAATTTTTTAATATCTAGTTTTAATTTGGGATAATGCACAAGTACCCTCAATCTATGTCCGAAATCTCAGAGACACACTTATATTATACAAAGGTCCTATTACCCCCTAAACTTAAATTGATAATTTTCCATCACTTTTCGGCCTACGTGACACTATCTTGTGGGCCCAATATTGATTGACTTTTTTCTTCAAGCTAGTGCCACGTAGGCCGAAAAGGGGTAGAAAATTACTTATAAAATAAGTTCAGGGGATAATAGGACCTTAGTATAATACAAATGTGTCTTTAAAAATTCGAATTTAAATTGAGAGGATACTTGTGCATTCTCCCTTTTAATTTTAAGTTGTTAAATTAAAATAAATTAGAATACTACGAATAATAAGAGAAGTCCAAACTTAAAACTCACAAACCTGCATGCAATAAATATTATAAAGTTCAAACACTCAAATATAAAAATAATCATTTTTCCGTATCATTCTTCATTCTTCTTCTTTTTTCTTTTACTTTGTATGATGCACTTGAGTTAAAAGTCTTGAGCAAAATAGTTTCTCTATCTTTATGATATAGTGGTAAGATTTATATATATTCTACCATTCGTAGATTTTAATTATTGAAATTTCATTGAATATGTTAATGCTGTTGTACAGTTATACTCAAGATATTTACATGTAATGATAATAATTTCATATTGAAGTCATCCAACCAAATTGTAACTTGAAATCAAACTTAATAAGTATTATTAAAATTATTTTATTGATGGTTTTGAAACTTGATTAACAAATAGTAACATCAGATCATACCATTTTGGCAATATTTATGTCAATATTTTAAAATTTAAATTATCAAACTATTATTATTTTTTATGAAATATGTATACCAAATGGGACGAGTCATGAATCTATATCAACCGCTCTAATTCCAGCTATACTCTTTATTAAGATATCTTTAGAAAAACTTTATAAATGTTTAAAGCTTATGAACAAATAATAATAACGCTATAAAGAAATATAAGTATGTTGTGTTAGCATTTGATGTTCAAGAATTTAACCTCTTTTGGTTTATTATAAGAAAATAATAAATAACATTGCTAATTTTGATTGCTACTTTTTCTCCAAGCGTTCCAATTTTTTGTTTGGTATTATTCTCGCCGAATGAATTGTATCATTAGTCTTCACAAGTGTCAAAACACCGGTTGTATTAAAATTAGAGATATTAAAATGGATTGAAACAGAAATTAAGTTGGATTTTAACCCACTCAAATTTACTTTGAATTTAAATGGGTTAAAAACGAATTGGGTCTTGATCCACCCAATTTGATCCGCTTGATCTCAATAATTTTAATATTGTGATATTTAATTTTTATAATCACAATTTAAAAATCAAATCAAGATTTTTTTTTTTAAAAGTAACAAATAGATAGATAGATCCTAAAGATATTAAATAGACTAATTCATAAGATATTAAATAGACTAATTCATACCTTCAATATAGGAAAATATTCTAATAAAGAGTTTTCCCCACTGATTGAAATTAGAGATTGAATTGAGCTCAATTGACAATTCTCTTAAAATCGGTTAGGCTTGAAAGAACTGAGATTGAGGCCAATTCAAATTATCTTGAATCAACACTTAAAATTTTGAATAATTTAAAAAATTACCTATATTTGAATTCATTTTTAACACCCTAATCTTCAGGGTATCATCATTATCTTCATAACCTCTCACACATCATTGTATAGCTTGGCTACGTGTATCGTTTAATTTTTTTCTTAGGTAATTTTCATTACCCTCCAAGTTTTAAATTAGTCATTAGATATGATCGAATGTATTGGCTAATTTTATCTTATATAAATAATTATAACATTCTTCTAATCATACTTTTCTTTGTTTGGTGAATATAATTGATTTTCTTTCTTTTCTCAATGAAATTTGGATCCCTATTTTCTTCTGAATCATATCTTTCACAAAAGGTATGAAAGCGTCTTTGTCTAACTAATATCAACCTCTCATACCTCTTTCTTGATTACATCTACATACATTTCTTTATATGCCTGGTATAATTGCTAGCCTAATATTGTCCTCTTGGTAGATCACTCTTACCTTATCCCGTACAACTTTATCTTCGGAACACATGCATTCTTAACATGTTAACACCTTGTCCAATATAGCAAAGTACATCTCACTATCACGTAGTAGAACTCACCCTTTAAGTATTGGTGATACGACGTTAATCATATAAAACCTCATAAAGAGTCTACATTTCGTCCACCCACTTCAATACGATGCATGATGTCCTTCTCAATCTTCCCATTATCTTGTATTATGGACTCAAACTACTTGATACTTTCTTTAATGAGTATAGCTTGTATATCGATTATCACTTCCAACTTCGTCTCATTACACTATGTGAATTTGCAGTTCAAGTACTCAATCTTTGTCCTGCTTAACCTTAAATCTTTAAAATTTAGGGACTGCCTCTAAACTTTTAGCTTATAGTTTAACTTTTTAATGCATCTGCATCTCGTTAATCAATATTATGTTATCTATGAATAAAAGATACAGTGGCATTTCTCATTAGATATGCAATGACTATTCATCCATTAGTAAGACAAATAAAAAAAGGCTAAGGTTGAAGCTTAGTGCAATCTTATTTCGTTCGAAAAGTCTTTTGAGTTTCCTTAGATTATTCTAATATGGAATTTGAAGACATCATATATTTCCTGAATTGTGAGAATGTAAGTCACTTGAACAAAATATTTTCATAGAACCTCCCTAAAAACTTTATTATATGTTATTCTAGGTAAATAAACACTATGAATTTCTCATCCTATCACTGCATTATTTCAACTGTCTTTTTACAATGTAAATTACTTTTGTAGTCAATCACCCTATCTCTATAAATTACTTTTGTAGTCAATCACCCTATCACATAAATTCAAATTTGATTCTCGAAGTTGATCACCCCCCCTCCTCAACCCTATCTCTATCATTTTCTCCCAAACTTTCATAGAGTATTTTAGTAGCTTGACACTCTCATATTTATTGCAATTTTGAATATTTCTCTTGTTCTTTTAGAACAAAATTATTGTACTTCATTTCCATTCTTCTGACATTCTAGTTGCCCTAATAATTATTTCAGACAATATAGTCAATCACTTCATACCTAGTTTGCCTATATTTTCTCAAAATTTCACTCCAATCTCGTGTGGCTCAATGACTTTGCCCCTCCTTATCTTATGGATCTACCACTCACCTTATGGAGGTTTTTTTTTTTCATCTACAAAATTCAATTTTTCTATGATTTTCAAAGTTCTCTAACTTCTTCATGCAATATCCTCATCCCCCTCTTCATTTAAATGTTTATGAAAAAATATTTGTCTATATTTTCTAATGTGTACCTCTTTTATCAAAACTTTGTCATTCTTGTTCTTGATGCACTTCACTTGATTTAGGTCATGAACTATCCCATATTCTCTCGCCTAGACGAATCTATACAACTTGTATCTCTATCTTTACTCTCAAACTTTCAAACAAGTATTCAAAAAATATCATTTTAACTATTTTAACTGTTAACTTTACTCTCCTTTATCGTCTTTTCAAATAGTATTAATGCCAGTAATTTTAGGAGTACAAAATCACTAGAAATTAAAAAAAAAGAAGACCAAGATGCAGCCCTAAAGTTGTCACAATTAATAGAGATTAACTTGATATAAACATGAATTCAGATTAATTAACCAATACATCCCAATTCCTAATTCGGGTTAGCCATATCATTCGGGTCGGATCAAGGGCAAAAAGGCCCACAATGATCTTACAAGAAATCAGCTGTCAATTTTGAGTCAAAAGGTATTTGATCAAATTTGATTGGCGGGTATTGAACCCTCCATTTTACATCCTGAGAGCCAATAACTGGCACAAAAATGGGGGATTTGTATGCCTTGGATTTTGATGGAGTTCTCTGCGATAGTTGTGGAGAAAGCTCTCTTTCTGCTCTTAAGGTCATTACTTTACTTGCCCATTTTAAATTCGCAATTTCAATTTGTTTTTTGAAAAAAAATTTGTTGGTTTTTCAGGCTGCTAAAGTGAGATGGCCTAGTCTTTTCAATGGGGTGGACACTTCTTTGGAAGATTGGATTGTGGATCAGATGCATGTGGTAAAGTTCTTTATTTTTGTTTTAGCTTGTCTAAGTATTATGTCTTTCTTTGTTCATTTCCTTAGAAAGTAAAATTAAAGGTGAAATAGTGAAAGAAAATTTGTATATGTGAAGGAGATACATTTGTGGTAGTGGTGGTTTTGGACAAGCTTTCCCCCCTAATTTAGTGTAGAATGTTTATATATGTTATATAGGTTTTGTTAAGTATGCTTCTTTGAAAGAAAACAAAGTCTTTTCTCATGAGATAAGTCACTACTATAAAGGTTGTGGGTGTTGGAATGCACATATCGAGTTCAATGTCACTGCGTAAGTGATTCATTAAATAATCTCAGCATATTCATTTGGGGGTTGAACTAGGCTAGTCAGAGGTGGAACCGAGATTTGAACTTTATGAGTTCTAAATTCTAGGATGGTATTAGGTATTAGTAACTGGGTTTTTTTTGTACTTATTTAGTGAATTTTCTTAATAGAAATATTGAGTTTGAACTAAACCTATGTTGAACCTAGACGTTGGCTTCTAGATTTGTGTACACTCACCCTACCTAGACTCCACTTGCGGGAATATATGGGGTATGTTGTTGTTGTTGTTGTTGTTGTTGCAGAAAGTGATCAACCTTCAAACTTTCTGCAGGTTAGACCTGTAGTGGAAACTGGATATGAAAATCTCTTACTTGTGAGGTTGCTCCTGGAGTCGAGAATCCCTTCTATTCGCAAGTCTTCGGTGGGTACACAAAAAAAATAGAAGTGTCTTGGATATGATGACACAAATCTATTCATTCTAGCTGATGTATCATAAACTTCGTCGAGGTGATATCTTTCTTAATGTGATAGGTCGCAGAGGGACTAACAGTTGAGGGTATACTTGAGAACTGGGCAAAGATTAAACCCATTATAATGGCAGAATGGAATGAAGACAGAGATTTTCTTATAGATCTTTTCGGTAAGGTTAGAGATGAATGGATGGACAATGATTTGGCTACTTGGATAGGTGCAAACAGGTAAGTGTAGCTGTTGATTATGCCTGTGTAATCGAATCAACCACTTGAGGGTCCTGACTAGCTCTAGTCTCTGGCTAATGTATAATCACTGAACCAACGAAAAGAAAAACAGAGAAAACAAACACTATAGACTACCTATACCGAATGATGTACTCCAAAACAAGCTAAATCTATCTGCTTGTCAGTTTCCTATTTTGATAAGCTTTTAAGACTCCGAGTAGTACGACAACCTATAAGTTGGTCGGTGCTCATCTTAGTGTCATTCTCTAGAATCTCCTAGTTTTTTACGGTCAGAGGCATATCTAAGATTTCAAGAACTTGAGTGCATACTAAAGACAATAGAAAAAAATTAATCAAGTGGGAATTTGATCCTTGTTCTTCTAGGTAAAACCAAGTACTTCACTAATCTCTTTAATAGCATGGGTGCCAGCAGGTAATATTAGATTGATCCAAGACAATAATTTTGCGGAAAGACTGAGTTCACATGCTTCATAAATTGCACAATAAATTCACCGCTGTTTAAAGATAGTACTCAAATCACGTCAAAGAATATACTGTGTTGAAAAAATGCTAAAAAGTTTATGCTTTCTCTACAGGTTTTATCCTGGTGTTCCTGATGCACTGAAATTTGCAAGTTCAAAGCTTTACATAGTCACTACGAAGCAGGTTTGTTAGAATGTGCACATTCACCTAAAGATAAAATCTTTAGAACTAATTTATCCTGAAATATTCACCACGCGTACAAGTGATGTTTTGTTTTTCAAAACTTCAGCTTGTTCTTGATGAAAGTGGAATTGGAATCTTTAGAGCGTTGAGTTAAGCCGTTGAATCTAATATTTGAACTCCGCTGCCATTTGTAGAGCCGCTTTGCAGATGCATTACTTAAAGGGATTGCTGGGATAACTATTCCAGCTGAAAGGATCTATGGTCTCGGCACTGGGTAAGTTTACTTCACACAAAGTGTGATTAAGCTAACTGCAATATCAAGAGACATGGTCAATTAGTGTTTACTTATTTAAGCACATACTCGTACTCAAGTGAAACTTCTTTTTAATCAGACCTAAAGTAAAAGTGCTTAAGCAACTTCAGGAAATGCCGGAACACCAGGGTCTGAAACTACAGTAAGATTTTATAGCATAAGAACTACTCAAACTTCTTTTGAATAGCCATTTTGCTTCTACCGCGTGAAATTAAGTGTCTACTTTTTTCTGAATATTGCTCAGCTTTGTGGAAGACCGGCTTGCTACTTTAAAGAATGTGATTAAAGAGTCCGAGTTAGATGGATGGAACTTGTATCTAGGTGATTTATCATAATCACTTTGCTTCTTATAGATTTGCAATGTTGTAGTGATTGCTAATCTAATTTCTTGAAGCAGGGGACTGGGGTTACAATACTCAAAAGGAGAGGGAAGAAGCTGCTGGCATTTCCAGAATTCGTGTTCTCGAGCTCTCTGACTTCAGCAATAAGCTGAAATGATACTGTATTCTTTCACTTAACTTGCATTTTTTTTATGGATTTATACACAATCTAGTTTGTGGGATGGTTTATATTATGTTTGAATTAAAATAATTTTATAACCATCTAACAAATCCAGTTTTTAGGACATTATGGAGGATATCAATTGTCCTCTTCTAAAAGGTTGATAGTCCCTTAGCTCCATTCGTAAATCATAATTGGTGAAAGACATGTAGAAACATAAACAAAATCATTCCCTTATAAGTGCCATTACTCAGACAAAGATGTTTCCCAACACAAGATGTTCAATGATTGAACGTTAGAAGAATTAACTGATTATTTGGATGCATAAGCTTGTAAGCACAGAGTGTCAAGTGTGTGTCGAAAAAAGAACATGTAAGATGCCAGCCATTTACACCTGCCCTGGTGATCGAAATTAGTTGTCAAGAGTTCTTTTGTGGTGATTACAACTCATGATGCCTATTCTTCTTTGAGCTGGTATGATCGACTTTGCTTTTCTCCCTCTGAATCTTCTCAAATACTTCTTCAAAAGGAGGATCTCCTGGTCTTCGAAATAGTTGGTCCCCTACTTTAATCTCATATGCTTCTGGTTGGTCCAACAAAAACTCTTTCAACTGCAAAATAAAGTAATAAAATCTCAATTTTCTAGTACACAACTTGTGATTCTATCAAATACCAACTAACATATCGTCCCAAAGGATGAAAAAGAACCATGCGATAAAAGGTGCATTTGGAAGGCTAAAAGTTTAGAGCAAAACCAGAGCCTTGATATGAATGGTGTACCGACTGCCTTGCTGTCTCAAACATGGACCCAGTGAAATGAAAGTATCAACAGCTTAGACGGTAAGGTCCTGTGCACCTTAGTTGTGGCTTTGCAATAACAACCTTAATTGACTGTGTAGGATATATGGGAGGTGGTGAAACACAACGACCTTTATACAAATGTTTTGATATTCAACTCTTTGTTTCAAGGATCAATAGGTAAAGCTAGTACTTATAGAATAAAACATCATATTTTGGAAGTAAGACAAACCTCGATAGAGTCTTGACCTTTCTCCATAGTGAACATGATTGTGCTCACATCAACACTCATGAACTTTGCCTCGATTGCTCCAGTTCTTGCTAGTTTGGTCCATCTCATCGCTATTTCAGTAACTTTCTCCTGTAAACAAGTAATCTCAGTTAATAATACCATACAATTTACTTTGCGATCCTGCCCAAGCCTCCTTTACAAACTCTATACACTCTTCCATTCAGTCAACTATGGTTCAATCCGAATCAATTGAGGTCAGCTTTAGTAATCCTCTACATTTATTCCCTTCTATCTAGGTTCACTTCATTTTAATACTAAAATCGCCTTTTAATACAAATTATCTATTCTCAACCCAACCTGAATCAAAGGCGGAACACAGATTTAAGCCTATCGAGTTCCATCTTTACTCTTTAGAATCTCTAAATTGTACAATTTTTTTTAAGGGTTATGAGTTCATATAATTAGCTATTGCAATTTTATTTAACGTTTATGTATAAATTTATACTCCACATCGAAAGTACTAGGTTCATATGAACCCAGAACAAACAAATTGCATCCACCCCAGACCTGAAACTTCACAGAAAAGAGTTTTTCAGATCTTACCACATTCTCCAGTTTGTCAACTAATTTTCTCATTCTACTTATAACCTGAATAGATCCAAATGACTAGAGGCAGATCCAACATTTAATCTTATAGTATTATTTCAAAATTCAATTGTAAATGTGGGTTCAAAACACAATATAATTCAGAAATTTTCACATATAAATCTACCACTGCAAAATGGGTATAACTAGCTTGAAATTGAAAGTGCAAATCGTAGATTACTCTTTCAGCAAGACAACTATTTCACTAGATTCAATGCTATTAGTTAGGAAAATCAATTTTAGCGAGTCACTACTCATCACATTAATAAGAATCTACACAAAAAAGGTGAACAAGAGATACCTGAGTCCGACGAGTTCCAAGTCGGAGTTTAACAAACCCAAAAACCGGACCCAGCTGCCGCTTCATCATTTCCGCTTGAATTTCCGACGGACTCATCGTACCAAAATCCGTCGGCGGCGGATCGAAATCGGAGCTAGTCGATTTCTTCCTTCCCCATTCTCTCCAAGCCTCGTCCTCTTCATCGTCAACAACGTCGTCTAGATCATCGGAAACTTGAATCGTCCGTTGTGCTCCATCTACAAATCGGTAAAAATTACCAATTTCACTATTAATCAATAGCAACAACGAGCAGATAATTATTGTTGATGCATTTTGAATTTGCCTATTCATTGTATCAATAATTTAATTTCAGTTAGGAGATTTGTTTATGGTTTTTTTTTAGAGTGTGCATAGTATATGTTAGAAAGTAGAAATTAAGCAGCACTTGCATGAATGTTCCACTTCACAATTTTTTTTTCTTTTTTATTTGAGGTTGAATAAAAAATGAAATAATAAGATAAAATGAATAAATTGATCTAGAATTTCAACTGGTTATCACATTTTCATTGTCTAGTTGAAGCATTTTTGTCGATAACTCGATAAATTGTTACCTACTTTTTATGTATATATCCTCAGTATTCTTTTGAGTTTGGTGATTCACACTTTATTCTTTAAAGCAAAATAGATAATTATAGAAACATAAATAGGTTCTAATGATTTTATGTCTTTAGCCTTTAGGAGTTAGGAGTAAGAAAATAAAAAAATATATAATTACTCTTATACATTATTGTAAAAGATTAAATGAGGTTAATACACCTAGTATACAAATCTAGCTACGATAAATCTTAACCGTTTAATAATTTATCCAATAAAAAATTGAATAATTCACCCCATATTTATAAGCCGTTAATTGGTTTAACTTGGGTCCCAACATATACATGTTTCAGATCTGCAAACTTGTTATCCCATGAAAGATACTGTTGAATTTTGAGAGGAGGGATGTGACTATACAGTAATGAGAGATTTTGTGCTTGAATGTGTGGTGGACCATTTTCAGGGGAATTTGCATTATGCTTATCTCACTAATGAAGTTGATAATGCTTAGTGGATAAAATCAGTAATGGTAAATTCACAATTAAAAAAGTTTGGGACTTTTTAAGGAACAAGAAAGACAGTTAAAGACATGGAAAAGTTATGGATAAAAGAAGTTCCATTCAAGATCTCTTTTGTATGCTTGGAGACTCTAGTGACCTTAATTGATATTAAGAATCATTCTTACACTAAAGAATTGACCTTAGCATCTATGAACAATTAAGAATCACTTGACACGACATAACATATAAATGAAGAATAAATCTGGTCTTAACTTAGAAAATTTTTAGTATGTAACAGTACCACACCTGGTATAAGATATACCAGTGGTTGGCTCAGATACCACACATGATTGGTTGTCTTAGGCACCACGTCTGATATATATTAATAATTGATTTAGGTACCATGCTTGATATTAGGGGTGTCAAAAATGAACCCAAACATAGGTAACCCGCCCAACCCGTCCAGAATTTTAAGGGTTGGACTCAAGATAATTTGAATTGAGGTCAATCTCTACTCATTCAAGTTTAACCCATTTGTAGAGAATTCTCAATTGTGCCCAATTCAAATTCCAATTTCAACTCGTTTTAAAACTTTTTATTAAGATATTTTTCCTACTGAAGGTATGAATTATTGTCTGTTTAACATCTTTTAGGATTTATCTATTTATTTGTTACCTTTTAACAAAAAATTCTTGAGAGAAAATTCAAATTGTGATTATAAAAGTTAAATATCAATATGTTAAATTATTGAGATCTATCGGGTCAAGACCCAACCCGTGTTATATCCCATTTGAGCCCAAAGTAAACTTGGGCGGGTCAAGACCCAACCCAATTTCTATTCAACCCATTCTAACATTTCTAATTTCAATCAACCCAGCCATTTAACAACCCTACCTGATATATATACTAATGCTTGGATCACGTACCATGCCTGGTACGGAGATATCCAAATATGGTCGACCTGGGTACTACACTGGTACACTAACAACTGATGGCTAAAGTACCACACCGGTACACTAACAGTTTGAGTTTGAATTCCATGACAGGACCAACGTGTTTATGGTTCCATGAGTTAACCTGATTTACTTCTTCATGATGCAATTGCTGCATGCTCGATCCTTGAGTTTTCTCGATTACTCGGAGTCTAGGCTGTGGGTTGCTTGTGATGATTGAGGTATGTTATTTGTTAATTGACAAACTTAATTCCTAGGGTGTTTTTTTGCATAATTGTTATAACTATGAGAGTAAGTTTATGAGGACTCAATATTTATTTGTTTCTAAACTATATTTTATTTATCATGAACTTTATTATATAAATGCTTTTGGGTTAATTGGTAGGATGAATTGGGTTAATTCCTAGGGTGTTTTTTTGCATAATTGTTATAACTATGAGAGTAAGTTTATGAGGGCTCAATATTTAGTTGTTTCTAAACTATATTTTATTTATCATAAACTTTATTATATAAATGCTTTTGGGTTAATTGGTAGGATGAATTGGTTTAAGGCACTAGTTTTTTGTACTTTTCTGAAGGGGCAATGAGTTGGCATGAGAAATGGAGAAAGGATAAAAGGTAGTGGATAAGGCTAGTGATGACCTGATATTCATGGATACTAATATGATAGAAAAGTTAAGCTATGCTTTGGCGTCATGATGGTGTTATTGAGAGGAAAGAGATCAAGGTGCATTAGTTATAACATTTATTCGGAAAGGGTAATAGTATGTGAACAGAGAAATGGGGTGGTGTAGCTTTCTTATTGCATGGTTATTTATGATTATGTAATATATACATTATATTATGTGATAGGTTTGGGTTAACTGATGGTGCTTACCCGTTTGTGTTGTTTGTACTGATACTACTCTTGATATGCCACTTGATATAGTATGCTTACAAGGTCAGTGACATTTCATAGGTGAAGACAATGATGATTTACAACAACTTTCACTTTTCCTTTTTGTATGGTGAGAGTGGTGTCTCATTTTTGTGTATAAACTATGCTCTCTTAGTAGGTCTTGTTCCTGTTTGGACTAGTTCCCTGGGGTTGCCTTTTACAGTTTATTGTAAAAACGTTTTACTAAAGTGGTATTTTCCTTCTAAGTTATGATGTTAATGGAATTTTCATAGTAAAATCATTCATTTTCGCATATTATGTTTTAATCCAAACTGGGTGCTAAGGAGTTTTTTAATCTAGGTGTTAAAGTAGGTTACCGTCTGACCTAGTGGATTGGGTTGTGATACATTTGCACATCATATTGTGCATTTTGCACAATGCCAAGTGCGGAGGGCACCTTGTCCAGGACATGGCATCGATGAAAATCTCCTTTTAAGTCCTTTTTTCATCCGAAAATTTCATTATTTTGATATTATTTTAAGTCTAGGGCTTGTATTCTTTCCTCTCCTCATCCTTCGTCTCTAAGGCGAGTTTATCCCATGAAATTCTATAATTTCAAGTATTTAATCCTTCCTCTTCAGATTATTATTGAAATCGTACACCATAAATGTAGGATTTTCAAAAAAAGCTCAATCAAGATTTTAAAAACTGAATCGTTGGACCTTCTTCTTTTTGTTACAATTTTCCATCAAGATTCATGGAGAGTTTAGGGTATGTAGAACTTCAATGAAGTATTTCTTTCATCCTTATGTGCGGAGCTCCTCAATATTTTATGAATTTAAATTTTATAGTTAGGATTTCTAACCCCACTTTCATATTAACACTTTTTGTGACCTAGTGGATGATTTCTTGAATTACTTACTCATGATTTATGAATTTTGACTACTGTATTTTTTTTCTTTGCAAGTTTTTCCATAATCAACTTTGTTAGTTCTTGACATGATTTTGTTTATGATTCTTGAAGATTATCTTTTGAAATATGATTTTAGAGCCTTTATGTTATTATGAATACTATGTTGATAATCTACAGGTTATGCATGTTTTTGAAAATTTTCTCATAATTTGAAAGATACGTTTTATAAAGAGATTTTACATATAACTTTAGAAAGAAATATTTGAGATTTGTCTCATAGATTTGAGTATAGTCTCACAAAAAGATGTATTATAGAAGAGATTTTTGAGCAAGACTCATGATAGCATCTATATAATCTTAATAGATATGTTATGAACTATATAGACAATATGTATTAGGATTAGTACATACCACCAAGCAAACGAGGGTTCATATAATCCAAGTTTCAGAACTACGTGCCATCATAAAGTTTTATTTCACTACTTTATCGATTGATTATTTCATCCTAAGAGGCTCAAATTTGTGGATCCACATTAGACAGACAAGTTCTATACCATGGTGAGGTATAGGAAAACCCTTCCAATTTAGATTTAAATTTGGACAATATAAGCTCACATAGTGTATGTTTATGTTAAGAAACTTCCAACTTAGATACTATATGTTTACCATTCAAATATACATGATTATGTCTAATCATAGATATGATGTCAGATTGTGTTGATTTTATGTATGCATCCTTCTAAATATGATTTCAGAAAATAGGGTCTAATATACACACATATATTTCAAAATATTTATTCATGGTCTTTCACTGCATTCTTCCTCAATTGATATTTACATAATTGAAAGATCCATTGTGGTATCTCTTACAACTTATCATACAAATACAAATTCAACTATTATTTTTCTTCTTTCATACTTAATACCTTCTTTGTATTGTGAGCGTATCTATTTTGCACTATATTTTTCATATTATGTAGATACGAGTGATTATTCTCACGATCGTGGATTGAGGGTAGTAGCTAATGAGTCGTCCTCATTACATAGTCAATTGTTTCTATCGATATTTCAGACTTGTATTATGGCTTTCAAACTATTATTTTATTTAATTTAGAGGCTTTCAAACTTAGTATTAAATTGTAGTAGACTTATTCTTGAAATCTATCTAAGTTATGATTTTAGTTTACAATTTCACTTCATTTTATATATGATATGCTTAGATGTTATGCCAAGAGTTAGCTTGACATCACTTGTAGTTCCAAATACCTTGTCTTTGTTAAAATCTTAACGTCATGACCCTGTCATTATAAGTAGGTCTATAAGGAAAGAATTTGGACTAAAAAAATTTAAAGGTTGTGATTTAAAAATTTTTGCCTGGGCCAGCCTTAGTCAGAATTTAGGCAAGGTGAGTTCTATAATAATCCAAAAATGGGTGGATTCTACTGTCGAGGTGTTATATATATTTTCTTGGGACAATACCTTAATGAATCCATACGGCCTTTAGGAGCCAAATTAAGATAAGTAGAACTCTCGAAACTGAACATGGCGTGAAAGGTATATGTTGAGAGGTTGGGATGGAGGTGTGTTACAAAAGGGCATTTTTCCATATGTTGAGTTGTAGATCCATTACCGACCCACTATAATGAAAGGTATTTTGCTATAGTGGTGCTCAGACTACTATAGTGGGTTAACTTACCGCTGTAGTGGCACTACCACAGCGAGACTGGGTCCATTATAGCGACATAAATATAATTTTATGAAGAAAACAACCCAAAATCCTTGTTTTCTGCACTTTGAGTTCTTAAACTTGGAAAGGGAGATTTCGGGCAATTTGCATCAGTTTCCAGTAGAATTCATTGATAATGGTATATTTTTTTTCTTTTATCTTTTAATGGATTCTTATGTCTTAGAATCTAGGTTATTGTTGTTAAGTGAAGGTTTTGATATGACTCCATGGTGGGGAAGAGCCCTAAGTTAGGAAAGATGATCATAATTGGTCGGGGTTAGAATTTTGGTAATAATCCAGGTAAATTAATAAGCCATAAATGATTGATTGTTGTTTGTATTATTTATTTTAGACCAAGAATAAGATGAGGCGCTTTGCAAGGGGAAAACACGGTTATTTAGATTTTACAAGAGTCTTGATTTGAGGTAGGTGATGATGACATATTCTCAACTTATGTAAGTATGTATGTCTATTGCTTTCCACTATCATTTGTGCAATGCATGGTAGGAAGACATACATAATGATACTGTGTAGCTCATGCAATGAACTTATGATTGCGATTTATGAGTTTCAAGTGGTCTTATTCATTGTGTTACATGATTATGCATGTTTATTGTGATTGTTAGTTAGCTCGGGTACCATATCAGTACATGATATATGGATGGCTTAGGTACAATACCAGTAAACTAACGCTTTGTTTTGGGTTCCGTGAGAGGGCCAGGTATGTCATTGTGGTTCCATCAGAGGACCAAGCATTTGGATTTTAATCATGTGGTACATGTTTCATTCATTGTTTGATTCTAGTATTGATGTTTTTGCGAGACTATATGTGGTTGATATTTGTTGCTATATTGTGCATTGTTCTTTGTTAGTATATTGTAGTGACTATTTACATTCATATTTTGGTCTAGCCGCGTGATCCTACCAGCTTACAGTGATTTATGTACTGATACGACACTTATTATTTTCTTTTGTGCATCAAATCTTTCAGAAGCTAATCTGACACCTCAATTGAGAAATGTTTGATTCTGAGACTAAGAATTAACTTTGTATTTTAGTCTTTCTTCTACATTATCTTCTCCATTTGTTCAAACACATACTATAGACTGTATTTTTTAATTAGCTTTTGGAGTTGCATGCTCAATTTGACTATTTTAGAGTTAAAGTGTGGTGACTTTCACTTATTAGGGGTAAGTTTTGCGTCATAATTGTTTTAGTTATTGGGTTGAGTTTATGGGGGCTCATTATGTAGTTACTAAAATATTTTAATCATTTTAGTGTCAAAGCTTGGTTAATTTATATCAAAGCTCTAAGTTCATTGATTTTGTCATACCAAAACGAATCTACTAGAGTCCTCCATCATGGTGCATAGATATGTATTTTTCCACAAAAGGCTATGGGATTGTAGGAAATTCTCTTTCTTTTTTCTTTCGTATTATGACTTAATTCAAATTAATATCATATTTAGTGATCCAAATTGGTCTCTAACTCTTCCACTCTTCTGTCCAAAGATAGTTGCCACTTAGACGTAATGGTGCATGGGTTGTAGCTCGCGTGGCAGATCAAGCGATGGGCCAACAAGAAGAGGGCATGGTAGAGGGATAGGTAGGGGAAGATGAAGGGCAACACCCGCAAGAGGTAGAGCTCACAAAGTGCATGTACTAAGGTAAGAGATCCCAGTCCTACCCGAGGATCCGGTCATACAAGAAGAGGTTAAAATTGAGATCGAGGATGATGTTGAACATGATGCGAGGACACTGAATCGTATAGTAGGCCTTCCCCTATAGACGCAGTACTTTCAACATGTATTCCTTTTTTGAGTGGGTTGGCAGGTACTGTATTCACTCCCATGGCTTGGACTTCCCAGATTTTGGTCAGTCAAATTGTTGCTACTACCGTTCCTGAGGTAGACGGAGATGAGGGAGTTAGAACTTTGTTCCGTCCATTACTTGACCCTATGATGAACCATGTTCTTGAAGCTTAAGCCTCCAGTACTGTTTCAAGGTTTTTTTTGAGGGGGATGATATGTTCGAGTTCATCTCGGAAGATGAGAGACTTCAAAAGTTGGGCATTGCGTGGTGGAGCAAGAAACTTTTTAAAGGGTGTCCAAAAATCATGGTGTGTAGCTGTTAAAATAAAAAAATATTGTGTTATTTGGGGTTCAAACTTAGAACTCCCCTATTCAAATAAGCACATATCACCACTATGATAAAGCCATAACTTTTACCAAGGGTGTCCAAATTAGGGTAAGTTTCTATTGGATTCAAGTTATGGAAAGTTTCCATTGTAATCAAATAGGGAAAATTTCCATTGTAATCAAATAGGGAAAGTTATATATATATCATGAATACTTCAAGCCTTGTCATTGAAGGTTTCGACAAGTCGAGCACCGTTACAAGCCTTGAAGCAGGGGCATTTGTTGACAGTGAAATTGTATTGATAAATACATACTAATTTTGGATTAAATTTTAAATTCATGATACGTTGACCAAGTCAAATTACTGGTTAATAAAGTTGGATCAATATTTGAGTCAAAATTATATGACTTAAATCAAGTCTAAATTACATTTGGGGCAGTCCATTAAGTTTACAAGATAAACCCGACTCATGTTCTTCAGGCCCAGGGGTCAAAATTGTTCGAACCAAAATACTCCTAAAGCCAAGCTCAAGACTATATAAAGAGGTCTTCATAAGACCAAAATATACATACATATACACACATACAGAAAAATACATAAAAGAAGTCTTCGCTCCAAGTGTTGAGCCACAAGTATTTTATCAAATCAAGAACATTCGTGAAGAGAAGAATCAGGGGATTACATATCTTTTATTAAAGATTTTATAAAGATTGTAACTTTTGCATAAATTCAAATACAAATATTATTGTTTTCTTGCTATTTTTCTTTTATGTTCTTCTATATTTCGGGGACGAAACTTTAGGCATTTACAATGATAGAATCGAGATTTTATGTAGAACATAGTTTAAAACCCTACTTTTTGTACTTTATATTCTTGAACTTTGAAAGGGACAATTTTGGGAAGTTCACATCGGCTTCCCATGAAATTCATTGATAAAGGTAAGAATTTGACTCTCCAATCATGTAAATGAATTCTTAAGCCTTAGAATCTTGATTATTGTTTTTGTGTGAAGATTTTGACATGATTCCATGGTGGGAAAAGAGATAAGTTGGGGAAGATGATCATATTTCTTTCTGGGATTAAGATTTGATAATAATGTAGGTTAATTAATAGGTCATTAGTGATTGATTGTTATTTACATTATGTATTTTAGACAAAGAACAAGTTAAGACACTCCGCAGGGGAAAAGTTTGTGTTATTCAAAGTTTTCAAGTGGCTTTATTCAAGGTAGTTGATGGTCATATGTTTCTGATTTATATTTGTATTCATGTCTACAAAGTATCATTTGTGCAATGCATGGTTGGAAGACATATGAAATGACATCATGAGCTTGTGATCGTGACTTGTGATTTTCAAGTGGTCTTGTTCATCGTGCTATGTGATGTGCATATTCACTTGTGATTGTTGGGTGGCTTTGGTACTATTCCAGTACATGATGTATGGATGACTCGAATACCACGTTAGTACACTATTAGTTTGGTTTGGGTTCCGTAAGTAGATCAAGTATGTGATTGTCGTTTCATGAAAGTATTGGGTATTTGCATTTGTAGTCACGTGAGACATGTTTCATTAATTAGTTTATTCATGTATTGTTGTTTCATGACATGTGGCTGGGTTTCAATGTTTAGTTGAATTATATTGTGTATTGTTCGATATTATTTGTATTATAGTTATGGTTTACAAGTATATCTTAGACTAACCTTGTGATACTACAAATATACGGTGGTTTATGTACTGCACTTATTCTTTTCTTATTTACTGCAATTAATCTCCAACAACTGAACCGAGACCTCATTTGAGAGATGTATGATTCTAAATCCAATGGTGAGCTTCATCTTTCGGTCTTCCATGAATTCTTCTACAATTTATAGTTCGTTTATTTGGACACAAACTATATACTTTAGTTTATGTTTAGTTTTCTGGGTCGCATCCCTAGTTTGATTGTTTTAGAGTTTTGTATGGCGATTTTCATTTATTAGGGTAATTCCATGTCATAATTGTTTTAGCTACTGGATTGAGTTTATGGGGACTCACTTATGTAGTAATTAAACTATTTTCTTCATTTTAGTGCTAGAACTTGGTTAATTTGTATAGTGTTGGGTTGGTTTGAATTAGTCTTTGGTTTTCCTACTAGGTAATTTAGTATGGTGCCACTCACAACTGTAGAGATCAAGACAAGGATATAAACTCGGATAGTTACAATTGGTTATTCCTCATAAGGTGACTTCATAGAGTAATCATTCATTAGATTCCTACCTTATATAATACTTTTTTTAAGGTAATTGAAGGTTATGTCCTGTCATATCTATCTCATTTTAGTTAGCATAAGCTTAAATTCAAATATTAGTTATTCAGTAGTCTTCAATGCATTTGAAGTTTTTGCATTATCTCTTATATCTAAGCATCTTTTTTTTTTAGTTATGTTTCAAATTTCACTCGCATTATATAGAATGTTCAATTATTCATTTACAATATGTCAGTATCATGGTTTCACCTTGATATTTGTGATCTTAAGTTTCAGTCACATTTAGGATGACTTTAATCATGGAGTATTTCCAGGCAAACTTTCTTATGCAAACGAATTAAAGACAAATTCTACTACGTTTATAAAGCATGTAGACGCTAACAACAATCCAACATATTAAAGTAATCATAAGACTGATTTTATGATTCATAAACAAGTAATAGAAGAGGATTGGAAACTCCCATGAAATATTGCAACATGGACACAAAAATTTAAATAATTTTAGCAAATAGACAAGCACAAATTTAGAATATTTTAAGGGAAGGGAACAAGCTAGATGACTCCCTAGCTAATCAATCATTCGATAAAGGAGATGACATATTCTATAGATTTTTGGAGATGGAACAAAGGAAATGAAACACATCAAAATGGAGAAGCTTCAGTGTCATACATTAGAGTTGTATTAGTTATTGAATGAAGATTTGTCGAAATTTAAGATATAATATAAGAGTATTCACATCAAATGTATTTACAAAGATATTATGTTTCCACTTAAGAAATCATTCCTCGAACAAGATAACTACCCTACACTATATGAGTCAATAACAAAGTTTTCACATTTTTTCTCCAAAACAAATTTTAATCCTCAGAGACCATGTCACTCATCCCAAAGAGTTATAAAATAATGTAATTAAGTTATGAAAAATATCATTTCCAACAAAAAGACTATATTAATTAAGACGACTAATAGGACGTTATGCAACAACAAACAATTATTACTTTAAGAGTTCATTGTTTATGATATATAATAATGAAGAAACAACATACTTAATAATTATTTTTGGCATCTTATTTATAAAAGCTTTTATTTAAGGACTAAGCATATCAGTTGGTAAATACGAAGAACTAGCCACATTCATTTTAGATACTATTTTTGGATCTTCAAGTTTTTCAATCTCTTGATTCAATTGTGTGGGATCGATCTCCTTATTCAATAGATCTTCAAATTCTGTGAGCCCTTGGTACAACTTCAGAAGACTTCCCAAATAAGGAGACTCGAAATCTTCTAGTTGCCGATGTGCGATATTATCTTCAACAGATTTTCCTTTCTCCTTGTTTTCTTCTTCATTCTTTTTCATCTTCATATAGAATCGAGGTGCGGTTGGATGGTTAGCCTCCATGAATTTTTGGACAACCGTTTCCACATCGGGCGTTCCAAAAAAAATTGGTTGACGGCCGACTGAGAAAATTAGGATGGCTATGTGGATCCCACATAAGATGGCAAGGTCGTTTGCTCTCTTAAAAAGTGATTTCTGCATCTGAATGATTTTAGCACCCTCAACACGTTTTTCTTTTGCAAGTGCTAAATCAACATTGGAATTCTTTGATTCCATGTCTACAACAAAAGTAAATGAAAAAAGATAACAATAATTTCTTGCTCAATGTAAACAAGAAACTTGAACCAGAATGAGTACATCCCCAACCCAAACCTTCGAATTTATAGAAACTTTCTTCCGTTATTTGACTTCTAAATTCTAGAATTTATTCCCTGACGGAACCAAGATATACAATTTATGAAAGACTCCTTTATAGTTTTATGACATTAAGTTACCTCCTCTTTACTTTTTTTTTTTCAAATGAAAATTATCGAAAATATTTAAGTATTGAAAAAGTATACAAATTATTCAAATTTATCGTTACTAATATAAATCATCATACATTACTCATTACATATTTTATTAATTTTTTAATTTACTCATGCCTTTTAAATCTAATAAAAAATAATAGAAAAGAGAAACAAGGAAAAAGATTTTCGATGGAAACTATTCTAATAAAAGAGTTCTTATATGAAATAAGCGGAAAAATAGACTAACATAAAAGACAATATAGAATTGAATTACAAAATAATTATAAAGTTTTGGTATTCTATATAAATTTTTGTCAATTACTTTGAATTTTTTAAGCAATTTTATTGTTTTTTATTTTAAAAAGAAATATTAATTTATCAAGGGATTTGTTTCTCCTTTTTCCATCAATAATCTTCTAAAGAGGTATCATTGCAATAAAACTTTCATAAAAGGGATTACAACATAATTTTCAAATTAGATAGGAGGTGAGTGCAATTATGCATAACTTTATATATTGCCTTCATCTTCAGAGTAGATGTTTAGTAGATTCCCTAAATCATCATTTATTGATTAGCTTGCCAATTTTTAAAAGTCAATAAAATTAAAAGGAACAAAATATTATAATGACATGCTTATTTAATTAGGAATTCCATTTTTCTCTTGAACCAAATAGGGTCAAGATTACACTAATCCTAATACCACAGCTTGACAAGGTAATTATTCACTTACCAATCATTTAACAAATATTATAAAATATTGATTAGCTTGCCAATTTTTAAAAGTCAATAAAATAAAAAGGAACAAAAATATTATAATGACATGCTTATTTAATTAGGAATTCCATTTTTCTCTTGAACCAAATAGGGTCAAGATTACACTAATCCTAATACCACAGCTTGACAAGGTAATTATTCACTTATTAATCATTTAACAAATATTGTAAAATATAAATTAAATAAGAAGCCAAAAAATAAGTCTTACACAAAACTTTAACACTAAATTCAATTAGAATGTGGAAAACAACTAAAAAACCAAAGACCTATTAATATGGGAAGGACTTCTAAGATATAGACAAGTGATCCTAAAAGTACTATACTATACAAAAAAATAATAATTAAAACACTAAAATATAAACGATAGAGAATTTTTGGGTGATATTGTAACACCTATCATAGTCATTTTGTGACAATGCTTGACCCTCCCCACAACTTAAGTTATTTATTAATGATTTTTTTTTATTTGAATTACTTATCCTTTTTATAAATCAAAATCTATGGTCTAATTCAATCCTTCCAAAAATACACAAAAAAAAAACATAAATTAAATGTGCAAGTAATTAAATAATAATAAAAATAATCCTCCAAGCCTGAATCTTTCATAATAATGCAAGAATATTAAAATTTTGGTTCAGTTACTACAAGGAGTTTAATCTACAAGTTGTGGATAGGGTTGTAGAAACAAGTCATGAAACTTCAAAAATTCAGAATTTTCATGATGTTAAGTACAAGAAACCAATATGGCTCGTACAAGGAACTATGAATCGTAGATAGTCTCATAAATTCAAACTTCATGTTTGGCAATTTTCACTATATTGAATTTTATGAGAGGTTACTATAAGTTTTACTAATGCCTACGAGTCGACGAAATGGTTCGTAGTTCATTCTTCTCAGACTTGATGAATTTTGATAGTTGGATTCCACGAATGGACAATATGGGTCATGGAGGACATTGCGGGTCATAAAAGAGGTTTCGTGGTTCAATTTCTAAAACTCTGGGAACTTCAACAGATTTCTAAGGATAGGTTTCTAGGAGTTGTAAAGGGATCTATGGTTCATAGACTGTCTCGTTGTACCTGTTTGATAATTTTTAATCAGGGTTAATTGGGTCTTTTCCACTCTTTTAATACATATACTATATAATTTTAGGCTTATTTAGGGCAATTTAAGTGATTCTAACACCCTTAACCACCTCATTCACTCTCATTATGTCAAATTCCAATTCCCTATTTAAAGTCTTCTCCCTCAAGCAATCTAGGCCTCCAAGACCTCAATTTTATGATTTTTCTATCACGCCCCGAGCCTACACGCTCAGCAGGACAGACTTACTCAATTGTTTAATAAAACAACTTAGAATGTTTAAAAGTCAACATTCAACTTGGCCAAAATGGCAACTCAAGTCTTTATATATGAAATGATAATACAAAGACAATTGAACTACTAACTATGAAGCCTCTAAAACAAATGGGAATGACAGGTTTTGGCCCCCGATCATCCTAACAACGAAAAACTATAAAGCAAATGATAAAACAGTCTTCTGAAATGCATGGAGGCTCACCAACAGACTTTGGTGCTCAACCTGATCAACGAGGTGCTGGATGTTGATCCTGGTTACTTGCGCCTGCATCATAGGACGAAGCAGGAAAACTGACATCAGTACATTGAATGTACGAGTATGCAAGTTGGAAAACTAAACACAACTTAAGCTTGAAAAGAATCAGGAAGGAACACTTACCTTGATTTTACTCAACTCCTAAACAACTTAACTCTATATACAATAAAACACATACAATATATAGAAAGCTTGTAAAACAGTGGAAAACACTTAATTTGTTAAAGAAAGTACAACAACAAACTCAACTTTACTCATATAATGAAGTAAACTAGTTTATGTGGGAGATTCTCTAGCCGAAAATCACCACTATAAGCCTAAGTGGTGATATAACGTCTTGCTCACGTTGCTAGAACTGTCTTATACTTTGTCGTCATATAGGACGCCTTAACTAAGTGCCACTAGTCTATTCTAAAAACATCTTAAGGAGTCATCTAAAAAGTATGATCTTTACTACCCATGATGACTACATGGTTTATGGAGACTTGAATTAATATGAACTCGCATCCCGTTATCGGTGCGATACTACTCCCAAAATATACTTAGCTCATAGATTTATAAAACAAATTTTTTCTTTAGTTTGAGATAATTACTCAAAATTCAGCTTAAAAGTTCTATTAGGATCGATGTTCCCTTTACTGTTCAAATGTGAAAAAAATTCAAATTCCTGGGAATAATTAGATTCCCTTATAACTTTTGGAGAATTGAACTTTAACTTTTTACCCTTTTCTTAACTTTACACATAAGTCTTAGAACAAAGTTAAAACGTTTGCGAAAGACTTTTGAAAACTTTAATGAACTTCTCTTGACTTGCTTCTTGACTTCCAAACTTGAATTTTAAATTTCCTTGGATCTAATTATGGGTTCAAGGATCATGATTTGTGATAGTTAGGATCTAATGATATTTAGGAATGATTTTAGATAGCTAAACATGAGAAAGATCAAAAGTTCACTATCTGAGAGCAGGTCTGCAATACACAGATGTATTTAAATTTTGGTCGCAAAAATTAAGGCAGAATGGTCCGTACCGCTCCACTCCAGAAATTATTTTCCCCAGATTTGTGGAGCAGGTCCGCGACGCGAATTCAATGCCCAGATTTACCCGACTAAATTTCTTCTTCGTTTTCCAGCCCCTATTTTCCTAAACTTGGTTCTTTTTCCCAAATTCTTTTTAGATAGAGATACCCTACAAATGTACCTAAGAACCTAACTTCAACCAACCCAATAATGTGACATAATGATCTCAGAAACTTCTCCATTTTAGCCCAACTCAAGAACAATATCAACTTTAAGAATAAATATCAAGAAAATCACTTTCAATCTCTTTTAGGAAAAATTCACGCTGAAATAAATATGTTTGGTTTGTGGGTGAATGAAATCAATGCTATGGAAGTCTCAAATACCTTGTAGGATCAAATCCTTGAAGAAATCCGCAATCAATTTCTTACGAGACGAAGAATCTTACTTTTCTCTACTCCTTTCTCTTGTATTCTTTTCTCTAGAACCCTAGAATATATTTCCAATTATGCAAACTGAACCAATTGTTTTTGACCCTTAATTAATTCATTAAAAACGAATTAAATTAATAATGTATGGAAAAGACCAAAACACCCTTTAAAATGCAGATTTGGACTCATTTGAACATCCCAAATTTATATGTCTATTTCTCACTCATACAAACTCGGAAGCGCCAAACTCGTCGGCGTTGAAAAAATTATTTCAAGATCTTTCCTACCGTATCTGGAAGTACCTAACTCACACCGATCTATGAATCATGGTTGTTTAAAGTTGACTGAAAACTCAACTTTTTCTATCTGAACGAAATTCTCAGATTTTTGTTCTTTACAAAAATGACTATTTCATATTCTTAGCTTCTTCTCAGTTATTTCAGTTTGCGAATGTTACAATATCTCCCCCTTAGGAACATTCTTCTTCAAATGAGATTACTCTTACTAAGCTACGGGTGTAACATGCAACATTAACTCAACACCCAATGTTGACACCCAATTTTGACCGACCTTTGACCCATTTTAGGATTACATTTTGATATACCGTGGTTTCACGGTATTATTAATACTTTTTCCTTAAGTTTAGTGTGTCCAAAAGCCTTTTTGTGCTAATTTTTATATAAGTTTCTTTTTATTTTGCAGGAAATCTATCCAAATCTGAATGCGGAGATTTTGAGTGAAGAAATGCAGAAGATACCACCTACGGAGCTTATGACGGTCCGTCGTGCTTGTGACGGTCCGTAGGTGGCAGCGTAGTGCAGCTACTGAAGGAAGATGGGGAAGTCTGACCAAGTGTGGGGTTATGAAGCTTGTGACGGTCCGTCGTGCCTATGAAGGTCCGTCCTGCAGGTTCGTCATGAAGTTCAGAGAAGTAATCCCAGTACCCATATTCCAAGAGTTGAAGTGTTTTGGAACGAAGACCCTCGACGGACCGTTGTGCCTATGATGGTCCGTCATACTTGCCGTCGAGGGTAATGAAGAAGAGCAACAGAAGAAATTGCATAAGTATGGGACGACGGAGTCCATGACGGTCCGTCGTGACCATGAAAATCCGTCGCGAGGTCCGTCGATCCAGCCGCGTTTTGGCAGATTTCCAGCAAATAGAGTCCTTGTTTAATTAGGTTTTTATTTTTTATAAATAGTTCGAAAAACCTCATTTTTGAGGTTAGACTCTGGATTGTTAGACATCATATTATTAGACTTTGTGTATTAGTGTGAGATTCTTGATTATCATTAGACTTTTGTGAGATTATTGATTACTTTGAGATTGTTGGTGATTTTTGGTGATTAATCAAGCAAACTTTCGGATTTTACTCTTTCTCATTGAAGTAAGTACATGAATTCTTATTTAATATATTTGAATATTGTGATTATGACTATGGATAACTAAACTCCATAACTAGGGTTGTGGGAACCATAGGCAAATAATGAGATAAAACCTAACTAAAATAACAATTCTAGAATGGTGTCTTGCATGTATTATAATTCTTTCGCTTAAAAGTCTTTTTAACGGATGGCCAACGTTAGAACTCGCCTTAATGCTACTTGCCGGACCAAGGAGGTAGATAATAGGAAAAGAATTATCAACATTGCTTTAGTATATACTATCTAATAGGCTAGTATTGATTGGTACGAGGTGATAACTTAGTCAAATATCGAATACGATGCTTAATATGAGGTAAAGATAAGGGTTAGGAAAGCAACACACGTAGCCGGACCAAGGTGCGGAGTGAGATTTTCTAGATGCCGGACCAAGGATTTAGAAATACATAACTTATCACTTTGCATGCAAGATACTAGGAAAGAATTGTTATGGTTAGAATTATCAAGTTATGAACCTGTGGGGAACACGTAAACCTAGTTACTTTGATTAATTGATTAAAATCCAACATTCAAAGTTGTTCAGTGTCTCTTTCAATTGCATTAGTTATTTTCATTCATTTAGAATTAGAAACCCCCATTTTATTGTTTTTACTTTCCAAGAAAGTCATTGACCAAACAATAGTAATAACATGTTGAAGTTAAGTCTAGACTATTTTCCTCGTGGGAACGATCTCAACCTCACTAGTTGGGTTATTTACTTGACACGACCGCTTTACTTCTTATTTGAGAAGTAAGTTTGAGTGTATCACTATTCGATTAAATACGTATTTTAAATCTATTTAAAGTTTAGAATTTTAATCAATTTTTTCTTGAAAATTATATATTCTAGTATGTTCACTTAATAATATTATTGTAAATATTATTAAATATTTAAAAATTATTAATGAATTTCAAATGTTTTAAAAATTTAAATGATTTTCAATATATAAAAATAATTTAATATATGTAGTAGTTTTATTAAATAGTAATTTCTACACTTTCCTTAAAATTATTTAAATTCTAGCCTATTCTATTCTAATTTCTTTCAATTCTAGCTACTCCAATTAAATTTTATTACAATCATAGCCACTCTTTCATTTGAATTCTAGCTAATTAAATTGAAATTTTAGCCATTCCAATCCTCCAACCAATTTGATTTTAATTTTTCGTCATCATCTCATCCATCCATCTTAAAAAATAAATCCTAGATTGAATCCTAACCCTCCATCTCTATCTAATCTAACGGTTGTGATTAAATCTCCTATCCTCTCAACACCAAAGGACCGCAAAACCTAAAATTTTAACCCATTCTTCTCCCTCCTCTTCCTCTCCAGCCGCCTCCCCTCTCCCTTCTCTCTCCCCCTCCTCCATTTTTTCCGGCGAGGGAGACAGCCAGACGGGAACACCAAGCAGCACCGCTGCTCTTCTCTCTCCCTTCTCCCCTTCTCCCTCTCTCCAACTCCTCCTCTTCCTCCCCTTCTCCCTCTCCAGCCGCCCCTTTCTCCCTCTCCCATCATTCTCCCCTTCTTCCCTTCTCTCCAGTAGCTTCTTCTTCTCCTCTCTCTCCCGTTCTTCTCCCGTCCTTCTCTCCGCCTCCCTCATCTTCCTCTCTTCCTCTCTCAATAGCATCTGATCGCGAGGACCACCATTGCTGGCATCAGCCCCCACCGGCGAAGAAGACACCAGCCAACAATCGCTGGCAGCGTCCCTCTCTCCCTCTCGTCTTCCTCTTCCCCGCCTAAACCCCCTCTCTCCCTCTCGTCTTTGTCTTCTCCCCTTCCCCTCCATCTTTCCTCTGTTCTCTTCTTCCTCTTTTGCATGGACAGAGTAGGCGAGAACAGCAGCGGCAGCAACAATTTTCAGCGAAGTCGGAGATGGATCTCAACAGATTCGTACGGGTACATTCACTTTAAATCATTATCTCTCTTTTTTGCAGTTTTATTCTTCTCTTTTACCTCCAGTTTGATTTCAATTTTCAAGGAAATTTCATGTATGTTTATGTGAAAATTGATGTGCATCTTATTTAAAGTATGTTAATCTTCTGAAGTTTATTCATTATTGTTAGTTTAAGTATCATCCAGGCTGACATCAATTGGAATATCTTGTTAAATTTGATTGGATGTGTTCATATGATTAGACGTTCACATCCTTTGAGTTCTATTATCGTTGAAGCTTTGACGGACTGTCATCAAAAGTTTGCTTTTACTGATCTTAGACATAAATTTCCTTTGTATTGTTCGATTTGGTGCCTTCATTGATGATAATATTTGTTAACTGATTATGCGATAATTTGTCAAGTTTTATTGATAAATGATTTTGTTAAGTGTGGTAGCCTTGGCATAATTTTACCGTTTTTGTAACGATTTGGTTAATTTGGGAATATAATACAAAAATATGATAAGTCAAATTAGTTCTTCAAGTTGGCTCTTCTTTATTAAAAGGAAAATAATATTACTCTCCTTAAATTTATTTTTACTTGTTAATATTTGACAATAAGATTTGTAAATCTAATTTTGGCTCCTTTGAAATAAAGAAAAGGGAAAATGCACAAGTACCCCCTCAACCTATGCCCGAAATCCCAGAGACACACTTATACTATACTAAAGTCCTATTACCCCCCTGAACTTATTTTATAAGTAATTTTCTACCCCTTTTTAGCTTATGTGGCACTAGTTTGAAAAAAAAAATCAACCATCGTTGGACCCACAAGATAGTGCCACGTAGGCTAAAAAGGGGTAAAAAATTATTAATAAAATAAGTTCAGGAGGGTAATAGGACCTTAGTATAGTATAAGTGTGTCTCTGAAATTTCGAGTATAGGTTGAGGGGGTACTTGGGCATTATCCCTAAAGAAAATAATATTAATTGATCTATTTTTCCTTATTTGTAAGTTTATTGATTTCTTACTTGCTTATTTATGGTAGAATAATATCTTTCTGATTTTGGCTCCTATTTATTTAAGGAGAAAATATATTACTCTCTATTAATTTATTCTTACTTTTTTATATTTGGTAATGAATTATTTTTAAAAACTTTCTGATTTGGTCCTCTTTATAAAAAGGCAAATAGAATATTAATTGATTTCTTAAAAATATTTGTTAACCTTATTTGTTCCCTCCTCTTCTACTATATAAGAGACTCCCTTTGCATTCTTTTAACACACTCACGTCTTTCATAACAAGTTCTCTCATCAACTCATTCATTCTCTCCAAACTCAAGAACTAGACTTCTTAACTCTCTTATTGCTCTCTTGCTACTCTTGAACGAAATAAGTTTCCGGTAACTTTCAAGTTCTACTTTGCTACTTTGCTTTTGTTCGAGTAAAGGTTGGATCAACTTGTTTTTCATTGCTACCATTCCTAATCTACTTAACCGGTTTCAAACTTGAAGTTCAAGTTGAAGAATAGAGATCATTTGTCTAATTCATATTTGAATATATTTCTTATGTATTTATTTAACTTTTTCTTTTTTGTAATATTCGTATAACATTGAAGCTCTCATACATGATATAAGATTTTGGGGATTGTCTATAAGGGGAGGGGGATATATACATGCTAATTGCTTTCTTTGCTTATTATAATTTTTTTTACTATGTGATTGATATAAATTTTCCGTCTATTACTAATGTCATTAGAATAGGCAACATATTGGAATCACCCAAATAGTCTATTTAAAATCAATTATTTGTTTGCCTTGTTTAATTAGTTTAAACCAATGGGAGCTTGTAACATTAATAAAGTTAGAAACCTAGATCTTAGCTTTTATATGTTAATAATTTTTTTTAGCAAGCTAATGAACTTAACAATAGAAAGCGAACCTTGTAAAAGTATCAATGTCATGATTGTTAATGTAAACCTTACTAATTTCCATATGTTCACCTAGAAATCATGTTTGTAGGTTTGTAAATAATTTTTTTTTTGCATACCCACTCCAATAAAATTTACTGTGCATATTTTTGCCCCCTCTTAAATTAGCTAATATTATTAATTAGTAATCTTATTTTTCCTCTTGAAGATTTCACACTTATGATGCAATATGTTGTTTTCTTAAAATAATAATAATAATAAAATAAAATCATTTGATGCATGTAACAAATTACTTGGCTTTTGAATATATTTCATAGTAAAATCTTTTCATTTTATAAATTTACTACATTAATGTTCTACTAGTTTTTCTTCTTACAAAGTTTTGCAACATGATTTTTTTAAAAGTCATTATTCAATACTCCTTTAAAACTTTGGATTGATTATGACACTGTTTACTTTTATAAATAAATTATAAGCAACATCTCCTAACTTATTGTTAGTGGGAAAGTCAAAGGAATTACGAGGTCTAGTTTCAATTTTCAAATTAAAACCGACACGTCCCCGAAAGTACCACCTACCCATGATTTTTAAAGGAATTATGTGTATTTATATAAAAATATTCATGTGCCTATATGCAAACTAAATCTTTTAAATTATTTTCAAAATTATAAACTATTGTTATTTTTTCTAAGACCGACCTCAAATCAAAATTGTTTATATGGTGGAGGAGCGCGATCAACAATATCGTGGTATCACCCCTATAAAGAAACAAACATTTTTTTAAAATAAGAATTCCTATTCGAAACTTGCTCAATTTTCAAAACTTTACTTTCGCACGTATTAATTGCTTAATATTTGCAATTTTTGTTTATCACATAGATCGTATGCTCAAATGATAAATAATTTAAGTAATCTTAATTGTTTATTTGGGAAGCTTAAAATAAAAAATAATAAAAAATTTTATTGGCTTATCTATTTGTCTATTTTTGTCTCCTCGCTTATCTTTATCTAATCGATTAGTATTTGTTGTGTTTATTATTTCTATCACCTTCTAGCATGCTTAATATTAATTGAAATAATAACATAAGCTATTTGTTCGATTTGTTTATAACATAGTCTCGTATGTTAAAATAAATAAAAAAAATAAATTTGATTGTTTATTTATTGCTATCACTTAGCCTTGCATATCTAAATTAATAAAAAATAATAAAATAGTCTTAATTGTTTTATATTTGTTATCAGTAGCAAGTATTAAATAATAATGAAGTGACCTTGATTGCTACTTGTAACCCCCACATAGATTGCATGAGATACGGTCGTGACCCACATTTGTGGACCTCGAGGGATGCCTAACACCTTCCCCTCGAGATAATTTGAACCCTTACCCCGATCTCTGGCTCGGTGACCTTAGCTAGACTTTGTTAGGTTAGATAGGTGCCCTAACGCGCCTTAATTCGTTAGATGGCGACTCCAAACTTAAAATCCCAAAAGAGTTGTTAGGTCGTGCACAAATCGTGTTTTTGCAAAAATGAGGCGCGATAGAATGACGACTCTGCTGGGGACATTAGGTTCTTACCATTACGTGTGACATGCTTATTTATGTGGGGTTTACTTTATTTTGGTTATTTCATTAATTGCTAGATGTTTATCATGTTTAGTAATCGTTTTGTTACCTTATTTACGCTCTTCTTTCCATATTCCACCCCTTTCCCTCTTCCTTATTTGTTTATTACCATGTTTCACATTCTCCATTTTCCCTTATTTGTTTACTTATATGTTTAATTCCATACCCTCTTTTCTTATTTGCGTGATTTTTTTAATACCTTTATATGTTTAAATTCCTTTATGTATTTATGCTTATTTATTTATTTATCATTTTATAAACTGTCTATATGTTAACTTTTTCCAATTTAAATGCTAACTGTTTATTGCTTTGATAATTATCATTCTGCTCATACTTCCCCCAATTGGGACCCTCTTCCTTTTTTATCTTGTTCTCATGATGTTGTGCCTTTATATTCAAATACCCATTATAGAGAGTCGACATATGCGTGGACGTAACAGATAGTTTTCCTATCGCGAAGCCACGAGCCTCTCACATAGAATCCCTTTCAAGTCTGTGTCAAGCCAACTCTTAGAAGTCCTGGTTAGGTCATACATGTTGCATAAGCCCTAGGTGGTTTGACCCTTGGTGTCAATCCACATAATTAGTAGTCACCCTCTTGTCTAAAGGCCCCCAACACCCTTATACAAATTGCATACTTATGTGTCAACGTGATCGTAATAATTAAATCAAGCCAACGTTGTCAAAATGGAGTTTAGAAGTCGTTTGTTACTTTGTTTGTAGAATCATGGCTCACCCTCATTTTCCCAACACGCAAATGGTGGTCAAAGTTGATCCCATTTTAAAGATTTGGTGGGAAGATATTCAAATAAATCGAGAATTAGAAGCAAATGAACTGTTAGGCGGCCTCACTGCTTTGATCTTCGTAGAGTCAGATCGTCACTTAATCAAGGCATTATTGAAATTCTGGGACACTGAGAGGTTAGTATTCAAATTCATGGATTTTGAGCTAACCCCAACAATCGAAGAGGTTGGAGGATTCCTAGGTCTCGCAAACAAAGAGCGGGAAATGATTGTTCCACACAAGCCAAGTCAAAGATCTTTTCTGAAGCAAATGGGCATGTGTCATAATCCAAGTCTACTTTGTCTTAAAGAAGGTTGGATTTCTTTAGAGTTCTTATATTCACGCTTTGGGGAAGAGGAAGGTCATCAAAACTTTCACAGAGAATTTGCTTGCTCTTCTGTAAAATTGGAAAGATATCGTCTTAATGCATTCGTCGTCGCCCTATTAGGCTTATTGGTTTTTCCTAGAGTAAGAGGAAAGATCCATACCGGCTTGTGTTATGTGGTTCGTATGTTGGCTCGAGTTGGGAAGACCTTAGTCCCCATGATACTTGCAAAAATTCTAAGAGCCTTGACTGCATGAACCAAAGGCAAAAGATACTTTGAGGGGTGCAACTTTCTGCTACAACTTTGGGCCGTCGAACATTTCTACCAAAGAGCTAATAAAGTAGACATTGTTAGAGGGACTATGGGACACAAAATTATCAACCATCGCCTAAGGATGAAATATTTTTTCTCTCCTGTGGGAACGAAGGACTGGTTCACATACCTAAGGGAGCGCTCAGCCGTTGAAATCCAATAGAGGTATTATTGGTTGAAGCCACGGCGTGCCATCATAAGAGGAAATGAACTTTACTTCATTGAGCTTATCGGTTTGAATGGTGTGCAAACATAAGCACCAGTTCGAGTCCTTCTACGATTCGGACAGATCCAAATGATACCTCTGCGATCCAACATGAGCCACTATGGATATGACTTTGGGTCAGAATTACCGCAAGTGAACACTATATTGCAAAGATGGCAGAATGTGATAACTATCGATGTTCAAGAGCACCGACCCTTCTGCACACCTGAATATTACGTATGGCTTTTAGAAGACGCAGAGCATAGAGATTTGAGCGAAGGAGGTCTTCCAGGTTTTGGCAATGAAAAGAGAGAAGATGGGCTCGCAACCTTCTCAACACTGATTATGACATTACCCCAGAATAGGGGAAGATGATTGTGCCTAACATTGGAGAGCAACATAATTGAAGTTTTTTTCTTTATTCCCCATGTGTTATCCCTAACCCTTTAGTTATCTCTAGATTTATGTAATAAATAGAATTTATTTCAATAATTGAAAGTCATTTTATTGTCTAACTCTAAACTCCAAATTGGCAAATAAGGCTTGAATTAATTATTGTGCATCACTTATGTGTCGCTTAGGCCTACCTCTGGCTCAACGAGTTCCCGTGCATTTAGGGCGTTTATCTAAAAACAACATGTTGTTATTATGATATCATCCTAACCCCCTAACTCTTTTCTGTTGATTCTACTGTTTTCCTATTTCCCAAGGTTGATCTGTCCTCATCCTGGCACATACACGATCAAAAGGGACCCCCCTTATCCTTCTTCTCAAAGAGCAAGATCCAAAGATATAAGTAAAATGGTTGACGACAACAACACCAATAAAAGGGTAGAAGCTTCTAAGGGAGGACAAATTCAAAATAATTTTGTCCTAAGACTTGAGCACAAGATTCTAGAATTGGAAGAAGAGGTAGCCCACATGCGCGATTTGGTCAAATTGTCCATCTCTCTTGGAACCCAAGTTGGAGAAAACATAGACAATCTTCTTCACACTAACCAAACAACCATGCCAAACAATCCTCTAATCAATATATCCCAACCTAAACCCACTCGTCCAAATACCTTTCCATCACCCCACGCCTAAAATACCCAAGCTCCATTCCACCAATATTACCAACAAACCAAACCAACTTTCCCAGAAACAACCGCAAACGCAAATCTCTCGTATACTCTTGGAAACAACAACCTCAATCCAATATACGTGGAAACCGCCTCTCTGACCCATGACCTCCATGAATCAGAGTCCCACCAAAAGGAAATTCTAATAAAAAAACATGACTGAGAGATTAGACAGCTTGACCAACAGGGTACAACATGTTGAAGGAAACAAGAGGTTAAGAGGATTGAGCTATGAGGATCTGTGCATGCACCCTGATGTGGAACTGCCCGAAGGATACAAGCTTCCAAAATTTGAGATGTTCAATGGAATTGGGGATCCCAAAGCCCACCTACGAATGTACTATGACAAACTTGTAGGGGTGGGAAGAGACGAGAGGATACCCATGAAGTTCTTTATGAGGATTCTTACTAGGGAGGCCCTAGCATGGTATATTGAGCAAGACTCACAAAAATGGGTAGAGTGGGTTGATATGGCAACTGATTTCATGAATAGGTTTGGTTTTAATATAGAAAATGCACCTAATTGGTTTTACATTCAAAATTTGAAAAAGAAACCAAATGAATCCTTCAGAGAATATGCCATAAGATGGAGGTCTGAAGCGGCTAGGGCCAGACCACCTATGGAGGAATCTCAGATGAAAAACTACTTCATCCGTGCCCAGGAACCACAATACTATGACCGAATGATGCTGGTGGCTGAAAAAAGTTTCGCTGAAATCATCAAACTAGGCGAAAGAATTGAGAAAGGCATAAATAATGGGACTATCATCAACTTGGAGGCTTTACAAGCAACCAACAAGGCTCTGCAATCTGGTGGAATGACATAAAATCGAAAGAAAACAGGTTCTGTAATGATGGCTCATGGAACTAAGACCCCTTTGAAGCACAAGACAACAAACCCACCACCATTCCCCATACCATCACACCCTATACCCTCAACATCCCTCAGCTCCACCCCCTATATCTCCCCAACCAATGCCAATATATTACCAAAACACTCCCCCTCAATATTTGCATGCCTAATATCCTGTCTATAATGTTCAACCAACACACTTCCAAACTCCACCACCCACTCTGACACCAAATTACTGAAACAGACCTCCCTATGAAAGAAGACCTACAAAATTTATACCCCTTTGGCTGAACCCATAACACAACTTTATGAAAGACTAAAACAGGCAGGGTACGTCTCCCCAATTCCCGCATTACCTGTGGATGTTCGCGCAAAATGGTACAACCCTAACAATGTCTATGCCTACCATTCTGGGATGAAGGGTCGCAACACCATAGTTTGCAGAGCCCTCAAGGATAAGGTTCAAATGTTGATTGATACAAAAACCATCCAACTCAAGGATCCTACACCGAATGTTGCGAATAATCCTCTTCCTAACCATCAAGTCAAAGTGGTGGAAGCTGGTGATGTGTGGGATTGGGAAGAATCTATATGGACCCTCGAAACAAAAGAAGCTATGTCTACCACCGCCCAAGCACTGATAATAGTGCAAGGACTCGCCCCATTTGAAGTAGAAGTTGCTGCACCCAGACCACCGTTCCCTGTCTATAGGGAATCTTTCCCAATACAATGTGATACACATATTGTACCTTGGGATTACAACAAAAGAGAAACGAAAGTGGAAGAAACAGATGTTGCAACAGGGGTCACCAGATCTTGAAGAATTTACACCTCTGAAAATTTGGTTCAGGGAAGCTCTAGGAAATCCAAAGCACCAGTCATAGAGCTTGTAGATCAGGGTATATGGAAAAAGGTTCATGCTAAAGAATACTCTGTCATTGAGCATCTGAGTAAAACCCCATCCCAAATATCAATTATGGTGTGACTGCAATCTTTCGAAACTCATCGAAATGCCCTTTTAAAGATCCTTGGTGAAGCTTATGTCCCATCTAACATCACTCATGGAGAGGTATCCCAAATGGTGGGGCAGGTCTTTGAGGCTTACAATATATCTTTTCACAAAGATGAGCTGCCACTCGAAGGAACAACCCGCAAAAGCTCTGTACATTTCGGTTCAGTATCAGGATAAGGTGATAAACAAAGCATTAGTTGACGTAGGTTCAGGTTTAAACATTTGCCCTCTGAGCACACTGATGAGGCTGGGCGTGGATAGTGCAAAAATTCAGACATGGAAGATGAATGTGAGGGAATTTGACGGCTCTCAGAGAGGCACTATTGCGGAGTTAGCCTTGGACATGCTCATTGGTCCTGTCACTTTCCCCATAGCTTTCCAAATCTTGGACATCCCTTCATCATACCACTTATTGTTGGGTCGTCCATGGATTCATATGGCTGGAGCGGTCCCATCTACTCTTCACCAATGCTTGAAGTTTGAATGGGATTACGAAGAGATTGTAGTCCATGGAGAAAAAGGGCATCTTGTATACACGATTGAAGGAAGAAAGCATATGGATGGTGAAATGTACCATACAGTGGAGCTTGTTGGTAATATTGAGTTGCAACTTTGGTTCAGCCAAAAAATCAAGGAAGATTCTGAGATCAGGATATCATTGGCTAACTATGGAGATAGATTTTATTCGCTATGTCCATAAATGTCGTCAATGTCAAATTCATGCAGATATGATTCGAGTACCCCCCAATGAACTCTATGTCACTAGTTCACCTTGGCCGTTCGCAGCATGGGCATGGATGTCATTGGCCCAATCGAGCCAACAACATCCAACGGGCACAGATTCATTCTTGTCGCAATTGACTATTTCACCAAGTGGGTTGAGGCCACCTCCCATAAATCAGTGACAAAGAAAGTTGTGGATGACTTTGTCAAAAATAACATTATTTGTAGGTTCGGAATTCCTGAGTCAATCATCACCGAAAATTGCACCAACCTAAACTATGAGCTAATGAGATCAATGTGTGAGAAGTTCAAGATCAGTCATCGAAACTCTACAACATATAGGCCACATATGAACGGGGTTGTTGAGGCAACAAACAAAAACATCAAAAGGATATTGCGCAAAATGATCGATAACCACAAAAACTGGTAGGAAAAACTAGCACAATCAGAACTTCCACAGGGGCCACACCTTACTTCTTAGTATACGGCACTGAAGCTGTGATACCCGCCGAAGTAGAGATACCTTCCCTAAGGATCATCCAAGAAGCAAAGCTGAGTGACGGTAACTGGATACAAGGTCGGGCAAAGAATTTAGCATTAATATATGGAAGAAGAATTAACGCCATTTGTCATAGTTAGCTTTATCAAAATAGAATGGCCAGAGCATTCAATAAGAAGGTTAAACTCGGACATTTCTCACCTGGGCAACTAGTTTTGAAACGAATTTTCCCAAATCAAGACAAAGCAAAGGGTAAATTTTCACCAAACTGGCAAGGTCCGTACATAGTCTCTCGAGTACTGACAGGCGGGGCCCTCATATTTGCAGAAATGGATGGAGAAGTTTGGCCAAAACCTATCAATTTAGATTCTGTGAAAAATTATTACATCTAGAGATTGATTCATGCTCTTTTGTAATTTGGAACTATGTCAGACCTGATTCCTGTTTAAGAGGGGATACGTAGGCGCTCCTATGGGGTTCGGTCTTATTATAAATAAAACTTTCATTTTCCCTTCTATTAATAACTGGGGCAGAATTCCTTCAAGATTAATCCTCGCACATCTTCATACTGGGGCAGAATTTTTGAGTAAACTCAAAAATTTCGCGAAAAGTTTCTTCTCAACAAGCAGTTAGCTTACAACGAAGATCAAATGATAGCACTACTTTTGAGTCAGACGTTGTAAAGTCTCAACCTATGCCATGGTCAAAGATTCGACATCAGCTTTTACTAAATGATAATTTCAAAATCTTTCAAAGTTTCCTCTCCTTTTTTATGAAAAACAGACGCTCGAAGAGGTGTGGATGGCGAGCCAAAGGAGCACGCTGCGCCAAATCATGGATACAGATCAACCTCCCCCTTTTAAAACTAACTACTTTTCTTTGAATGTATAAAATACAAGTACATATACAAAGGTAATTTCAACAATCAACATACCACTTTTGAGCCCGGCAAATGACACTCGACCCTTCCAATAAGACGGATGTCCAAGCTACTACTCTCCTTTTTCAGCAATCGAATAGTCAGACTCCCAATCGTGCAAGCTTATGCACATTTTTCGCTAGCTCTCTCGTTTCTTTCTCAACATGGGCGGTACTACCTATAAATAACTTGCTTAAAGCATCAACAACAACATTAGCCTCACATGGCCGATAGAAAATACTCATGTCATAATCCTTGAATAATTCCAACCACCTCCTTTGTCTGATATTAAGCTCTTTCTGAGTAAACACATATTGAAGGCTCTTGTGATCGGTGAACGTATCCACATGAACACTATGTGGATAATGGCGTCATATTCTCAAATCAAATATTACAACCGCCAACTCTAAGTCATGGGTTGAGTAATTCTTCTCATAAACTTTCCATTTTCTAGAGGCATAGGTTATGATTAACCTTCCTATTCAGCATTAATACACAACCCAAACCAACTCTGGATACATCACAATATACCACAAAACCTTGAGTACTTTCTATAAAGGTCAACAGTGGGCAGTAGTTAACCTCTTAAAACTTTTCTCACAAGCTTCAAACCATTGAAACTTCACTATTTTCTGAGTCAACTTGGTCAAATGGGACAAAATGAGAACCCCTCTATGAACCTTCTATAGTATTCAGCCAAACCTAAGAAACTCCTAATATCAGTTGGAGATATGGGTCAAGGCTGATTCAGAACTACCTCTATTTTCTGATTATCAACTTTAATTCTCTCTCCAGACACAATGTGTGTTAGGACTGAAAATAAGTAGGTTTAAATGCGGAAGCTAGCAAAGCAAACCTCGAAAGATCACCAGTAAGAAGACAACGGGAAATATACCAAAAGACACAAAGATTTAACGTGGTTCGGTCAATCGACCTACGTCCACAAAGGAGATGAGCAATCCACTATAAATATGAGAGTACAAAATACAGAGGAAAACAACCTCAACCAATTCACTCGGAATACATGGGAGGTTCACACAAGTGATAACATATCAAGCTTGTGACCCACAAATTCTCCCCCTAACCAAAACTCTCAAAGGTTTAAGACTACATTGTGAATGTTGATTAAGTTAGAAGGAACATGCCTCTATTTATAGAGCCATAAACCTTTTTCTACCAGAAAAAGGATTAGTCAATCCAAAACCTTTTCCTAAAAGGAAAACCTATTTATGGTAAGAAATCAGGGCAAATAAACCCAACAAATCTCCCCCTTGGCCTGAATTTTTGACAAAATAAATTTGTCCACCTTCTTTACTTAATCTTCAACAACTTGCTTCTCCTCTCCATAATATCCTTTCCAATATCTATGTCTCAACACAGAGAAACTCTCTGAAACAATTTCTCCAACAAAATCTTCATTACTGTCAAAAAGGTTGCGGCTAGAACTACACCCGCCAAGATGAACACCTCTTTCTAACCTGGTTCAATAATCGATTATCGAACCACTGAACCTGACTCTATCATTGAATCTGGCTCTGATACCACTTGTTAGGACCGAAAATAAGTAGGTGTAAATGCGGAAGCTAGCAAAGAAAACCTCGAAAAATCACGAGTAAGAAGACAACGAGAAATATATCAAAAGACACAAAGATTTAACGTGGTTCGGTCAATCGACCTACGTCCACAAAGGAGATGACCAATCCACTATAAATATGAGAGTACAAAATACAGAGGGAAACAACCTCAACCAATTCACTCGGAATACATGGGAGGTTCACACAAGTGATAACATATCAAGCTTGTGACCCATAAATTCTCCCCCTAACCAAAACTCTCAAAGCCTTTAAGACTACATTGTGAATGCTGATTAAGTTAGAAGGAACATGCCTCTATTTATAGAGTCCTAAACCTTTTCCTACCAGAAAAAGGATTAGTCAATCCAAAACCTTTACCTAAAAGGATTTATGGTAAGAAATCAGGGCAAATAAAACCAACAATGTGGCCTAAGAGTGCCACAAACTCAAGCTATAACTCAAACCTACAGAACTTTGTATAAAAATCTCTATCTTTTAAAGTTTAGAGAACTATTTTGAGATGACTAGCATAATCTTCTTCATTCCTTGAATAGATTAATATGTCATCAATGAAGACGATAACAAATAATTTAAATAATGTATGAAAACTCTATTCATAAGGACCATGAATGTCGCAGGTGCGTTGGTCAACCCAGAGGACGTAACTAAAAACTCATAATGACCATAACGGGTTTTGAAAGTTGTCTTAGGAATATCAAATTCCCTTACTCTTAATTGATGGTAGCCAAATCTGAGATCAAATAGGTGGTAACCCGAAGTTGATAGAAAAGATCATCAATTCTCGGAAATAGGATATTTGTTCTTGATGGTAACCTTACTCAACTGATTGTAATCTATACACATTCTAAGGGAACCGTCTTTCTTTCTCATAAATAAGACCAGAGCACCCCAAGGTGTGACACTTGGTAGAATAAAGACTTTATCTAGGAGATCTTTTAACTGCTCTTTAAGCTCTTTCAACTCTGTTAGTGCCATTCTATATGGCAGAAAAAATATAGGAAAAGTATCTGAAATAATCTCTATAACAAAGTTTATTTCTCTCTCAAGAGGGACTCGAGTAAATCATCTAGAAAGACTTCTGGAAACTCTTTTACCACTGGATTGATTGGATATGAGGTATCTCAACACAAGAGTGATTAACACAAACTAAGTGATAGACACACCTCTTAGAAACTAACTTCATTGCCTTAAGGTACGAAATGAAACGACCCTTAGGCACTGCTGAACTACTTTTCCAATCTAATACTGACTCATTAGGAATCTAGAACATAACAACTCGAGTTCTACAATCAATGGAGGCATAACAGACATGAAACCAGTCGATACCTAGAATTATATCGAAATCTACCATGTCTAACTCAATTAAATCAGTCATCGTGTCCTTGTATTGATGTAAATAACACAATCACGTTATACATGCTCAGCTAGAATAGACTCTCCAACAGGTGTAAAAATACAAAAGGGTTCAAAGAATTCCTCATAAAGAACATCAAACTTATTTGCAACATAGGGGTTACAAAAGATAAACTTGCTCTTCGGTCTAGCAAAGCATACACATCAAAATAAAGACTTCGATGATACCAGTGACAATATCTGGAGAGTTTTCTTGATCTTGGCAACTAGTGATTGCATAGAGATATTTTTCTCCTCCACCAGTACCGGAAGTAGATCTTCCAGGTGCAGCCCTGTATGATGGAGAAACTGATGAATATTGGTATTTATTGCCCTGATTTCCTCTACCTTGTCTGTTCTTAGGGCACTCTTTCATGAAGTGACCATCTTGCCCACACTTGAAACAACCTAACTGGCCATCACGACACTTGTCTGGGTGGATTTTACCACACCTAGCACATGCAAGAGCCAAGTTACTTCTTTGTGCCTCACTACCTTGAGACTGTATGTCTAGCTTTGAATTATTGGAAATTCTGACCATTATACTCACTTTTGTTTCTAGGTCAGGTGCACTAGAAGATAACGGTGTAGGTCCCTTTTGTTTTTGCTGAAAGGAAGAATGGTTCACATTACTTTTTTGTTGCCCGGACTTATTTCTTGTCTTAACTTTCTTATTTTTGAATTCTTCCCTATCCCTCACCTTCTCTTCTTCAACCTGCTGCACATAGATTATCAATCTTGATATATCCACGTTCCCAATTGGCATAGTTGCCCTACCCTCATTTATTGATAGAGGAGACACTCTAGCAACAAACAGACCCATTCTACTTCTCATCTTCACAACCATCTCCAAAGAATAACGGAATAGTTGGGTGAACTTCAACCTATACTCATGAACACTCAAGAAAACCTGCTTAACGGTGATAAATTTTCTTACCTTAGCCTCTTTCATTTCTCGGGCGAAGAAACACCCCAAGAAGGTCTCCTCAAAACATGCCCAACTCGCAGGTGGTTCATCCTCAACCCTACCTTTGTTCCATTGGTCAAACCAAGTGTTATTGAAACTCTTCAGTTGATATGTAGTTAGTTCAACTCGCTTAGTATCGGGAACATACGTAACCTCAAATACCTTCTTCAGTTCCTCAACAAAACTCTCTGGATCCTCAGTAGTGTTTGAACCTGTAAACTTGGAGGATTCATCCTCAAGAATACTCGGATCCTCGAAGTATCAATCACTTCCTTTGTAGCTCCTCTCTGTTTCCCAAACTGCTTTAGGTGGCCACCAAATAAAACTACTTACATTCATTAAAGAGACATAACATTTAACACATTCTTCATTTTAATCAAATTATGAATAAAACAAAAGTGTAAGAAAACATATCACATAGTTACATCAAATTTCATGAATAAATTAAAGATTTAAGACAAAGTTACACCTCAAAATGAAGAAAATAGAGAGAATAAGTACCGCAAATCTTGACCGTGCCTCGATTAAAACACTCGGGGTCGTCTTAACCTCTAGGCCACTAAATTATCGCTTGGGGCCCCAAGTTTATAAAAACAATTACTTATATATGTTATTTTTTTAAAAAAAAAAATTATATGTACTAGGAGTGTTATGATTTCTGCTAAAGAAATTGCATATGAGATGAAAATAAACCTGAATTTTGTAAGAAATAATTTGATGAAAATATGGATAGCGAAACCACAAAGTCCCTGGAAGAATCTTTTAGTGTTTATTGTTTTATATTTATAGGGTAGATCAAACTATTTTTTCAATTCAAAATAGATTCGAACCAATTGAAGAATATGAAAATATTTTTGATTTCATATCTAGTCGTAAAATATTGAGATGATGTGAATTTTAAAAATATTGTTTTACCTTGAACTTTCTTTAGCATGCCCTTGTTATTCTGATATTGATAGTTTAGATTATTTTTTTTTAATTAAAAGTGTTAAAGGGAAAATAATACAAGTACAAGGTAGCTATCTAATGAAAATAGTCAATCAAATAAAAAGACTTGATTCTTTCAAATACACATATTTTTTATAGAATAATGTTAACAACTCTTTTAACCATTACCTCAACCGAAAGAAGTTTTTTTGAAATTAAAATTGATAAAATCTTCTTTAAGATCAACAATGTCTCAAGAGAGATTGAATGCATTGACTATATTACCATTTGAGAAAAAAGAATTATCAAAACAAATTGATTATAAGACCGTACCTGATGATTTTGCATCTAAAATAGATAGAAAAGTAAATTTTAAATGAAAGTGTATATGATTGAAAAAAAAAATATCACGACCCCTCTCTTAAATTTCAATTTAGGCTCCTGATGTTGTTGATGTAGAAAATATCCATATTTAGCAAAATAATTATAGGAACAAAATAGACTAATTATGTTAGTAATATATTCTGTATAGTCATTTTCCTTATCTGGTTCCGTATTACCTGTATAAATGTAATAGTATTTTCACAAGAGCAATACACAGAAAATTAACCTAAAACTATTCTCTTTATTTATGTGTTTTTAACATGGTATCAGAGCCGTAAGGTCGATCTTCGACGGTTTTTCGTACTCATCATCTACCGGGATCTACCGAAATGGAAGACCCATCGGAAAACCCACCGGAAAATCCAAACCAGCTTATCTCTATGGAACATATGCAACAACTGTTTCAAATGTTTCAAACACTCAACAAAAATTCAACCAACATCGAACCAGGGACTTCACAAACAGTGCGAGTCGCGGAAAAATTGAACTTCACCAATTACACCAAATGGTGTAAACTGATGCAGATAGCAATTGGTGGCCGGGGAAGGCTCAATCACATCATCGTCAACCCCATTTCACCAGACGATCCAGAAAACCAGCAATGGGCTCAAAAAGATTCGATGGTCATTTCATGGATCATCGAGAATATTGACGGAGATCTCGTGAATCAGTTCTTGGACTACAAAACTGCCCGAGATTTATGGAAAGGCATCGAAACTCTACTCAGTAGCGGTAGAGATGAACTGCAGATCTATGATCTGAACACAAAGGCAACCTCTATGAAACAAGGGATAGACACGATAGAGGTGTATTTTAGCAAATTAAATACCCTCTGGAAAGAAATCGATAGACGAATGCCGAACCCAATGAAATGCGCAGAAGACATCACACTGTTCAACTCGTTTATACAACGACAAAGGTTGTACCAGTTTCTGGCTGGTGTGAATGATTCTCTTGACAAAGAAAAGCGAGACATACTGAATTTAGATCCCCTTCCAACCATTGATGCCGCATATGCCACCATCAGACGAGAAATTGCTCGTCGTGGCATAATGACCGGCAACTCATCACTGGAACGAGGTCCCTCAGAGATCGGAAGTGGTCTTGTCACTCAAAGCCGGTCAGATTCTTCATTTAGCCGGTCAGATTCATCATTCCGGCGAGAGGACAAAACTCACCTTAAATGCAGCCACTGCGGAGGAACCAAACACACCAAGGAAGGATGTTTCAAGCTCATCGGCTACCCGGAATGATGGGAGGACCTGAGACAGTGTAAAGCCGCCACCAAGGTAACAAAGACCGGCGGCAAGGCTAACGCCGCCATCGGAGAAGGAGAACCGACCAGCGAGGCTTCGTCAACCACTGTCACCGACAGGCGAACAGGTACCAGCGAGGCTTCGTCAACCAGTGTCACCGACAGGCGAACAGGTACGAGTGGCAAGGACGGGTTCACCAAAATTTCTGGTGAACCATGGATGAAGACAGAGAAATCGACGGGAAGAAGAAGAGAGAAAATTCTAGAGGAGCCGTCCTCTAGAAATGAGAGTGAGGGAAAACAAGAAACCCTAAAAAATCAGACCCTTTAGCCCTTGTTAATCACAAGCCCCACAAATCAGAAGCCCAATTATACAATAATAAGTCCAATTGGATTTTTGACTGTGGGGCCACGGACACTATGTCATACGACCCATCCGATTTTCTTTCCTCCACATCAACTACCCGTACTAAGATTCAAACTGCAAATGGGGAGTTCATTCCAATTACTCAGGCCGGAGATGTAGATATTACATCAGAAATCCATTTAAAAAATTGTCTTTTAATTCCAAGTCTTACCCACAAACTTTTATCTGTTAGTCATTTACCTTAATTCATTCTGATGTCTGGGGTCCTGCACCTGAATTTGCCTTTTATAAATACTCCTATTTTGTTTTGTTTGTGGATGATTGCACCCGTATGAGTTGGGTTTATTTTCTAAAAAATAAATCTGAAGTATATGATGTGTTTATAAATTTCTACAACATGATCTGTACCCAATTTGCTGCCCAACCTCAAATTCTTCGATCTGATAACGGAGGAGAATACATAAACTTAGATATGAAATAATTTATTTCTGATCATGGCCTTATTCACCAGACTACCTGTCCAGATACTCCTCAACAAAACGGTATAGCTGAACGGAAAAACCGAACCCTTCTTGAGATTACTAGAGCCATTATGTTAGAATCCCATGTCCCTGTCAATTTTTGGCCAGAAGCCATTGCCACAGCCACATATCTAACCAACCGACTACCTACCAAACCTCTTGCATACCAAACTCCTCTTGACACTCTTTCCTCTCATGTGTCCATCCCTTCCTATCATTCTCTACCTCCACGGGTGTTCGGATGTGTTGTCTATGTTCATCTCCCAAAAAGAATCAGAAATAAACTTGAACCACGAGCCATTAGATGTGTTTTTATTGGGTATGGGGTTACTCAAAAAGGGTACCGATGCTATGATCCCATTCAAAACAAAATCTACACCAGTCTTGACTGTGAGTTTTTTGAACACTCCTATTACTATACCCAGCCTGGTCCTCAGGGGGAGACTACGAATGATGACCTTAGCTGGTTAATATATCCAGAAATGATGGACCATGATCCTCCAACACAAGTAAGCAATACCGCCGACGTCAACTCTGAAACATCTGTATCAGCTCCTTCTCCTCAATCCACTCCAATGACAACCACTAAGCACCCTGAGTCAACATCAGTTGAGGTAAATTCTGAATCATGTACTGTTACTACTGACTCTGTGTCTAGTGATAATTGTCAAAACAGATATGAGCTTCCTCCCAGAAGCACGAGAGGTGTTCCTCCAAAAAGGTATGACCCGGAATATGAAGATCAACGGTCCAGATACCCCATAGAAAGAATCAGCAATGAAAACTTGTCCAACACAGCTGTTGCCTTCACTACCTCCCTATACTCAGCAAACATTCCCAGAACCGTGGAAGAAGCCTTTGAAGATGAGAAGTGGAGACAAGCCATGGAAAATGAATATGTTGCCTTGGAAAAGAATCAAACATGGGAAAAGTGTATTCTACCCAAAGGGAAGAAGAAGGTGGGATGTAGATGGGTATTCTCCATTAAGCACCGGGCAGATGGAACTATTGAAAGGTACAAGGCAAGGTTGGTGGCCAAGGGTTACACTCAGACTTTTGGGATCGACTATTCAGAGACTTTTTCCCCAGTAGCCAAGATAGACACAATACGAGTATTGTTCTCTGTAGCAGCAAACAAAGATTGGCCCTTGTATCAGTTCGATGTTAAAAATGCCTTCCTCCATGGAAGCATTGAAGAAGAAGTCTATATGGAACCCCCTCCAGGATATTCTCATGACTTTAAAGATGGAGAAGGATGTAAGTTGAAGAAAGCCCTGTATGGTTTAAAGCAGTCTCCAAGAGCTTGGTTTGGAAGGTTCACTAAGGCTATAAAGAAATTTGGGTACAGACAGAGTAATTCTGATCATACTTTATTCATAAAAAGGGCAAATCAGAAAATCACCTGTCTAATTATATATGTAGATGATATGATCATCACCGGAGATGATGAGGAAGAAATTGTTACCTTAAAGGGGAAGTTGTTTCAGGAATTTGAGATGAAAGATCTAGGAAACTTAAAGTACTTTCTTGGTATAGAAGTCCTAAGATCCACGCAAGGGATTTTTATTCACCAACGAAAGTATATTCTCGATCTTTTAACTGAAACTGGAATGTTAGGTGGTAAACCGGCTGACACTCCAATTGTAGCAAATCATGGTCTTCAGGTCATAGAAGGGGCAAAGACGACCGACAGAGAGCAATATCAGAAGATTGTAGGGAAACTCATCTATCTAGCCCACACAAGACCAGATATTGCATATGCAGTGGGGATAGTGAGTAGATTCATGCATCTACCTCAAATACATCACATGACAGCAGTAATGGGGATTCTGAGGTATCTAAAGGGTACAAGCAGCACCGGGATCTACTTCGGAAGAAATGATAGCCTCGATATAATTGCCTACATCGATGCAGATTGGGCCGGAGACCGAGATGGAAGGAAATCCACTTCTGGATACTTCACTTTGGTAGGAGGGAATCTTGTCACTTGGAGAAGCAAGAAGCAAAAGGTTGTAGCCCTGTCAAGTGCGGAAGCTGAGTTCAGAGGAATTGTGAAAGGAATAACTGAATTCCTATGGATTAGGAAACTGCTAAATGAACTCGGTTTTCCTCAGAAAACAGCCTGCAAGTTATTTTGCGACAACAAAGCAGCAATAAGTATTTCTGGAAACCCTGTCCAACATGACAGAACAAAACATGTTGAGGTTGATCGACACTTCATCAAAGACAAGTTAGAAGACAAGGTTATCAAACTTCCATTTGTTCGATCAAAAGATCAATTGGCAGACATCCTAACCAAGGTTGTTAGTACTGAAGCTTTCAGCAATGTCTTGCGCAAGTTGAGCATTGGGAATCCGAGTGCACAACTTGAGGGGGAGTGTAGAAAATATCCATATTTAGCAAAATAATTATAGGAACAAAATAGACTAATTATGTTAGTAATATATTCTGTATAGTCATTTTCCTTATCTGGTTCCGTATTACCTGTATAAATGTAATAGTATTTTCACAAGAGCAATACACAGAAAATTAACCTAAAACTATTCTCTTTATTTATGTGTTTTTAACAGTTGAGTCGAATGAAAACACCCATTGAATCTTTCTGCAGATAGTATGTAGTGGTATATGTGTTTTATTTATATGATTAATGGAAAGAAAGAAAAGAAGTGAATGTATTTACGGAAAAGGGTCAAAATTGCCTCTGAACGAAGCGAAATAGACCACTTATACCCTCTATTATAGTTCGGGATTAAAAAAATATCCCGTTGTTATCCTAGGAGACCACAAATACCCTTAAGAGTTAACAACCCAATTTTTTAGTGTCATGGCATGCCACATGCGACTAATCCCTCCACCTAAGCGTTGTCAACTAATATTCACTACAAAAGAACTTGACCTTTAGTGACGATTTTTTGGACTTTTGTGGGTCGCCGCTAAAGGTCTAGTTCTTTTGTAGTAAATCCTAGTTGGCAATGCTTAGGTGGAAAATTAGTTCCATATGGCTTGCCAAGTCAAAAAAACAATATGGAATATTAACTCTTGAGTGTATTTGTGGTCTCTTGGGATTATAAAGGAGGTATTTTTTATCTCAAAATGTAACGAAGAATACAAGTGATCTATTTCACTTAGTTCAGGGCCAATTTTGACCCTTTTCCGATGTATTTATGAAGCTTTTAAACAAATTGAAACGTTTCTTCCTCTTTTTTTTTTTCTGGCGTATGTTTTTTTTTCTTGGCTTCGTGTGTTGTGTGTTTGTGCAGATTTTTTTTCTTTTTCTATATGTTTTTCTGAGTTACGACACTGTATCTGTTGGTGTGTATTTTGTAGTATTAATATAGTAGTGTGTGGGTGTTTTTGATTGTTTTTCCTGGGAATGGGTTGGGGTAGTGGAGGGAAATCGAGGTAGTAGGTGGGTTGGGGATAGTGGAGTAGCTTAGGAAAATGGGGTTAGTGTAGGATATGTAGGGCGGTGTGAGTAGTCATTCCAGGTTAATGCGGGTCTGGCCCGCCCCCTTTTCATTCCTATTTTTTTAAAAGGCTTAAAGTGATATATGGTCACTTAAAGTATTTCGCATAATTCACTTAGACATCTCAACTGAGACTTGTATCTATTGAACCTAAATTGTCCAAAACATGTACCTATTAGATACAAAATGTTGATATGACAAAAAATATGTATTGTAATTCGCTGAAGTGCGTGAAAAGACTTAAAATAGTGTTTTTTTTATTTTTTTTTACATTTTTTCTTCTTTTATTGACACTTGGCATTATAATTAACTTAAAAAATATCTTCTTCCTTATTTACACTTTTTTTCAAAAAAGAAACCACTTCCTATCTATCATATTCTTCATGGTTTAGTTTATAAAATTTCTTCATTTTAGCTCCAACACTGGTGTTTTTTTTTATATATATATATACAAAAAATTTATATCTTCCAAATATGAAGATAAATGAAAATTAACTATAAAGATTCAGATTTTAAAAAAAGTCTTCGTATGATTTATTTCAAATCTCATAAAAATAAGGAACAAGTATGAAGAAGATGAAAAAAGATAAATGATTTTTACATATATAAATAGTTAGCCGATATTTATTTATCACAATTTTCGAACAAAGATTTTAACTCAAATTCATACATGGTCATTAAATTTATCAAAAATGATATAAATTTTTTTTGAAAGAAATAATTTGGAGCTATCAATTTCATTTTGTCATCAATGTAGGGTTGAATAACCGCCAACAAAATTTTCTTTCTTCTTCACTCTTAGTATGAAAAAGAAAATTAATCTTGAAGTTATTTGAGAAGAATAAGATTTTGTAATTTGAGAAAGAATGTGTTTTAGGGAAGAAGATGAAGATGAAAGGGGATTGGAATGGGGTGGGGTAAGGTGGGGTAGAATAGGTTGACATTTTCATTTTTTTTCTTTTTTAAAAAATTGGATATTAAATGTGTGCTTTTTTATAATTTTCGGACCCAATGTCAAATGTTATTTTTTAATTAGTCATGTTGCCACGTCACGCAAGTGTATCACACACTCTTCATATTTTTTGTTAATTATAAAAAAATATCTAATAGAAACGATTATTATATAAGTAAAAATGTTGAATTGATACTAATATTAATTGAAGTGTCTAAGTGAATTATGCGAATCACTTTAAGGGACCGCTGATGACTTAAGCTTTTTTAAAAAAGAAAAATAAGTCCATTGGAAGGACACAACATGTTCAACAACTAAATGAAGTCATTTGGTCTATGGAGAAAACATATTTTAGGTTAAATGAAACGGAGGCAAGTGCAAGGTTTTAGAAGGTCTTCCCAACCCCCAACCCCATCCCCTCCCCTACACCCCATATCTATCTATATATATATATATATATATATATACACCCCCATATCTCTCTCTATATAATATATAATTCAAACCAAAAATTTAAAATTAGAAGTGAAAGGATGTTAACCATCTCTTCTGAATCCTTTTGATGGTAAACTTGTAAGCTTTGGAAATTTAATTTGTCACAATATCACACAACCCCCCCCCCCCCACGCAGAGATATATAAACAGACACTTTAGGTTATATATTTAAAATATACTTTAAATTATATCATTACATACGCAAGCATCAATTAAGGGAACATGTGACATCACAGTAAACACTCTCTCTCCCTTTTTTTTTTCTTCCAGAAGTATTTAATTTCTTTTGTTCTATTATGAGTAAAAGATCACAAACATATTTAAACTATTCAATTTTTTTAAAATTTTTATCCAAAATGTTTAGAGTATGAGTACCTATCTAAGTAATCACTCATAAATTTGATAAATATACCTCAAATAATATGTAATAATATGAAATTACACTATTTTTTAAAGAAAAATATAAATATCAGGTGGAAGGCAGTTCCACTAAAATAAAAATTAGCAAAACATAACTAACACATTTAACAATCTTAGCTGAAAATATAAATCAAAATACATCATTTCACATATGAAAAATCAATGTCAGACGAGTCTTAAGTAAATCTATATACATATTTGGATCAGTCAATATTGCTGTGTGTTTTTCATACTCTTAATTATTTAAATATGAAATTAAGAAAATGATAGTTTAGATATATTTACAACATTTAACTAAAAAAAGACTGTAATAGCAAAAAAAAAAAAAAAGGACATAGATTTGTTTTTGAGACTTAATTTTTTTTTAAGCAAAAAAGGCATAGATATGTTTTTGAGACTTAAAACTTTTTTTCTTAGGAAAGAAGTCATTATTTGACATTCTATCCATTTTAATTATATGATTTATTTTTAATCAAAATAAAAATAAACTTTTTTCTATATTTAATACTAATTTAACTTAATATTAATTTTCTTTTAATAAAATAATTTATTACAAAATGTATGACTTTTTCACCTAACAATTTTTTTTGGACGGAAACATTCAACTTGTAATGAATGTTAGTACAGAGAAAAGAACATTGCAATGAATGTGATGATAATTTAATTACTACAATAATTTGTAGTAGTATTCCTTCTATTTTTAACTATTTTTTTATTTTTTATTTTATACTTATTTTTTAATTTTATTTCGACAAATCAAAAAGAGATAATTTTTTGTGTATTATATACACAATTTTTTTAAAAAATAATAAAATTTTTAAAAATCTTAAATTTTTAATACGTCTATTTAATAACTTCATAGTTATTTTAATAACTATATAAATTTTAAAATAAATAAATAATTAAAGACCGAAAAGAATAAAAGTTGAAATTGATATTTGACCAATGACTATAGCGGCGGCATACCCTATTTTGTTATACCCACTTTGAGCCATCACAGGTCCACCTTCCTAACTAAACGTGCCCATTTTATTTTTTTATTTCTTTAATCCTTGGTCGTTTAAATTTGACATACATAAGAAAAAATAAACTATTAATATATATTTGTTGATCAATTTAATTAATTAAAATAAATATATTTATTTATTAAAAATTTAACTTCAAAAAATTACTATCTCTATACGTGGTATTTTGGATGTACAGAGATATATTGAATTTAACAGTTAAATAAGTCTATTCTTTATTATAAATTTTTTATAGATTTTATAAGCATTTTGATTTATTAGCTATTGTAATTCATAGTATTTTTTACGTAATTTACAAATATAAAAATTTTATTTTAAAAAAATTAAAGATTTTATACGTAAATTTTTTGTTAAACTTAAATTGTTTGACTCTTAAAATATAAAAGGTGTCATATAAATTGAGACAAAGAAAATACTAAATAGTTTGTTTGGATTGCATTTTTACTTTTGACTTATAAACCAAAAATCGCAAGTTAAGATTTCTAATTTATGAATTTTAACTTATTTTTACCTTAAAATAAGCGTGTATAACCATTTTAAAATTTTACTCAAACACTTTGAAATTGCTTAAAAACTATTTTAACTTAAAAATACTTAAAACGTGAAATATAATAAGATGGATAATTATTTTAGAGAGAAGGAGAGAGATAACAAAATTCTATTTTTAGGTATAGGAAAAATTCATCTGTATATTACCTTAGAGGTGTAATTTTCCATTATAAAAGGGTATTTTTATCTTTCAAATTTGAAGAGAGATAGACATTTACAGGCTTCAAATAAATTTCATCAATGGCAATGGTGTCGTTGGTGAGGAGAAGATTTTATTCGAGTGAATCATCATTTGTTCAGAGGCTAAGAGATCTGCCAAAGTACCTTCCTGGTACCAAAATCAAAACTCAAGTTTCTCAAGTTAGTAAATTTTACTCTCTATTTCTTCATATTCTCAGTGCTTCGAGCTGTAGATAATTTACTCTTCTAATGTATAATCTGTTATACTCTTTCGTTAAAATTTGTTAATTTAATGCTGAATTAGCTTTTAATTATTCAATTTACTTGAATACACCGTTTGAACCCAGTAGCGGAGCCACCAGCGGTTCTCTGAATCTCGTTCGGAGAAAAATTATATTTATATATGATCAAACTATTTTTTAAGGTTATTTTGTGTGATTCTTATCTTTAAATTTTGAATTTTTTTATTGAATTTTTTTTGCGCCACTGATTAAACTCGGTAACAGTCGCGCACAACCCACATGACCCATTTTTGTTCACTTTCTCTCTTTGTATATTCTTTGGTCCTCTGGTTTAAAATATACCCTGTGATTTATATAATTAGTCGTTTATTTTTAAATTAATATATCAATAAAGAAGATAAATTAACACAAAATGATCAAGTAATTAATTAAAAGCTTGATTACGAAGGAAAATATTTTTCATAGAAAATGTTTTTTTAGAAAATATTTTTTGAAAAACAAGTAGATTTTAGACTTATTTTCTCATGTTTGGTTGGTGCATAGAGAATATTTTTCGAAAATGATTTTTAGTGTTTAATTTATCAATAATAAAGTTTTTGAGGAACATTTTTTATTTTTACTAGACTAGAAAATAATTTATGAAATTGAAAATATTTTTCAAAAATAATTTTTTTTTGGATAGTGGTGGTGGGGGTGTGGGGGGATAGTGGTGGTGGAGGTAGGGGAGGGGTTTGGGATAGGAGTGAAAAAATAAAAAGTTGAAGTTGAAATATTTTTAAAAACAAAATTAATTTTTTTGGGATTGGGGTTGGGGTGGGCTGAAGGGGGGGGGGTTAGGGGGCTGACCAGGGAAGAGATAGGAGTTTAAAAAAGTTTTGAAGTCGAAAATATTTTTAAAAAAACTAAATTAATTTTTGTGGAGTGGATTTGGGGGAGGGTAGCCAGTGATCGGATGAAAAATAAAATTTTAAAATTGAAAATATTTTTTAAAAAAAATTAATGTTTTTTTCAAAAAATAATATAATTCGAAATAGGAGGAGAACTTTAAAAAAAATTTTCTTAATTTTTGAAGGAAATTCATTTTCATTAATTTTGAAAAAAATAAGTTAATTTGAAAAATATTTTTCAAAACTTTTGCCCCAACCAAATATGAAAAAATTAAAAATTATTTTCGAAAAAATATTTTCTTTCCTACAAAACACAGTCTAAATAGAAAAAGTTACCTACTTTCTTGAAAAAGGTCATGTCTAAAATAAGGACAAAGATGAAACGGAGGGAGTAGAAAAAACAATCTTAAAGTGCAAATAGTATATGACGTTTTCTCTTGGGACGTGTGCCACTAAATGACTTATTTTAGATTAAAAATTTGAAGGAGAATTGTTTTACTCTTTGATTTGGTGTCCAATTAAATTATGTCATGAAAAATTAACAAATAAGTACTTCCTATGTGTCTAATAATTCATCTAATTTTTCTTTTTTATTTATTTGTCTTCATTTTTTATAAATTAAGAAAATAATAGTTTTTTAATTATATTTTTAATTAATTAATTTTGAAAAAGTTAAAATTTCTTGAAAAATAGAAATTTTAATTCGTGTACTTTATAATTTAATAAGAATAAATAGTAAACTTATTATATTAATCATTAATTAATTACTAATTTACTTGGTATTTTGTGTTAATTAAAACCCAAGATACATACTCTTTAAGAGTTGATAATTCTCAAAGATAAGATATCAAAAATAATATTATTATGTATTGATTTTGTGAAATGGTAAAGTATTAAAGAATATTTATTTTTAATAAGGAGACAGATAATGATAAAAGGACCATTTTATTTGTTCACTTTTACGTGTTCGTTATGTTAATATATATATTTATTTTCATTGGTTACTTTTCACATATAAAAAATATATAATCTTTATATTTTATTTTTAATGTTAATTATTTATTTTCTAAATTATAATTCCGCCTCCTGAATTTGTCGAATAGCTTCTTTCCGGCAAAGCTTACCAATCCTACACTCCTTTCTTCTATGTCTGGTGGAGCTATTCCCAGACAGCCTGAAGATACAATTACTAGACATCAAGTGAATAGAGACATTGTAGTAAAATAATCATATTAATTTTTTTCTTTTAAATTACTAATTCTAAATATAATTAGTAAAGATAAATGGAGGGAACAATTTGATTGCACACAAAATTTAACAAAGAAATATTTTCAAACTTGTTAATTTTAAATAGGAAAAGGGTCAAATATGCCCCTAAATTATTCGAAAAGGTCTAGAGATATCTTTCATTTAAAGTTTGTTCACTCATGCCTCCGCCGTCCAAGTTTTGGTCCAAATATGCCCTTATGGGCGTTAGTTGTCATGTTGGACATATCCAACTCATTTTTCATTTCTTTAAATGCCACATGAAATTGCTATGTCATTTTGACCTTACCACATAACATTTATATGAAAATGGAAAGATATTCGGACTCATAAACACCTAATTCGACCCATAAATCAGCTCCTTTTAAATTCACTATCCGACTCATTTTTAACAATTTTGTTTAATTTTTATTATTGCGGTAAATCCCGAATATGAGTAATTGATTAATAAAAAATAGGAAAAATATGAATAAAATATTAAATTAACGCCAAAAATTCACAAATAAATATAGTAACATTAAATCTAACATTTCAATATTTTTTAAATTTTTATTTTTCGATAAATCTCGAAAATGAGTAATTGATTAATAAAAAATATGAAAAGTATGAAAAAATATAAATTAACGCCAAAAGTTCACAAATAAATGTAGTAACATTTCAATCTACAATTTTTTAAAATTTTTATATTTTTCGGCAAATCCCAAAAATAAGTAATTTTTTAATAAAAAGGGAAAAACATGAAAACAAAATAAAAAATATACGTCAAAATTCACAAATAAATACAGTAAACTTATATTCAATAATTTCAATAATTTTTTTTATTTTATATTTTATTTCATATTTTTCTATTTTTTATTTATGTTTTTTTTTGCGTAATATTTATATTTTTTCATATTTTTTTGTTGATAAACTCATTTTTGGGATTTGTCAAAAAAATTTAAAATTAAAAAAATTGAAATTGTTGAATTAAGGTTACTGTATTTATTTTTTTATTTTTTTGCGTTAATTTTATATATTTTTCATATTTTTATTAATCAATTACTCATTTTGGGATTTACCGAAAAAAGAAAAAAATTTAAAAAAGTGTTTAAATTGAATTTAAGGTTACTAAAATTATTTATGAATTTTTGGCGTTAATTTTATACTTTTTTCATATTTTTCTATTTTTTATTAATCAATTACTAATTTTCGAAATTTATCAAAAAATATTAAAATTAAACAAAATTATTGAAAGTTGGCCGGATAATTTATTAAAAGGGGGTTGATTTATGGGTCGAATTAGGTGTTTATGAGTCCTAATATCTTTCCATTTTCATATAAATCTTATGTGATAAGACCAAAATAGCATGACAATTCATGACATTTAAAGAAATGAAAAATGAGTTGGATATGTCCAACATGGCAACTAACGCCCATAAGGGCATATTTGGACCAAAAGTTGGATGTCGAGGGCATGAGTGAACCAAACTTTAAACGGAGGGTATATTTAGACTTTTTCTAATAGTTTAGGGGCGTATTTTCCATTTTAAATAAAACAATATCATTTAAATAAGTATTTTTAAAAAATTATGTGTTATTAAATATAAATATACCACTATTAGTGGCAGAATTTGAATAGATGCCAAAGTTAAGAATAAGTTAATGAAATTAATTATATTTTCAAATAAATTTAAAAGAATATTTAATAGTAATTTGTATGAGAAGGTAAAATACAAATTCTTTTATCAATGGTGCTAAAAGTCAAAAGAATCAAAACAGAAAATAGTGCCGTATGGCTCATCAGTGACGGAAGCCTGCATCGGGCTTTGTGCCAATTTTCTGTTCAATTAATATGTTTTATTTTTATTAATATACTTTTAAAAATAACTTTTCAAATTAGATAGATAATAATAAAAATAATTTAAAAAAAATTATTTTTAAATTTTATATAACATCAAAGTGTATCACAATTCACATGTAATAAAAATAGGGTAGTTACATATAAAATATATATGTATTATACTATATACTAGCAATATTAATGCTTAACTAATTATTTTTAGACGTCACATTGACTACTACATTTTAATTTGAAAAAATTATGCGGATAAACAAATTTATACTGTTTTATTATTCATCATAGCTATAGTTTGCTATAATTACCACTCGCGACTAACATTATACATTAATTATGTGGACTGACTTCGAGTTTGTATGATTAGTTATGTTTGTATATGTATAATTTTGCCAGAATATAAAAATAAATATGTATAATATACAATTTTTTAGCTTATATATATACAATTCACCTCTCTCTCACTCTCTTCCCTCTCTCACTCGCCTATCTCCTCCCTCTCCCAATCTTGCTTGCCATTTATACAAATGTATATGTATAATATACAATTATATACAATTATATACATATACAATTCATCTCTCTCGCAATCTATGCCCTCTCTCGCTTGCCTCTATCGATCTAGCTCGCCTCTATCCTCTCTCTCCCAGTCTCGCTCGCCTCTCTCCTCCCTCTCCCAACCTCTTTTTCCATATATATAATTACATATGTATAATATACAATTATCTAACCAATATATATATACAATTCACCTTTTTCTTACTCTTTTTCCCCTCTCTCTCTCCTCTCTCTCCCAGTCTCGCTCGCGTCTCTCGTCCAAATAACATGTAGCTATAAATTGTAATATCAAACTATAGCTATAGAGAATAATTAATTATTTTTAAGTGGCTATATGTGAGTTTCCCTAATTAGTTGAAAACCCTTTTTAGGTGATTAATAAAAAAGGGAATTCTTTGTACTTCTTTAAAAAATATATACTAATTTTATACCCATATAGATATACACTTTAATTATATTAATATATCAAAATTATACATTTTACTAACTATTTTTTTTATAGATGGCTATACAATGTAATATTTTCCTATCTTAGATTTTTGACAAGTATTGTAGTTGAGAAAAATTTTAACTACAATTTTTTTACAACATCAACTAAATTCACTCCAAAATTTAGTTAATGCTATCACGTGCAAAATAACTTTGATTTGTACACCATATTAATGCATTATTGTTGAAGCTATTTTCATCACTCTTTATATCTTTGGAAAAATATATTGGTCCAAGAACCTTAATCATCATTAACAAATAGAGTATCATTACCACTAATTTAATGTTCTATTTTGCTCAAAGTTAAGTGGAAATGAGAACTTTTATTTATTTATTGTGATGGATTGATTACTTATTTTAAAAAAAGTTAGATCCGTACACTAAACTCTTGCTATGCACTGGGTTTAGAAAATGATCGAACCACAAAAGTCTATTGTACAAAGTCTTACCCTTCATTTCTACAAGTGACTATTTTTACGAATCAAATATGTGACCTCCTAATTACATTAGAACAACTTAACCGCTTAAGTTATATGCACAACATTGTAAAAATACACTTCAACATAAGTTCAAATTTTATTATATAACCAATTGTTGATTATGATGAAGATCTATATATAATTACATTTTATATGACCTGATTATGCAAATTATATGATTGATTGTAATATTTCCACAATTCAGCTCATTGGGAAAACACCATTGGTGTATCTAAACAAAGTGAGTGAAGGATGTGGTGCTTATATTGCTGTTAAACAAGAAATGATGCAACCTACTTCTAGTATCAAAGATAGGTAAATTATTTGGTTTTTTACTTTCTTTCATTTTTACTTCTTGTGACCTTTTTCTAAATATTAAGTGGACGTTTGGACATGTTTCATTTCGAAATTTGAAAAAAATGTTTTTCCTTTTCCACCAGACCAGCATTTGCTATGATCAATGATGCAGAAAATAAAGGATTAATCACCCCTGGAAAAGTAAGTAAATATGGCTCTTTCCTATACAAAAACCTTAAAAGACAGATAATATGAACGAGATAACGGTTGCATAAGTTTTGTGTCTTATATATTTTATGGATGATATGCAGACAACACTAATCGAGCCAACATCAGGGAATATGGGAATAAGTATGGCATTTATGGCTGCCATGAAAGGCTACAAAATGATTTTGACAATGCCATCGTATACAAGCTTGGAGAGGAGGGTAACCATGAGAGCATTTGGAGCTGATTTAGTGATCACTGATCCAACTAAAGGAATGGGAGGAACTATTAAGAAAGCTTACAATCTTTTGGAATCTACACCTAATGCTTATATGCTTCAACAATTCTCGAATCCTGCCAATACTCAAGTAAGTAATTTTCCATCTTCATTTTACTCCCTCCCCCACCCCCTCATCTATTACTAGACTTACCATTATAGGAAAATGTCCAAGTTTTGTATTTTATGATATGTTATTCTTCTATAATTATTTCATATTTTTCAGAGTAGGTTAGGGTCCCACAGTGGTTAAGGTATTGACTGGTCCTTATAAGCTAGTTTTTGGGGTTGAGTTAGATTCAAGTGTCATGTTTTTCATGGTATTAGAGTAAGGTCCATTTCCAGTTTGAGCTCTTGATCTACACTCTAGTTGGGCCTAGGCGTCGTGGTGGTGTTGGTGGTGGTGGGGATGTTAGAGTCCGACATTGGTTGGAGAATGAACTGATGGTCTGCTTATTTGGACTTGGACAATCCTACTCTCATAAAGTAGATTTCGGAGTTGAGTTAAGGCAAGTGTCATATCTTTGTCATTAGCAAATTATCTCGTAGTTGTCCTTGACCTCGACGGAGCTCCAAAGTGGATTTCACTATTTTAGAGATCAGGCTCAAATGCATGCCCTCTACTCTTACACTTTGGTCAGGGTCTATGGTAATGTAAGCTCCTTCTGAGTCCAGGGCAAGTAAGAGATGATTAATGCGATGGTGGAGCTAGGATTAATTTTCACCAAGGGATTCAAGAATTTAAACAAGTAAATACACGAGGAAGCCAAAGGGATTCAATACTAGTATATAAATACATCAAAAAAAAGATTTGACTTACCCACGTAGAGTAATTTTTTAATGATTGTCAATTGACTCCCTTCGACAAGGGTTGGTCCCACTATGAATGACCTTAAAGTACAACGAAAATTAAAATGAATATATTTCATAATTAAAGTGGAGGGGCATTTTAAATTCTTTTCCGTTATATCAAAAACAAAAATTCAACATTGACATTGAACACAGGTTCATTTTGAGACTACTGGCCCTGAAATCTGGGAAGATACTCAAGGTAATGTTGACATCTTTGTCATGGGAATAGGAAGTGGAGGCACAGTCTCTGGTGTTGGACAATATCTGAAATCGAAAAATCCTAATGTCAAGGTATTTTCCTGCCAATCAATTCATTATGTGATTGCAAGCTTAACGTGTAAACAACATAACATCATCGCTCTTGCATATTTTCTCCTGTCCTGCTAGATATATGGAATCGAGCCAGCTGAAAGCAATGTATTGAATGGTGGAAAACCAGGTAATTAACTTCACTTCCTATCGTAACTATAGAACTAAAAAGATCGTTGCAAATAACATGCCTCTTTCTTTTTTTCCATTTGTTGTGGCATATGAGTAAATTTGTTCTACATAGATTTCTGAACATCGATACTGTATACAGGTCCTCATGAAATAACTGGCAATGGGGTTGGATTCAAGCCGGATATCCTTGACATGGATGTAATGGAAGAAGTTCTGATGGTATGCTGAGTTCTAAATTTCATTTCTCTTGCAGAACACACGAAAATATTGACCTCCGGATGTTGGTCTTTAAATTTCACAATTATAAAATGCATGTCGGGGAACAGAACCCGTCTTTAATTACCTTGTTAGGATAAATTTCAACCACTCAACTATTAGTGCTTGTTTCTTGCATAGCACAAGAACTATGTAATTGCAGAGTTTTGTTTAATTAGAACTGCAACCAGAAGCGCACGGAGTGTACTATCTCTACGTTCAACTGAATCCAATATTTTTTATGCAGAACATTGACTATAATTAGTCATTTTTGGCAATTTATACATGAATTATGCTTATTCTGTTTGCAGGTTTCGAGTGAAGAATCGGTAAACATGGCTAGGGAGTTGGCATTGAAGGAAGGCCTTATGGTAAAATTTCGAACAGATGGTTTTTCATATCTTTCACTCTCTCATATCATTGATCTATTTTCCATTACTAAGTGGCATTATGTGAATAGTACAAATAGATAAGCTTATATATATTCGACCCCAACTTGTTTTTAATCATATGACAAACATTTTGTGGTATAGGTTGGTATATCATCAGGAGCAAATACTGTAGCCGCACTTAGACTCGCCAACAGACCAGAAAATAAAGGAAAACTCATAGTGGTATGAATATCTATTAGTTGACTCTCAATTTTGTTATGTTAATTAGTTGTGTTGAATTTTTTGGTTTTGGAATTTCAGACAATACATCCAAGTTTTGGAGAGAGGTACTTGTCATCTGTTCTGTATGAAGATCTCAGGAAAGAGGCACAAAACATGCAACCTGTATCAGTTGATTAATGTTCTATTATTATAGTGATAGTAGTAGTGAAAATAGTACAAGAAAAAAAAATGTATGTGCTACATTTTCTGAAATAATGTTTTATACTTTATGGCATTCCTAACTAAATCATGAAGGCTTAAATCGCCGTCAAACATGCCATCTGTTGGTCTTTTCCGGTTAACATTTCAAGCAACACGATACCAAAACAATACACTTCACCTTGAGTTGATGCCTCACTTCCCATACCATACTCTGCAATTAACATATAGCGGTAATTGAGTTAATGTGGTAGCATCCAGAGTCACTAAAGTCTTTAGAGACATTTATATAGAGTGAAATTTACCTGGAGCTATATAGCCAATAGATCCTTCAAAAGTTGAAGAGTTTGTCTGAATTCTACAAGTGGTTTTATCAGTAAGATGTAGGAATCTTGCCAATCCAAAATCCCCAACATGGGCAAACAATGCATTGTCAAGAAGTATATTACTTGATTTGAGATCACAATGAACTATTGATATTTGACAATCCTTATGAAGATAATGAATTGCACAAGCAACATCAATAGCAATATTCAGCCTTTGTAGAAATCCTAACCCTTCATGGCTGAACATAATTATCCGGATCCTCCAAACTTCCATTGGCCATAAACTCGTAAACCAATGCCTTGAATTCGTTGCCTCGATAATCAACACCAGAACATGCAGTAAGTAGCTTAACTAAATTCCGATGTCTAACATTTCTCAAGGCCTCACATTCTGCTATGAAACTTTTGATAGCTCCATATTGTAAAAGATTCAATACTTTTATAGCAACGTGTTTACCATCCGTTTCTAAAATCCCCTTAAAAACATATCCATGACTCCCAACGCCAATCAAGTTGCTCGTAGAAAATCCGTTGGTAACTTTGAGAATTCTTTGATAGGACATAGCTATGAGTTGGTTTATATTGTTATCTAATGAAGGAAATGTTCTTTTGGACCTTCCGAATCAATAGAAGAAAAAAGCACAAACCATAACAACTAGCCCCAGAATTCCTAATATTACTAAAATAACAAGCTTAAAGTTTATTTTCTTTAAATGACTGAAATTGCAATTGGGAAGTTTCAAGCCAGGTACACCACCACAGATTCTAGGATTTCCAAGGAAAGAATCTAACAGTCGCGTTCTCAAAGATGCCTCGTTGTGGAAGGGCACCTTCAAAATCATTATACGATAAGTTCAAGAAATGTAAGGCAAATCCTTCCAAGTACTTTGGAACTATACCTGATAGCTTATTCCGCGAAAGATCTAAAACTTGAAGACTCTTTAGTGAACTGCAAGTGGAAGGAATAATCCCGCTGAATAAATTCCATTTCATTGTTAAGTTAACAATTGTCACACTACTCCCAAGTGTAGTAGGAATTTCACTAGTGAGACTATTGAAAGAGACATCTAATGATAAGAGATTTTTCAGGCTACCGATTTCTTTGGGAAGGGAGCCAGTCAAGTTGTTACTAGAAAGGTTTAGAACAACTGAGGAAGAGATGAGACAAATTTCGGGTATCGAACCGATTAAATTGTTTTGGTTCAGGTTAAGATACTGTAAAGACACCTTCAAACTGAAGTAAATGCAGCCATTGATGAAGCTGCAAACTCCCCTGCAATCTTCCCAAACGAGAATGGAAAACAAGACTAGCAATACAAGACCTTGTGATTGAAATGTGAAAGTTTTGATTACCTTCATTCATTACTTGTGAGATGTATATATACACATGTGTAAATGAATTAAGCAAGTGGAAGATAATAACTAACTAACCAACTAGTTTGTTATGTAACTAACTATCACAACAAGTAACTATAAAATGGAAATACAACTAACCAACTAACTTGAAACTAGTAATGTACACTATTTAATTATAAATTGCTAATACCCCTCCTCAAGTTGGAAGTGAGGATTTCGCAGCCAACTTGTGCAAAATAGCTGAATGTTTAACACCAGTAAGAGCCTTAGTAAGAATGTCTGCAAGCTGATTGGAAGTAGACACATGATGTAAAGAGATCAACCCCTCCTGAAGTTTATCACGTACAAAATGACAATCCACCTCGATGTGTTTAGTTCTCTCATGAAACACAGGATTCCGAGCAATGTGGATAGCAGATTGACTATCACAATGAACACTAATAGGAGAGGAAATAGAGACAGTTAACTCATTGAGTAATCTGTGAATCCAAGTTAGTTCTCCTACGACTTTCCTGAGTGATCTATACTCTGCTTCTGCTGATGACAAGGAGACTGTCTCTTGCTTCTTAGACTTCCAGCTTATAGGACTATTCCCAAGTAACACCAAATAGCCACTGACTGACCTCCTTGAATCTGGACATGATGCCCAATCTGAATCACAAAAGGCTTGAACTGTGCAATCAGGATCCTTAGACAACTGCACTCCCAATGTAGTATCTTGTTTGAGGTATCTAAGCAAATGATAAGCTGCTTGTAAGTGTGGAGCTCGTGGATCTTGCATGAATTGGCTTAAGTGTTGAACACTAAAAGCTATGTCCAATCTTGTATTAGTCAAGAAGTTCAACTTGCCTATCAACTTCCTATAGAAAGTAGGATCAGACAAAGGAGTTCCTTCCTTGGCTTTCAACTTAACAGTAGGATCTAAAGGAGAAGACAAAGGTGTATAATTGAAGCAATCATATTCCTTGAGTAAGTCTAAGATGAACTTCCTTTGAGAAATAAGTACTCCATCTGTTGTATCCAGTATCTCCAGGCCAAGGAAATAATGAAGCCTTCCAAGATCTTTGATCTTAAAGGTGTTATCCAGATATGTTTTCAGATGTGCAATCTCAGTTGTGTCTGTGCCTGTTAAAATAACATCATCCACATACACTGCAACAAATACTGCCAAGGAGCCTTCCTTTTTGTAAAATAGAGAATGATCAAATTGTGAATGAGAATAACCTCTGGATGATAATGCCTCAGTTAGCTTAGAATACCACTGCCTACTTGCTTGTTTAAGACCATAAAGAGACTTTTTCAATTTACAAACCTGTCCTGAATCATGTACCTCAAGTCCTGGAGGTATCTTCATGTAAACTTCTTCATGAAGATCTCCATGAAGAAATGCATTATTTACATCAAGCTGAAACATGTTCCACCCTTTTTTCACTGCACATGCTATCAATGTTCTTACTGTAGTCATCTTAACCACAGGTGAATAAGTCTCAGTGTAGTCAATTCCAGCCTGTTGTGTATACCCTTTCACAATTAGTCGTGCCTTGAATCTTTCTATACTTCCATCTGCTTTGTGTTTTACTTTATATACCCACCTACATCCAACTGCTTGTTTGTTGGGTGGTAAAGTAACAAGATCCCAAGTATCATTAGCATACAGTGCTTCAAATTCTTGTATCATAGCCTTTTGCCATGCAGGGTTTAGTGATGCCTCCTCATATGATGATGGCTCACTATCATGACAAACATTTTCAACAAGTGACTGACTATTAAATGCAATGACTTCAGGAGATATGTGATGATGTTTGGTAAACAATGCAGTGAGTGATAAATTGTTGTTGAGATTTGTGTTGGATGTGCTGGAATTGACTGTTTTCAATTTTGGGATATTGACAATATAATCTTTTAAATGTGATGGTATTTTATTTTCCCTATGAGATCTTCTCTGTACTATTGTGGAATTATGTTGAGAAGGAGTTGAAGAAGTAATAGAAGAGGTAGAAGATATATCAGAACTTTGAGTAGTGTGAGTAGGTAGATGAGAAGGAGTTGTATCAGTCACATTGTCATAATCATTCACACAGTTATTATATGAATCTAAAACAGTATAATCTGGAGAAAAACACTTCAAAACAGAAGGAAAAGAAGAACTTTCAGTTGACAAAGTAAAAGGAAAGACATGCTCATGGAAAATTACATCCCTGGAGATATGTATCTTCTTTGTAGCTAGATTCATTACCTTGTAACCTTTAGTTCCAAAAATATATCATAGGAAAACATGTGGAGTGGTCCTTGGCTCAAACTTATCTCTAAGCACCTTTGGTACAGTAGGGTAACAAAGACAACCAAAAGATCTAAGCTGACTGTAGTTTGGTTTCTTATTGTATAGTACCTCATATGGACACTTATTTTTCAAGTAACTTGATGGTAGTCTATTAATAATGTGTGTAGCTGTCATAACACACTCTCCCCAGTACCTTATAGGTAGTTTAGATTGGAACAAAAGAGCTCTAGCTGTTTCCAGTAAATATTTATGCTTTCTTTCCACTATACTATTTTGTTGAGGTGTGTATGGACAGGTCTTCTGGTGAACTATCCCTTTGGATATAAGAAACTGGTGTGTTTCATTATTAGTAAATTCCAGCCCATTATCTGTTCTAATGCCTTTAAGAGTGGTACTAAACTGATTCTCTATCATGACTATAAAATTTTTCAAAACTTGTAGTGCATTGCTCTTAGTACTTAAAAGATGTGTCCAAGTTGTTCTGCTGTAATCATCTACCAAAGTAATGAAATATTTGTAATTGTCATAAGTGGATATATGATAAGGTCCCCATAAGTCAATATGTAATAGTTCAAAAATGGACTTGGTTTGGCTTGTGCTATGACTGAAAGGAAGTCTTTGTTGTCTTGACATTGGACAAATATTGCAGCAGAAAGGTTGTTTAGGAGAAAAACTAACTGGTAATCCAGTGATACTCTTCATCTTAACAAAAGGTACATGGCCAAGCCTGTTGTGCCACAACAAGTCTACATTATCTCCAGAGTTGTGATCAGCCATAACATTCATATTAACAGAAGATTTACACTTGAAAGAAACAGGATTAGAAGCTAACACTTTGTATTGGTCAGGAGAATAGGAACTAGAATTACATGTTTCACTTCCAATGGAACTAGAAGGAAGACTATTATTGGGAAAACAACAGCATATTTGACATGTATTGGCTTTATCAGAGGTCTTCAAGCATTTTGTGCATAGGAAGTAAAGCCCATCTCTACAATTACCAAGAACCTGTGGCCTCTTCACTAAAGGGGCCTGCAATAGACATAATGCATTAGTGAACAAGACTATGCATTTCATTTTACTAGTTAGTGAATGAACTGAAACTAGATTATACTTAAAAGAAGGCACATATAAGACTTGGTGTAAAGTAATACTAGGTGTGACTGGTACATCTCCAAACTCTGTTACCTTGACTTTGTATCCATTTGGAAGAGAAACTAGTATAGGAATAGGCAGAGTTTTTATATTGATTAGAGAGTTTTTACTAAAGGTTATGTGGTTTGATGCTCCTGAGTCAATGATCCATAGATTTGCACTTGATTCAAAACATTTGCATGATAGGTTGTCAAAAACAATAGAGGAAGAACAAACCACAGTACCTGCAAAGTTCATTGATCCAGCAGCCACACCAGAAGCATTATTGTTGGCACCAGTATCTTCTCCTACATTCTCATTTTTGAAATGTTGCAGTAGATTCATGATCTGTCCATATTGTTCCTTTGTGAAGTTAATATTCTTTAGAACATCACCTTGAAATTGTGATTGTTCTTCTCCATTAGCAGGTATATCACCTACTGAACCATGTACATTTGCTACCACTCTCCTTCCTTTGTAATTTGAGCCTTGTTGTCTAAAGCCTTGACCACCATTGTAATTACTTGGTCTGTTATTGTTTTGAGGATACCCATGCAGCTTGTAACACTTATCCTTGATGTGTCCAGGTCTCTTACAATAGTCACACACTATGATATTCCTGTTGCTGCTGTTACTTGGATAATGATTTCCTCCTGAACTACTGTTGGCATCACCAGGATTTCCATAGCCATTTCCATAACTGTTTCCTTGAAAATTTGTTCTAAAAGATCTTCCTCCATGACCTTTGTTATCAACAGCCTTAACATTCAAAGACACAGAATCTGCAGGCATTCTACCAACAGGCTTGAACTCTCTTTGTTTTTCCTCTTGGATTAACAATGAGAAAGCCTGGCCCATAGAAGGAAGAGGATTCATCATGAGAATGCTTCCTCTTATCACTGTGTACACCTCATTTAACCCCATAAGAAAATGAATCAGGCGCCTATCTTGCTCAGCTTTGAATATACTATCCTTTGCACCACACACACAGACACAACTGCAGTGATTCTTCACATTCAAAGTATTCAACTCTTCCCATAACTTCTTCATTCTTGTGTAATAGACAGTAATGTCCAAAACTCCTTGTGTGAGATCATTGATCTCCTTTTGAATCTGATACAATTTCGCTCCATTGGTTTGGTCATACCTATCTTCCAACTCCTTCCACAACTCAGCAGAATTGCTTACATATTCCACACTGTCTGAAACTTCTTTGACTAAAGAATTTAGAATCCAAGATGTCACCATATCATCACACCTCTGCCATTGGCGTAATTGAGGTGAATTGGTGCTTGGTTTCTCACAACTTCCATCAATGAAACATAACTTGTTCTTTACTGATAATGCTCTCATAACACCCCTTCTCCAGGTCCTATATCCTGTTCCATCAAACTGAACAGGAACAAGAATCATTCCTGGATTGTCTGAAGGATGCACATACAAAACTCCATTTGCATCACTTCCAGATACCACAGATCCCTCAGATGCAGACGTGGATGTAGTAGTTTCGATAGCCATTACAACTATGACTATTATGAACTATTCGATAAGGAAAAGAGAGGAGCAAAGATGAACTTTCAGAAAGGAATCAAAATGTATAAACACAGTGACTTCCAACTCTGTTATCGATCGAGAAATCACCCAAAATGAGTACCCAAAGAATTAAGAAAAGAGCAATTAACCGTGTGCTCTGATACCATGTAAAGACACCTTCAAACTGAAGTAAATGCAGCCATTGATGAAGCTGCAAACTCCCCTGCAATCTTCCCAAACGAGAATGGAAAACAAGACTAGCAATACAAGACCTTGTGATTGAAATGTGAAAGTTTTGATTACCTTCATTCATTACTTGTGAGATGTATATATACACATGTGTAAATGAATTAAGCAAGTGGAAGATAATAACTAACTAACCAACTAGTTTGTTATGTAACTAACTATCACAACAAGTAACTATAAAATGGAAATACAACTAACCAACTAACTTGAAACTAGTAATGTACACTATTTAATTATAAATTGCTAATAGATACAACAAACTTTGACATTTTGCAACACTTGAAAGTATTCTGCCTCTAAGATTGTTATGATCAAAATTTAACTCTATTAAAAAACTCAGATTTGCAACGGAAAAGGGTATACTACCCGAAATTCTGTTTTGGGACAAGTGTAAATATCATAGCTTATAAAGCTTCCTAATAGTCGAAGGGATGATACCTGTGAGTTGGTTTCTGCTCAGCCTAAGCTCTTCCAAGTTGACGAATTTCCCAATGTCTATCGGGATATGTCCTGAAAACCAATTGCTTGACAAGTCTACAAACGCCAGATTACTTGAAAGGTTGCTGAAAAACTCATGAAATGTCCCTCCAAACGCGTTGTTTTGCAGATACATCCAGGTCAGGTCATGCAACTTATCAAACTTAGGAACACATCCTCCTATATTATTTTTGCGAACAAGAAGGTATGCGAGTCCTGAGAGGTTGAAAAGTGAATAAGGAAGCGATCCACTGAAATGATTCTCACCAATGTTGAGACACATCAGGTTAGGAAGATTGATCCCTAAATCTCGAGGGAGAGTACCTTTGAATTGGTTATTTGACGCATCAATGACTTTCAAAGAGGAAATATTGAATAGTGAGCTCGGAATTCTACCTGATAAACTATTGAAGTCTGCATCAAATATTTCCAAGTTTTTCAGTTTCCCTAACTCATCAGGGATTTTACCCTCGAGATCATTATTCAAAAGGTACATTTCCAAGAGACCTGAAAAGTTACCATAAGATTTCGGGATTTCACCAATGATCTTGTTGTAACTGAAATCAAAATACTTGAGTTTGGGAAGAAATCCAAGTTCCTTGGGAAGCACACCTACAAGATTGTTCTTGAATTACTACAAAACTATAGATTGGCAGGAATTTCACCATGTAATTAATTGTTTTGCAAATATAGATGGCTTAATCTTGTCAAACGACCTAGTTCTGGAGGTATATTGCCAGAAATGGTATTGGTTTCAATGACTAGTCGTACGAGGAAGCTCAAATTTCCAACAAATGGTGATAACACACCACTCAGCTTCAGGTCAAGAAGGTTTACTTCAGTGATTTGTTGACTTCGTCCACATACTACACTACGCCATTGATATAAAGGAACAGACACATTCCATGTAATCAAAGAATCAAAGGGATCAAGTATTTCATTCTTGATAGCAAAGAGTGCTTCAATATCTGTCATATTATCTGATTTTGAGGATACTAAGTGTGAAGAGGAATAGGAGAAGAAAGATCTTGTCAAGATATTAGGCCATGACTAAGTACTGCTTTATTTTTTACTGAATACAACTCCTACAATGTAGCATATATATATTGGTAAGAGAATAAGTGAACCTCTTCTGCATACTCTAAGATTTGATGGTTATATGGGCTTTATATCGATATCTCAAAGTCAGTAACCGGCAAAAATTTTACATTGGTGGTTAATGAGATGGGCTGACCTAGGCTTGAACAATCGTCCTCCCTTTAAGCTAACTTTTGGGATGTGACCGTGTGAGTTAGACTCAAAACCTAACTTAACATCGTATCAGAGTAGCGCCTATATCACAAGATGTTGGGGACCCAAAAAAAAATTAAAATTGTTCATGCACCAGACGCTAAGCATTGAGCATGAATTAGAGTATTAAAAAATGACAAAAGTTTCACATTATTATTTAATAAATTGGGTGAACTCCTTATAAGGCTTAGACAATCTTTTCCCCTTTGAACTAACTTTTGGGGAGTGAGTTAGGTATAAGACCTTATTTAACAAAAATCCATTGCAATATCTAAGACTTAAAAGACCAAATCTTGTTACTCTTTTGATTTAAAATCAGCAACAGACCGTTGGCCTAGTGTTGTATACACCTTAATCGAAATGATTTCGGGTAGTACTTTAGCATCTTCAATAATAGTCAACAATTCTTTGGGTCTTTACACCTTTCTCGTGTCACCTCCTATGGTGAACAAGATTAGTGAAGTAGCCTTTCTTACTGGACAACCGTTGGTTATAGTGAAATTTAACAATAATTTCTTAGATCATCTACAACTCACCTCTATTTTAGGCCTCATTTTTTTTGCAATAATAGAGGTCTGAATCTTCATCATTCAGATTCAGCCCATTAAGTACGTTTAATTTTTATGTCTGAATTTGAATGATTCAGATTCACCCCATTAAGTTTATTTATTTTATTTTTAAAGAAAACCTCTCAATGGGTTTGAAGAGGTCTATACGAATCAGATCTGTAGGAGACTCTTAACAACATTCAGACTCATTTGATAAGTTATCAAATAATAAATCATCGCTTTTTTGCTAACTGAAAACTCTCTTTCTTACTTTTCTCAAACAAACACCAATTTGTTTCCAACTGATAAGTTTTCATAAATCCTTTCAATTACTTTCTATTACTTCTCCATTTAAAAAAGGATGACCTAGTTTGACTTGGAACGAAGTTTAAGAAAAAAAAGAAAGACTTTTTTATCTTGTGTTTCTAAATTAAAGTTATATCAAATGTACCAAAATGCCCTTTAATCTTGTAGTCTTAAACATGCCACGTGGAAAGTTAAAGTTTAAGTGTTGCCAAAAAAAGGAAAGGAGTCATTCTTTTTGGAACAAACAAAAAAGGAAATAGGGTCATTCTTATTTTAAACGGAGGGAGTATATTAATAATTTTCTTTTATTGATGTGTGTCAAGAACATAAGTTGCAATAATATTTTTGGTGTATTGTTGTTTATCAAGGTTTTTGAATGATAAAATAGTACTCCAAGTCATGATTATGAAAACTTTTAAAACTTTTTTTTAATCAAAAGTGATATTTTATTGAAATGAAAATTTTATAATATTTTATTAATATAATGTTCGATTTCACTTTTACACTCAGATATTGAAAACAAATAACATTAATTATTTAGTGTTCAGATTTAGAGACCATATCTAAATATTAGATGTGTATTCAAATCGAAACACTCATATCTTAATGCAAATCTTAATATTAAGATGGATATTCAAATTCAAACCTCTCAATCTTAATGAAAACAAATGAGGTCTTAGTCTTTATTCTCTATATTTGAAATGTAAAATAGAGAATGAGTTCTTCAACCATTCTCTAATTCACTTTCTATTCTCTGTTTATACATAGGTGAATTGTAGTTCACCAAATATGGAGAACTATTATTCATACTCTTTGTTTCACTTTTGATTATTTTATTATTATTTATATTAAATGATACTTATAATTAACATATTATAAATCATATAAGACCATTAATTTAAGTAAAAATTAGGCAAATGACATACTGTAAATGATAAATTACATTCTATCCCTATAATATCGATATTTACCAAAAATCCCTTATTTTTAAGAATTCTGGATACTTTATAAAATAGAAATGATACTTAAATATAAATGACTGAATATTTTTTTTTCTGTAACTGTTATAGCTAAAATTTGAGTATCTTTTCATGTGTTGGACATGAAATTTAATGTATCAAAGAAATATATTTTAAATTTAATATTTCGTTTATATATATAGTTTCAATTAGTATTTTGTAAGTATCATGTTAACCTGTTTTTTTATATGTTAGTATAAGATGAATTGTATTAAGTATCTTTTCAATCTTATCATGATTTTTGAATATATTTGTTAGTATGTTCAATTAATTTTATTAAGTATCATTTTTTGGTGATCATGATAGAATGATTCTTTGTTTTATTTTTACTTATATTTCGTATATATTAAGGTATCAAATAATAGTATATGTGTATCATACTGTCATACATCTGTTATTTAAGTATCATATTTATATGAATTATTGATAAGTATATAAAAATTAAAGTATCTAATTTAAATTGTGAATTTGAGTATCTTTTTATGTGTTGGACATGAAATTTAATGTATAAAATTTAATTAGTATCATTTGGGATAAAAAAGGGATTTTTGTAATTTAATACATCAGTAGGGAATTAATGAAATTAAATAAATTAAAGTAGTATATTTTAGTAATTTTTCCTTAATTTAATCTCTAATATTCGTATATTTTAGTGTATTTAACATTTTATACTCCCTCTGCCCATTTATATTTGTCATGTTGTGTTTTTCGAAAGTCAATTTGACTAATAATTAAAGTTAAATTAGATTACATTAATTCGATATTTAAAAAAAATTATATATACAAAAACTATATGAAAAATACTATAAATTACAATTTTTTTGCATATTAATATGATGAAAATATACATTGTAAATTGTTCGTCAAAGTTCTTGTAGTTTGACTCTAAAAAGGAGACCATGACAATTAATCGTGGATGGAGGGAGTAAGATATATTATTTAATCTATGCTACTTTCATTCTGAATTAATAAGATTTCAATTCTTTTTTAGTTTTTGTCATTTTAAACATATAATCTAAAAGTATTAATAGCTTTCACTATGAGAATATACAAAATTTAAGTGATAAGATGAAAATTTTAATTTAAAAATACAATCTATAACATAAAAGTAGTTTATATTGGGGTGGCAATAAGGCATGTTGAGTTAAAATTGAGTTGATCAAAATGAATCAAGACCCAACCCAACCAAATTTGTTTGGGCCAAAATCATGTTAGGTCAAAACAGATTAGGTAATATATTTGTTAGGGTCATAATCCAACCTACACAATTTTTATTAAGTTCTAATAAATTTATTTGTTATTTATAAGCTTTTATTACCCGATAAAGTTATTTTTCTTTATTCTAATCATATATAACATATAAGTTTAAAAAGAAGTTTTTAATAATATTTTGACTCGATTTTCTAAATATCAATTTGGATTACATATCAATTCAAATTTTAATGGGCTAAAATGAATTGGGTTGAGATGAGTTGAACTAATAAATGAGTAGATCAATAACCAACCCATACCTAAATGGGTTAGGTCAAGTTGGGTGGGTTGGGCTTGATTTTGCAACCCCTAATTTATATAGGAAAAATAATACAACAATAACATAATAATTTAAAAGTACAACAATAATTCAGTAATCCGGTGTCCTACATTTAGTGATTTGTATGGAGGAAATATTTTGACAACTGACTAGTGGCAAAGACCATTTGTCAAACTACTTTGACAGAAATATCAAGCACCTGCTTCGAAGTTTCCATATATAAAAACTTCAATAATTTTTTTTGTTTGCCAAGCTAGGTGTCCTACATTTACTGATTTTGAATGTCTACCCGCCCTTTTTTTAATAATAAAATAAAATCTTCAATATGAATAAGTACAAACTAGGGGGGCTAGACCTTACCTTATCAATCATAATGAGGTAACAAACCTCTACTAATTAACAAACATGAAGAAAGTAAAAGTTAGAGAAAAACTAAGTATTCTATGATCATGACAGAGTTTATTATATATTCTATGATGATATGAAAAATGAAGATATTTAATAATACAAAAATATATACGTCAAGACGATGGTTGAGTAGAAAATAAGTAAGTTGTCAGTTTCAAATCACAAGTTACGACTTTTATTTGGGACCATAGAATATTAATAACTCATCCTTTCCAAAACAACTCGTTTTTGAAATTTTGACAAGAGATCTTCAATTCAAATTATTTTTCAATATTGTCTTTTCAGTCTTCTCTCTTCCAAAGTTACTATGTTCCACACATATTTTTTGGGGAAGTCTATTTTCACCATTACAACCGTGATCACAATTTTCCAATTAAAACAAATAGTTGAATCCTTACCTAGTATCACTGGATATTAGAATATGTACAACATTGTTCAAGATCACTAATCTTGCATAATTATCAATTATTTTAAACAGCATAATCTAAAAGAATCTAGAGGACAACTAACCTGCTGAAGCTTTCACAAAACTCGTTCAAGAACAAGGAATAATTCAGGGTTGTAATTTTCACGATCCGAATATTCAAGTCATAATGGTACCTACCAAAACCCACTGGTAGGTAAGCCAACTCATATCCCTAAACGACAAATAACGGGACTTGAGGGTAGAATTCTAATGTAACACTTTAAAAATTTCTAGGCTAAAACTCGAATCGTTCTTTATTTGCTTGTAAAGTCATATCGGGTGATTCTTAAATTACTCATATATGTAAAGGTCATTTCTTTGGTGTTCGAATGGATTTGGATACGACTTAAGGTCATAAGAACCCTTTAGCACAAAGTTGAGTTGAAAGCTTCGTTACCGGTTGAGTTTTGACATAAATTTCTACTTAAGTCAAAATCAAATGATCATATCTCCCATCACATAATGAATTAGGTGACCCATAACCTATCAAATTGAAGGTCTTTGATTCCATAGAGTTTGCCTTTTTTCAAGTTCGGAGTAAACAATTATGACCATTTTACTAGATATTGCCATATAAAGATTTTGTGAGTATGTGAACGACGGATCCAAGCTACAGTCCATAGATTGAGCTACAACCCGTGTTGTCAAACCTGTCAAAAACATTATAAAGTCTGAACTTTGGGATCCTATTTCTACATATTCATTCCACGGGTCGTAAGAACTACTACGAACCATCGTTTGGACCCGCAGAATTGACTTTTTAAGCCTAAGAATTCAATAAAGATTTCTCAGATGGGGATCAACATCCGTAGAACAAACCACGAACAATAGAGGTTTTCGTCAATCTAAGTAGTATAGTGTAGTCTTTTCCCACCCCTTATAAGCCTAAACCTTTTTCACCTAATTAAGGGTTTAAACATTGTTGAACATTATTTTACGTTACTTAACACTTCAAAGACTTAGAGCAATTACTCAAGAGAAGAAAATCCATGGTTTTCTAATGATCTTTGAATTTCATCAATTTCCCAAGAACTTTGTTCTTCTCAGGTATGTAAGACATCATAGTGATGTATTGAGTTCATCCTCACAACTACATCTATTTTTTATCAGTAAAATAGTAATCTAGAGTTTTATCCTTGGATTTGAGTATTCATGAGATGTATATGTTGTTGAATTCTGAGTTGCTATTCCTAATTTTTTGGTCATGTCTGAGCCTACACTCTGAACGTGATCGACAATCGAAAACCATATCTGATCTCCAAGAGAACTCTTGGCCCGACAGTATACTTAGCGGAAGACTCACTCACGCTTTAATAGGCTTTGAACGAAAATTAATCTCAAAATAAAACTCAGTAATAATGTTTGAAAGTACTCGATGTTATAAATAAGAAGTTTGCAGAACATCTCAAACAAAAGGGAAATACTGAGAGTCTCATTAACTCTAACTATATATGAAGCTTCTAATATTAGGATAGATGTCGGGACAGGTTTTACAACGTAACTAAACAATAACCAGAAAGCAAGGAGGCTCACCAAATTTGTCTGAAGCGCAAAGTTTTCATGCCCCGAATCTACACTCTAGACTTGACAGACTTCGAGAACTATTCCTGGTCCCCAAGTAAACCACTGGCCTGATTGACTACTTAGAAGAAGAATTAGCTCAAGAAATAAGAAACTTTAACCACATAGTTTAACTCATTTATCTCAAATAAACTCAACTAAAATGTCGAAAGTACTAAATATTATAAATATGGTTTGTAGAACATCTCAAAATAACTGGAGTGCGAAGTGATCTTAACGAAGCTCTTGATGATGATCCTGAACACCTCTATTTGTATCATAGAAAAAAGCAGGTCGATGACATAACTGCACAGTGTCGGATCCAGAAAACTTTTAGTTATGGGTGCTTAACTATTTTTAAATTTAAGTTGCTATTACAATTGGGTGCTCAAATTACATATTCATACAACTCACAAGATTTTCATTATAAATAATAATGTTAGCTCAAAAATGTAATGGGTGCTCAAGCACCCATGAACATAAATGTACATCCGCCACTGTAACTTCATTGAATGTATGGGTATAATAAAGCTGAACAAATAAATAATTGAACTGATAAAGCTGGAAGAATACTCACCTCTACTCAACTAAATACAAAGCAATAATAAGAGATGAAATATTTAAAGATTCATAAATAAAATCACAGTGACACACCTAAACTTAATAAAGATCCTATTACCCCCTAACTCATTTTATTCGTATTTTTGTGCCCTTTTGTACTGATGCGACATCTTCAACAACTCAAGTTGGTTGTGTTTGTACACACTCGCCCGCCATGTGTGTAAATATATATTTATGATTTTTTATTAAAAAATAAAAAAATATTTTGTATTTTTAAAAAAATGTTCTTATTTTTTTGCCTTCTATGTAAATTAAGTTAATACACAATTTTTACCTTGTATTGAAACTTTTTTTTACTTACATTCATTTTTTTTCTCTTTTATTTTTCAATAGAGTTTATTTTATTTGTCTTTCGTTTTGATTTGATTTCAAATATTTTTTATTTAAAATAAATTAATATTTAACGGATATAAAAAAAAGTGAAGAAAATTAAATAAAATATAAACATGTAAAACATTAAAAGTAAAGGACACTTTTTATTTTTTTTAAATACACACAATTAATTAGTAATAATGAAAAGTGAAAAGATAATAAATTAATTGAAAAACATTAAAGTGAAAATAAATTAAAATAAATATTTTACAAAGTAAGAAACAAAAATAATTAAATATATATTAGTTTTACTTTGCATAAATATGTGTAATAACTAATTATAAAGTTACCAAATAAGAATGACATGCGTATAATTTATGCACCGGCTAAAAAATTTTATTCTGTGAGAGGCACAAGTAGTGTCAGTTGTGTGAGGGACTATTTAGCTGCCATCTGTTTTTGTGGGTCCCATAAATTACCCATGTCCTTTTCTTATTTTTTCACATTCTCTTTTCTTGTACTTTTTCTTTCTTGGTCTCTTACACCATTCTTTTACATTTTTATGAAAAACTTTTTTAACATAATTAAAAATTTAAGCTTTTTTTAAACCTTGTCTGCAGTATTGAACATATCTATTTTATCTATATTATTATATATATATTTAAAGAAACCCAAGTAGTGATACAAATTCATTATATTTCTTTAGGGAATGCATATATCTATATATATATTTAAAAGGATGTTGTATATAATTTGATCAACTTTTTATATTATCATATAATATATTTTTTAAATGGCAAAAATCGAATATCTAAAAAATATGAGGAAAATCCAAGGGAGTATAATTGACTAATTGATTTTAGTTTATTTAATTTATCAAATTTTCTATTAATAAAAAATCTGATTCAAACCAAATCTATAAAATATTAAATTCGATCTTTGACAAATGAAAATACTTAAAAAAATAGTAAATTTTAGACCAGTTGATTAGTTACCTGAACTATCGCATTTCCCCTTTCTTTACCTCTAAACTTGATTTTGGGTGAAGTTTTGCATATTATGCATTTCTGAAAGAACTTATAGTGAAGTTACCGTAGTATTGCTCTTAAAGAACTTGAAATTTTGCTTTTTGCTTGTTTTGAGTTATATAGTGCATTTTTATATGGTGGAGTCTTCATAAAATGATAGGTAACATATTGTTAAATTGAATTTTGTGTTAATTGACTCATGCAATGTGTGTTGAGCTCATAAGTTTTGTGAGAAGGAAATGCCTCATGATAAAGTGTTTTGAGCCTTATGTGTGGTAATATGAGTTTTGATATTTGCCTTGTTGAAATGACATGATCTATTGATTGGTTGAGCTACTAGTCTTGAGTCTATTCCTTCCTTCAAAAAAGAATTTAAGTGTCATTCGGGGACGGATGTTAATAGGGGGGGGGGGGAATAATGTAACACCTTGAAAATCAAAGACACATTGTAAAGCCTAACATAGTTGTCATAGAGTCTAAACGCTGTTTTCCAAGTCTATTTTTAATGAATATAGGTCATTTAGGAGGTTTAAGAACCAAAACGTTCAAAGCGTTCAGAAAGTTGGTCAAAAAGGATGTTAGTGTGTCTTAGCCTTTTTGACTAACTTTTAGGAGTCAAAAATGTACGAAAATTGGTGGAAAGGTAGCTAATAGGTATTTGAGTTGTTTCATGGTTGAAACATCCGGGTATGACTCCCCAAGGACCAATTAAGGGTCCTTGAGGAGGAACCCTGTAGTTTGGTGCAACACTGCTTGGCAGTTTGCATCGACGGGACAGAAGACAGCCCATGGTGTGGATCGACGGGGCGTCGATGCCAACTTCGTCTCACACTTAGTCTGGTGGAGAAGGTCCCTTCACCTGTACAACCTCTGAACTCATTGACGGAGTGAAGAGGTGCAGGCTATGGTCCGTGTGTGGATCAACAAGGCATTGATGCCACCGTCATCCCATACTTAGACAATTTGGAGGAAGCCCTCACCTGTATAGTCTGTGACCAAGACGATGGAGTGCATTACGGAGGGGGGGGTGTCCGTCGATTCACAGACGGCCCGTCGATCGGGGTCTCGTCTGTGAGGGTCGTGTTTCACTGCCAACTTTTAAATGATTTTATTTAATTAATTAAGTGGTTTAGGGGTTAGTTGGGGATTAAAGGGAGAATAATTAAGTTGATTAAGCCCCAATATAAATACCTTCAACCCTCATTAACCTAAAGACAACTCTCAAATAAACTCCCTTCATTCTCTCTTATTTCTCTCTCTACATGAACTCACCATTGAAGAGAAGGAAGGACTAGGGTTTGGGGGCTGGAAAGGGACGAATTCACCATCAAATTGTTGGCAAACATTAAGGTATGGGTTCTATTCACCTTTGAGACTCTTTCCTAAAAGGGTTCCTTCAAAATAGATTTAAAAAAGTTGAGTTTTCTTATGGGTTTCATTCAATTACGAAATTTAAGTTATGGATTGAGTTGTTAATAAATTCTTAGGGTTATATTGATTAGATTAACATGAAATTCAACTTGTATGGTAATTGTTGATGGTTTGGTCTAAATTGAAGAATATGATCCTCTATCCCTAACCCTAGGTAGTGATGTTGACCTATATTGTATTGTGATCATTCAATTGAGTTGGTTGTTAATTTGACTACTATCCTATGGTGTTATTATGATTAAATTAATATGAATTATAGGCCTAGGATGCTAGTTCTTGAGATATGGTTCAGGTTATGAATTATAATGTGGAATTAGCTTATGTATCTTGTATCAAGTTGTGATCTAAAGATGAATTGTGTTATAGAGATGCAATTAGCCTTGTTATTTTATTGGTTATCATTGTGTGATGATGTAACTCCCCATGTTGGGTTGAGTTATGGGTTGATGGCAAGACCTTGATGAAAGACTATGAGGAATACTTGGTAAGTCTTAAAATCTCTATCTTTACTTCCAATTGTGATTCATTATTGTTAAGTCATGATATTACATTGGAGTATGCCTTATACTAGGATTATAGGGTGGTATGATGTTGAATTGAAATGTCTTGACTATGTTGTGAGGTTGATTAAGGTGTATGTGATATAAGGGTGGTGAAAACTATCAATGTGCCTTAATATGTTATGAAATGTTAATGTGTTAACCTCACTTATATGAATTGTGATGAAAGGACTTATACTCATATAATTCTTATTGAGCTATTGGTGATGATAATTATACAAGGGGTAGACCCTATGACCTATATTAAAGCTATGATTGATAATTGAAGGCATAAAGACATTTCAAAAAAGGACTCTAGCTTAGCACCGAGTGTACTAGATAGAGGAGTGTCCTTTCCCACATAGGGAAGGTAGGAACACTATGTTACACTTGAGATTGGAGAGTATAACGCATGGCGCATAAAGAGTGTCCCTACTAAATCTCCTAGTTCTTGAACTATGTTACCCCCATAGGAATACTAGCTAGTGGATCCACGTAGTTGCTATGTTTCATGTTTCGGTATTACCTTGGGAAGTACTCCGCCTTCTTTAGGTATAGGTCTTATGACATCAGATTCCACACTAGCTCATGTGGTCTATGTCGATTTGGGAAATATGTTCCCAAAAATGTAAAATGAATTAAAGAATTGAACTCTAACTAGGATAACCTAAAGGGGTCTAGCTTAGTCTAGGTAGGGATATGGGACTCTACCTAGACATTGCACTAGTTAGCCTTGAGGGGAGTCTTAGGAGGAGGTTCTTATATATTTTTATGTTATGATAATATATGATGTATATATGATGAACATGGCACATTGTTGATACTATATGTTGATTGATTCATATATGAATATGCCTTGGGTTAAAATGTTAGTATATGATGAAATGTAAACCTAAATGCCATGATAAGTAAAGTTGGACATCGGTCATGTTTTCTTGTTGAGGATACTTGATTGAGTAAGGTTATGGGGCTTTGCTTGGTCATTGCACTTGTTGACTTGATAAGGACTTGTGACTAGTTGTCTTGCTTATTATGATATGTTTAACTCTTATTCATTCTTGTGATATTATTCCTTGATGTTAGGGTTGTGGTAAATCATGGTTTCAAGTATGTTGGGATAAGTATTACTTGTTGAGATAGTAAGCATGTTGGTTGATTGATATGACTTACTTGACTTTGCATTAAGTCCATAAAGGGGTAAAATGACATGTTTTGACTAAAAAGTCCCATTTAGCGTGTTTTTCTTGTGTATGTGCATAAGATCTCATACTTAGTACTAACCCCATTTTCTTCCCTTTTTTCCAAACATTCTAGGTTCCGGTCGTTGAAGAGTTTGAATGCGACATTGTTGAAGGCTTGGATTCTTCCTTTCATCCAAGTTTGATAGGTCCTCAACTCTTGAGGGCAATGCCATCCTCTAGGTTTGGATTTTGTTATGAATTTATTGACTCTATCATTCCTTTCCTTTTTAATTGAATATTGTACTTTCGTATGACCTATACATGGTCTTGTTGAATTGATGTAAGGGCTATTGCCATATTGTGATATTTGTTTAGATGGTATGAGATGAGACAATCGTTGAGACTAATTCTATATTTTTATATATGTATGTTCAATAAAAGTAGAAGGCTATGTAACCTTCATATACGAAGGGCGATATGAATATATATTATGTGTATGTAGAGGTCTATGTAAACCTCGAAGTAGTGATAATGAAAGTTTTCAAATTTTTTGGATTTTTCAACCTATGAATGTAATGACATGAAACTAAGATGCTAATCTTAGTCTTTCGAAAGGACGCCGACGCCGGTTATGTCTGGGGGATAAACCCGGATTTGACAGTTTACACATACAATTGAGGAGATATTTTTTCACACGTGCTTAATGTTTATCAGTTAAGAGTTATAATTTTTTGTTTCTTTTCAAGTATGAATTATAGTTGAGAGAGAAACTATTCTGTTTATTGTGAAATCTCAAAACTTTTAGGATAAGATTTAAAACCACCCTATATGTATAAATAGATCTAAATCCTATGAAATTTAATTATTTATATGTGTTAAGTTCAATTTTTGAGTGTGTGAGTGGATTAGATACGCACTAAAGTCATACGGAACCCTATAACAAAGTTGAGTTCAAAGTGACATTAGAGATTGAGTTTCAATATAAATTTTTACTTGGGTCAACATCAAACAAAGACCATCTCCTATTAAAGAGTTATGTATTCACAAACATATCAAATACAAGGTCTTCCAGTTTTCTTTCCAACACCACCGACTATTCATTAATCTGAGTCTAAAGAATAAAGTTATAAGTGTTTATCAAAAAGTGTGAATGTTGAAAACTTATTTCACCATAGCTATGAGTGGTTTGCCTTAGCCAAGTTTGCATTGCGAATAGCGAATCAGGGTCGCTATGCCAAAGTATGTTTTGATGGATCTTATGTCATAAACTGCAAAACCTCATTCAAATCTCTAGAGAGGCGATTAATTTAAGGCTCTCATGAAAAATTTCACTGAAGTAAGTTTCTCCATCTACTTCTGCATCTATTAATCCCTTGAAATTAATAATATGAGACCTTTATCATAAAATTTACTTAGTTAAGAGGGATATAGCTGGAGTAGAAACTCCATTAATTTAGATAGCGTGAGTATTAAAGAATTAATAAATGACCATTGAATGACCCTAGGGTAATGTGATTGATCGTCAACAAGGATAGAAATAGTGGATTTTAATTCTCAGAGCATTTATTTTAAGAATAAATTATTATTATAACGATTGTGATATATGATATTTATATATACATACATGCAAACATACATGCATAAATATATAACATATGGTAATTTCCTTGATTGTGTGTGTATGATCTAAGAATGTATGTCTCTATTATTGTAAATGAATGAGATTTTGTGGCTAATCAAAATATCATTGTATTGAGTTATTTTAGACCAGGGGAATGTCATGGTACGAAGTGATACAAGTTATTATGATTAGAATACTCCTGATAATTAACTGTTATTGAGTTGAGTAGAGATGGTGTGAAATAATAATGTTATTTGTTTATAGTAAGTGTGATGATTATCCTTATAACTATTTTTTATATAAATATATGAGAAATATTAATGACAAGGCTAGTGATTGAGGTAAAAAAGTAATATAGAAATTATATTATTTTGGGAAAGGCTAAGACAAGGGTAATATGTGATTGAGAAATATTAAAAGTGGTAAAAAAGTAATATAGAAATTATATTATTTTGGGAAAGGCTAAGACAAGGGTAATATGTGATTGAGAAATATTAAAAGTGATATATATATATATATATATTTCTTTTGATTTTATGATTGTACTATGTGGATGTAATCTAGCTCTTCGAGCTAGAAACTAATAAAAATTCTTTTTAAATCAAACCCAATACAATAGAAATATAGATTATATTGTTGAATCCATCCCATTGTTTTTGTCAACTTTAGCTATTCAATTGGTACAAGCAATTGTTAAAAAGGAATAGTAATTGGAGTTGAAAAGAAAAGATTTGGTAGTTGGCAAATTGGTAAGATTTGCAACCATTCTTGACTTTGAAAGATTTGGTAGTTGGCAAATTGGTAAGATTTGCAACCATTCTTGACTTTGCTATATTTGCATATGTCATTAGTGACATAGGCATGGTTTTATCCTTCTATAAATAGAGCATTCTTGCTCATTTGTAGAACACACCAAGTTAGAGTGAAAAACCATTTTGAGAGCAAAGTGAGGTATTCCATAGACTATACAAAAATAGTCTGTGAAGAAAAATAGAGTGTGAGCGATATTTAGTAAGACGGAAACCAAAAGAGTGTTGTTCTTTTTGAGTGTGTAGTAGTCACTTTGAGTGTTGTATTCGTGACTACACAGTGTAAAATTCCTTACTATAGTAATATCAGTTGCTCCTCTTGTTCCGTGGTTTTTTCCCTTATTCAGAAGGGTTTCCACGTAAAATTCTTGGTGTCGTTATTTTCCCATTTTATTTCATTACTTTTACCATATATACTTTTGTGTTTGTCCGCGTTTTCCCAACAAACTGGTATCAGAGCCAAGGTTTTATCTGAGTATGCTCTGTGGTTGCAGCACAGTCTGAACTTCCACATCAGAAAAGATTTACTTTGATTTGCGATAACTATATTTTTTGGGGAAAACAATGGAAGCCAACACAAGTAGAATGGTTACTTTGAATGGTGTTAATTATGCCATTTGGAAGGGGAAAATGGAAGATCTGCTTTATGTCAAGAATTTTTATAAACCAGTATTTACCACTGTAAAGCCTGATAAAATGACAGATGAAGAGTGGAATCTGTTGCATAGACAGGTTTGTGGATTCATTAGGCAATGGGTCGACGATAATGTGTTGAACCATATTTCTGGGGAAACACATGCTCGAACCCTATGGGAGCATCTTGAAAGTTTGTATGCTCGAAAGAATGGCAACAACAAAATGTTCTTAATAAAGCAGATGTTGAGTTTGAAGTATCATGATGGTTCTCCAATGACAGACCATCTGAATAATTTTCAGGGGATTATGAACCAATTATCTGCTATGGGCATCAAATTTGATGAAGAAATTCAAGGCTTGCTTCTACTTGGTTCCCTACCAGATTCTTGGGAAACATTTAGAACGTCATTGTCAAATTCTGCTCCGGATGGTGTGATCTCTATGGATTCCGCCAAGAGTAGTGTCTTGAACGAAGAGATGAGAAGAAAAACTCAAGGTTCCTCTTCGTCGGATGTCCTGATAACTGGCCCCAGGGGGAGAAATAAAACTCGTGGTTCTCAGCATAGAGAACAAAATAGGAGCAAATCCAAAGGCAGACTTAAGGATATTGAGTGCTATCATTGTGGCATGAAAGGGCACACAAAGAAGTTCTGCAAGAAGTTGAAGAGGGAGAACAAAAACAAAGAGGAAACTAAACAAGATGGCAATGAAAATTGCCTAGCCACCGTCACCACCGAAGATCTTGTTACCGTTCTTGATGCAAACATGATAAATATTGCTTGTGATGAGTCAAGCTGGGTTGTGGACACTGGTGCCGCATCTCATGTGACATCAAGGAAGGATTTTTTCTCTTCCTACACTCCTGGTGATTTTGGAACCTTGAGTATGGGTAATGAGACTGTTTCTAGGGTGGTTGGTATTGGTACAATTTGTTTGGAAACTAGTGTTGGAACTAAACTAGTTTTGAACAATGTGAAACATGCTCCTGATGTTCGTCTACACCTAATTTCTGTTGGTGTCTTAGATGATGAAGGATATGTTAGTTCCAACGGTGATGGAAAATGGAAGCTCATTAAGGGTTCTTTGGTTGTGGCTCGTGGTAATAAACGTCGTGGTCTATACTGGACTACGGCCTCTGCTTGTGTTGATATGGTGAATGCAGTTGAGAGCGATAGCTCTTCAATATTATGGCACAAGAGGCTTAGCCACATTAGCGAGAAAGGACTTAATGTTCTAGCCAAGAAGAAATTATTGTCAAATTTCCAAAGTGCTAAATTAGAAAAATGTGAGCACTGCTTGGCTGGTAAACAAAATAGAGTTTCCTTTAAGTCCTACCCTCCTTCGAGAAAGACAGAGTTGCTTGAGTTAGTGCACTCTGATTTATGTGGTCCAATGAAGACAAAGACATTGGGTGGTGCACTTTACTTTGTCACTTTCATTGATGATTGCTCGAGAAAACTCTGGGTCTATGTCATGAAGACTAAAGACCAAGTGTTAGGTGTCTTTAAGCAGTTTCAGGCTTCAGTTGAAAGAGAAACTGGAAAGAAACTGAAATGTATTCGTACTGATAATGGTGGTGAATATTGTGGACCATTTGACGAATACTGCAAGCATCAAGGTATTAGACACCAGAAGACTCCTCCCAAGACTCCTCAGCTTAATGGCTTGGCTGAGAGGATGAATAGGACCTTGATGGAAAGAGTTAGATGTTTGCTTTCTGAAGCAAAGTTGCCGAACTCATTCTGGGGTGAGGCTTTATTGACCGCTGCACATGTTATTAATCTATCTCCTGCTGTTGCTTTGCAAAGTGATGTACCAAATAGTGTTTGGTATGGAAAGGATGTTTCCTATGACCATTTGAGAGTATTTGGTTGCAAAGCTTTTGTACATGTGCCGAAAGATGAGAGGTCAAAGTTAGATGCCAAGACAAGGCAATGCATCTTCATTGGATATGGCCTAGATGAATTTGGTTACAGGCTATATGATCCAATTGAAAAGAAACTTGTGAGAAGCCGTGATATTATTTTCATGGAGAATCAAACAATTGAAGATATTGACAAAGCGGAGAAGGTAGAATCTTCAAGTTTTGATGGTATAGTTCATCATGATGAAGTTCCTCACACAAGTGTGCATGATGTTGTTGGGTTTGATAATCATGGTGACGCCCAAAATCATGTATCGAATCAACATGTTGATGTTGATAATAACAATGATATTGTTATTGATGATCCTATTGCTCATGAAGTTGTGGACGAATCAAATATTCCGCTTCGAAGGTCCACAAGACAGCGGTTTCCTTCATCCCGTTATTCACCCAATGAGTATGTGTTACTCACTGACGGGGGAGAACCTGAATGTTATGAGGAGGCCATGGAAGATGAGCACAAGAATCAATGGATTGAAGCCATACAAGACGAGATGAAGTCTTTGCATGAGAACCACACTATGAGTTGGTAAAATTGCCCAAGGGCATGAGAGCTTTGAAGAACAAGTGGGTGTTCAAACTTAAAGCTGAAGAACACAACTTGAAGCCCAGGTACAAAGCTAGATTGGTTGTTAAGGGATTCAGTCAAAGGAAAGGTATTGACTTTGACGAAATATTTTCTCCTGTTGTGAAAATGTCCTCAATTCGCACAGTTCTAGGTTTGGCTGCTAGTCTTAATTTAGAGATTGAGCAGATGGATGTGAAGACTGCTTTCCTTCACGGTGACCTAGAAGAAGAGATTTATATGGAACAACCTGAGGACTTCAAAGTAGATGGTAAAGAAAATTTTGTATGCAAACTCAAAAAGAGTCTCTATGGCCTAAAACAAGCTCCCAGACAGTGGTACAAAAAGTTTGAATCTGTCATGGGGGAGCAAGGCTATAAGAAGACTTCTTCAGATCATTGCGTATTTGTACAAAAATTTTCTGACAATGATTTCATCATCCTTTTGTTGTATGTGGATGATATGTTGATTGTGGGCAAGAATACTTCCAAGATTGACGATCTGAAGAAAGAGTTGTGTAAGTCTTTTTCTATGAAAGACTTGGGTAATGCCAAACAAATTTTGGGCATGAGAATTACTCGTCTTAGAGATGAAAGGAAGATTTATTTGTCCCAGAAGAAGTACATTGAACGCGTACTGGAGCGCTTCAATATGAATAATGCGAAGCCTGTGAGTACACCTCTTGCTGGTCATATGAAGTTGAGCAAGAAGATGTGTCCTACAGCTAGGGAGGAAAAAGAGAACATGGCCAAAGTTCCATATTCCTCCGTCGTCGGAAGTCTGATGTATGCAATGGTGTGCACTAGACCTGATATTGCTCACGCAGTTGGTGTTGTCAGTAGATTTCTCGAAAATCCGGGAAAAGATCATTGGGAAGCTGTGAAATGGATACTCAGGTATCTTAGAGGAAGCTCAGATGAATGCTTGTGTTTTGGAGCATCAAATCCAATCTTGAAAGGCTATACAGATTCTGATATGGCAGGTGACCTTGATAACAGAAAATCCACTACTGGATATTTGTTTACTTTTTCAGGGGGAGCTATATCATGGCAGTCAAAGTTGCAGAAGTGTGTTGCACTATCTACAACTGAAGCTGAGTATATTGCGGCTACTGAAGCCGGCAAGGAGATGATATGGCTAAAGCGATTTCTTCAAGAGCTTGGTTTGAATCAGATGGAGTATATTGTCTATTGTGACAGCCAGAGTGCAATAGACTTGAGCAAGAACTCCATGTACCATGCAAGAACAAAACACATTGACGTCAGATATCATTGGATTCGTGAGAAAGTGGAGAATGAATCATTTCACGTCAAAAAGATTCACACAAGTGAAAATCCTGCAGATATGCTGACCAAGATGATACCGAAAGACAAGTTCGAGTTATGCAAAGAACTTGTGGGTATGAGCTCTCTCTAAAGAAGTTGAAGATACCTTCTTCCAGTAAATGGGACTGGAGGGGGAGATTTGTTGAATCCATCCCATTGTTTTTGTCAACTTTAGCTATTCAATTGGTACAAGCAATTGTTAAAAAGGAATAGTAATTGGAGTTGAAAAGAAAAGATTTGGTAGTTGGCAAATTGGTAAGATTTGCAACCATTCTTGACTTTGAAAGATTTGGTAGTTGGCAAATTGGTAAGATTTGCAACCATTCTTGACTTTGCTATATTTGCATATGTCATTAGTGACATAGGCATGGTTTTATCCTTCTATAAATAGAGCATTCTTGCTCATTTGTAGAACACACCAAGTTAGAGTGAAAAACCATTTTGAGAGCAAAGTGAGGTATTCCATAGACTATACAAAAATAGTCTGTGAAGAAAAATAGAGTGTGAGCGATATTTAGTAAGACGGAAACCAAAAGAGTGTTGTTCTTTTTGAGTGTGTAGTAGTCACTTTGAGTGTTGTATTCGTGACTACACAGTGTAAATTCCTTACTATAGTAATATCAGTTGCTCCTCTTGTTCCGTGGTTTTTTCCCTTATTCAGAAGGGTTTCCACGTAAAATTCTTGGTGTCGTTATTTTCCCATTTTATTTCATTACTTTTACCATATATACTTTTGTGTTTGTCCGCGTTTTCCCAACATATATGACTAAAGATTTATAGGAAAAAACAAACAAGACTAAAGCCTCCAACGATAACAAAAAAAATGTATGGAAAGGATTAATGTAATTTATTCGGAGGCAAATCATTTTCAACTATAAATGATGGAAATCGACAAAAACAGTAATAGACATTCAATGGTTGAAACAGTTCCCTTCAACGTCTATAAATTAGATTAGCAATGAAGTGGTCAAAGAATAACTAAAGACATTATAAATGTCTTATAACTATAATAATAGATGTATTAAAAGTCATTAACAAGATATAAATGAATGAATTAGACAATAATATAATTAATCTTTCTTTCTGAGATACTAGAATAGTTCTTTTAATAAATACAAACATTAAACTCTACACCTAATAGAAACGACAAATAGATTCTATAAGGCACCTAGAGTGAGCAACTCCAACATTCTATCATTTTTTTTCTAGAAAAGATAACAAGCGTTAACTAGAGAAAGAGGAAAAACTCTTCCTTTCCCAATACAACACTACTGACCAAACACCATGACTAGCATCTGAAATCACCTTGAACCACCTTCTTCGACCAAAGCCCTTTAGCTCTAGCGAAAACACATGATGCTACCTATCTAATATGAATAATTACTGCATATGGTATAAAATCTCCTCCAGTTGTATGTACAAATAGTTCACCTTTGTTGATCAAAAAGAGAACACTAGAACATAGGAAAAAGACATTAGGTAAAACAAACAAAAATAAGAAAAATAAATTATTGGATAGATCTGAAATGACCAGGCAAAAATATTCAATATCTGGGTTTTGTTTGCTTTAATTTGTTTTCCCTAATGCCTTTTTATTGACGTTGAGGTTTTTTATTTTTGGTATGTGAAGGTAAATTGTTTGAACATACAACAGAGGAGATTTTGTCACATGTGGTTAATGTTTCTTCGTTAAGAGTTTTAATTTTTGTTTCTTTTCATATATGAATTATAACTGAGATATCAGTTCTTTATTTTTTTTAATTATTGTGACATTTTAAACCTTAAGGCTAGGATTTAAATCATCCTTTGAGGAAGTGATGTTTCTTTCAGTCGTCTATAAAGTGATGAGGCAATGGTGATAATGAGGCAATGGTGTTTTTCAGCTTCAAAATGGGAGCATTTTGAGTTTATTCTTGGAGAGCTTTTATCTATGAAATTGTTCTTTAAATAAATAATTAATTAAAAAATTCCACATTTGTTGGATGAATGGGGACCAAAGTGTATTATTAAAATATTGAGAGTATATCTCCAATGTTTTGGAAGAATAATTGACGTATTTATTATTTGTGTTCAAAAGGATAAAACTTTTCAAATTTGTTTCTAAATGTTCCAATAAGTTTTGAGACTGACTAGGTTTCCAACTCTCCCAAGAAAGTAAATACCTAAATCAATCAATGGCGATGAAAATGAAGATGACCCTCCAATGTATTTTTGGTAAAAGATACTTAAGTGCTTACCTATAATAGGCTTCAATATTATCTTTTTGTTGTTTATTTTTTTTAAAAAAAGAGTGATCATAATGGCATGTTGCCATATGTTAAATTTATTCGAATATATTTTATTAAAAGCAATCCCAAGAGAGAATTTAATATCACATTCCTTCCATGAATGGAATGAATCCATGGATGCAAAAGCTTGAAATAAATGGAGGATTTTGAGGATTGATCTTGAAACCCTAGCTTTAACCTACAATTTCTAGAGAGAGAAATATTTGGAGAGGAAGAGCATGATTAGTTTTTGGAAATTTAATAGAGAGAATTTAATTTGGGTGATTTGGGGGTTTAGAATCATTATATAGGGCATTGGGTAGAAGGAAAAATGACTTAGTATTGAGTTAAAGCAATTGGGGGAAAATACCTGAAGGTCCCTGACTGGAAACTGCCAAATTAGCATGACGTAGGCCAAAATGGGTCGTAATCATCACCACGACCCGTCGAATGGGTCGTGAAGAATTTTGTTTGATAGTGCTCTTCTATTTCGGGCATAACTTTTACTCTGAGTCCTTACTTTTATAGGTCACGGGACACCTAATTCGTTTAATTTTGAGATAAAAGGTATGATTATTTGAAGTTGACCCGAAACTCTAAGTCTAAGAAAAAATCTTCACAGTCGAATTCATGATTCGTGTGGGGTTTCACAGTCCGTTGTGATGCATGTGCCCTTGACCATTAGTTAGGGAAGGACCCCTACTTACTTGACCACTTCACGACCACTTTGATGGCCCGTTAACATCACCACGGGACATCTAGGCCTCTGTCAAAGTGAAGCTTACATGAAAACGGTTTTGGAAACCTACCACGAGCCCCTCACTGGAATGTGGTGCCCTTCATGGTCCATCTAAGGCTCCGTGGAGGGTTCCATGGTCCTCTTTTTAGGCTTGTGAGTTTTCCACTTGACCCATATCTAGTCTTTTCCCAATTCAAGGTGTTATAATTTACATCACCATTAATTAATTTAGGTATTTAGTTTCTTGGGGGAGATAGAAAAATTGCCACTCTTAAAATTTATTTGAACATTTAGACAGAAATCTTGAAAAAAATTGTCCTTTAGACACTAATAATAACAACGTTAAATATTCTTCAAAAACATACAAGACCTACTCTTAATTTCTTATTAATAAATTTTTGGTCCACATTGATCAAACCAATGTAGAATTATTATGTGATCATTTATTTAAAAGAACAACTCCATAGAAAAAAGCTCTTCGAGAAGGAACACAAAAATGCTCCCATTATGAAGTTGATAAACACTATTACCTTATTACCATCTAGAAAACTAAAATAAACATCATTGCCTCATAAGATGGTCTTAAATCCTCCCTTATAGGTTTGAGATGTCACAATAAACAAAATAATTGCTATCTCAGCGAGAAAGCGAGAATTCATATTTAAAAAGAAACAAAATTAAAACTCATAACCAATAAACATTAACCAAATGTGGTATAAAATCTCCTCTATTGTATTTGTAAACAATTCACATACAAAAAAAAAAAAAACACTTCAATATCAGCCAAAAGACATGAGGAATGCTTTTTATATAAAATAAAACCTACATATTGGATCTTTTTGTCATGTCATTTCAGGGCTCCCCAATATTTAATTTTGATTCCTTTAGTTTGCTTTATCTAATGCCTCTTTACTGCTGTCAAGTGTCTGCTTATTAATCTATGAAGATGAATTGTTTGCACATACAACTGGAGATGATTACATGCCACATGTGGTAACGATTCATATTAGAGAGGTAACATCGTGTGTTTTCATTAGAGCTAAGGGGATTTGGGTGAAGAAGGTTGTTCAAGGTGATTTCGATGATGGTCATGATGTTTTGTCAGAGGTGTTGTTTTGGGGAAGGGAGATTTTTTACTCTTACAGTTGTTATATTTTCTAGAAAAAACTAATAAAATGTTGAGGGTGCTATTGGATCTATTTAAAGTTTCTATTAGTTGTAGAATTTAATGTCTGTATCTATTAAAAAATATTTATGTATCTCAAAAATAAGTATTAATAAATTCATTTATTGATATCTCATTTATGACTTTGAATATACTTGTTATAGTAAAAAGAAATTTATCATGTCTCTGACATATTGTTTGACCACTTATTTGCTAATGTAATTTAGAGAAGTTGGAGGGAAATCTTTCAACTATTGAATATCTATTACTATCTTTGTCTATTTTCCATCATTCAGAGTGACAAATAGATTGACCAATGAATAAAATACATTAATCATTGTCAAATATTTTGTCAATACCATTCGTGCTTTAGTCAAAGGCATTTATCATGTCATTAATTATTATTTAACCTCTTCATTCCTAATAATTTGTAGACGTTGTAGGAAAATGTTTCAACCATTGAATGTCTATTAATGACTTTTTTCTGTCTCATCATTTAGAGTGACAAATGGTTTGACCATTCAATTAATTATATTAATTGTAGTCAATGATTTTCTAATTAGCGTAGTAGGTTTTATCTGTTGTAAATCTAGTCTTCTTTTGCAACATGAGAAGTAGCAGAATATATCTCATAGAGAATCTGTCATCATATATTTTATTTGTGCTTTAAGTTTTAAAGAATCTTTGTCTGTTTCTAATTCTTAATTATATACTAGAAGTGTCTGTTGAATTCGGAGGATAAATCTATACCAGGTGAAATATATTTGGAAAAATTATGTGTATAGAAATAAACAACAAGAAGATAATTTTGAAGCCTATTGCAGGTAAGCAGTTAAGTATTTTTACCGAAAATTCATACGAGGTTCATCTTTATTTTCATCGCCATTGATTGATTTGGGTATTTACTTTCTTGGGAGATTTGGAAAACTAGTTAGTCTCAAAACTTATTGGAACATTTAGACACAATTTGAAAGTTTTTATCCTTTTGACACAAATAATAATAACAACACCAATTATTCTTCCAAAACACAGGAGAGTTACTCTCAATATTCTTATAATACATATTTTTCCCCATTCATCAAACAAATGTGGAACTTTCTTATTATTCTTTTATTTAAAGAACAATTTCATAGATAAAATCTCTCCAAGAATAAACCAATAATGCCTATCTTGAAGATGATAATAAAGAGTGGGTGCTTGTTCACTTTTTATGTTTTTGTTTTTCTTTTCCTTTTGAAATATAAAGAATGTGATGAGACATTCAAATCTCTACTACAATTGGTAACAACAGTTAGGATTGCAGGAAATTTCTACATCTTTAAGTGGTACCTCAATCATACATAAACAACAATTGTTCAACCTAAGTGATACGCTCTAACTTACTTCTCAAATAAGAAGTAAAGCGGTCGTGTCAAGTAAATAACCCAACTAATGAGGTTGGGATCGTTCCCACGAGGAAAATAGTTTAGACTTAACTTCAATCTATTATTACTATTGTTCAGTCAATTATTTCTTTGGAAAGCAAAGACAATAAAAAAGTTTTTTTTTTTACTTCTAAATGAATGAAAATAACTAGCTAAATTAAAGGAGACAACAAAAGCTTAAAATGTTGGAGTTTAATCAATTAATCAAAGTAACTAGGGTTTACGTGTTCCCCACAGGTTCATAACTTGATAATTCTAACTATAATAATTCTTTCCTAGTATCTTGCATGCAAAGTCATAAGTTATGTATTTCTAAATCCTTGGTCCGGCATCTAGAAAATTTCACTCCGCACCTTGGTCCGGCTATGTGTGTTGCTATACTAACCCTTACCTTTACCTCGTATTAAGCATCGTATTCGATATTTGACTAAGTTATTACCTCGTACCAATCAATACTAGCCTATTATATAGTATACACTAAATCTATGTTGATAATTCTTTTCCTATTATCTACCTCCTTGGTCAGGCAAGTAGCATTAAGACGAGTTCTGACATTGGCCATCCGTTATAAAGATTTCTAAACGAAAGAATTATCAATACATGCAAGACACTATTCTACAATTGATATCTTAGTTAGGTTTTACCTCATTATTCACCTATGGTTCCCACAACCCTAGTTGTGGTGTCTAGTTACCCATATTCATAATCACAATAATCAAATATGTAATATTAAAATTCATTCACTTACTTGAATGAGAAAGAATAAAATCCCAAAGTTCACTTGATTAATCAGCAAAAGTCACCAACAATCAATTACCAGAGTCTAAAAATATTCAAGAGTCTAACAAAGAGTCTAAAATAATCAAGAGTCTAACAAAGAGTCTAAAATATAATCAAGAGTCTAACAAAGAGTCTCAAAATAATCAAAAGTCTAACCCCAAAAATGAGGTTTTTCGAACTATTTATAAAAAAACCTAATTAAATAAGGACTCTATTTGCTGGAAATCTGTCAAAACGCGGTTGGGTCGACGGACCTCGTAACGGATCGTCGTGGTCATGACGGGCTGTCATGGACTCCAACATCCCATACTTAAGCAATTTCTTTTGCTGCTTTCTTCATCACCCTCGACGGTAGGTATGAAGGATCGTCACAGGCACAACGGTCCGTCGAGGGTCTCCGTTCCAAAACACTTGAACTCTTGGAATTTGGGTACTGGGACTACTTCTATGATCTTCATGACGAACCAGCAGGACGGACCGTTATGGCTATGACGGTCCGTCACGCACTCCGTAACCCTACACTTGGTTAGAATTCCCCATCTTTCTTCAGCAGCTGCACTACGATGCCACCTACGGACCGTCATGAGTACGATAATTCGTCACAAGCTCCGTAGGTGGTATTTTTCTTTTTTTCATGCTAAAAAACCTCCGCAATCATCTTTTAGATAGATTTACGGCAAATAAAGAGAAACTTACATAAAAATTAGCACAAAAAGGATTTTGGACACACTAAACTTAAGGAAAAAGTATTAAAAAGACCGTGAAACCATGGTATATCACTAAGAACTCTTATTATGTGCGAATACCTTGAACAATCATGCATAGGTGTGTATACGAGAAAATTCTTTTCAACAACACAACAACAACACCATCATTGATGCTTCTCTCTCAAAGTACCTTTAAAACATTTCCATAAACTTCATAAGAACATGCATAATTTCATAATTCACCTTTCAAGGTTCACAATCCACTTTCAATCATCAACATCTAGAAATAATGGTTTAAACATGGGTTTCATCATACATTCATGTTTGATTTCATAAAGCTCTTTTTTCATAATCCAAACACAGATTATTTTAGCATAATTGGGAAATATGGGATTTACGTGGGTTCATGAGGGACCGTCATAAAAATTATAGCATTTCATCAATTCATGCGTAAAAGATCATAATGCATATCATTTAAATCAACATTCAAGAGAACTCATGGCAATTGAAGAAAACCCTAACTTAATTGGGGGTTTCTAACTTTGAAAATAGGAGATTTGGGAATTCCATGAATGGAAGGAATCCATGGATGCAAAAGCTTGAAAGAAATGGAGGATTTTGAGGATTGATCTTGAAACCCTAGCTTTTTCCTACAATTTCTAGAGAGAGAAATATTTGGAGAGGAAGAGCTTCATCAGTTTTTGATTTAATAGAGAGAATTTAATTTGGGTGATTTGGGGGTTTAGAATCATTATATAGGGCTTTGGGTAGAAGGAAAAATGACTTAGTATTGAGTTAAAGCAATTGGGGGAAAATACCCGATGCTCCCTATCTGGAAACTGCCGAATTAGCATGATGGAGGACAAAATGGGTCGTCATCATCACCACGGCCCATCAAACGGGTCGTGAATAATTTGTGTTTGATAGTGCTTTTCTCTTGTGGGCATAATTTTTACTCTGAGACCTTAGTTTCATAGGCCGTGAAATACGTAATTCATTTAATTTTGAGATAAAAGGTATTATTGTTTGAAGTTGACCCTGAACTCTAAGTCTAAGAAAAACCCTTCACAGACGACTTCATGATCCGTGTGGAGCTTCACGGTCCATTGTGATGCATGTGCCCCTTGACCAGTAGTTAGGGAAGGACCCCTACTTACTAAACCCCTTCACGACCACTTTGACGGACCGTTTACATCACCACCATACATCTAGGCCTCTGTCAAAGTGAAACTTACATGAAAATGGTTTTGGAAACCTACCACGAGACCCAAACTGGAACGTGGTGCCCTTCATGGTCCATCTAAGACTCCTTAGAGGATTCCATGGTCCTCTTTTTGGGCTTGTGAGTTTTCCACTTGACCCATATCTAGCCTTTTCCAATTCAAGGTGTTACAATTTACATCACCATTCATTTATTTAGGTATTTAGTTTCTTGGGAGAGATGGAAAAATTGTAACTCTCAAAATTTATTTGAACATTAAGACACAAATCTTGAAAAAACTATCCTTTACACACTAATAACAACAACGTTAAAGATTCTTCAAGAACATACAAGACCTACTCTTAATTTCTTATTAATAAATTTTTGGTCCACATTCATTAAACAAATGTTTATGATATCATTTATTTAAAAAAATCAACTCAATGGAAAAAGCTCTCCGAGAAGGAACACAAAAATGCTCCCATTATGAAGTTGATAAAAACTATTACCTTATCACCTACTAAAAAACTAAAATAAACATCATTGTCTCATAAGATGGTCTTAAATCCTGCCCTATAGGTTTGAGATGTCACAATAAACAAAATAATTGCTATCTCAGCTATAATTTATATTTGGAAAGAAAAAAAAATTAAAACTCATAACCGATAAACATTAACCAAATGTTGTATGAAATCACATCAGTGGTATTTATAAACAATTCACATACCAAAAAGAAAACACTTCAATATCAGGCAAAAGACATCAGGAAAGGTTTTTATGTAAAACAAAACCTACATATTGGATCTTTTTGTTAGGTCATTTAAGGGCTCCCCAATATTCGATTTTGCTGTTATTTAGTTTTGCTTTATCTAATGCCTTTTTCCTTCTATCAAGTGTCTGCTTTTTGATCTATAAAGATGAATTGTTTGCACATACAACTGGATATGATTTCATGCCACATGTGGTAACGATTCATATTAGAGAGGTAACATCGTGTGTTTTCGTTAGAGCTAAGGGGATTTGGGTGAAGAAGGTTGTTCAAGGTGATTTCGATGATGGTCATGGTGTTTTGTTGGAGGTGTTGTTTTGGGGAAGGAAGAGTTTTTTCCTCTTACATTTGTTATCTTTTCTAGAAAAAACTAATAAAATGTTGGGGGGTGCTCACTCTGGGTGTCTTAAGGATCTATTTAAAGTTTCTATTAGGTGTAGGATTTAATGTCCGTATTTATAAAAAAATATTTAAGTATCTCAAAAATAAGTATTGATAAATTCATTCATTGATATCTCATTGATGACTTTTAATATTCTTGTTATAGTTAAAAGACATTTATCATATCTTTGACTTATTGTTTGACCACTTATTTGCTAATGTAATTTATAGAAGTTGGAGGGAAATATTTCAACCATTGAATATCTATTACTATCTTTGTCTATTTTCCATCATTCAAAGTGACAAATAGATTGACCAATGAATAAATTACATTAATCCTTGTCAAATATTTTCTTATTACCGTTAGTGTTTTAGTCATAGACATTTATCATGTCATTAGTTATTATTTGACCTCTTCATTCCTAATAATTTTATAGACGTTGTAGTAAAATGTTTCAACCATTTAATGTCTATTACTGACTTTTTTCTGTTTCTCATCATTTAGAGTGACAAATGGTTTGACCATTCATTAATTATATTAATTGTAGTCAATGATTTTCTTATTAGCGTCATACGTTTTATGTGTTGTAAATCTAGTCTTCTTTTGCAACATGAGAAGTAGAAGAATATATATCTTAGAGAAATATGTCAATATATATTTTACTGTCTTGGATTTGAGTTTCAAAGAATCTTTGTCTGTTTCTAATTCTTAGTTATATACTAGAAGTGTCTGTTGAATTCAGATGATAAATCTATACCACGTGAAATATTTTTTGAAAAATTATGTGTATAAGAAAATATATACTAGTTAATTGTTAACGTAGTGACAATTTAATTAAATTAGCATTCACAAGTTACTTACAATCATAATAATGTGGCCCACACAATTTTTTTTGTATAATTCGACTCTATCGGTAAACGGCTCGAGATTGTTTTAATAAAAAATATTTCTAATTGTATGATTCCAATATATATATATATATATATATATATGTATGCTTATCCTTGCTTGTATATAATTATCCTGTTGTTACATTTGATTCGTATAAGTTCTGAAAAAATTCTAAATACATAAATACAAAGTTTCTATATACTTACTCTATTGTATATTGCCAAGCGAATTATACAAAAGGAAATACTCATACAAATCGACATTGTAGCTATGATGTGTAATAAGAAAAACATTATCTAAAGATACTTAGTAGCTCAATATTTTGGAAGGATTGACATGCTCAAGCTTTGAAGACTTATTTGAAATGTTTGTTATAATGTATTTTTCGTAAGATTTACAATACTATGAAATTTGGATAAGATCAGAAAGTGCGAGGAGGAAGAATGTGATATTAATCTCTCTCTTGGGATTGCTTTTAATAAAATATATTGGAGTAAAATTTAACATATGGCAACATGCCATTAGGTTCGATTTTTTTTTTTTAAAATAAATAACAAGAAGATAATATTGAAGCCTATTAAAGGTAAGCACTTAAGTATTTTTACCGAAATTACATAAGAGGTTCGTCTTAATTTTTATCGCCACTGATTGATTTAGGTATTTACTTTCTTGGGAGAGTTGGAAAACTAGTTACTCTCAAAACTTATTGGAACAATATGACACAAATTTGAAAATTTTTATCGTTTTGACACAAATAATAATAACTATGTCAATTATTCTTCCAAAACATAGGAGACTTACTCTCAATATTCTAATAATACACTTTTGGTCCCCATTCATCCAACAAATGTGGAATTTTTTTAATTCATTTATTTAAAGAATAATTTCATTGATAAAAGCTCTTCAAGAATAACCCAAAATGCCTAGGATTGTAGGTGAATCTCTCATTCTTTTTTCCCCTCTTTTTTTTCTAATTTAGATTGAATTCAAGGTAATTTCTACAGCTTCATGTAGTACCTCTACATAAGGATTAACAAGATTCATTCGTCTTACTTCAAACACAGGTTTTGAATTGTTACCAATCCTCATGTTTCAAGTGCCTTCCAACAATGACTAGTCCTATTCCACACATTTAAAACATTTAATTTTCTGATATTTCTTCAAAGTGCACTCACACTCACAAGAATGTTCGATTCATACAACTGTGATACCATATGCTTGTCCCTTATGTAAACCTCCACTAATGTGAGAACATTTGGAATGAGATCATTATGAAGACTGAATGTGCATTTATTAATGAAGGCAGCAAGTTCTTAAATAGAATTACAACGAAAGTAATAAGACTCCTAAATGAACTGAACTAAAGTTGTCTAATTAAATAATAATTGCTGAACTAGTAAGACAATTCTAATACGACTAAACTACTAATTGGCGTCCTAAGACCAGATGTTCTAATATGCCCCCTCAAGTTAGACGATGAGTCACTAAGCCTAAATTGAACAAATTAGACTCAAAATAAGATTTAGAAAGTGCCTTGGTGAGAGAGTCTGCTATTTGATCGGCACCATGAACATGAACAACAGGAACCCTTTTAATATCAACATAGTGGCGAACAAAGTGAAAGTCCACAACAACATGCTTAACACGAATATGGAGGACAAGCTTCTTGCTCAATAATGTGGATCAAGATTGTCACAATAAATTGTGGGTAGCTGATGTACTGGAAAGCGCAACTCATTTAGGAGATTGGTGACCCATAAGGTTTCAGAAAGTGCATTAGCCACTGCCCAGTATTCAGACTCAGTGGAGGAGAGTGAGACAGTATTTTGCTTCTTTGATGACTAACTAATCGGATTGTGACCAAGAAATAGGATGTAATTAGATGTAGAAACTCTGTCAATGATGTCCCCACCCCAATCTGCATCAGAGTACACATGTAGATTGAATTCATCAATGGGAGTAACATGTAGGCCGAGTTGAATGGTACCTCGCAGGTATCGAAGAACACATTTTACAGCCTTCCAGTGAAGGTCTGACGATGCTTGCATAAATTGAGAAAGCTTGTTGACTGCATAGGCTATGTCAGGCCTATTGAAGGATAGATATTGAAGCCTACCCAAGACTCAGCGATAACGTGTAGCATCAGTCAAGTGAGTTCCATCAGACAAGGTGAGTAACTTAGATGCACTCATGGGTGTGTTAACACTCTTACAGTCGGTTATTAGCTCATCATTCAAAATTTCATTCATATAATTTGCTTGGGTGAAAATTAAACCGTTGGAGCTGTGTATTACTTCAACACCAAGAAAGTAGTGAAGATTACCTAAATCTTTAATAGAGAACTTAGAAGCAAGGGAAGTGATAACCTGATTGACACTTAAAATATTTCTCCCAGTGATAATAATATCGTCGACATAGACAAGGACGAATAATGTATCACCCGCACCATGTCTGACAAGTAGTGAGGCATCAGATTTTGTCTTAACAAAGCCTATGGATGAAAGATAACTCGTGAGGGCATTGTACCACACCCGAGGAGCCTGTTTCAAGCCATAGATTGACTTTTGTAGCCGACATATATGCATTGGTTTGTCTTCACTAGTAAACCTCGAAGGTTGTGCCATGTACACTTCCTCTTCCAGGTTGCCTTGGAGGAAGGCACTATTGACATCTAGGTGGCGATGGTGCCAGTTGTGACGAAGTTCCACAGAGAGGACGATGCGAACTGTGGTGGGCTTGACGACTGGGCTGAATGTGGCATGAAAGTCAACGCCTGGCCTCTGAGTAAAGCCTTTTGCAACTAGGCGCATTTTGTATCTGTCGATGGACCCATCAGCATTTCTCTTGATCCTGAAAAGCCAATTGCAGGATACAATGTTTTTGGTCGGGTAAGGAGGAACAAGTTCCCAAGTCTGATTTTTAATTAAAGCATCAAATTCATGTTTCATTGCATAACGCCACTATGGATATTTTTGTGCTTGTTTGAATGTAGTGGGTGTGATAGTGGGTTTCAATTTGGCTAGGTAATCAAAAATCTTTTTTGGTTTTGTGATATTATTTTGGGATCGAGTGACAGCACGGGTAGGAGGAGACAGACAATGAGGTGGTGCAGGAGCAAGTTCTAACTCGAAGGTAGGACAGACTGGTTGAGGAGCCATATGTGTTGGTGGGTTGGTGTTTCTACGGTGATAGACAAGTAGAGGAGACAAGGTGCTTTGTGTGTTGGTTGGTATCGGCGTTTGAGAGTTTGTAGGGAGGCGTGGTAGTGCTAAACACTGGGCAGTAGATATAGAAGAGGTGTTCTGGGAAGCAAGAATTATTGAAGATGAGGAAGACAGAAATTTACCTTGATAGGGAGGAGTTGCTATAGGTGAATCTATTCCGTCTACCGCTGGTGCATCGTCGGATAAATACTGCGAGTTTGAGTTGTCTCAGGATGGGACTGGAGAGGAAGCAGATGGTGATGGAAAATCTGTAATAGTACATGCTGCTATTTCTAATGGAGTTGGCAGATCTGTAACTATGGGAAGTTTGGGTGTGGGGTCTGAAGAACTTGGCATTGTTGGTGTTGCCCATTCCAGGTGAGTTGATTAAATGGCAATGTTGTCTTAAATGGAAAAACATCCTCAACAAATCGCACATCTCGAGATAAGTAAACCTTTTGCAGAAATTGGGTCAAAACAATAGTGACAGTGATGGGATAGTGAGAATCCAAGATAGACACATAGGGTAGATTTTGATTCAAGTTTATTTTTGGAGTATGTAACATAAACAACCAAAAATTCGTAGGGAGTTATGATTAGGTGATTTTCTAAGTAATCTTTAGAATGGGGATTGATTATCGAGGTGAGAGGTTGGAAGACGATTGATGAGGTAGACAGTGTGATGGCATGCAAAAGACCAGAATTGGGGTGGGAGAGACGCCTCATGTAAGAGTGTTCTTGCAGTTTCGACAATATGGCGATGTCGCTGTTCTGCAAGTGCAACTCGTTGGGGGTGTATAGGGAGGGGTAGAGAGGTGTTGAATGCCGTGAAGTGAAAGATAGGAGTCAATACTTTTATACTCACCTCCGCCATCAGTATATAATGAAAAAATTTTAGAATCAAAATGTTTTTCCATCATAGGATGAAATTTTTGAAGGATATCTTTAACTTCACTTTTCTTTGTTAGTGTGTAGAGCCAAGTGTACTTCGTATATTGGTCAATAAAAATACAATAATACAACTTTTTATCAAGAGATAAGACTGGTGATGGCCCCCATAAGTCACTGAAAATAATTTAAAGTGGTTTAGAGCTACACAATGATAATTGAGTAAAAGGATGTCGATGAGCTTTATTAGATGAACATGAATTACAATGAAATTTTTTATCTATCTCATGAAACGGTAGCTAGAATTTATTCAAAATAAACCTAAGAACTCAAGAATGAGGATGACCAAGACGTTGGTGCCAAGTAGTGAGAGGGCTGTATGTAGAGATAATATGAGCTTGGGGATGTGAGACAGGCCCCTCATATAGTCCATTGTTAGTCCGACCGTGCACCAGTGGTTGCCGTGTTTTCAGATCCTTCACAACAAAGTTAAAAGGAAAAAATTCAATAGACTTAAGATTGTCTTGAAAGAATTTAGAAACAGAGATAAGCTTGCTTTTGATGGAAGAGGTACACAAAGTGTGAGTTAGGTTAAAAACATTATTTGATGCATTTAATTTAGTAGAACCAGTGTGAGAGATAGGAATTTTGTTACCATCATCCATGGAGACATCTTGGTTACCGCGTTATGGTTGTAGGTTGTGCGGCTCTGTTGTGATGTGATGGGTGGCTCCTGAGTCAACTATCCAGGGATTGGTCTCCGTTATAAGCCCAGCGGCGTAGTTTGCTTTTGCTTCAAAGTGATTATGAGATCTCGAGCGGCAAACATTGGCTGTGTGGCAATTTCTGTTACATAGTTGACAGCGAATAATACCGTTTGGATTTGAATTAGATTGCCCTTATGGTGGAGTGCTTGGACGCAAGTTCTGGCGCCATTGTTGAGAGTTGTTAGTTTGTCTACGGTTATTGCGATTATTGGAGTTGAATTTAGTGGGAGTAGCAACTGCAACAGTGATGGTACTAGATAGTTTCTTAGCATCCTCGTGGCGGAGGAAGAGTTCAAAGTCTAGTAACTTTTCAAACAGTTCGTCATAGGAGATAGGCGTATCACTTGCACGAATGGCAGCAGATATTTCACAAAATTCAGGACCAAGACCACTAAGTATTTTGACAATGAGTTCAGGATTAGAAATAGGAGCACCAGCAGTGGATAACTCATCCGAAAAGGACCGAAAAGTATGAATATATTCAGTAATGGAGCGAGAGTCCTTAGTGACATGGGCACGTTGATCACGCAGACTGAAGACTCGGGTTTGAGATTTGTTCGCATAAGTGGTATGCAATGCATCCCAAGCTGATTTAGCCGAGTCAGCGGCAGCAAAAGTAGGGGCAATAGTGGGTTCAACAGAAGCCATGGGAGCATTCTGGATGAGTTGATCCTGATGGAACCAAGTTAAGAAGGCAGGATTGGGAGAGATATTCGTGGCGAGGGTAATCATGCGACTAGGAGACGGACTGGTTCCATCGATATGGCCAAAGAGGTTGTAGCCAGACATAAGCATGGAAAATTGGGTTTTCCAGGTGGCGAAGTTGTGACCACCACTTAGTTTGATGGGTAATTGCGATGCGGGATTGAATTGAATGATAATATTGGTGCTTGTCGTGTTATCATCATTGACAACTCTGGGATTGTTGCCATTGTTGTTGGTCATTATTGCTGATCTGCGTGAGGAGAGAAAAAAAATTGGATCGTACTCTTTAGAGCGTGAAGAGCCCTGATACCATATGAAGACTGAATGTGCATTTATTAACGAAGGCAACAAGTTCTTAATTAGAGTTACAACGAAAGTAATAAGACTCCTAAACTAACTGAACTAAAGTAGTCTAATTAAATAATATCTGCTGAACTAGTAAGACAATTCTAGTACGACTAAACTACTAACTGGCATCCTAAGACCAGATTTTCGAATAATCATGTAGGACTTACAAGTAGGCTTAGAGATAGGTGGGATATTTATTTGTGATAAGACTGACTGTATTCCTCCTTGAGCATACACTGAATTTGTGCACATAATGATTGATACGCCTTTGGTGTCAGATCCTCTTCACTGTCACCTATTTTTCCAACTTCTTTTGAATTCTCATTTTTTGAGCTTTTCCTTTTTTTTTCACCCCTTTTTTCGACTTCTTTTTTATTTCTTATTTTCTTCTTATTTTACCTCTTTCTTTCGACTTCTTTTAAGTCCTCATTTCTTGGATCTTTTCTTCCATTTCACTCTTTTCTTTTAAATTTTTCTCTTCTTTTTCTGGAGTGTTTTTTTCTATTAGTGACTTTGTAGGGGTACTTTTATCTTTCGTTATTTCTTTCAACTTTTTCCATTTTTAAACCTTTTTCCTTTCTTTCTTTCTTTCTTCTATCTCTAGAATCCTTTTTTACTTCCTTGACTTTGAGAGACTCAATATTTTTGCTTTTGGAAATTTTAAACATGGATCTTCTATTAAAATTTTCATTCTTTTTTTCACTTAAGGAGGTTTTTCCAAGAAAGGAATAATGCATGTCAGCACTCAAAAGGGTAATGGCCAAAACGTGGTTGTTTAAAGAAAGGTTTCAAACTCAAACAAGAAGAACTTGGAACTTATGTCATTTGGTAGACTTTGAAAGATATAATCAGGTCAAAAAAGGTCTGCAATCCTTTTTCAAACCAAACATTACTTAGGATTCCACCTCAACAACATTCAAGCCAAGTTCTAGATCAACAGTGCTATACAAATGAATTTTTACTTAAAGGCTCACCACACAATGGACATGAAACATAAGGTTGATTTTATTCTTATCTTGAATGAATGCAAGAGAAATTTTCAAGCATCACAAAAGTATAAATGAGAGTTACCAAGAGAATCTACGGTTTACCACAAAGTCACTCCTCCCGATCATATAAATATTTTTACTTGCTCCTAACTGCACTGGTCGATACTGAGTTGAAGACAAGACTTTTAATATGTCCACACTTTTTTGAAAGAATAAACACCGAACCCGAGAAGGGCTGCGTACGTATCTCACTGAGATGAGAATCAGGTGGGCCAAGTTTGTGCAAATATGACTATGAAAATATGCACAAACTATTTTATTATATTTTTTTTACTTTGGAAAAAAAAATACAGAACCCAAGAAGGGATGCCTAGGTATCTCACTGAGATGAGAATCAGATACGCGTAGTTCATGCAGATATGACTTTGAAAATATGCACAAACTATTTTATTTTATTTTTTAGTTTTGAAAAAAATAATATCGAACCCAAGAAGGGCTGCCTACGTATATCATCGAAATGAGAATTAGGTTTGCGTAATTTGTTCAGTTATGGCATAAAATCACTTTAAAATTTAGGCAATCTCAGGGCGATTCTTTGTATCCTTTTAACTGTCAATCTTTGTACTGTATGTTGAATGTGGTGTATCATTTCTTTTATAGTAACCACTTGTTGTATTCTTTTATGAATGTCTCTTGGAACTGTGTCTTCTCTCGATTATTCACGAAAACTATGCATTGTTATGACCATCCCCAATAATTATTTTCCTACAAAAATATAAGAAATGTGTGAAAGCAAGGCCATAATAATAAAAACAAAATAAAATAAAGAAATGTTAATTCATTGTCAAGGACTCCCATGATTTGTCTTTTTGACATGATATTGGTGTCTTGTGAAATACAAAGACTAATATTTCGCGAGTCCTCTTGTTTCTTACAACATAGGACGAACAATGATTATCGAATTGTGACATAAATCAACCTTTTGCTTTAAAGAAGAACAACTCAAAAGGTAAAAGTGTTAGTTCGTGCTCATAATGGATAATATAAAATATCACACAGAGAACAAGCTAAACACGTAAGCTCTATTTTGATTGAACAGAACTCAATTGTATCACATAACATACAAATAGTTATTGTACGTCCTATACAAATATGTGACCCTTTAGTGCCAAGGGTAGACCTATTGATCTGAAGGATATATTACGCCATTTGACAAAATTTAATTGTCCCACAAAACACGTGGTAAAATTTTTATGAATATACCAAATAGGATTACAAAATAAGAAAGAAAAAAATACAAATAATCAATTCACGCACGAGTACCATCCTAAGCTAAGCCTTTGTGAAAGGTACATATCCTAGACTTTATTAACATTAATTTGATAGTACAATTTGATCTACAAAGATATGAATAGAGTATTAAAAGATCTAATCTACACAGCCACCTTCTAGGAAGGGTTCTGTGTAGATAATAAATTGTAGATATATTTTTAGTTAAATTAAAAACTTTTATGAAATCTATGAGTTCATGTATGTCATTTCAATCTTTATCATCAAGTCTATATGACATATATGAATTATGAGCATTCCAAACCACTTGTAAAGGTTTTCTTTATTCATAAGCGGCTAAAAGCATTTCATATAAAGAATTCCATCTAGTAGACACTGTTTTGGAATTTTTCTAGGTGGAAAATTATAATCAAAACAACGATTTTGAAAATCTCTACGCATAGACTTTACTTGACATTTAAATATAAAATGACATGCATTTTTCAAATTCGAACAACCATTATCATACATTTGTATACCATCTCTAACAATCAAATTATATATATGTGCAGCACACCTAATATGAAAATCATCACCATAAACAGGGCAAAAAGAAGGTTTTAGCATTTCAATAATAATTGTATTATTTGAAGCATTATCAAAGGTGATACTACTTATGTTATCACAAATTGCATAGTTTTCTAATATCTCTAAAATTGTTTGAGCAGTATAACAACCGTTTTCTTTTGCATTTGACAACATTTATAACCTAAAATACCTTTTTGCATACTCTAATTTTCATCAATCTAATTAAAAGTCAAGTAATCATTATTGTTTACACTACAGCCCATATCAGAAGTAATAGTTATTTTGCAATTATTATAAAAAAATAAACAATGATGATATTTAAAATGTTGACCTTGATAACCAAATACAACTATTTTAATTGTATTTCTAGCAAAACCTTTAAATGTGGATTATACACAATTTTAATATAATGTATAAATTCGGGATTTTCAGTAAAACTAAATGGCGAACCCATAACAACAATAATTTTAACTAATTCCTCAAGACATTTTTCTCAACGATATGACCGTGGTAAACTAGAACCAGAAACATTAGAAGGATTTAATTGTGTTTGGATCATGTAAGATCCGCCTACTTATAGAGTTTCAGGAAGGGGGTTACCATTCTTTTTAGCTCCGGCTACCGATTTAGCATACAAAAGTTCATTTTTACTACATGACATTAAATGATTACTCAATTGTCTCGTCCCACCTTGTAGGAAAATAATTTTATGATTCAATATATGTTTACATTTATTACAAATAGTTTGTGTTTTATCTTCATTTTGTTTCATAATTTACCACACAACTGACTTTTAGCACGTTCTACCTTAGTCCTAGGATGTATGGGGGGAACGGGAGCAGGACAACGAAAGGGAGCGAGACTAGGAGCGGGACTGGGAGAGGGACTAGGAGTAGTAGTAGCCATAGGTGACTCAGTTTCATCATCATTATCATCAAAATTAGGTGTATTAATATAATCACCAACATTATCATGTTCGTCATTTTGAGGCATTTCCTTATCAAAATTAATACTATCGATATCAAAAATAGTATCATTAACATGTGTATAATCATTCGTTATTCATTCTCACTATATTAGATTTTTTAGTTTTAGATTCAGAAGAACTACCAGTTTTTTTATTATTGTGAATATAAAGTTTGTCATATTTTTAACCGTCTCAACTATGCTTCTTTTTTTTTACCTTTTTCAACAACCTTTTTATCGGAAATCGCATTCATTTATTAAAAATGAGTAAATTAGTAAATGATATATAATACGAAAATATAATGCAAACAAATCAACAAATATTAATTCACAATAGAAATAAATAATTGTTGCAAATAGACTAAATAAAAAAAATGAGATGGATGGAAGTTGGAACAAATGTACCGAACATCTACTTAAAAAAGTAGACGTGTATGACTGAAAGCCAAAAATGGAAAGTTGAAAGTTGAATTTTGAATATCCAAATCCAATTTCCAAAGACCGAATTCGTAATGTCAACAAGAATAAGAGATTATAGAGTAGAGGGTTGAGATAATACAAGATGATTTTTTTATGCGTGAAAAGAATGAAAAATTTGGGGTATTTATAGGTAATAAAAAGGGTGAAGATGTAGTTTTTAAAATTTTTGGGTATTAAGAGAAGTTGGGGGGGGGGGGGAGGTTAGGGGGTCTGAGCTGGAGTAAATGGGCTGAAAGAGCTGTTGCTGGGCCCCACTTCCCGTTACCCAACGACTTTCAAGAGATAATTCCTTAGTATATTTTTAAAAAAAGCAGACCAACCGGAATTGAGAACAACCGGTAAAGTCCGGTATCCATCCCGTTACCTGTCCCGGACCCCGTACCTACCGATCCTTATCGGGACTAGCTCTGGCAGGATCCTTTCCGCTGTAGCGGGATGGTGGCCACTGTGATGGATGAGACGGGACTTAAAATCGTAGATTTTGGCGAGATCTCACCATTTTGGAAATGTCGATGTGCCGGGTGTTTGGGCCGCTCTATCACCGCCGCTACAGTGGAATGAGTGTCGTTGTAGCGGGACATGCGTGAATTAAGTCGTTAATCCCTTAACTACCTTATTTAGCACTTTTTTACCTTTAGAGATAAGGAATGACCCCCAGGTGACTCTAACTCGTTTTCCACCATTCTTGAGGCTAAAGGTAAGTTTTAAACTCCCCAAATCCCTTTTTTGATCCGTAGAACGTAATAGAATGGATCAATATTGATGGGGAAAGATTTATTGATATATTTTATGGTGGAAACAACCCAATCTAGATACTAGAGATCATGGGTATGATCAAGGTTGTGAGCATTGTTAGTAATTAGGGTATATTGATTTTTGTATGTTATTACTCCCTCCATTCCAAAATAACTTAAGCTTTGAGCCCATTTTTCAAATTAAATTAAGTTTTCAATCTTCAAGACTATTTTAAAAATATTTTTCCAAATTTACCCTTTAATTTAGTATTGCAGTAAGTTATTATTATTAATACTTTGTTATTCTGAAAATAGTTAATAAGGGTAAAAATGGAAAATTATGTTCAATTTATGTCCTAACATACTATTCTTAAAGGGTCAGAAACACCTCAAATCATAATTTTTTTTATTGAATGGAGGGATTAATTATTGTAGACCAAGAACAAGAGAAAAACATTCGGAAAGGGAAGAATCCAGTTTCTTAGGGTTTCAAGTTTTTTTTTTCACAACCCAAAACGCGTCGTGAGTGGCACCCACATTTAACCTCCTAAGTGGGCGAACCAAACCAATTTATCCTAATTTACAAAATACAAGCATAACACGGAAACTCAAATGTTACTAAATATCATTTCCCAAAACCTGAAAGTCATCACATCAAGGACATCTAATATCCAATACTAAGTCTAAGAATATCAAATACACCAAAATAAAAGAATAAAATGGTATGTGTCCGAAAGTATAGAACATTATGTCATGACCGAGAGAATCCAACACTAGCTTGAATCAATAGTTCACCCTAGAACTTGATATGCGGGAGGCAGGCTATAGCTGAGGGAAATCCGAAGTCATAGGTACACTCGCTGCATTTCATAAAAGGAAAACAATGAAAAACACAAGTAGGACTCAGTACAGGGGCAACATGTACTGAGTAAGTATCATCGGTCAACCCAAAATAGGAACTAATATACAATAAATAATAGTATGAACTCAACTATAGCACTTACAGGTGATAAACAACAAACAACACGAACAAGTGTGAACAACATTAAAGTAAGCTCGTAATCAATCAATGATATCAAGATCACACATGAGGACTCATGCCTCCAAACCAAACCATTTTGGGAGTTGAGTTCTTTGAGATTAAGTACCTTCCATTAATTCAACATGTTTTTCCTGTAATATTACCGTGTCGGAACGTGACACTCCGATCCAAGAATAACATGTCAGAACGTGACACTCCATCCAAGAATAACGTGTCGGAACGTGACACTCTGATCCAAGAATACCATGTTAGAATGTGACACTCCGATCCAATAATATCATTAATTTATCCTTTAAAATCACCACTCTTCCATTTGTTAATAATATTTGATTGAGCATTCTTTATTCAAGGCATCACTTCGATAGAGAGGGTTCAAGATTATAAATTTCACGGTCTCAGGATTTCAGATCACTCACAAAATACACAACCAAGCCACATAACCACACAATCAAGTAAATAGAAAACTTCAGAATACCATTCAATGCATATCAATCACTATTGAGAGTTTATTATCAAATAGCATAAACCATAACCTACCTCCATTGAAGAACCGAAGTGAACAAGCTACTTCTCCACTACTTTTCCTTTCCTCAATGCCTCTGAACTCTTCCAATCTATCAAGTATATATATGCATAATTTTTAAGTTGACGAGTCTATAGACACTTGTATTATTCTATGTCTAAGCCTAAACCCAAAAGCTCACCTAATTCTATAATCAATTTCCTAAAGTTTAAACTTATATATATCTTAAATCTCCGATTAGCATAACTTTAACGAAATTTAAATGATTCGATGCACCTAAAATTTAATCATCTATTCCAAAATATTTAAACTTAGTCATAATATAATAACTAATGAAAATAACTCAAGATTGATGTAAATTAATTATTGATCATCAGCGCTAACTATAAGAATTATCCTTCATTTATTATAGTTGTTAACTCACTATATTATTCCTCTTTCCCCTAATAAAAACATCATAATTATCTAATAATTTTCCATAAATTAGTGTCCCATGATTGATCCATGAATTGACAAATCAACCAGTGACTATCACATTTGTTGCCACATGAATTTGAGAAACAATTCATTTTAATTTATATAACTTACTAATAACCAAAGTCCATCCATGCAACTCTTCAATTACAATCCATTAATAGTTATATATTTCTTATAGCCCCTCTGTTGGTTTTACTACTGGACTAAACAAACAAAGTTCAACCAATTTTAATAATATTAACAATGAACCAATTTTCCGATGTAATTGCATTAACAATCCACCGACAATTTGTTCTTATAGCCTAACGACTTTCAACTCCATAATCATTATACCATTGTTATTTAGTCATGAACATTAAAGTTTTTCCCCAATTTCACATAATCGACCCAACGTTCTATCAAATTTAACTTCTTACCCAACCTATATTATATATCAATAGTTTATACTTGTATTCTTTAATTGACAATATATATATATATATATATATATATATATATATATATATATATATATATATATATAATATATATATATATACACACACACACTGAGAAGACCCTTGACAAGTTCAACATGAGTAAGAGCAAGCCTGTCTCAACTCCCTCCAGCATCTCACTTCAAGATATCTTCTAAGTTTTGTCTAAAAATAGATGAAGAACTTGAAATGATGTCTAACATTCCCTACTCTAGTGCAGTTGATAGTCTTATGTATGCCATGGTTTGCACTAGACCTGATCTTGCATATGCAGTATGGTGAGTCGGTATATGCAAAATCCTGGCAAGTATCACTAGGATGTGGTGAAATTGATTTTTTGATACTTTAAAGGTACAGTTAATCATGGCTTAATTTTTGTCAGGGACAAAGGGATATCTAATGATGTTGTTGGGTTTGTTGATTCTGATTATGGTGGTGATCTTGATAGACGTAGATCTCTGTCCGGATATATCTTCACTTTATGTTCGTGTTCTATCAATTGGAAAGCATCTTTGCAATCCATTGCTGCTCTATCCACTACAGAAGCGGAATATGTTGTAGCTACTGAAGTGTGAAGAAGGCTACATGGTTGCGTGGTCTTATTCTTGAGCTTGGTGTTCCACAAGATACTATTGTTGTACTTTCAGATAGTCAGAGTGCAATACCTCTAACGAAAAATGATGCATTTCATTCCAAGACTAAGCATATTAGTGTGAACTATCATTATATCAGAGACACACTGACTAAGGGAGAGATTGTAGTCAAGAAAATTCACACTACAGAAAATCATGCAGATATGCTTACTAAGCCACTTCCCATTTCTTAGCTGGTGTGCACAACACTTGATTGCCCTTAGGGGATTTTATGGTAGTGACGAGCATCTACTAAGTTTGAGCCAAGGTGGAGATCGTTAGAGCTGCCTCAAATTCTTTTTCCCGGTGAGTTTGACTACTCACGTCACCGTGTTTCAGCTTGTCTTGAGACTTCGGCAATTTCAGGAAAGCTGAACAGATCATGGGATTATGGTGCAGTAAATGGGCACCAGTTTTCACTAGAAGTTGAGCCTACTTTTGCGGGCATTTTCTACCTCTTTGTACCAGATAGTGGAGCCTATTTCCTGGCATTTTTTCTATCTTTTTTTGTTGCAAAAAAACAGAAAGAATTGAGTCATCTTTTTTTCTTCTTCTTGGCTTCACTCTTGAGTTTAGGAGAATTTGAAATTGTACTCTACCTTCAACATAGTGAATTTTCTCATCATTGCCCATGGTTTTTCCCGACTTGGGTTTCCACGTTACATTGTGTGTCATTAATTGTGTTTCTAGATTTCTTTCTCGATTATTCATATCAGTCTTGTTTTCTATACATATTATTTCCTAATAGAGTTTATAAGTAGATAATTATTTCTTTAATATTTGATGAACATAGATTCATCCTACTTTGTGGGGTAATTCATTGACTCCAATCCAACATTTGAACCCCAAACGTTTGATTAAGGTTTGGTAAAACACTTACCATCCCACTACATTCCTTTATTTTTTGGATGTAATTAATTGATCGAATGCCTAAATAGGATAATAAATTGAATAGTAAAAGTCCAAGGTATTGTGGAACCATGTAGCTTTTGAACACTCAAAGTACCTTCTTGGACATCCCATGTATGTTTTTGCCATTGAAAACTCTATCAATATAAGTTTAAGAATTCTAATTTACATGAAACAAATAGTCTAATTATTACATTAAACTCTTGATTAACATATTTTTACTTCAACATAATGATTAAAAGCATAAACCTAAATTATTAAGTTGAAAACATGGACTCAAAAATAAAATTTAATATAATAAGCATAAATTAATGATTGTAAAAAACATATAAGGATCTTTAATAATAAAATGAAGCATAGAAAAAGTCGATTCCATTTAATGCACATTCTCCCCTTAAGAAAATTATAAAGGAATAGATCCTCTCAAGACAGAACGATTTTATTTGCTACTGTGCTGATAGAAAAATAAAATGGTCTCACTGAGCCACTCAAGATGAGCAAAGCGCAATATATTGAATTGTGCAGAAGAAGAAGAAGGAGAATTTCAGAACTTTCGTTGTGTTAAAATGAGAAAAAATCCCTCTAATTATAGACAACAACAGGAAGTGTGAATAAATTCTTATTGTGCATTATCAGAAAGGTCACGACTCTTCGGACAAGTCCCAATCTTTCATAAAAGTCACATTTTTTTTAATCAAAAAGTTGCAACTCTTCATTAGTGTTGCAACTCTTCACAAAAAATGTAACTCTTTGTAAAAGTTGCAATTCTTCGTAAAAGTCGCAACTCTTCGTAAAAGTTGCAACTCTTCGTAAAAATCGCAACTTTTCATAAACAGATACAGGAGTCGCAACTTTTCATGAAAGGAAAGACTAAATGTAAAAATAGATAAGTTAAAAGGAAATCCTAGTTTGTGGTTGCGCTAGATAGGCGGGCCTAGGGTTCTCTTTTATATAAATATATGATAATTATATGTGTGTACAGTTGGAAATCTTAGAAGCTAGTGGGTGTTGCATAAATTTAAAGGAAGCAATAAGATATAAACTATTCGTAAGTGTATAGATCACAAGATATATGATTCTAAAGCTAAAGAAAGTAATCACAAATTGTATCACTAGCTGTATGATTTATAAATTAACTATTATAAGTGTTTACATGCAGTTGAGATTATAGACTACTCTATAGCGTGGGGTGGGTATTGTAGGGCTAGTACGTGTGACGCTACTCTGTGCACATAATTCAAATGGAGTCAACTGCAATTTTCCGTTGTGGAAATACAGGCCTGCGGGCAGGCCATACAGGAGCCCTGCGGGTGTACCTTAATACAAATCGTTACCTACACTATGAGATTTCACGCGTGGTCGTGACATTGGGCTACATATGCCATACAGGGTTCACTAATCGTTGTCGGCAGGACATCATGTGATTCCTTAGCAGTTACAATTAAAAAGAGCAAAGAAGCTATATAATGAAGTAAGGATCTCACTTAGGCAAATTATAGGGATTTTATATATGAAATGAATAAGCAATGAAATGTTAGGTAAATACTCTTGAGTTTGGCCACAATTCTAGTTATGGATTATGTCTCCTGCATATATATGGTCAGATTTGCCTATCTTGATATTTGGCTCACTTTAGTACACTTACATGTCTATTTATTATTAAGTCTTCTCTACATACCAATACATGTTTTATATTTACTGACGTCTATTATGTGGCGCTTCATTTCTATCTCTACCGTCTCAGATACTCAGGACAACAAACATTTTCAATAGACCAGAGACTTCCAATTAGCAGTTGGTAAGCTCTATCTCTACCTTGAGCAATTAGATATTTAAGGCCTATATTTTGCTATGAACGTACATAATGGGTATGTTAGGGCCCTGTCCAGACTAGTTATCAGATTTTTAGATGCATACTCTTTAGAGGCTTCTTAGACTTTGTATTGTTTCTGTTGTAAAGTAACCCCGCGGACCCTTTTGTTATATCTATATTTTAGTATGTGTCTTCCTATAAGTTCAGTTGCATATGAGTCTACAGTTTTGGTATGAGATAAGTACGATAATTAGCAGGTGCTTCAGTATATCCTTGATGTCCACCCCTTTTCTAGTTAGAGGCGTGACAACATATTTGAAATTTATACAATTAGGAGTTCAATTATGTAAATTTTGTTGTGGACACATAATTATGATTGTAAGTTTGTTGCGAATAGAAATTTAATTAAATTGTCTCTATGTTAATAAATTAACTAGTATATGTTTTTATATTCACGTAATTTTTCCAAAGATATTTCATCGATATAGATTTTACCCCGAATTCAACAAGCGTTTCTAGTATATAACTAAGAATCATAATGTAACAAGGATTCTTTGAAACTCAACACAGCACAAAAAGATATACGATGACAGATTTCTCAAAGAGATATATATTCTTCTACTTATCAAGTTGTAGAAGAAATCTAGATTTATAGGGAAAAAACCACACAATGATAATAAGAAAACCAACAAGGATTGATGAAATTATCTCAATGGTCAAACCATTTGTCACTCTAAATGATGGTAAACAGACAAAGCCATTAATAGACATTCAACGGTTTGAAATATTTTCTTACAACGTCTATAAATTATTAGGAATGAAGAGGTCAAAAAATAAATAAATACATGATAAATGCCTTTGACTAAAGCCTCCAACGGTAATAAGAAAATATGTGACAAGGATTAATGTAACTTATTCAATGGTCAAACCATTTGTCACTCTAATGGATGGAAAATAGACAAAGATAGTAATATACATTCAATGGTTGAAACAATTCCCTCCAACTCCTATAAATTATATTAAGAATGAATGGTCAAAGAATAATTAAAGATATGATAAACATTTTTTAATTTTCCATTAATGATATATGAGTGAATGAATCTAGACAGTAATATGGTTAATACTTCTTCTTGAGATACTAAAATATTTTTTTAATAAATAGAGACTTTAAATCCTACACCTAATTGAAACTTTAAATAGATGCTATAAGGTACCTAGAGTGAGAACCCCAACATTTTATTTTCTTTTTTTCTAGAAAAGATAACAAATGTTAACTAAAGAAAGAGGAAAAACTCTTTATTTCCGAAAACAACACAACTGACAAAACACCATAACCATTATTGAAATTACCTTGAACCACCTCCTTCTCTCAAATCCCCTTAGCTCTAACGAAAATACACGATGTTACCTCTCTAATATGAACAGTTAGCACATATGGCATAAAATCACCTCCTGTTGTGTGTGCAAATATTTTACCTTCATAGATCAAAAAACAGACACTCAACAACAGGAAAAAGGCATTAGGTAAAACAAACTAAAGAAAGAAAAATCAAATATTGGGGAGATCTGAAATTGCCTGACAAAAAGATCTGATATTTGATTTTTGGTTTCTTTAATTTGTTTTTCCAAATGCCTTTATCCTGACATCGAGGCATTTTCATTTTGGTATGCGAAGGTAAATTGTTTGTATATACAACGGAGGAGATTTTATCCCACATGTGGTTGATGTTTATTAGTTAAGAGTTTTAATTTTGTCACTTTTCATATATGAATTATTGCTGAGATAGCAATTATATTGTTTATTTTGACATATTAAACCAATATGCTAGGATTTAAAACCATCCTATGAGGCAATGGTGTTTATTTTAGTCTTCTATAAGGTGATGAGGTAATGGTGTTTATCAGCTTCATAATAGGAGCATTTTTGGGTTTCTTCTTGCAATGCTTTTCTCTATTGAGTCGCTTTTCTAAAATAAATGAATAATATAAAAATTCGTCATTTGTCGGATGAATGGGTACCAAAAATTTATTATTAAAAATTAAGAGTTGGTCTTGTATGGTTTAGAAGAATAATTGACGTTGTTAATATTAAATGTCAAAGTTTTCAAGCTTTGTGTCTAATATTCAAATAAGTTTGAGAGTGACTATTTCTCAAACTCTCCCAAGAAACTAAATACCTAAATCAATCCATGGCGATGAAAATGAAAATGACACACTTTTGTATTTTCGTTAAAAAAATCCTAAGAACTTACATATAATTGTCTTCAATATTGTCTTATTATATTGTTGTTTTTGTATTTTCGTTACAAAAACCCTAAGAACTTACATATAATTGTCTTCAATATTATCTTATTATATTGTTGTTTAATTTAAAAGGTAATAAATGATTGAACCTAATGGCTTGTTGCAATATGTTAAATTTTATTTGGATCTTTTATTAAAAGCAATCCCAAGAGAGAGAACAATATTACATTCTTCCTCCTCAAGCTTTCTGATATCATCCATAATTCATAATAGCATTTATGGAATGCTAGAATTAAAATATTATTGGAAATCTTACGAGAAATACTTGATAACAAACATTGAAAGGAAGTCCTCAAAGCTTGAGCATGACAAAGGACACTATATTATAAAAGATATTGTGGAAATTCCATAAATATCAAAAAGATTAAACTTAACAAGCTCCTTAGCTAAAGTTTTCTTATTATGCTACATAACTATAGTTTCGTTTGGTATGAATATTTGAGTTTGTATAATTCGCTTATCAATATACAAATAGGTAAGTACAAATTGTGTATGTATAGATTTAGTTTTTTTTTTTTAGAATTAATACGAATCAAATGTATCAACAAGATAATTATATATAAACTAGGGTAAGCATATATATATTTTGGACTTATACAATTAGGAAAATTTTGGATTTTTACAATTAGGAATCGAATTATATAAATTTGGAATTTATACAATTAGGGGTCCAATTATATAACTTTGTATGTGGGCCACATAATTATGATTGTAATTAAGTTACAAATGGTAATTTAATCAAATTGTCTCGATGTTGACAAATTAACTAGCATATATATATATATATATATATATAATATATATATATATATATGTATGTATATGTATGTATGTATGTATGTATGTATGTATGTATGTATTTCACCCGACATAGATTTATGCACCAAATTCAACAAACACTTCTAAGTATATAATTAAGAATCAGAAACTAACCAAGAATCATTTAAACTCAACCCCAACACAATATAATATGTGATAACAGATTTCTCTAAGAGATATACATTCTTTGACTCCTCAATTTGTAGAAAAAGACTAGATTTGTAGGGGCAACCTACAGTGGTCATAAGAAAATCAGTGACAAGGATTAATGTAATTAATCCAATGGTCAAACCATTTCTCACCCTAAATGATGGGAAAGAGACAAAACCATTAATAAATCAATGGTTGAAACATTTTCCTCCGATGTCCATAAATTATTCTGAATGAATAGGTTAAAGAATAATTAAATACATGATAAATTCTTTTGGGATAGTAATAATTAAAAAAAATAAAAGTCGTTAATAAGATATGAAGGAACGAATATTGATAATAATATGATCAATAGCTTTTTGTTTGAGATAGTAGAATAATTTTTCCAATAAATATCGACATCAAAGACTTACCCAAATAAAAACTATAAATAGAATCTTATAAGACATCTAAAGTGAGCAGATGTCACGCCCCGAACTTACACCCTAGATGTGGCCAACACTCGAGAACAATTACTGGTCCCCAAGTGAACCCTTCGCCTAGCTCAAAACTCAGCAGAATACTTACTCACTAACATAGGAACTTAATTTAAATAATTAACTCATTAAATCTGATTAATAAAGTAGTTTAACTCAAAACAATCTGAAATACTCAAATAAACATAGGTGTTCAACTCCAATCTTTAAATCTCAACAATGGAATACATGAATAGATTCCTCAACTATTATTGTCTATGGAGCTTCTAAATAATACGATGGATGTCAAGACAAGACCCTGGCAACCTAAAAAGAACAAAATCATAATGTGTAGCCCTCCGAAAAGTAAGGGGCTCACCAAAGCTAGCTATAATGCAATGGGATCAAGGAAGCATCTATTGATGATCCTGAACAGCTATATTTGCATATGAAAAGATGCAGGTCGAATGATGTAAGTACATTGAATGTACGAGCATGTATGGAAAATTGGAAGTAGTAGATAACTGAACGAATACTTTAGGAAGACATACTCACCTAATCTCAAATCAAATATGAAAGCAACAATAAATGATGCATTGTATGCAGTTGCTTAAAACAGTAAGTATCAACTCAATATGTATAAAAATACAATAATAAACTCTTTACTCTTATTTGGGAGATTCTCTAACTGATAACCATCACTATGAGATACGTGATGATAAATCTTCTCGCCACGTTGCCACAATTGTCCTATACCTGGTCGGGGTATAGAATACCTCAACTAAGTGGATCCATTATGTTATGTTTAAAATCAATAAGGTTTCGTCTAAAAAGTATGACCCTCTACCCATGTTAGCATACATGGTTTATGAGGATTTTGCTTGTCTAAACTCATAACCATATCAGTGTTGAATATACTCCCAATAATATATATAACTCAAGCTCAAATGTTTTAAAATATAACTCTTCCTCAATTTGAGGTAATTACTTAAAAGATACTCTTAAAAGAGGCAATACTCTAAAACTCCTCTTAACTTGTAAACTCATTTAGTAATCAATGTTTTTCTCTATTAAATTTAAAAGTTTATATGATTGATTAGAAAGCGAACAATCCCAACACTATGAAATATTACATATCTCAAAATAACTAAGTTCTTGACCTCCACAAATCTTGAATGAATGCTTGAAACCTTCTTCTTTTTCTCCTTTGAAACTCTTCTCTCAACCCTAAGCGTTTAAGAATGAATGAAACTGACCTCAAGAATGAATGAAGCTGACCTTAATTAGTTAAGAACCCTTGTTGGTCAGAAAAATGTTTAGTCCTAGGGGTAAGGAAAAGACAAAAATACCCCTCCTTAAAATGGATAAAATGGCTTAATTAGAAAAGTTACACTCGAACAGGCATATTCATTTATTCGAACTTATAATTTTCCAAACCCTATGGAGTTGGAAAGAGGACTCAAAGAAATTCATTTTGATACCTTATAGGCCACCTAAATTTTCCTGTGCTGAAAGTTATAGTCGTTTAAAGTTAACCAAAAACTAAAAACTGAAGTTTTATTTGTATGAATCTCTAGTTAACTTTACAAAGTATGAGTTATTACAGTATCCCCACTTGAGAACATGTTGGGTTTTAAAAAGGTGTGAATGAAAAATGAAGAGTTGCGACTTTTATAAAGAGTTGTGACATTTATGAAATGTTGCGACTTTTATGAAAAGTTGTGACTTTTATGAAAACTTATGACATTTATGGAGAGTTGTGACTTTTATGAAAGGTGACGACCTTTCTGAAAAATTGTAACTTTTCCAAAGGTTTGTGACCTTTCCGGTAAGACACAATAAGAACCTTTTCGCACTAACCTTTGTTTTCTATAAATTGAGGGATTTCCTCTCATTTTAAAAAACAATTCATGGACTTCTTCTTAAACTACTAAATCTAGTATTCTAAGTGTACTTTACTGTCGTTGAGTGGTTCGCTGACAGCGGAGTTTTTTGTATCTATACTCTGGTGATTGAGATCATTTTACCCTGGAAGGTCATATTCCAAATCAAACCTCGGATACTAGAGGGGAATAATTTTCTTAAGGGGACACTGTGAGTTCAGTGGACTTGATCCTTTTCATATTAAAAAATTTTCAGATTGTAGTACGTGTTTTACAAATTTTAGATTTGTGAATTAATTCCAGTTCTTCTATTCTTTTGTTCTTCACTGGTTCATTAAACTTGGTAACTTTGTGTTTCTGCAGAGTTTGCTGGAATCAATAAGATTCTCTAGATACATATTAACAAAAATTCTTCTTTAAGAAAAATATTTCGTATATTTTTTTTTAAAATCTGTTTCTGATTCTAGTTTCGCCACTAGTTTTAATTTTCTAGTTGTGAAAATGTTCTTAAACTTTGTTGTCTTACAAAGATGTTCAAATTTTTGTTCTAAGTATGTTTGGAGTACAAGGTGACCAACAATCTTAAGAAAATTAATATACTCCTAGTATTTTTTGTATTCTACTGATTGAGAGAATTTGATCATGGAAGTACAAGATGAACAACAGAACATTCATCGTCAAATGGGATCACACAAAGCCAAAAGGGAAAAAGGAAGCATCTAAATCCCCCAACTCAAGTACACAACATGAAATTCCCATAAGCCAGCATATAAACTTAAAGAGTACTTTATAAAGAATTAGTACCTTGAGTTGGAGTTTCTACGCAAGGAAAGAGATGTAGGTATCTCTTCTTCATATCCTCACCAGCCTCCCAAGTTGCTTCCTCTATAAGACCTTGACTGATGCAAATACCCTGGCTGTCATCTTGCTAAACTGATGATCAAGAATCTGAAACAGGCACCTCCTCACAAGATATTTTGTCTTGAATACCTATAGTAAAGAATCGTCCATACACTTCTTCAACTTAGAAATATGAAATACTGGATTAAATGTTTCAAACTGTGACAACAACTCTGATTCATAACCAACCTTGCCAAATCTCTGGGATATTCAGTAAGGACCAATATTCCGGGGACGAAGTTTTTCCTTCTTACAAAATCTAGTAACACTCTTCATGGGTGAAACATTGAAGTAAGCCCAATCATCAACCTCAAAATCTAAGTCTCTTATCCTAACATCTATATAATATATTTGACAACTTTGCATTGTCTTTAACCTTTCCAAAATAATATTCCCCTTCTTCATGGCTTGATGAACCAGATCTAGTCCTATCAGCTCAGCTTCGCCAATCTCAAATCAACCAATAGGAGATCTACATATTCTCCCATAAAGATCCTTATAAGAAGCCATCTGAATACTAGAGTATAGTTATTGTTGTAAGAAAACTCTATGAGAGGTAAGTGATCATCCCAATTACCTTTGAAATCAACCGTACATGCCCTCAACATATCATTTAATCCCCAATGTTTGTTATGGTTCTTTCTCTTCTTCTTCAATATGAAAATGGAATATGTTGAAGTGAACTATTACTCCTCCAATTCCAAGTTGCTTCTTCATAAAAAAATAACATCTCGGCTAATAACAATTTTCTTTGTAATAAGATTGAGTAAGTTATAAGCTTTTGATTTGTTTTTAAGACCAAGGAAAAGGCATCTCTGAACTTTATCGTACAACTTCTTCCTCACATCATCTGCAATATGTGCATATGTTATACACCCGAAATTTCGGAAATACTCAATATTTGGTTTTACACCTACTCCATGCTTCATGAGGTGTCATAATTTTAATAGAGTTGGTTGGACATCTATTCAATATATGAATGCTCCAATGAACAACTTCTGCCCAAAATTTGTTTGTAAATCACATCTCTTCAAAATACTACGCACTATATCAAGAATTGTGCGATTTTTCCTTTCACACACACCATTCTGTTGAGGTGTGTAGGCTGCTGTAATTTGCCTCTTAATTCCATGATTCTCAAAAAATTCTACAAATTCTTGTGAGGCCTTTTTGCCAGCCCGATCAGTGCGCATGCACTTAATTAGACAACTCACAACATTTTCAAAAAGGACTTCAAACTTCATATCAGATTTTTCTTTTAGGAAATAATAACCCATGAATTTCTGCTCTAGTACATAATGAAGCTAATGAACTAGTGTTTATCTCCATTAGATGTAGGATATTGGACCACATATATCCGAGTGCACCAACTCTAGCACCATTTTTGCTCTCCACGACTTGCTTGCTGGAAATGGTTCACGGTGTTGCTTGCTAACAACACAATCTTCCAAGACATTATTTGTAGATTCAATCTTTGAAAGAAATTCAATCTTTGAAAGACCCAATACCATTTATTTTTTCTTTAAAAAGTTCAAGCTCTCAAAATTTAAATGTCCATAACCAAAATGCCACTTCCTGACATCTTCTTTCACTTTTGCAGAAAGACAAGATTTTATGGAGTTGTGAAGATATAAAGGAAACAACTTTTTTAATGACATGCTAATCTGAGCGATTAACCCCTAAGAAGGATCTCGTATCTTACAAACTCCACCTTTGACATTAAGTTCACATACTTTTTCTTGAAGTTGCCCAGTGTAGCATATTGTATTCTAGATAACTAAGGTTAAGCTAAGAAAACCAGGAAGAATAAAATTTGGAAATAAGGAAATCTGGAAAATTTCCATATTTCAAAAATGAGTTTTGGTCATATTCAAATGACCATAATTCCCAGATCAGGAAGATTTTGGGTGAGTTATTTATATGGATGGAAAGTTCGTCAGAATATGTTTCCAACGATGCCATGTTTACGAATTTCCGAGGTCGTATGGGGGGAGACATGACTTTCGGAAGTTGGATTGTTGAGCAGGAAAAGTTCCAAATCTGCATTTGTTAAGGGTGTTATGGTCTTTTCCTAAATCAATTATTAATTTCGTTTTAAAGGTAAGAAGTTGGGGTCTAAGATGATCCCAATCAGTTTTCACAATTAGAAAATAAGTTAGGTCTTTGAAAGAAAGGAGAAAAGAGGAGAAGGGAGAAGAAGATGCAAGAACCCCAAAAATTCGTTGTGTGGATTTCATCGGGGGTGATCCCTTTGAGGTATGTGGGATATTTTGTGTTAGTTTACTTTACCAACACATCAATTTGTATTAGTTCAGCGAAATTGAGAATTTATTTCATGTTACGAGTTAAATTCTTCAAAAATGTTTGATTTCTTGTTGATTGTCTTGGTTGTTTAGATACTTGTTATTTTGGGTTATTTTGAGTTGAATTCAGTAGTTATTAATAGTACCAATGGTTCCAATCGTTCTGTAAAATATCTAGGAAGTTTTGGAGAGCTTAGAGATGGAAAACGAGTTGAAAATTTTGTCAGATGCGCCTACAGTGCGCAAGGAATTGGCCTCAGTCAACAAAGGTCTGGCGCAGCGTGCCACCAATGCGCCGTAATCAGGTCTCACTCAACTTAGGCTGGCGCAGCGCACCACCAGTACACCCTACCCGGCGTTTTTCGTCCAGTTTTCGTAGTTTAGCCCTTTAAAGTCTTTCCAAGGTACACTAACATCCTCCAATGAATTCTAATCACTTCAAATGATCTCTAACTACCTAGAAATAATCCAAGAGCTTAAATTGAAACCTTGAATCCATAATTCATTCAATAAAAGAATCATACTTTTTAGATGATTCCTTGTGGCCATTTTGTTGATATGATTTTAGAAATATAGTGTTGTTCAGTTTTCCAATATATATTTCGTTTGTTGAAAGATGTATCATATGTTGCCACATTTTAGTGATATGTTGGTGCATATTCCAACATTCATCATATGTTGTAACATCTCACTTATGCGTTAGGGCAACAAAATGGTCATTGTAGCAACATAAGATTCTTTGGTGACAACTTTGAATTCATCTGTGACAATATAAAATTCATATGTGGCAACTTAGGTTCATTTGTGGCAACATAAGATTCATATGTGGCAACATAGGATTCATCTGTGGCAACATAAAATTCATCTGTGGCAATATAATGTTCATATGTGTCAGCATATGAATCATATGTGGCAACACAAATTTCATTTGTGGCAACAGTAGATACATATGTTGCAATATAATGTTATTTTACGGCAAGAGACTATCCATCTGTGGCAACATAATATTAATATTATCTGTAATGAATTGAAAAGTCTCAATCTTTTTAATTTTCCTTGTAGATGAAATGATACAAGAAGCTTCATCCATGAAAACAAATCAATCTTTTATTGGTCTTGCATCCTCTTCTAACATCTAATGCTTTTTTTCTCTATGCGAAGAATGTGAGCAACAATATTATTATATTATTAGTCGTGTTAAAAAATTCACTGATATTTTTAAGGAAATGTCTCATATTGATGTCCAAAGATCCAAGAAGAATTCACAGCCTCTGAAGTATAGGAGGTTGAAAAAATCTATTTCCCAAACACTTTCTACTATTAGTAAGAAGAAGGAGAAGGAGAAGAAGGTAAAGGAGGAGAAAGAGAAGAAGGAAAATGAGGAGAAGGAGAACTGAAGCAGAAGAAGGAGGATAAGAAGAAGGAGAAGGATAACAAGAAGGAGAAGGATAAGAAGAAAAAGGAGAAGCAACAGAATCAAGAGAAGGAGAAGCAGAAAGAAAAAATGAAAGCGAAAAACAAAGAGATGAAAGTCGAAGTCTCCATTAGTGATGTGAAACGACAATATCCATTTGAAGGTTTTAACCTTGACAGCTAGGGTCCAACTGTAATAATGTCATCCTTGTTGCAATTGATAAACGAGGGTCTTTACAAGCATCATGCAAAAAAGTAAGGTCGTTCAACTATTATTAGTATTTATTCTTGTTGTCCACTAAATAATTATTTATGATGATAACACAATCGCTGAAGAGACAAGGACGATCGCTACTTAGGCAATTTCTCAAAACATCATTTTGACCAACTTGATTTTGTAGTGTCATTTCCAAAGAATAAGGACTGGTTCTACGTAATGTCTCAACCCAATAAGTGTTGGAATAATGAGGTAAATCCATGCCCACTTTTATGTTTGATTAATACATGAATATATGCAAATAAATTTATACAGAGATACACTTGTTTGATGCATTTGTGCAGTATGTGGATGTCAGTTTTTACTATTTGAGAAAGAAGTCGAAGCAACAACATTGTCATTCTGAATATCGATATACCACCACTAGTTGTTTTTTTCAAAACATACACTGACAATTCTAGTGAATATGAGGATAAAATCGTCTGCATAATGAAAGAGTTTGCTATACCTTGTGGACTTCCTTGACACTTGACAGATGATGTTTATGTCCCTATAAATAGTAATGAGGAAGTCCATTGGGTCTTGGTAGTCGTTCCATTGAAGGAACAGTGCATAAAAGTGTATGATTCCATGTCCTCATCTAGGTCTAATAGAAAATTGTCCTCGGATCTTCAAAAGTTGGCTACAATGTTTCCAAAGTACCTTGAGTTAAGTGGATTTTTTGAGAAAAAAGAGCGAACCAATTGGTAAGTTCTTGAATGTGATCAAGGAAAGAACAAATCTCACCCATTCGAGTTAGACATGTTACTGGTATTGCCCAACAAGAAAGCAGTAGTCTGTAGGTATCACATTATTTTTTGTCTTACGAATATAAAAAATGTGTTTTTATTATATTTTCTTATTAATGATAGACCATGAAAAGATTTTTGACTTTTTGTTACTGCATACGTTGAGTTTTTGAGTGATGGATTAGAAGTATCATCTTGTGGAATTAGTGTTGACACCCTTCACATGATATATGTTTCACTCCTATGGAATTATGGAACTTAAAGGCTTGGAATGGCTATTTTAATGACAATGAAGACCCATAGAGGCCTAGACCTAAAAAGGCAAAGATCGACAAAAATGTTGCTGTTACCACATTTGATTAGATAGGTGGTTATTTATATCATTGTGAATTACCTTTTCGTTGATAAGTTGTATAGAACATTTTAGGCATCGGTCGCTATATATATTCCTCAAATGGTCAAACATTGGCCTCAAATGGTCATCTATAGCAACATTTTATGGTCATCTGTAGCAACATTTGAGGCATCTGTTGCTACAAATGATTCGGCTGTGGCGATATGTGACACAAATGTTGCTACATATGCCCATATGTGACAACCTATCACATATCTGTAGCAACATATGACACATATGTGGCAACATATGACTCAAATGATCTAACATTGGCCTCAAATAAACATACATTTGATCAGGAATGCAAAACTACGTTTATTTATTTCCACAACTATGATAATTTTAATGGTTGTACACAACTATATAAGAATTTTCTATCCTCTACAATATTCTTCTTAGTAATGCTTAATAATACAAGAAAAAAACCATCAAGATTGGCTTCCACATGCTACAACATTTGGTATGCCTCTTCTCCTTCATCATCCCCCATTCGGTACTTCTTTTAATATCACTTTCATCAACAGTTTCCAGCTCCTAAATTTTGTTCGTCAATCTGAGAATAGCGAACTTTGATCGTATATCAACATCTTCATGATCCTTCCATCTAAAGAAGTTGCATGAATTCTCCTGAAATACGAAATACACACCATAAGAAAGAAATTTCAATTAAAAAAATAAAGAGATCTGAGATATGAAGTCTCCAAGACTGTAGAATTGAACATACACGATAGCGTGGACAAGACCAAAATCATCGACGTGGATTGTCCTTTGACCATGAAGGTTGCAATGAAAGTAAGTCTCCATGTTTGCAATAGATTCTAACACCCATCATGGTATCATTTTCATCATTATAAATTCGATTTAGTATTGCATTTGACATCATATCAAAAGTAAGAAAAGAAACAAAACTCATTCATTAGATCAAATATTTAAAAGAACCACATTCTTCCCGAGACCCAAGGCCAATCAAACTAGTTGTTTGTTAAAAAAAAGGAATAGAAAAGACTGATGAAAGTGAAAAAATATCATTACATTGGAGATGCATGCGAAATGAGAGAGGTCGTCGTATCAGAAAAGAGAAGAGGACAGAGGAGAGGAGGGAGAGAGAAAAAAAGTGGCATGGATGAAAAAATTGAAAACCCTATTATATATATATATATATATATATATATATATATATATATATATATATATATATATATATATATATATATATATACATCGATTGGGCCAATTTTAGTTTTAGTTTAACAGAATGGGCTTTGCCTATCAATGGGTCAGTTTTAAAAAGTACTTACACGTTTAAATAAGATGTTTCCACAAATGTAGTATATGTTGCAATTTTGCCAACATAATATGCATATGTTGTCACAGATGAAACATCTACGAGGGACTAATCGACGAATTGATCGATTTCGGAATGGAAAATATAAAAATTTGGACAAAAACTTTTAGTGATTAATACCATAACTAAGCAATAAAAATAAGGTATAACATTTGAAAAAACGATTTATTAGGGTGTTATATAACTAATGAACGAAACATCAAGTTGGACAGAATTATATTTATTTAGAAAATATCCCATAAAACTAACTAATTCATCTAATTCATAATCACAACGACATAAGTCACAACGATATCGGCCGTATAAGAATTGATGAGTAGTGCAACAAATTGGTCTTTGTCCAATTTTTTGAGGTTCTGGTGGGAACATTCCATGTAAACTATGTTGCAAATAGTCTCGACATCGTCTGAGCGATGGTATACTCATGGTGCCAATGAAACTTGTGCCTTCTCTCATTGATTCACCACCTTTGAAATTAAAATTATGGCATGCACATATCCTGCACAAAGGTGACCATCGTCTGCTGCTTGCTTAAGCATTCCCAATCCATTTGAATCGCAACACTTGAAAATATCATGCTAATGAAGAAATAACACAATTAAAATGTAAAATACATTGGTAAAAACGTGAATACATACGAAAAATATTAAAATTACCAGGACTATTCTGAATAAGGCTTCTAAATTCTCCAATTCGCAACACTTTTCCATTAAAGAAGTACATCTCCGATAAAATGAAGAAGTCCACATAAACACTGGAATGCTGCATAAATACCTTCTGATATGTAGAAGGTTCATTACCGACCTTATTTAGAAGCCTGGACTAAAAAAATCAAATCGAATGGTAAAAAAATAGAATTTAAGTACGAAAATTCTTGAATACATAGATACATACCTTAATTGAACCCTCAGTAAATTTTTGAGGGAGTAGGAAGCAACCCTTTCAACGATAACAGTTACTAGTTCCTTCGGAAGGGATTCAATATAGTTTTTTTTCTCAATGTCACTTTTGAATATTTCATATTCTTCCTTCCCATCTTGGAGATAATTATATGAAAAGACCTCGTTTTGTTCTTCTTCTTCTTCTTCTTCTTCTTATATATATATATATATATATATATATATATATATATATATATATATATATATATATATATATATATATATATACACACACATACTAGTCTCTAGGAATGTGCGTGCATCGCACGTTTATCCCGAAAACATAAAACAGTTCTTCTATGTTAAATGATTAAATTTAAATGACATATATATATATATTACTATAGACTTCTTATGTGCTACAAAAAAATCAAATACAATGAAAACAAAAATAACAAGCCCATAAGTTGAGATTAGAAATTCTTGCAAGTTCGATAGTACTTTTCTGACATATATATAGTACTCTAATATTAAGAAAAATACATACTGTAATGAAAAATTATTTGTCTTGTGAAACTGACGGTTTTGCATGAAGAATAAAAACTAAATTGATACATATATTTAATCGCATCATGACCAATTCAAATGTGGTTAAAAATCATAGAACCTTGTATTGATTCAAATATATGAAAATTAAGAAGGTAAGCAAAAAAAAGAAAAAAGAAGTTGAGGTGGGTGTAAGAGATGGGGTTGATAAGTACATGAAACTAAAGATGGTGGAGAAAAAGACTCAAGAAACTCTGAATATTTTAACCAAATGAAATAGCAAAAAGACTTATTTATAACGTGATTTTAAGAGTAGTAGAAAAGACAAAATTTATTATGAGATGTTAGGAGAAATAGAAGAGATTCACATTATTATAAGATGTTTGGAGTAGTTGAAAAGACCTAAATTATTATGAGATGGTCTTTTTTCATTTTTTTTAAAATAGAGATTTAATTTCTGAACTTAATGCATTATACCTAGATCCAAAGAGAATGCTAAAAGCCTAAAGCATTGTCATATTAAAAGTAAATGAACTATTCGTCAAATGAAACTGGACTATACTAAATTTAATTTACTCAATTCACCATTTTTGGATTTTAAAGGAATAATTAAATTGATTTTTTTCATATTTTTTGATACTTTAATTAAGTCTAGGGATAAAATGATAATTTAACTTTTTATTTTGAAGCTTTCCATGTTTAGTTTTATATATATATATATATATATATATATATATATATATATATATATATATATATATATATATATATATATATATATATATATATATATATATATATTAAGAATGTTATACAATGAAAAAATAAAAAAACCTAAGGAGAGTTATATATTTTTTCCAACTATTTTGAGTGTGTACAATCTTGTGTCAAATGCCACTATTTATATATAGGATCGAAGAACACAAGAGTTGTCTTGGATCATGTTATGACTTTAACTCATATGAGATCATGAATGAGAGGTAGGAGTAAAAATCATAATGAAAATAATTAATGAAAGTTGTTATATTTACATAAAGGAGAGTTACTGGAACATTAATACAAATATTTATATAAAAAAAACTATATATAGTAATATAGATCCGATTTTTTTTTATATATTTACCTAAAGGAGAGTTAGTGGGACATTAATACAAATATTTATATATATAAAAAACTATATATAATATAGATCCAATTTTTTTCTTTTAGGAGGACAAACACAACCATAAATATTTCCAATTGGAACACAAAAAGAACAAAAAAATCATAATTTACTCCAGCATGAAATCAATACAAAGATATTTCATAGACATTATGGTGGTTGATTCATGACTAATGTGATGAGTTACTATTTGATATCGAATCTATTAAATAGTTAAACATTATAATTTAATATAGAAGTAAAACAGTCATCTATCTTTTGTCTAACATTCTCTCTACTCTTAAGCGTATGTTACTCTTACGAAACAAATATAAACTTCTTAAAATCCACAAAGACATTATGAAAAATTCTTCAATTATTAAAATAATATATTCAAGTTCCTAACAGTAATGAAGGTAAACACTAAATATCTATTTAGCAAATAAAGAAGTCATATCCAATACTTATCATGAAAAATATAAGCAAAAAAGTAATTCAAGTGCCTACAAAAGCATCATATATTTATCACTGAAATTAAAAATCTCCCTCATAAATGGTGACAACAAAATTTTAATAATTTATTTTCATGTGAAATATGAATTCATTAGACAACAATTAAAGATATGAGCATGATTTATATGATAAATAAAAATTAAAACATTAGACAGAATACAAAATACTAAAAAAACATACCATAAGAACTTTATGTAAAAAAGGAGAGGAAGATGAGAGTCTTACATTGTCTAAACCAAATTCAACTACACAATATTGTTGGTAAAAGAAAACCTGAAAGAGAAAACATACAAAATAGAGATGAAGAATAAATTTTTGGGGATTGTAATATACAACAATTTCTTTTAATACTATTCAATTAAAATGTTTGAACTTCCACTTAGCAAATTAATGTAACTTATTTCATTCATTTGAATGACTTTTTATCTTCCATTATATATTAATTACAATGATTTAAATTGAATACTTAACATTGATTATTTAATTAGTTATTAAAATATATTTCTACATTTTGTAGATTAAAAAAAATTAAACATATTTAAGTGAAGGACAAAATGGTAATTCAACTTTGAGGTTTGGAGCTTCGCACATTTAATAATAATAATAATAATAATAATAATAATATATATATATATATATATATATATATATATATATATATATATATATATATATATATACATATATATATATATACATATATATATATATATATACATATATACATATATATACATATATATATATATATACATATATATATATATATATATATATATACATATATATAGTAATGTTGCCACAGATATAATTCGAAAATAACTATAAAATAAGTACATATGTTGCCACATAATTCGAAAATAAGTACAAAACACAAAAACACAACATTTTGACCATATGTCATATGTTTCCACAAATTAAATTCGAAAAATACATACAAAAGACAAAAAAAACAACATTTCCACCGTATGGCATATGTTTCCATAGACTAGATTAATCCCAGACGGTCGTATGAGGAAGAAATTTAACTAGATAATCTACTTCTAAATTAAAACTACACAATTCACAACGAATATCATCTTCATTGTCGCTTCCCCTAGGCCAACCATTCCTGCGGGCAATTTGATTGGGTTTATGCATAGTGCAACAAATGGGTGTCTCTCTCAATATATTAGGTTATGTCACCCACATTTGATTTAAAATGTATCGCAAATTGTGTCGACGTCTTGTCACTATTATAGGTACATTCTTTTTCATGTTGGTTATGCACATCAAGCCTTCTATCATGGATTTACCACCTTCAAAGATTGAAATTACGGAAAGCACATACTCTTCACCACGGTGGCCACCTTCTGCTGCTTTTTAACCATTCCCAATGCAGTTGATCATTATGATTGAAGAAATCGAACGATAAAACAAAAAACACATTAAGAATACAAAATACATTGATGAAAACGTGAAAAAAATGAAAAACATTAAAATTACCACTCCTTTTCTGTATAAGGCTTCTAAGTTCTCCGATTCTATGCAAATATTCATGAAAGAGATGGCTTGTTGATTCATCGTCCATCTAGGTTCAGGGAGAATTCAGACCAATGTTACCTTCTTATATACCAAACGTTCATTAGCGACTTCATTAGGGAACCTGAAACTTAATTTAACACTCATTAAATCTTGTAGGGAGTAGGAAGCAACCCTTTCAACGATAAGAATTAAAAGTTCAATCGGGAGGGATTCAATAACGTTTTTACTACTTGAAACCACTTTTGAGATAACTTATGACTTATCCCTCCCTTGTGTTGTGTTCTTATAAAGTTCCAAGAAATTTGAAAATATGCAACGAAATTTGAAAAGTTGCAAGAGATGACTTTTCAATAAAGGGTAAAAATAGAAGATTTGTAATTAATATACCTGCCCACTATTTCGAGATGACAGTATGACAGTAATTAGGACAGATTCGTAATCATTATTTAAAAGTATATTGGGACAAATTCGTAATTAGATTTTAAATGTGTAATTGACATATGTTGCCACATATGAAATATTTTGTACTATGAAGAGTCGCGTCATCATAGTTCCAATGACAGTAATGATATCATCATATTACACGAAAATATTTTTTTAGAATATGTTGGTACAGATTCGTCTTTGTGGTACTTAATAGACATAAATGACATATGTTGGCACAAATGCAACTTTATGTTGTATGATCTAACACATAAGTGACATATGTTGCCACACATGCAATATTCTAATATATAATTGGAATAAGTTGTTACAGATGCAATATTTTGTGTTAAGTTGCAAAACATAATTGTCTTGTGTTGCAACATATGAAATATTTTGTTGCACGTAGCAACACATAATTAAATAAATCACACATTATGTACAAATAACATCACATAAGTTGATTATAAATAAGATAAGAAGATAGGGATCATCCTTATGGGGCATTTAAATTTGGGGATGTAGCTTTTTTGTGTCCGAAGTCCCTACAAACGGAACACTTTTTTTTTCTTGTTGGAAATGATTCACCAACTCCACACTGTCTCTTCTATATCCTTCTTCCGGATTTACTTGGATCAACATATGGAGGAGGTATTTCTCTCTGTATGATATCCAAAGGGACAATCCAAGAATCTTCAGGTGGCACCGGGTGAATTTTATGACAATATGCCATTGTGTATTTTTCCACGGAATAATATGGAGATTAGTACACGTAAATCTGATTTCCAAAATCTGCACCATGTTGGGATCGAAGCGCTGCCATGTCATGTGGACAAGGTATTTTGTCCAAGTCAAAAATTCTTTAAGTACAAGTTCTTTTTTGTAGATCCACAGTAGCAACATCTCCATGACTAGTGACACTGAGCTTGTAGTTAGCGATTTGATGGGACAACAACTTGTTGCCCGCGTTGACATACTCTAATATGTCTTTTTCAATTGAGGGAACAAATCAATTTGTAGAGTGCACCAGTTCCATACGCCTCTGGTGAAATAACAATGCAAATCTCCTGTTTATTTCATCAAATAGTGCGACAATGGGAATTCTCTTTTAACATCAAACATTGCATTCATAACTCCGCGATGTTTGATGTCATAATTTTATATCTACACAACAAAAGATAAAAATCAAACAACGCACATAAAGTAAAAATAAACTCAAATGAGATTGTACTTATTTTCCGGGCAAAATGCCATACTCCATGTGTGAAATCCAATACGTTCAAGAGCTTCAGCCGCCTTTGGTACCAAATCTCTTATTTGATTGAAATGGTCATTGAACTCAAATATATCGTACGCCTTTTCTGTTTTTTTAAAAATGGGACACTATCTTCAAAATTTGAAAGTTAGTTCGAATATTATCCCGAAGGTGTCTCATGCAACAACCATAATGAGATGCAAGGTAGATTCTCATAACCATCTTTTGAATGCTTGGATACCTATCAAACATAATGCACAACTCATCAGTATCATCTACAAAGCTTCTCATATTTAAAAAATAAAAGATATTCATATGAGGTATCACATTCCTTGTCCATGACACAAAAAGCCACAGAAAATATATGATTTTCAGCATCTTGTGCCATGCTGACAGCAGAACTCCTCTATACTTGCTCCTCAGGAATGTGCAATCAACGGCTATTACTTTTCAAATTTCTTGAAAACCAATTATCTAAGCAACATATGATACAAAGAAAGCTGAAACCTCCCATTTTCATCGAGCGACAATGTCGTTTTGCTTCCTGGATTCGCAACTTCAAGCATATAACGATACACATTAATCATTGCATACCCGTGCTAATGTGTTCCCCTAATATTAGACTTAGCATGCTTCATGCCCTTATAAATCATTCAATAGCTTACCTTACAACCCAATTCTGTGCGGAGTTGATTCGACATGTTTCTTGTGGATGGGCCTTTATGATTAGGAAACTATTTTCAAAGTAATTACTTATGACTTTTGTCGTTGCGTGGGGATTATGGCTTGTAAGATGCTCTGAACCACACTTATGGTACTTTTCATAGATTCTAATGGCAAACATGTCGCTACTTGTAAAATTCACAGCCCTTAGCTACCAATTGCAATCCAATATGAACATTTAAAGGAAAACACATTACGAGAATTGATAATCTTTTTTAGTCTAAAATCTTTTTTCAAGCAAGCAATTTTCAATGAATTTGTTAGTTCTTGCTTTTTCTTGAATGTCATTCCCTTATAAAAACCTATCTCATTATCTTGAACATTATTAACACGTGAAAATTGTGAACAACATGCATTGTTGCTGCCAACTATAGGTGTAGGAGGAAAGTTGCTCTCAAGGTTCGACCCTTCAGCTTGACCTTCACCTTCACCTATTCAAATTTCATCATCGAGATTATTCATGTCCGATCCACAGGATCAAATTCATCATTAAACATATCTTTTTGGCCTTGGTCTGCACTATGATCCTCTTCGACGGAATTTTCTTCCACGTAGACTCTTAATATTTGTGGTTTCTCTGTTCCTCCCAAATAAACACTCAAACTAGATTGATCAGTTATTCTAAAAGGTAAAACCTTCTCATTATGAAAAAAATGGGGAATGTAACTCATGACAAGATCTTGCGGTTTACAATTGTATCCAGACTTTTGCATGACTAAATTGAAGAATTCATCATACAAAATGTTTCTTTCGACATACATCCCTACTGAACTGACTCCTCGTTTTTTACTATCCTCCCAACGCCATATGAATCGATTTTTCTTCTCGATCCATCACTACGACAATCAATCCCTACAAATAATGACATTGTACCAAAGAAATTAATTTAAAAAATAATTAGTAATTATGAAAAAAAAGTACATGCTTCAACATATAATTATTCTGTGGCGAGAAGTCATATGTTGCGTTATATGACTGTTCTGTTGTAAATCACATATAGCAACATTTATATGTTAGTACAATCCAACCTGGAAAAGTAGAATCTCCATCAAAAGAAAAAGAAAATAGAAAACTTGGTTAAATGTTTAGGGTTTAGGGTTTAGGGTTTAGGGTTTAGGGTTTATCACTTCTGAGTTATAAATTCAATACTCCCTCATATTAAAAAATAATGACCTCCTTTCATTTTTAATCTAATTAAAAAAAAATGACATTTTTCCTTTTTTTGGGTTAAAATTTTAGTTTCAAATTACTGCATGGCTTGTTTAAAGCTACAAGATTAAAGGACAATTTTGTACATTTGACAAAAATTTTATTTAGAATTATAAGATTCAAAAGTATCCTTTATTTTCAAAAACTCCATGTCACATTAAATTAGCTCACTCTTTTCTAAACGGAAAATGTAATATTTTCTGAAAAAATTTCCAAACCACTTATTGATTTGGAAAGTGACTGCCATTCATTAGAAAAAGAAGAAAAAAACACTCAATTTTATTGTGTTTCGTTTAGTGGTCCATAAACAAGTAGCAAAATAAAGACTTGTGCCAAAACCTTGAGAAGACTTTGGTGAAGGATTAAAAAGAAGAAGCAAATGCAACAATGGCTGACCCTATAATTGGTGCTACAGTTCAAGTTTTGCTTGAAAAACTTCTTTCTCTCACTATTGAGAAAGTAAGGCCGGATTGCAACAAGCATCTCAGAATGATGACACAAAATGTCTCAAAGAAGACAAGTTGATGACGATGATCAAGCAGTGGAAAAATGGCTCATGATGCTTGAGATATTTTGTTAAGATGCTGAGAATTTGCTTGATGAATTCCTATATGAATCTCTACAATAACAAGTTCAAAACAGTCCAATGAGGAAGAGCAGTGGTTTCATTTCTCAATATGCTTTTATAAGCAAAATATCTCGAAAAATTAAGAATATAAATGAAGAGTTGAGGGCTATAAATCAGTTATCCAAAGACCTAGGTCTCCAATCACTCATAGTTCCTTCTCAACAAATAGTACCGATGATTCGAGAAACAGATTCCTTAGTAGTTACTTCGGATGTTGTTGGTAGAGATAATTATCTTGCTAAAATTAAGGAGAAGATGTTGAACATGAGAGAGGAAGTTGTACTGTGTGCTATTCCCATAGTGGGTATGGGGGGCTTAAGGAAAACTACTATTGCTAAGAGAATTTTCAATGATGAAGAGATCGAAAAACACTTTGAAAAGAGAGTTTGGTTGTTTCTACCTGAAATGTCAGACACTAAGAGCTTTCTTGAACAGATCCTCAAATCATTGACACAGCGGAAACTTAAGGTCCAAACCAGGGATATAATAGTGAAGAAATTCCGAGATGAACTAGGAGGAAAAATATATCTGCTTGTCTTAGATGATTTGTGGAGTTTTGACCTTCCAGTGTGGGATGAGTTCATCGACAGCTTGAGAGGAGTAAACACATCCAGAGGAAACTGCATTCTTGTGACGACTCGTATGAAACTGGTGGCATCCACAGTAGCGGCAGTAGGCTTTCATATGTTGGAAAAATTAGCGAATGATCATTGTCGGTCGATTTTCAAACAATGAGAATTTGTTGATGGGTAAGATCCGGAAGAAATAGTGAGTGTGAAGAATAGGATTGTTGAAAAGGTCTACCGTTGGCAGCAAGTGTGTTGGGAGGCCTCTTGCGCAACAAGGAGAAACATGAATGGTGGACTATTCTTGATGGAAACCCAATTGTTGCAGGTGAAGATGATAATGGAGAAAATAGCTTAAAGGAAATCCTAAAACTCAGCTATGTTTATCTACCATCACCATCTTTAAACATGTTTTTCTTACTTTGCAATGTTTCCAAAAGATTTTGTGTTTGAAAAGGACCAATTTATCCAACTCTGGATGAAGGGTTTCTCCATCCATATCAAGAGACCACCGTGATAGAAGATGTTGGGCACAAGTTTTTCCAAATCCTATTGCAGAACTCCTTGCTGCAATATGTTGAGCTAGATGAGCACAACAATATAAAGTACTATAAGATGCACGATTTGGCTGGAGATATCTTAAAATCTAAACTATTTGATTCGAAGGGCAATGATGGAGAAAAACTTTCTCAAGTTGGATATGTTGGATGGGTCTCACCAAGTGATAAAATGGACATGATAAATGAGTCAGGACGTTTGTGCACATTGTTCTGGAAAAGAAATATATCTTATGATATGCTATTGAGCTTTCAATTCTTGAGAGTCTTAAATTTATCCGGATCAGGTATCGTGGAGTTATAAGGCAAAATCAGCAAGCAAATTTTCTTCAAATATCTTGATCTCTCCAACACTAACATCACAGCCTTGCCGAACTCCATTTGCAAGCTCTACAATTTGCAAACACTTAGAGTCAAAAACTGTTTTTCACTCGGAAAGTTTGCAGAAGAAATGGCAAATATGATAAGTTTAAGACACATATATTGAAACAGTAATCATTACTGATTAGATATTCAGATGTCACTTAATATGGGTCAATTGACTACTCTTCAGACGCTACCGTTGTTCTTTGTAAGTTTAAAGAAAGATTGTTGAATAGAAGAATCAGGTCGTTTGAAAAACCTTAGAGGTAAATTGACGATCAGACGTGTCCAATTAGTCAGAAATAAAGAAAAGGCTCGAACAACATATACCTATGAGAAACCAAATATCTGCAGCCTGGCATATTTATGGTCCCACAATGAAACAGAAGGCTGTGAGATCAATGATGACCATGTGTTGGATGACCTTCAACCACATCCCAACTTAAAAACCTTTGAAGTGGAGAACTATTTCGGGGATATATTTCCTTCATGGTTCAGTGAAGGATTGCTACCAAATTTGATCAAGTTGAGATTAAGTGTTTGCAAAGAAATTCCATCGCTTGGCCAACTGAAGTTCCTTCGGCATATTGAGATGATAGGATTCCTTTAATTGGAATGGATCGTACCTACATTTTATGGTGTTAATATTAATTATAATGGATCAAGAAGCAATAACGGCAATATCCATGTGTTCCCGTCATTAAAATAACTAGTATTGGTGAATATGTGTAGCCTTATGGAGTGGAAATGAGATGAAGTTGGAGTAAGAATTTTCCTAGGCTTGAAAAGTTGAGGATTACAGACTGTCCAATGTTACAAAGTATTCCAACTCAATTTGACATCCTACGTGAATTAATAATCGAAAGAGTTGACAGTGAAATGACATTGTTCAACTTGTGCAATAATTTAACATCTTTTTTGGATGATACTGTTGATCACGTGAAAGAGCTCACCTGTTTACCAAATGAGATGCTACGCAACAACGTTTCTCTTCAATTCTTATTAGTCTCAGAATGTGGAGAGTTTCGTGATTTGCCACAAAGTTTGTCTAATATTAACTTCTCTTCCTGTTCCCAATAGAGAGAATTGTGTTCTCTAGAGGCTATGTATGTGTTGGTCTGTAAGAACTTGGTTTCCTTGCCTTTACATGTGGGAGAAATGCCTTCACATTCCTCTTTGGGTATATCAGATTGTCCCAAATTGATTAGTTTACCCTCAGGGGGCCTTCCCCGTCTCATTGGGTTAATGGATCTGGGAATCGGTCCTTTCTCAGAGACGGCGGATTTTGAGGCATTCCAATTGATTTTTAATGGCATTCAGCAATTGTTGTCCCTTCGTAGATTGAACTTAGGGGACACTTGTACTGGGATTCTCTGCGTTATCAGCTTATGCAACCCTCGTCCCTAACACACTTTGGTATAGATAATTTCGGAATTGAGGCTCTTCCTCAGAGATTTGGCAACCTTACTTCTCCTGAATCAAAAGGCTACGACATGTGGACTTCTCAGATGTCATGCCCAAATTACGGTATCTGTCCATGTATGATTGTCCATTGTTAGAAGCTCTATTGGATGGGCTCGGCAACCTTGCTTCTTTGGAATATGTATCTGTAGAGAACTGCAAAAAACTAGAGCGTCTACCATCCACAGATGTCATGCAATGCCTCACCAATTTAAGGACACTCTACATTTATGGCTGCCCGCATTTAGAAAAAAGTTGTACCAATAGGAGTGGTCGAAACTCCAGTGGTAAAACATTTCCCATATTCCAAAAAATCAAGTAGACGGTTATATAATTCAGGATAGGCGTAAGTCTATGTTTCTCTTTCACTTTTTGAGTCAAATTTTCAAATATTATTTTCCACGAGTTCCAGAAGAAAATATTTGCGTTTATTTTTACATTATAAATGCAAAATTATCAATCAATCGCATTTGTGCTATGTTTTTAGCATGATGCTTGTCCACTTAAACCGAATATGATTTATTTCCTTATAGGTTACTAGTTCCAAGGTCATGCTAGAACGTTGATGTGGTAAATCAAGCCAAATCCCATGAGCGGCAGACATTACATTAGGTAAGATTTTATTTAGAATTTATAGGCACTTTGTAATTTACTAGTTTTACTGTTTAACAAGGTCTGTTATGTTTCACAGAGGAACCATCACTTTTTATTTTGTATGACGAACATAATCTTCTGCGTTAGACTCATCACTGAAGTCTATATATAAAACATCAAATTACTTGAAGTGTATAAGAATCTACACGTGTTTATCCTCTGTCTTTCCATATCCAAGTTTGCATTTTTATTCTCCATGTAAGTTTATGCTATTTTATTTGACGAATAAAGTCTGATATCTACTCTCATGAGACTTTGAATTGAACTTCCATGAAATTGTTGGACTGTTAGAATGTAAGTTGTTAGTTTGGTGTTTCACTCAATATGATTCTGTTTGATGATAGGTATGTTTATCGCATTCTCAGAGTAATAATCTGACTCCTCCCCTCTTCCGACATGTACGAAAATAAGCAGAACTTCAGTATGTGTCATATCTACTCAGGTTCTATGAAGAAGATAATGAATGATGGGGCACCATTGAAATCTGTTTATGAGGTATCAGATTGACACATTTTGCTTCAGTGGTGATTGTGGCTGCAGGAACATTGAAAGTTCAAGGTGAGTTCCTTGTCTCATGGTTTCAATGACTTTGCTTTCTAAGCTTTTAAATGTTCCATTTTATCACGCATTACAAGTGTTAAGCCTACTATGATATTGTGTCTACGTTTATGCAGATTTTCTCATACTTAGTACATTCGATGTACTAATGCATACATGTGCCTATATTGTTTCATAATATAGGGTCTGACGTTCCTCATCCTGCTCGTGTCTAGATTCGGATTGCTATTCGCTATAGTATTGGTGATTCCTCATACTTTGAGGAAAAATCTTTGAAGATCATTTATTGCTTTTACTGTTTACTCTTGAGAATTTTTACGTAGTGTATGGTTTACGTTCCTACCTCTCTTATGATGTTTAATAATGGCTTGTCAAGACATAGTTATAATTCCGCATATGAGACGTCTTACTTCAACTCTCTTATTGTATGTATGTCAAGTTGCTTATGTAGGACCCTCTCAGGGTCCTATACGTCATGGTCTTATCCTCAATTGAGTCGACACACTTATTCCTATGGCCTAACGCCCCTAGAGATTCATTTTTGCTTCGAGGTCCGGGCTTTGTACGCTTCAGATGGGTGGTTCTTGTTGGTTACTTGAAGGTCATTCACGGTTAGAGGTCTGGTCTATAACTTCTCTGGATCTGGACTTGCCGTATCTCATTTTAGTAAATTTAGTTAATCTGTGTACCTAATGGGCTTATACAGGTCTTTTTGGGTTTTACTTAAACTTACCGACGAGTGTATCTTCTGGCTTATGGTGTAACATTTAGGATTTCAAAAAGGAAATAGATTGCAGGAGTTTTGACTACTGATTCAGGTCTGCGAGACCAATCTAGGTTCGTAGAACTTCCTATGGGTCGTAGACTAGTCTCATAGAGGGGGAAAATAAACAAAAATATTTTATTATTTTCATTAATGATTTTTCATATTATGGGTGTATATATATCTCTTTGTTTCATGAAAAAACCTCAAGCAATAAATTAAATGTCTTAGATGTATTTATGAGGTTGAATGATACTAGACAAAAATAGAGAAAATAATTAGATCAGATTGAGGTGGTGAGTGTAATGAAAGATATAATGAAATTGGACAACCACTTAGTTACATTTGCTAAATTCCTCAAAATGTGTGGTATATGTACTCAACATACAACGTTTGGCACACAACAACAGAATGATTTATACATTAGTATATACGCTTAAAAGTATATTGACTGATTCATCTTTGTCTTTTTAATAAATAAACATAAATTAATTATTTTGATTAATTAAATTGACTAATGAATATGAATTAAATATTTAGTTTTTTGATGTTGGTCAAATTCATATTCTCAAGGCTTATCTCTAATGGGTAATATATGAAGAATAATGTTATTTATGTATTGATTTTATGAAATGATGAGTATTATTTTAGTAAAGAAGAGAAGGGTTGACTATACATTGTGATTTGCGAATATATGTCCATATAATGCAATAGCTTTGAAGCAGACTACCTTGATTATCTTTCGAAGTTCTAAATAATATACTGACCAAAAATTGTAAGGACGGACTGTTCTACATTCTAACAAACCATTATCAGTCATCACTATCCAATTACATTCATCATTTGCAGAAATTTGTAATTTAGTTTTGTTACTTCAGAACATGTTTGCTTAATAACATATCTTAATTATTTCAAATTTTATGCCAAATGAAATTGAATTTAGATTAGTTATTATAATGTAATATTTATAAAATTATGTTACTTTATTATATAAGCACCGACCTTAGCTCAGTTGGTAGAGCGGAAGACTGTAGTGGTACTGCTGAAATCTTTAGGTCGCTGGTTCGAATCCGGCAGGTCGGATTTTTTTATTTTATTTTTAAAAAAACGCGATAGATGGTTTTATGTGATTGACTAATTTACGGTAGATTGTTTTATGTGATTAACTAATTTATGTAGTAGACACTTGTGAACACAGGTGGAAACAATTTCAACATGAGTCAAAAGTATCTTTTTTTCGTAGTATATCGAGACATTTTTATGTAATTCATTCACGTAATAGACTTTTTATAATGATTAGCTTATCTATGTAATAGACACTTATAAACCCGTACAGAAACTTTTTGGTGGAATACTACAATTTAGTGAGTTGCTTTATGTGTAACTAAGTAATTTTTGTCCTAAAAACATCAAATTGTAATTATTATTTTTTAAAATATCAAATAATAACTTAAATTTTTTCAAAAAAAAACATCCATTTGTTTGTTACAACTTGTATGTCAGATGTTAGATAATCTGCTCTTACTCTCCTGCCATGTCAAAATACTCTGTTGCAGTACTAAACATCCATTTTTAAGCACAAAATGCTAATAAATATCGAGCTTTAATGAAGAAACTTAATAATAGGAAAAGATAAATGCGCGAAACACACACATATAAAAGAACATGAAGAGGGCATCTTCTTTTCGGATCCCCTTCACAATCAATAGTTTTTTTTTTTTTTTTTTAACTATGCAGTTCGACGAGTTCATATTGGATCCTCCAAAAGTAGTGCACTCTTGGAGGATCAGACACTGATGCATCAACAATTTTGAAGAGTTTGAGCAAACATAAATTAACAGTAATATGTCCAAGCAACATCTGTGTTGAATCCTCGAAAAATGCACTACATTTGGTGGATCCTATACGCTGGACGACATTTTGACGAGTCTGAACAACAGAGTTTTTCTGCCCTTTCCAAATTTCTAAGCAAAATACCCACATGAAAGAATTTTCCTGCAAGGAAAAAAGAGTTGCTTTAATGCTGTGGTCGAAGTATCTAACATGGTAGTCCCATATAAAATAGAGTAAGAAAGCTAACATACTCTCTGCATTTCACCTTAAAACTAGGCCAGATAATGGAAGCATTAATAGGTAGGTTGACTTAAGCGGACAGCATCTGGAAGTTCCCATTTTTGTAGCTGCCTCTAGTAATAAACCAAACACATCAGGTTAGGAGTGACACAAAGTAGATTGAGGATGCTAAGACTCCGCAAGCTAGTTTGGAATGCTAAGAGTACGTTAACTATGAATTTTCTTCACTATCAAAACAATCCATACCTAAGTCACCATAAAGTTGGTTTACCAGAAAGTTTCTACATTATTTAGACCATACTTCTCGATCAAATGGACATCTTTATCGAAGCAGACTCATAAATTATACACTACAGATGACCAACAGAATGAAAATGCTGATCTACCTACAACTGTGTCCGAATTAAAAGGTCTGTCCTTCTTCAGGCAGCAAGTGCCAAGTGGGGGCAATAATTGATAGTTAGGCCCATATGTTGTTGTTTATTCACCCTAACTTAGTCTAACCATGAATAGTTCAAGAGAAGCTAACGTAAGAAAATTTTATCTACAATAGAATGCTAACATAATCAACGCGCAAATATCAAGAAAACAAAGGATAACCAATTCCCTGGCAACCAATCAAAATTCTAAGCTACAAAAACAACATACCTAGTATAGTCCCACGAGTGGTATCTCGGGAAGGTAGAGTGAATGAAGACCTTGCCCCTACCTTGGCTGGTAGGAGAGGTTTTCTCCACTGGACCTAAACCAAACTAAAGCTATGAAATTTTAATTCTATTGAGTCTACCCTACTCAAAGATTCAAGGACTTCTAATAGTTCGTTCTTCTCGTCAACTTAAAGCAAGCACAAATTTTTGTAACAAATAAGCAGCTGATATGGATCATTATACATTTAACTCTTTGTTCATATGCATTTTGGTCTCACATCATCAGGGCAGCTGCCTCCCCATTCAATGGGTCCGACGGGTTAGGATACAAGAGAAGTTGTGGGAGAAACACTTCAAACACATTTGTCAAATCTGTGGAAATTGTTTCGAAACCAGCTATGTTACTAAAAAGGAAGTTGGCGGAAAAACCATAGAAATTTCAAAATCTAATCATTGCTCATATCCAATTACCAAACATGGGACTCCAGGTCTGGTTGATAACATCTAAACAAACTGATCCTGAGCTGAAAAATGATAAGCGTTGAAATTTCGGACTTCGGCTAAAACAACACTAGAAGGATGAAATTATCTACAGAATTAAGCTGTTGAAAACTCACATCTCATCAACATTTGGATGGTACATTTTATTAATAAAACCAATTGACGTAGATTTATACAGGTATGCATCTGGAAGTTCCTCCTTTATTTTCCAAACTCCACCGTGATAAGGAACTGCAAAAACAAGGGTAGCTAAAAGCAGAAACTGAAAAAAGCAACATTGCATCCCAAAAGGCCAGATGCAATGTATATTCAAAGAGTTCAGCTGAAATGGAGGTTGAAACCATCAAGTCTAAATCATGCATCCACCTTTGCCCATCCTTCATGCATCCAATTGAAATCCCACAAAAAGGCAGATGTAGCTTGAAGATTATCAGTGATATACCAAACAGCAGATACACGAAAAAGGTACATATATAAATAAATATAATTCCATTATCCATTCAACATAAGGACCCAAGAAATACCTAAATCCATAATCACAAAGTGGGACTATAAAATTAACAATGCCAAATAAAAGGGTAACCCGGTGCACAAAGCATCCTATGTCAGCAAGGTTTGGGAAAGGACGCACCCCAAGAAGCATAACTAGACTCGTATGCACAAAGTGATACTATAAAATTAACTATACCAAATAAGGAGTACTTATTAATTCAACCTCTCCCAACAACAACAATAAACGAACTCAGTGCAATTCCACAAAGTGGATCCTGGGGAGGGATACACTTGGCCTTATCACTACCGCTCCGAGGTGGATAGGTTGTTTCCAAAGACTTCTCAAGCAAATCAACATAGAAATTGAAATAAAAGCATGATAGCTAATAGAAAAGTAGTGTGACCATAACAACAACAAGATGCGATCACCTAAACATAATAACCCATAGATTTTTTATACCAAAAGACAAAGACTGCATGAATATGCTAATACTACACTGACACAGAGCTCTACACTTCCATCCAGCCAAAGACATGAAAATAGGTTAATAATAAAACAACTGTGAACTACCTATTAACCCTCTACCCGTATCCACAAACTTCATACCCTTCTATTTAAGGCCATATACTTTTTTTAAAAAAAAACAATTGGGGGTGGGGGAGGGGATTACAATGTGGAAAATTGAACCCTCACCAACAAGATGAGAGCCTAGTAACCAACCAACAAGCTACTAAAATTCCCATAAGGCCATATACTCAGTAAGCTGAAACTGCATCATATGTTGCCTAATAACCTCTCCCAAATACTTTTTTTGACCTTCTTCTTCCTCTCCTATACTAGGCCATCCGCAACCATCTCAGCCTCTTCTATATATACACGAGTGTCGGGAGAACACTCATGAATACTCAAAATGCTACTAATACTAACAACTCATAAAAGTCGAGTCTTCAAAAGCAAGGAGGTCTAACTCAAAAGTTGGTGAGCAGAAGAAATAATCTAAACGGACTCTTGTTGGGGATCCCAAGAACCTGTATCTGCATCATTATAATATGTAGGTTGAATGACATCAATATATTTGAATGTACGAGTAAGTTATGTAGCTGAATAACAAATAACTGAAAGTAAACACTACAATATATAACAATGTACTCAAGGTGAATGTAAAGTAAAAATGATTTAAATCATTTAAAGCTTTATAAAATACTTTCTTATCTCTGAATTCAACATAATAAGTGATACATAAAAATACATTTAACTCTACTGGGAGATTCTCTAACCGACAACTATCACTATGAGCTACATGATGATACAACATTTCGCCCACGCTGCCAGAATATTTTTATACCTTGTCAGGATACAGGACACCTCAACTAAGTGGATCCAGTAAGCTCTGCTCAAAGGAACTTAGGATTCCTCTAAAAAGTATGATCATCCACCCATGTTGGCATACATGGTGTATAAACAATATGAGTTGTCTGAACTCATCCCTATATCGATGCTCAATACTATACCCAATAATATATAATCATGTTCTATGTTTAAAAACATTATCTTCCTCTGGACCGAGATAATTTCTCAAACTATCCTCTTAAAAGAAGTAACTATTATTGAATATCTTTGAATTCATAAGTCATTTAGAAATCAAAGTTTCTATTTTGTCAATGTAGAAACCGAAACTTTGGCAATACTTAGTTCCCTTATACTTTTACTCAATTCATAATTGAAATTCTTTCTACAAAATATATCAAAATCATATTGTAATATGACCATTGATGACTCGGGAAGTCATAGTCAAACATTGATGGCATATCTAGATACCATACTTCTTAAACATTGATGACATACTCGATTGTCATACTAATCATGTTTTAGAAACTCTTTCTCAAAACTCATTTTTTAATTCCTCAAAAACTCAAATTAATTGTTGGTTTTAAAAAGCTTATCAATATTTGTAAATCAACTCATAGGGTTCATGTAATATTATGAACATGAACGATTCAGCTCAGCGATCTTAGTAACAATATGAAAACTCAGAACTCAACAACCCTACTCACCTCAAGAATACTCAATTCATAGGGTTCATGTTAAATATATACATGAAGAAATCAATTCAAGAATCTTATTTCATAAAATATTATAACTATTCAATAATTAGAAATTGAATTTCAAAAAGAAACATGAACTCAAGAACTCAAAATCAACTTATCTCCGGAATACTCAAATCTAGGGATACAATCCTAGATTACTCTTTTACCGATTTAGAAAGTGTGAGGAATAACTAGCCAACACTATAATATCCTTATATGAAGAATATTGAATAAGAACTTGATTAAAAGCCATTGGTGATTCATTAATAAGAACTGCAAAACCTCATTCAAATCTCTAGAGGAGCGATTATATTAAGGCTGTGATGAAAACTTTTCACTAAAGTAAGTTTCTCCATCAACTTCTTCATCTATTAATCCCTTGAAATTAATAAATATGAAAACTTAAGCATAGAAATTACTTAATTTAGAGGGGGTAGTTGGAGTAGAAACTCCATTAATTTAGATAATGTGAGTATTAAAGAATTAATAGTAATCATTAAATGACCCTAGGGTAATGTGGTAGACCGTTAATAAGGATAAAATAGTGGATTTTAGTTCTCAAAGCATTTATTTAAGAATAAATTATTATTATCATAAGGCTTAAGTCATCAGCGGCCCCTTAAATTTGTCCGCATAATTCACATAGACACTTCAACTAATACTAGTACCAATTGAACACTTTTACCTATGTAATAATCGTTTCCATAAGACATCTTTTGATAATCAACAAAAAATGTGAAGAGTGTGTGATACACTTGCGGTGATGTGGCAACTTGACTAATTAAAAAATAACATTTGGCATTGAGCCCAAAAATTATAAAAACACACATATCTAATATCTAATTTTTTAAAAAAGAAAAATAAAAATAAAAATGTCAACCTATTCTACCCCACCTTACTCAACCCCACTCCAACCCCCTTTCATCTTTATCTTCTTCCCCAAAACACATTCTTTCTCAAATTACAAATCTTATTATTTTCAAATAACTTCAAGATTAATTTTTTTTCATACTAAGAGTGAAGAAGAAAGAAACTTTTGTTGACGGTTATTCAACTCTACATCGATGACAAAATGAAATTGATAGCTCCAAAATTATTTTTTTTCAATTTTTTTATATTATTTTTGATAAATTTAATGACCACATATGAATTTGAGTAAATTGTGATAAATAAATATTGGTTAACTATTTTTATACGTAAAAATCATTTATCTTTTTCCATCTTCTTCATTTTTGTTCCTTGTTTTTATGAGATTTGAAATAAATCATACGAAGACTTTCTTTCAAATCTGAATCTTCATAGTTGATTTTCATTTATCTTCATATTTGGAAGATACTTATTTTTTGTATATAAAAAAAGAAAAAAAACAGTGTTAGAGCTAAAATGAAGAAAGTTTTGTAAACTAAATTATGAAGAAGATGATAGATAGGGAGTGGGGTGTTTTCTTTTTCGAAAAAAGTGTAAATAAATAAGAAAATATTTTTTAAGTTAATTATAATGCCAAGTGTCAATAAAAGAAGAAAAAATGTAAAAAATAAATAAAAAAGACACTATTTTAAGTCTTTTCACGCGCTTCAGGGAAGTGCAATATACTTTTTTTGCCATATCAGCATTTTGTGTCTAATAGGCACATGTTTTGAACAATTTAAGTGTTCAATAGGTACAAGTCTCATTTGAGGTGTCTAAGTGAATTATGCGGACAACTTTGAGGGGCGGTATATGACTTAATCCTTATCATAACGATTGTGATATATGATTATTTATATACACATACATACAAACACACATGCATAAATATATAACATATCATAATTACCCTGATTGTGTGTGAATCATCTAAGAATGTATGTCTCTATTATTGTAAATGAATGACATTTTGTGTCTAATAAAAAATATCATTGTACTGAGTTATTTTAGACCAAAGGAATGTCATGGTACGAAGTGATACATGTTATTATGATTAGAATGTTGGGTATGTAGCAAACATTGATGGGAAATAGAGAGAAAGAAAGGAACTTGAAAAATTGAGAACTTGAAAAGTCCTCTCATGTTTTAATGAATATACATTTGTCCCTCAGCGGTGGTAGAATGAAAAATAGGAGAGTTTAAATATAGAAACACTCATATTAATTGTTAAAAGGGTTGGAATGAGGGACCCCCTCGCGTTGTCATCATCTCTCGGCTCGGCTTCGACTTTGAAAAATGATTGAGAGATTATTTTTTGGACAAGTTTTGTTTTAATTATTTAATTATTTATTTATTTAATTAATTAATTAAATTAAATGGCTAAAACATTTTGAGTTATTCAATTGAAAACTTTTTAGTTGATTAACCTTACCCGACTTCGATCCGCGCGCGACCCGTTTGACTTAAAAAACTTTTCCGTTTTATTTAAATTTCTCGCCAATTTGGAAATGACTATTCTGAAAGTTTGCAACTTTCATGAACAGTCAGTACCATTTGAAAGGTTGCAAACTTTCATTAATGGTCGCGTAGATTTTGAAAGGGTTGCAACCTTTTGGAACCTGTTCCTCTTGCCTATAAATAACATTCACTCTTCAAAAATTTTCCTTACAATTTTTTTTGATTTTCTTCTTCTTCTTCTGCACAATTGTTTCTTTGTGTACTTTACTATTGTTGAGTGATTCGTTGGCACCATAGTTTTCGGTATCTATACGGTGGTGATTAGGGTCATTTTACCTTGGTAGGACACATTTCAAATCAAAACTCGATTATCGAAGGGGAATAATTTTCTTAAAGGAACATTGTGAGTTCAATGGACTTGATCTTTTTCTTGTTAAAACTTTTTTAGATTCTGGTACATTTTACATATTTTAGTTTTTGTGAATTAAATTTGTATTCATCCTTCATACTGGTTCAGTAAATTTTGATTACTTCGTGTTTCTGCAAAATTTATTAGAATTAGTAATTCTGATTTTTTCTAACACAGATTGGCAACAATCTTAAGAAAATTAATTATTATTAATCTGTGTGGTGGAGACAAAAATCTTTATGATTTTATAGTCCTTGAAGTCTGCAATCATAAGTTATTGCTTAATAAGGTTGTATCGACTTTTATTTATAAGAAATGATAAACACTGGTGTTACAATGACTGTTGTTATACCGACCCGAACTGTTGTACCACGAGCAGAGAAACCAAGTAAATTCACTAGTGTGGATTTCAAAGAATGACATCAATGGGTATTTTTCTGGCTTACCACTCTTGGTCTGCTGAAATTTACCAGTGTGCTGTTGATATGCCAGATAAAGAAAAAATCATGATTATTGAAGCATGGAAACAAGCAAACTTCCTATGTAAAGGCTACATTTTGAGTTCTTTAGACGATGACTTATATAATGTCTATAGTGCAATACAACTTCAAAAGAGTTGTGCGATGCACTTTAGAAGAAATATAAGACAGAAGATGCATGCTTAAAAAAGTTTGTGGTCGCAAACTTTTTAGACTATAAAATGGTAGGTAGTAAAACTGTTGGATCACAAGTGCAGGAACTTCAACTTATTCTGCCTGATTGTTGAAGATATGGTAGTAAATGAAACTTTTCAAGTGGCTGCATCAAGAAGTTGTCTCCTTCGTGAAACGACTTCAATTATTATCTAAAGCATAAGTATAAAGAAATGAAGCTTGAAGATCTTGTGGTTCGGCTCAAGATTCAGGAAGATAACAAAAACACCGAAAAGAAGTCTAGTAAGAGTTCAATAATCATTGGAGTTAATATTGTTGAAGAAGCTCTTACCAAAGACAAAAAGAGAATGAAGTCCAATGGGCAGAAGTCAGAACAGGCCATGAAGAAATTCAAACGCAACTGTTACAACCGAGGTAAGGCTGGTCATAGGTCTTCTGATTCTCGTGCTCCAACAAAGGACAAAGGCAAAGGCAAAGGCAAAAGTCAAGCAAACATCGTGGAAGAGATGAAAGATGCAGATGACTTATGTGCAATGATCTCAAAGTGTAACTTAGTTAAAATCCCAAGAAGTGGTTTCTCGACTCAGCTGCCACTCGACATATTTTCTTTGCAAAGAAGGCTTTGCAATGTACACTCCTGCTTAGTATGATGAAGATTTGTTCATGGGAAATACAGCAACCGCAAGGATTGCAGGAACTGGGAAAGTAATGTTGAAAATAACATCCAACAAGGTGTTTACTTTGAACAGTGTTCTGCATGTCCCTACAATTAGGAAGAATTTTTTTCTGTTGCACTACTAATTAGAATGAGTTTAAGTGTGTCCTAGTTAGTGATAAATGTGAAATAAGTAAGAATGAGATGTTCATAGGAAAAGACTACCTCAATGGGGTTCTTTTCAAAATGAATGTAATGGTTGTTGAAAGTATTTATAAGAATTCTGCTTCTTTTTTTCTATAGGAGTCAAATGATTTATGTCATGCTAGTTTAGGACATGTAAATTACAAAAACTTGCAAAAATTGGTTATTCTAGAAGTATTGCGTGATTTTAAATGCGATAAATCGAAATGTTAAATTTGTATGAAAATTAAGTTTGTTAAACATCCTTATAAGTCTGTTGAAAGAAATTCTAAAACTTTAGACTTAATTCACAGAGATATATGTGATATGAATTCGACACCATCCGTGGTGGAAAAAAGTATTTATAAGTTTTATTGACTACTGCACTCAATTTTGTTATGTATATTTGCTTAATAGTAAGGATGAAACAATTGATGCTTTGAAGCAATAGAAAAATAAAGCATAGAAATAATTGAATCTAAAGATAAAAATGATTCGTAATGATAAGAGTGGTGAATATGAATCTCCTTTTGCAGATATGTGTTTGGAATATGGTATTATCATCAAACTACTGCACCCTATACACCACACTCAAATGGTTTGGCAGAACGAAAAAACAAAACATAAAAGGACATGATGAATTCTTTGATGATCAATTCTGGTTTACCGCGAAACATTTGGGAGGAAGTCATCCTTACGACTAATAAGATACTCAATATGGTACCTCATAAAAAAAACAATCAATTCCATATGAGTTGTGGAAAGGAAGGAAACCCAACTTGAAATATTTCAAAGTGTGGGGGTGTTTAGCCAAGGTCGAGGTTCCTCTACCAAAGAGGGTTAAAATTGTACCAAAAATAGTAGACTGTGTATGTATTGCATATGTTGTGAATAGTAAGGCCTGTCGGTTTTTGGTTCACAAATCTGATAATCATGAGATTCATGTTAATACGATAATTGACTCGAATAAAGCAAAGTCTTTTTTGAAAATATTCATTCGTATAAAACTAAATGTGAGTCGACAAGTGAAAGACCTAAACGACCACGAGAAAAATCAATGAAAAATACACTAAATAGTGAGGATCCTAGGCGTAGTACTCGCCAACGGAAACCTGCTTCTTTCGGACCACATTTTGTGGCACTATTGCTTGAAAATGAGCCTCAAACATTTAAAGAAACTATGTCTTCGTCTAAGTCAACTTATTAGAAAGAAGCAATCACAGTTGAGAGTTGGCTGATCTTCCCCTAGGAAATAAATCTTTAGGATCAAAGTGGATCTTTAAAAAGAAAATGAAACCTGATGGAACTATTGACAAATATAAGGTCAGACTGGTAGTCAAAGGGTACAAACAAAAGAAAGGTCTGGACTACTTTGACACATACTCTCCAGTATGAGTGTTCATGATTATGTATTGAATTTCACCCAACTGTCTCGCTATGCTCCGGAGATTGTGAAAGACATGAGGAGCATAATGAGTTTGTTTGTCACTGGTTTGGCTCATGCTTCAAGTAAAGAAGGTAGGGCTGGAATGTTGGTTGGCGACATGGACATATCTAGGTTAATGGTCTATGTGCATCAAGTTGAAGAGAAAAAAATGAGGTATATAGAGAATTATTGAAACAAGAAAGCAAAGACTGGAAATGAATCTGGTTAAAAGAAGGGTGGTTTAAGTCGACCACAATTTAAGAAATCAAAGGGGCATGCACCATCGTCTTCTAGCGCACTTGCTTCTAGAGACAGAATTGAGCATCATGATCAGAACTCCCAATATAGGACTATATATTCAAAGGGTAGTGTGGCACAAGGGGGTAGTAAGACTCCTTCTTGTGCCAAGTCTGGTAGGAATTACTTCAGCGTCTGTCGGGAAGTCTTCGCAGGTTGTTTCAAGTGCGGTCAGACCAGACATTTCATGAGAGAATGTCCAAAGAGTAGGCAAGCCAGTTGAAATGGGGGAAATAAGGCTCAGCCTTCACCAGTTGCTCCACCTGACAGGGCTGCACCTAGGGGAGCTACTTCTGGTACTGGCGGAGGAACAAACCACTTGTATGCTCTCAATAATCGCCAAGAACAATAAAATTTTCCAGATGTTGTCACTGGTATGATTCGAGTCTTTGACTTTACTGTTTATGCATTGTTAGAGCCAGAAGTGAGTTTATCTTTTGTAGTTCCCTATGTTGCTATGAACTTTGAGATTTCTCTTGACCAACTTTGCAAACCATTCATTGTTTCCAAACCTGTTGGTGAATACATTCTAGCAGAAAGAGTCTATAGTGATTGTCTATTTGTGATAGTCACAAGAGTACCATAACTGATTTAAAAGAGTTATACATGGTAGATTTTGATGTCGTTCTAGGTGTGGACTTGTTTCATGCCTTTTATGCATCAATTGGTTGCAGAACACAAGTTGTCAAGTTTCAAATTCCTAATGAGCCAGTTATAGAGTGGAGTATTAGTTCAGCAGTGCCTAAGGGTCATTACATCTCATACCTAAAGGCAAGGAAGTTAGTTTCCAAGGGGTGTATCTATCACTTAGTCCAAGTTTATGACTCAAGTGATGAGGTATCTAACCTTCCTATAGTTAGTGAGTTTCCATATGTTTTTCCTGATGATCTACCTGGAGTGCCTCCCGCGAGAGAGATGGACTTCGACATAGACATCATCCCAAATACTCGTCCTATCTCTATTCCGTCATACATAATGGCACCAGAAGAGTTAAGACAACTAAAGGAACAATTGAAAGATTTATTAGATAAATGCTTTATTTGACCTAGTGTCTCACCTTGGGGCACTCCGTTCTTGTTTGTTAGGAAGAAGGATTGTTCACTTAGGATATGTATAGAATACCGTCAGTTGAATAAGGTGACCATTAAGAAAAAATATCCTCTTCCAAGGATAAATGATATTTCGATCAACTTCAGGGTGCTTCTTACTTTTCCAAGATTGACCTCAGATTATGCTATAATTAGTTGAAGGTCAGCGAAAAATATATTTCAAAGACAACTTTTAGAACAAGGTATGGACATTATGAATTTTTAATTATGTCCTTTGGTTTGACAAATGCACCTTCAACGTCCATGTATCTTATGAACAGATTCTTCAAACCTTATTTAGATTTGTTAGTTATCGTCTTTATTGATGACATACTGATTTATTCAAGGAGTGAAGATCATGCTAGTCACCTTAGGATTGTTCTTCAGACTTTGAGACATAAAAGCTATATGTCAAGTTCTCCAAGTGTGAGTTTTGGCTTAAGTGTGTGGCATTCTTATGCCACATTGTTTCTTGTGAAGGTATAAGAGTTGACACTAAGAGGATTGAAAAGTATAAAATTGGCCTAGACCCACATCTCCAATAAATATAAGGAGTTTCTTCGGCTTGGATGTCTATTATAGTAGATTTGTTGAAGGATTTTCATCTATCTCTTCTCGTTTGACCAATATAACTCAGAAGACGGTCAAGTTTCAATGGTCTAAAGTTTGTGAGAAAAGCTTTAAGATTGACTACCGCTCCAATTTTGACCTTACTAGAGGGTACTCATGATTTTCTGGTGTATTGTGATGCATCAAGAGGTTGCTTGGGCTGTGTGTTGATGTAGAATGGCAAGGTTATAGCTTATGCCTCTAAACAGTTGAAGATTCATGAGAGGAATTATCCAACTCATGACTTAGAATTTGCTGCAGTATTGCTTTCTTTGAAGATATGGGGTCACTACTTGTATGGTGTTCATGTTGACATATTCAGTGACCACAGGATCCTCCAGTACGTGTTCACTCCGAAAGAACTCAATCTCATATAAAAGAGGAGGTTGGAATTACTTAAGGATTATGGCGTGAGTTTTCTTAACACCCTAGTAAGGGTAATGTGCTACTTATGCTTTAAGCAGGTTATCCATGGGAAATATTTTCCATGTCGAAGAAGCGAAGAGAGAATTAGCAAAAGATGTTCACACACTTGCATGTCTGGGAGTCAAACTTATGGATTCTATAGAAGGAGTCATAGTGGTGACAAATAGGCCTGAAGCATTATTAGTGTCAGAGGTTCCAGAGAAGCAAGACGAAGATCCCATTTTTCTTTATTTTGAAAAAAGTTTCCATAAACAAAGAGTATTGGCTTATGAAAAAGGGGAAGATGGTGTGCTGAAGTACCAAGGCAGATTATGTGTACCTAAGGTAGATGGACTCTAAGAGAGGATCTTGGAGGAGACTCATAGCTCTAGGTACTCCATTCATCCGGGTTCCACCAAGATGTACCGCAATTTGAGAGAAGTATATTGATGGGACGACATGAAGAAAGATATTGTTGGGTTTGTTACCAAGTGCCCAAATTGCCAGTAACTGAAAGTAAAGCACCAAAGCCCTGGAGATTTAACTCAGAATATAGAGCTTCAAAAATGGAAGTGGGAGATGTTTAATATGGACTTCATCAAAGGCTTGCCAAAATCTCGAAGGCAGCAAGAATCTATACGAGTGATTGTTGACGGAATGACAAAGTCAGCCCATTTCTTGCCGGTAAAGACTACCTATTCGACTGAGTATTATGCTAAGTTCTACCTTCAAGAACTGGTTCGACTTTATGGAGTTTCGTTCTCCATTATTTCAGATAGAGGTGCATAATTTACTGCACAATTCTAGAAATCTTTCCAGAAAGGTTTGGGTTCAAAGGTGAATTTGAATACTGTTTGTCATCCTCAGATAGATGGACAAGTTGAGCGTTGTATCCGGAGTTTAAAAGATATGTTGAGAGCTTGTGTTATTTATTTTAAGGGAAATTGGGATGATCACATACCTCTCATTGAGTCTGCTTACAACAACAGTTACCATTCCAGCATCCAAATGGCTCCGTATGAAGCTCTTTATGGGAGTAGATACAAATATCTTATTGGGTGGTTCAAAGTTGGTGAAGCGGGGTTGATAGGACAAGATCTAGTTCACCAAGCTATGGAGAAGGTGAAAGTGATTAAAGAAAGACTGAAGATGACACAAATCGCCAAAAGTCCTATACCGATGTTAGAAGAAGGTCATTAGAGTTTGAGGTAGATGATTGGATGTATCTTAAGGTTTCACCCATGAAAAGAGTTATGTGGTTTGGTAAGAAGGCAAAACTTAGTCCCCAACATATTGGACCTTATAGAATCTCCAAGAGAGTGGGAAATGTGTCTTATGAGTTACAACTACCGCTAGAGTTAGCAACAGTTCATCTGGTATTCCACATTTCTACGTTGAAGAAGTGCTTGGGTGATCCTTCATTGATAGTACCCAAAGATAATGTTGGTATTAAGGATAACCTATCCTATGAAGAAATTCTGGTTCATATTTTTGATCGTCAAGTTCACAGGTTGCGGACAGTTGCTTCAGTCAAGGTCCTTTGGAGGAACCAATTCGTTGAATATACGGCTTGGGAATCTGAGGAGGATATGAAGAATAGATATTTACATCTGTTTGAGTTTGGAGAAAATGCATATCAAGGTACTAAATTCTCTCCTTAGCACTTTATAAGACTATGTGTAAGCATACTATTACTTGTTTTGGTTGGTGAGTGCTGAAATGATGTTACTACCCTTAGCTTACAAAAAGAGTACTCATTCGAGGAAGAATGTTTCCAAGGGGGAGATATTGTAACATCGCATGACTCAAACTAACCAAGAATAAGCTAAGAAATGAAGAATAATTAATTTTCAGAATAAGTAGGAAATCTGGAAAATTTCCATCTTTCAAAATTTTTGGTCATTTTAAAATGGCCATAACTTCCAGATCAGAAGTATTTTTCATGTGTTATTTATATGGTTGGAAATCCCATATAAGATCTTTCTAACACCGCCAACATTGCAAAAATCTGATATCATATGAGGGAGATATGCCTTTTGGAGTTGGGCTGTTGAGCTGAGGAAAATCCAATCCGAATTTTAATAAGGTTAAAGTAGTCTTTTCACCCTAGTATTTCCTAATTAGCTTAATGGTTATACTAGGGATAAAACCAAGTCCCAAATCATTTTTAGAAAAACAAAGAACGCTTAGGGCTTCGGAGAAAAGAGAAAAGAAGAGGAAGATCAAGAACTGTCCAAGAACGCCAAGATCGTTGTGTGGATTTCGTTATGGGTGATCCCTGTGGAGGTATGTGAGATAATTCGGTGTTGGGTCCTTTCACCCACACCATTTTTTTAAATTCAGCAAGTTAGTGTGTATGGAATGGTGAATATGGGGGTTCTCGATGAAAAGTTGTGAAATTCTTGTTGGTTGAATTGTAGTTCATATCTTCTAGTTTTTATTCATGTTTATGGACTTTTTTGGCTCTAATCTATTGGGTATTGAATATATTAATGTTTCTATGGATTTGGGGGATGATCCATGGTAGTTTAGGAGGTTTAGAATAGAAAATTAGAGAAGAAAAGTTTGAAAACCCGTCTGATAGGCATTGGGGCACCGCGCCTACTAGAGCGCCTCAGGACAGACTCTTTACGTCAGGCCCTGTCACTGCACTAGACAGAGGGTCTGAGGACAATGTTTGTCCGTCAGGCTCTGGCACTCCGCTCCTCTCACAGCCTCACGACCCTCTGAAGTCCCCATTATTTCCATATCTCTTCGTACTAGTTCCTAAGTGATTCACATATCATTTCTAGTTGATTCCAACATTCTAAAGTACATCTAAATATAATGAAATCATCCATAAACATGAGATCATGATATTTGAATCTATAATCCAATTGAAGGAAAGATAAGATGGAAGTGAAGGAAGTTAAGAGTCAAGTCTAAAAGTTAAGAACCAAGTCAAAGTAAATTCCTTAAGCATTAAATAGTTTTAAACAAAGGTTTTAACTTTGTTTTAAGGTTCAAGTAAAGAGCTGAGTTAAATTATCAAATGCTATAAGGAAACTACTCCCTAAGAGTTAAGTTTCGAGTAAGTAAAGAGCATAAAGTTGAGTTCATTTCTTAAGAGTTATAAGATAACTAAGTAGTCCCTTAGAGATTAAACTAATTTTTTTTTCAAAATTATGAGAAATAAAGGAAGCTAGACTTCCACTGATCCTATGGCTAGATTTAATAGAATAAAGAGGAAACTATTATTTCCAAGAGAGATTTTTAAAAGCTAAGTTTTGAGAACTAATCTCAAATTATAGCATCACTATGTTTTAAAAACATAAGAGCCAATATATATATTTATTTTGGGAGTAATATTGAGCATCGATGTGGGGATGAGAGTTCAGATTAACTCAAGTCTCCATGTAAACCATGTAAACATCATGGGTAGAAAGGGTCATACTTTTTAGATGAACCCACTTCGTAGTTACTAATGGATCTATTAGGCAGGTCAGGTCTTATGCCCTGGCAAGGTTAGTATGGATGGGTAGCGTGGGATAAGTGCTATTATATCATCCTTATAGCTTAAGTAATGGCTGTCAGTTACAGAAACTTCCATAGAAGTATTGTATTTTTCATATACATAAGTTGATTATATTTTACATACATTTCAAATATTATTTGTATACTTGTATACATTCAGAGTTCACAACATGCTTTCAATCAGTGTTTCTTTATATTGTAATCACTTTAAACTGCGTACACTGAGTAAGAGTTAGTAGATCATAAGTTGAGTAGAGCCAAGGTAAGTGTTCTTTCTTACTCCTTTTAAAGCCTAAGTTTTGTTTATCTTTCCAACTTGCATACTCATATATTCAATGTACTGATGCCAGTTGGCCTTTATCGATATGATGCATATGTAGGTAACGAGGATCGACATCCAGCACACCGTTGATACAATTTGAGCACTCCAGAGTCAATTAGTGAGCCTTCTTGCATTTTGGAGGACATCCTTTTATTGCTTTCTAGATTTGTTCAATAGAATGTTGTGGGGTTTGTCCCAACATGCATCTCGGTCAGTTTAGAGGTTTCATAGATAGTTAGTAGTCAAGTATCCTTTACTTTTCATTCTTATGCTAAAGACTTGGTTGCCATTTCGGCCAGTTTAAATGTTTAAACTTTTTTAAAAAAATCTATATAATATTATTGTTCTGTTCAGTTAAGTTCTTTCTTTCTTATAAGTATGAATGTTGTCTTCTGTTGAGTTAAGTAAAGTAGGCCAAGGGTTTTCTCAAGGCTAGCAATGCTCAGCGAGTTCTAGTCCTGCCCAGGGTGTATGCTAAGGGCGTGACATAATGGTCCATCAAAGTGGTCGTGAAGTGGTCAAGTAAGTACGGTTCATTCCCTAACTAGTGTTCAAGATCCACATGCATGACAGCGGACCGTCAAACCCCTTACAGATCTTGAAGTCGTCCATGAAGGTTTTTTCTTAGTCTTAGAGTTTAGGGTCAACTTCAAACAATCATACCTTTTATTTCAAAATTAAATGAATTAGGTGTCCCACGACCTTTAAAATTAAGGTCTCAAAGTAAAAATTATGTATGAAATAGTAAAGCACTGTCATGCAGAAATTCTTCACGACCCATTTGACAGGTTGTGGTGATGATGATGACCCATTTTGGCCTCTATTATGCCGATTCGGCAGTTTCCAATTAGGGACCTTTTTGCACTTTTACCCAATTTTTTTAACTCAATACTATGTCGTTTTTCCTTCTACCTAAATCCTTATATAATGATTATAAACTCCTAAACACCCAAACAAAATTATTACTCTTATATTTCCAAAAAGTGATAAAGCTCTTCTTCTCCAAATATTTCTCTCTCTAGAAATTGTAGATTCAAGCTTTTTCATTTATTGATTCTTTCCATTCATGGAATTCCAAAACCTCATATTTCAAAGTTTAAACCCCTCACTAAGTTAGGGTTTTCTTTCAATTGCCATGAGTTCTCTTCAATGTTTATTAAAATGATATGAATTATGATCTCTTATGCATGAATTGATGAAAATCTATTATTCTTATAATGAACCCATGTAATACTATATTTCCCAATTATGATAAAATAATGTGGGTTTGGAATATGAAAAAGAGTTTTATGAAATCAAACATGAATTTATGATAAAACCTATGTTTAAACCATGATTTCTAGATGTTGATGATTGAAAGTTGGTCTTGAACCTTGAAAGGTGATTTCTGAAATTATGCATGTTCTTATGAAGTTTATGAAAATGTTTTAAGGGTGCTTTGAGAGAGCAATATCAACGATGTTGTTGTTGTTGAAAAAACGTTTCTCATATACACACATATGCGTGATTGTAAAAGGTATTCTCACATAATAAGAGTTTTTAGGTTAAAAGACTTTCAAACTTAAAATAAACCAACGCTAAGAAACTAATCTTATGATGAGGCAAGAGACGATGAACCATGTTCCTTTATGAACTATCATGAAAAGATCATGGACGGTGGAAGGTTTTATCGTGCATGGTGTAAGGAGATATCCTATGATAAGACAAGGGGCGATATCACGATCCAGACCATCGTGATTGACACCCAGACTAACACTCAGGTGGGAGAAACACTACTACCATCCAACTAAATCAAAAAATCTAAAACCAAGACATTTATCAAAGGAAAGTAGAATAAGTACTAACCCGAACTTCTCATAAAATTCAAACAATTGATCTAACTACTAACAACTCAGAACATTAACCTAGAATCTGAAATTTAATGTATCAAAACATCTAATGAGATCCAAGTCTAATAAGAAATACTAATGAACTAATTCACTAATCCAAAGCAAAGGTGTAAGTCCAAAAATGGTGGACATAGAAGAAAGAGAATCCTATGGCATCCCAGAAGATTTATCTCACCCTTTAATTCGATGTGACAATCTTTAATCTCCTAAATTAAGTTTGTCAATAGCCGCTTGAAGATGTCGTGTACTAAAAAAAAAGCAACTGCACAATCAGTACACAGTGTATTGGTAGGATCACGTGGCTATCCCAATAGTGTAACATAAGTAAGTCAAACAATATTATAACTACATGTATAATATAGAAACATTTACAATATTATCAATATGATTATCAACATACAATTATCACACATCATTGGTCCTCTCAAAGAACCCAAACCCAAATAATTAACTTGTCGGAATGTGGCAATCCGATCTCATAGTTGTGTCGGGACGTGGTAACCGGATCCAATAGTTGTTTTGGAACGTGGAAACGTGATCCAAATTAACTTGCCAGAACATGGAAATCCGATCCCCAAGTACACACCACAATCACAATCACAAGTACATCATCAAGATCATACATTTATAACATGATTTCATGGAAACCATCATTCAAGTATTTCATTTACAACAAGTGTGATCGACATTGCAACAATTATACACATACAAGTATTATAATAAAGTAAAGAAAAACAAACATCACACAATCATAGAATCACAACTATCACCTACCTCGAAACAAACTCGAAACGCTAAGAAACTTGATTCTTCTCTTTCCGGATTTTTTCCTTTTATTCTGGTCAACAAATAATTACTTCCTCCAATCCATAAAAACTTAATGTTTGAGGTGTTTATCGCCCTTTAAAAAAAAGTATGTTAGGACAGGAACATAAATTTTCATTTTACCCTTATTTATTATTGCAAAATAACAAAACATTAATTATAATAACTAATTCCAATACTATCTTAAAGGGTAAAATTGGAAGAATATGTTGAAAATAGTTTTGAAGATTGAAAACCTAAATTAATTTGAAAAATTAGATAAAAAATTAAGTTATTATGGAATGGAAGGAGTAATAACATACAAAAATCAATAAACAATAACTATTTACCCTGATTACTAACAATGCTCACAACCCTTGATCATACCCATGATCTCTAGTATCTAGATTGGGTTGTTTCCACCATAACATCTGTCAATAAACCATTCCACGTTAATGCTGACCCATTCTATTACATCCTATGGATCAAAATATGGATTCAGGGAGTTAAAATCTTACCTTTAGCCTCAAGAATGGTGGAAAACGAGTAAAAGTCGCCTTGGGGTCGTTGCTGTAAGACCCAAAAATGAGATAGGGTTTCTAGAGAGTAACATGTTTTTATTAATTTTATAAGGTACTAAAATTACTTATAATATTTTTTAGAGGCAGTGTGTAAAGTTTGAAGTGATTTGGAAGTCAAACGTCAAGGGACGACCAAAGCGTTCGACGACTAGTCACCTGTGTTCCTCATGTGTATATGCATTCATACATTTGTGTTTCATGAGATTTTGAAGTCTCTAAATGATTTATAATGATGTTTAATTATGGTATATGAAGTTTGGAGAATTTTGAAGGTCAAATGAACAAGAACGTCCAAGGCGTTCGAAAGATAGCCCTTAAGACGTTCAACGTGTGTCTTGATGGGGTTTGGCCTGTTTGGACGTATTGTATGTTTTTGTTTTGGATAAAATTTATGTTTTAGGTATACAACCGGTTAAGGTCTGTAATCATGTTGGAATTGTCCGGGTACGACTTCTAAAATGGCCCCACAAGAGGCCCAAAAGAAGGACCCAAGGCTGGTCGAGATACCGCCTTGGCAATGTCCATTGACGGATCCAACGACGGACAGCTGGTCCACCAACGGACCGTTGGTCAGGTCTTATCGACTGGAACTTGACTTGGGTAGGTCTCAAGCCAAGAATTTGTCTAAGAACCAGTCGATGGAATCTAGGCACTGTCCGTTGAAAGACCAATGCTCCATCAGTGCCTTCGCCGATGGTGGCGTGGAACTGGCAGCAGCGTCTATTTTAATTAAAGGGGTGAATGGGAATTTCACCCAACATACTAACCTGAAGGTTTATTTAGCTATTTTTGGGTGTATATAAGTCATCAAAAACGTGATCACCCCATCATTCTACAATCCTCTCAAACAATTGAAGCCTTTCCCTCCACAAATATTTTCCTTCAAACCTCCATTATTGGGGAAGCTCAACTGCTTGGAGCAGGGTTTTCTATGTATGAATCATCAAGTTTTAGAGGTTTTCAACTAGACAAAGGTATGATGATCCTTCATCTCTAGTTATCCTTCCATCTAGAGAGTTAATCTCAAAGTTTTCAAAGAGAAAAAAAATATGATGAGGTGCTTTCTTGTTAAACCTACCATGGGTTTTTTCTTAAAATGATTTCAAAGGAATAATATAAATGTATTGATGATTATCTACCAATTTTGGAGTGGTTTTCAATACAATTGCATGATGAACCCATGCTCCATCACCAAAACGATTTAGCCTTGCATGTGCTTTGTGATCTTGACTTGCTATCAATTGAGTTAGGATTCTATTACGTTGACTTGGTTGTATATACTGTTATTTACATGAATTTATCATGATTTTATGATGAAGGATCCATGTGGATCCATGTATGAAGAATTGAACATGCCTAGCTTAGTATTCTAGGAATTCACTGTAACATGGCCCTTTTGATGATTAAATGTTGAACTCGATTATGTTGTGGTTCTTGTGACTACTGTTTTAAGTCAATATTATGGTTTAATTGTGGATATAAATCTTGTACGATCAAAATAAGTAAGGCTTGGCTTGAATTAATCTAGGTTCTTCTAGTCTATGGAGTCGTAACTTGTGATCATGACGTTAGGTTAGTTGTTATATGAATTGATCATGGTTAATGTCTATACATGCTGCCTATAACAAAATATGGCGATGAACTATATTTAATGAACATAATATGGGTCAATTTATGATAGTTTTAATAGGATTAATCTATGTAAACTTACCTTCCATTAAGTCATTATATGAAGCATGTTTGTGTCGACCTTAGTGGCAATTGTAGTAGTGTCTCATTTAGTCTATGATTTCATTAGCTACTGCCTGATATGTACATTATTGCTAAAATATTAATGATGATAAAAACCTTGCAGAATCAATAGTGTTGGTTTATTCCCCTCTATACCCTAACGAATTGACAAGTCTAATGCCTATGTTGTAGCTTGATTTTGAAGTGCTTTAAGCATGATTTCTTTATGATTAAGTGTATTATTAGCTACTGCCATAGACTTTTACCATTAATGAAATATAATTGATGATCAATTCAAGTGAATTTGATTGAAGATCTATGTTCTTCTACTTCCTAGTACATGTGAGATGCCTTGTATGATGTTATAGTATGATCTTGTAGCGACTTGTACATGGTTCCTTCTATGATTAAAGTACATGTAGATACTTCCCTATATATGATTTGTTGATGAAGAAGGTGTATTGATCAATGATTATCAAAGGGTGAGAAATTGGTAAGAATGCTTATTTCTATACTTTTCGTATAGTATTGTAATTGATAAAGCCTTGTATGGGATTGTGTGGTATGGTACACTTATGGTGGCAGTGTTTACTTTATTGTCAAATCTATATATGTTTTGACCATGGCCATGAAGGAAAATTAATTAATATATGAGCATGTGCTTATGATGATACTATATGAAGCTTATGCCTACTTTCCTATTCTAGTTGTGATTTAGGTTGTATGGCTATTGTGTAAGGAAGTGTATATCCATGTTAGGGTGCTGCCATTGATTAGTTAAAAATGGTAAACAATTCCTTACCTATGTACCCCTATGTGAATGCATGAATAGCACAAGTCAGGAGTCTTAAGTGTAATATGAAGTTGGTGTGTCTCGTATGCTATTATATGTTGTCTACTTTATGCTTGAAGGTATATTATGGTCTAAGAGGTTGGCTGCCTCAATATGTTGTTGATAGCCATTAAGTGATCATGTTGACCAATGTACACACACACACACACTCACATGCATGTAACAAGTAGTATAGGTGATGATGTCTAAATGAAAGGTTGTTCTCATATTCACTAATGTCTACTACTATGCATGTAAAGTATATGTATGTGAAGTATGTTATATATTCTTTACTAGGATGATTTGATAGGTGTACTAGTATGGCAAGGGTATGGGACTTTTCCTATGCATTGCACATGTGTACCTTGATAGGATAGTTTTAGTTATGGTTTCTATATGTATGAATATGTATGTATTAACTTGTGTGACTTAATGTGTTATGTGAAAGGTTTTCTCACATATATGTATATACTCGCACATGGATGAAGATCTAGTCAAGAGAGGGGCCTTGAATGGTGTATTCATGTGTACCCTAAACTAGATGATGCTTCCGATATGCTATGTTCATGTGAAGGAATTCTTTACATGATTTAGGTTGATGAACTTCCATCTATGACCTATGAGTTAAGCATATGAAGGGATTACTCTCCTAAAACTATAATTTATAAAGTAAGAGTAAAATAAAGGTTTTCAAGGAAGGGAACTTAGCTTAGCACTGAGTGAACTTGAATGTGAGTGTGTGTCCCTTACTATGGTAGGAAGGTAGGTCACATAAATCTCATGAGGTGGATAACCGCAATGTCTCAATTAGCATAAATAGGGTTACCATATGTGAATAACTACACTGTCTAATCTTGGCATAAAGAGGGTTTTCAAATGTAGCTCCAAGTTCCATAACTATGTTGCCATCATAAGATACTAGCTAGTGGATCCACCAAGAAAGCTATGTCACATTTGGTTCTACTTTAGCCGGTAGACCACCTCTTTTCGTTGTGGGGTTCTATGACACCGGGATCCATGTTTAGCATCACATGGTCTATGTCGATTAAGGCTATAGTTAACCTAAAGTAAAATGGACAATGTAAGTTAATTGATAAGGACCCTAAATAGAATGACTTAAATGGATTACTTAGGATAGGTGGAAGTAAGGAACCCATCTAAACATTGCACAAGTAGCTCCATAGGAAGTTCTAGGAAGTTGTTCTAATGCATATCTTTATGTATGTGTTCCCTATGCATGACATTGTAGTATTTGTCTACTTGTTATGAATATGTGCATGATGTGAGTCTTTATGCGTGATGTTGATCTTGTTGACTATATGATGAAGGTCCTAACTTAACTATGTCTATGTGGTATTATACTTCTATGATGGTATGTATTGTCTTGCGTAGATGATATGTATGATCTTCGTTGTGGTCCTAAGGTAATACATTGCACAAAGTATCCCTAAAGGATTACTTGGGAGACTAAAGAATTAAAAGAAATAGTTCACTGTAAAGAGAAATGGGCAAATTGTAAAGTGACCTCAAATTGGACTTAAATTCTATATGTGCTTTTCTATGATATTTGGCCTTTGCTTGTGATTCTATGAAGTATTAGAATGATATAAATGCTTCTGTTTAAAGGTTTCATAAGGATTTACTCAAAAAGGCATGAAATATGATTTTCAAGAAAAAGGTCCCTTTTAAATGCATGTTTTTGCAGGGTTGCCATACTTAGTGCATTCTTGTACAAATCCCATTCTTCACTACTTTTTACACAAAGTGTATATTATGGATGTTTAACCGATATCTTGAATGGTAAAGAGCTTGATAGGTGATTCCCAAGCTCAAGGAAAGGAATCCTTAGGTCCAAGGATATCCTAATGTGTATTTAGTGTAAAGTCTTTAAATATTGTATAGTTATGTAATGTGTCTTATGGTTCATGTCCCTAATGTACTCTAATGTTGTTGAGTCTAAGATGGAAAACAGACTTAGAGTCCATATGTGTATTACGACTTATATTTTTTATGTATATGAAGTAAAGTTTCTAGAATATGAGGTGCTATGAAATTTTTTCAATTTTCCACTAAATTTACTATGTCGATGTGATGAATGATAACTATGGGCTTGTATAAGACCTCTAAGAGGTCAAGTGCACCATATTACTTCTAGGGGGTGCTCCCTGGTTGTGACAAACGTGGTATCGAGAACGAGCTTTTTAAAAGTGGTTTAGGGTCTAAGAAGTCTCATATTGCCAAGTCTAGTAGAGTCTTGTATTATTGGTGGTGAGTCGCAACACAATAAATGGTACAAGAGACTATCAAACGATAGAGTTTCCCTTCTTCATCATTCTCATATCGTGCCATAGAACTTAACTCTATAAGATCTCTCTCTTATATTTTCTTGTTCGGTGGTCTTTTAGATGTGATTGCTTGGATGAGATTATCTCTATGCTAGAGGGAGAAAAGGTGACTTTAAATGCTTATCTTGGTTTTATGGTTTGAATGAGTATGTGTGAAGGTGTATATTGGTATGTTTTGATGATGTAATGCCAATTATGACTATATATGAAAACTGTGTGAAATAGCATGTTATGTGTCAGGATATAGTTAAAGTATGTTAGAAGTTATTAAGGATAAAAATGACTTCTTTTGGAATGATGTGTTCCTAAATAGTTTTGCATGATGGTAGTAGCCTTATGCTATGATTTGAACTTGAAATGCTTGGTTACTACCTATGGAAGCATGATACCCTAAGAATATGTGCTTAAAAATGTCCAATGTTTCCCTTCGTATCCATATGCCTATGAGAAGTTGCCTAGTATGGATTGGAGTCCTTTGTATAGACTTGATCCTACATAAGATGATAGTATGTTTTTCTTGGTAAAATTTTGTATCTTATATTTATTTTCAAGCTTTTCCCATCAATTGCCTAAATGTTGCATTTTTTGGAATTTGAAATTATGCTCCTAAAAAAGATAAATAGCTTACTGTAAGATTTTTGAAGAATCAACTAAGTTGATCTTTGATTAGATGTTGTTGTATATAGGATTGATGTATATGAACATAATAATGAATGTAAAAAGGAGTTTTTCTATTTGAAATAAAGAATGAGAGTCTTATGGCACAATGAGTTGTAGAATTTTTTCTAACTTCTTATTGTGTTGTGAGTCCCTTGATGTTGTGGAATTTATGTTTCCCTAGAATTGGGGGTAGTACTCTTATCCTTGTAGGCTGATGATGTGGGTTTGTTTGACCTATAAGATACCTTACATTAATGTTAAAAGAAAATAAAGAGTCCTTATGGATAAGTCTCCTTGTTGTTCCCCCTAATGATGTATGACCTTCTTGTCTATTGTATTGTATAAAAACCTTATGTGGTTGAATGAGATAACCTAACTTGATAATTGGGAATAAATTTCCTAGGAGATGAAGTTTAGAATGCCTTGTTCGACTTATTGTAAACTCCTTCTAAATGGTAATCACTTTTAAGTGATGCCAAATGAAGATTGTTTAGTAAAGATCCTCTTGAGTTGGGGTTAAGTTTCTCTTAATTCGGTTTACCCTAAGTGTGGTATGGTGATTGAGTAGTAAGGTTGTAGATATTTTCTACCATTGACCTTCTATTCTTACTTGAGCTTGGATATAATAAAATTTTAGTAAGCTTGTTCATGAATAGAGTTTTGCATAAAGTATGAATTTCATGACCTATCATGCCCCGAGCTACCCCTGAGACGCAGACACAGAACCTAGGTTCACAAGTGATCCCAAGAAAACCCTGCTGGCATGATCATGAGCATACTAAGGATAATTAACTGTTGCGGAAGCTAAATCATACTTAAAATGAAAAGATGGGGAATACCCATATTCTATAACTAAGATATTTGAAAACAATGAGTTTTATACAAAAAAAAAATATAAACTCAATACTAAGCTGAATCTAACTATAAATGAAAATAGCCACTAAACTGGACTAGAAATACTGGGACAAGCCCCCAGCTATATATAGCAAAAAATGAAACTAAATGACTAAAGACTGAAATGACAGTCATGACTATTGTCCAAGGAGAATGAGGACTCACCACTGAATCTGCTGAACTGGAGATTGGGAAATGGATCTATATGTGATCTCGATGCCAAGAACCTGAACCTACATCACGAGAAGATGTAGCGCACGTATGCGTCAGTAATTGAAAGGTATTGACCATGTAGGATAGAGTAAAGTTGAAATAAAACATAACTAAACAAGCAAAAAAACAAGTATAATAATCTGAATGTGATGTGCTGATTTCTAGGCTAACTGGATGCAACGAACAATTTATAACATGCTGAAACTGAATACTGAATATACTGATAAATGGTCAATACAGAGAGTCTAAATGAACTGTGGGAGCTACTAATAGCCGATAATAAAACCACATGACCTAAATGTAAAGTCCGATGTATACGCCCAATCGAGAGGACCCAATATACCCTGCCAAAGGGATAGAGGCATGCTGGCGTGATCACTAAACTGTTTACCCACACAGCGAACTTACAACCTACTCGGCTAGTAGTTTTGGGACAAATTGGTACGCTAAACCTTAGTCTAACTCGGTATTATCTTACTCCCAATGAATTCTGTAAATTAACTAATTATATATGAATTTCTGTAAATACTGGATAGCTCAAAACTGAACCTGCAAACAGAGAATGCAATAATTAATCTGGTAATTATGCATTTATAACTGCGACATGTATATCTGAAACGTCTGAAATATATAACCTAGCATGTGTAATTCAAGAACTAAAGAAATACAAAGCTAGGGTTCTGAAAGTCATACGATAATCTGAGTAATAACATAATAATCTGATTTGGAACATATATTTAATAAATTCATGAAGTTATTTCAAAGTTCTTAGAAACCCTAGGTTTAATCATGATAATAGAATCAAGAATCTCACTGAATCTAAGGACCCAATGGGTGAAAGGAACCCACTAGTGAAATCCCACATTCCTGGTGATGAAATCCGCGGAAAAATATTTAAGTTTCGGGGCTGGAACTGCTGAAGCTTGTGGCATTCTTGTACTAGGGTTCTTGAGCTTTTTCTCCTCTCTTGCTTCTAATTTTCTAAATTTTAATTTAATGATTTGACTTGGATAAGTTTTAATTATGTCTCTAGGCTTAAACTGACTAAAATTTGATGATTTAAGGTCAAAATGATGTAACTTAGGGTTTAAACAGAGTAGGAAAGGTCAAAAAGATCCTTGGAAAGGTTGTTTTCCGACCTCACGATGGCCAGGACTGACAGTGCGTCGTTTGCCCGACACCCCGTCGTTGGGTCCGTTGTGAGGGCCCGTTCGACAGGCCTTTACCAAAATGGCTATAACTGTTTACTCGGAGGTCTGATTTTAGCAAAGTTGGTGGCTATGGAAAAATAATTCAATTATCTATCTGTGGGTGGGTAATGAAAGACCTAATTCTTTTTGTTCTAAGAGTTATGATCATTTTCATTCGACCCAACTGCATTTCCCCTAACTGGCTGCAAATTTTCCACCTACGGTCAGACCTACGGGCCATAGGTCCACCTACAAACCATGCAGGTCATCCATAGGTCTTGTTAGAAAGTGGTTGAAAGGAGTCTTGATCGACGGTCATGGTTCGTTTGACCTACGGACCATAAGTCTGTCCGTCGTCCTAGACTTAACCAATTTTTCTATGCTGAATTTTTTGGGAGTTTCTGATCCCATCGACGGCTGTGCAGGACGGACCGTAGTTCAGGATATGGTCCGTCGATGCAACCGTTGGTTGTACCTAAAGATTTTTCTGAAAAACTAATTTTTGATCTGTTTTGGGTACGGGGTTTTACATTATCTCCCCCTTTGGAACATTCGTCCTCTAATGAAGATTAAACTAGCTGAAATAGAGGGAGAGAAATGCATACTCCACTACTTAACATTGAGAACTGGTTCTGACTAAATTGAGTTCTGAGTACATGCAATTACGCTAAAAATGAAAGTACAAACTGAGGGAACATGATTCTAAAACTGAATTTACGCATGAATGACTGTTAAACTTAAAAGGAACTATTACGTCAAGAGGAGTGGAATCGGAAGCAAAAATGTAAGGATACTTGGCTTTCGTGGCTGCTTCTGCTTCCCAGTAGCTCCCTCTACAGACGGGCTCCTCCACAAAACCTTGACTTAAGCGACTTCTTTGTTTCTCAACCTTCTAAACTGAAGGTCAAGAATCTCAATTGGTACATCCTCATAAGAAAGACTATCTTTCACCACCACACTCTCTAATGGTACTATAGAGGCTGGGTCACCCATGCACTTCTTCAAGAGTGAGATGTGGAAGACCGGATGCACTGCTACTAATTTTGCTGGCAACTCTAACTCATATGACACCTTGACAATCCTTTTCAAGATCTTGTAAGGGCCTACATATCTGGGACTGAGCTTCCCTTTCTTTCCAAATCTCATCACCCTTTTCATAGGTGAGATTTAGAAAAACCCAATTATCAACTTGGAACTTTGGTTCCCTTCTCCCACATCTGCATAAGATTTCTGAAGACTTTGGGATGTCTTAAGTCTATCTCTAATGAGTTGCACTTTATCCATAGCATAAAGAACTGAATCTCGTCCTATCAAAGCTGCTTCACCTACTTTAAACCAACCAACTAGAGATCTACATCGACGTCCATATAAAGCCTCATAAGGGGCCATCTGAATGCTGGAATGGTAGCTATTATTGTAAGTAAACTTAATAAGAGGAAGTTTATCATCCCAACTACCTTTGAAATCGATTACACAAGCTCTCAACATATCCTTTAAGGTCTGAATGGTACGCTCTGCTTGCCCATCCGTCTGTGGATGAAATGTTGTACTAAGGTTAACTTGACTACCAAGACCTTTTTTAATGACTTCCAAAAATGAGAAGTAAATTGAGGACCTCTATCTGAGATGATAGACAAAGGAACCCCATGCAACCTCACAATTTCAGCAAGGTAAAGCTTGGCATAGTCCTCTGCCGAATATGTAGTCTTGACCGCCGAAAAGTGAGAAGACTTAGTCATCTTATCAACTATCACCCAAATTGAGTCATGTTGTCTGCGAGTACGAGGTAACCCTGTGATGAAATCCATATTGATCACATACCACTTTCAAGTAGGAATATCGATCTCTTGAGTCATACCTCCTGGTTTATGATGTTCTACCTTGACTTGCTGGCAATTGGTACACTTACTCACAAAGTCTGCTATATGCCTCTTCATGCCATTCCACCAATAGACTTCCCGCAGTTCGCGGTACCATCTTAGTGTCACCTTATGAATAGAATACCTGGAGTTATGAGCTTCTGCAAGAATATGCTGCCTCAACTCTCCCACATTAGGAACACACAATCTACCTTGGTAGCGAAGTACACCATCTCCCCCATGGGAGAAAACCTCTACTCTCTGATTGTTGACTGCACCATATAGTTCAAGAAAGATAGGATCACTCTCTTTATTTTCCTTAACATCAACTATCAAAGACTATTCTTCCCCATTCTGAACTGTTACACGCTGTCTGATATGCTCATAAGGCGAACTCCCAAGCGAGCAAGCCTGTGAACATGTTCACTAGCTCCTTTCTTTTTTCCTCATCATGGGCTACACTACCCATAGATAATCTACTAAGAGCATCGGCCACTACATTCGCCTTTCGAGGATGATAATGCACACTCATATCATAATCCTTAAGGAACTCAAGCCATCTCCTCTGGAGAAGATTCAACTCTTTCTGGGTGAACACAAACTGAAGGCACTTATGATCGGTGAACACATCTACATGAACACCATACAAGTAGTATGTCCATATCTTGAGTGTAAACACCACTGTTGCAAGCTCGAGGTCATGAGTTTGATAGTTCTTCTCATGCACCTTAAGCTTTCTAGAGGCATAAAAATCTCTTTGTATCAACACACAACAAAGGCAAACTCTGGATGCATTGCAATAGATCACATAACCATCTGAACACTCTGGTAGAGTCAAGACAGGAGCTGTAGTCATTCTTTTTTTCAATTCTGCAAAGCTTTTCCCACAATAATCTGACCATTGGAACTTGACCATTTTATGAGTCAACCTAGTCAATGGTGAGGCTATGGATGAAATTCCTCCACGAACCTTCTGTAATAACCTTCCAGACCTAAGAAACTTCTGATATATGTAGCAGAGGTAGGTGTGGGCCATTGTTTTACTGCTTCTATCTTTTATGAATCTACGCGGATCCCTTCGCTAGATACAATGTGCCCAAGGAAAGCAATGGATTGCAACCAAACCCCAAATTTACTAAACTTAGCGAATAACTGGCGATCTTTGAGAGTTTGCAGAACAACTCTCAAATTACTTGCATATTCTTCCTCACTCCTAGAGTAAATGAGGTATCATCAATGAAGACGATAACAAACAAGTCTAAGTACTGTTTGAACAATATGTTCATCAAATCCATGAAAGTTGCAGGAGCATTGGTTAGTCCAAATGACATAACTATAAATTCATAATGACCATACCGAGTTCTGAAGGCTATTTTAAAAATGTCACTATCTCTGACTCTGAGCTGATTATAAACCGATATGAGGTCTATATTTTAGAAATGACTAGCACCCTGATGTTGGTCAAACAAGTCGTCAATCCAGGGGATGTGATACTTATTCTTGATTGTGTCCTTGTTCAACATTCTATAGTCAATTCACATTCTGAGAGAACCCTCTTTCTTCTTTACGAACAATACTGGTGCACCCCATAGAGAAATACTAGGTCTGATGAAACCCTTATCTTGAAGGTCTTTCAACTGCTCTTTCAACTCCTTAAGCTCTGCTGGAACCATTCTATAAGAAGGAATTGAAATAGGCTGGGTATCGGAAAGAAGATCAATTCCAAAGTCGATTTCTCTTTCGGAAGGAACCCCGGGAAGATCTTTTGGAAATACTTATGGAAATTCACAGACTACTGGAACTGTCAAGAAATAGGGTTTCAAGCCTAGAATCCGTAACCCGAACTAGATGATAGAGATAACCCTTAGATATCATCTTTCTGGCCTTACGGTAAGAAATAAATCGGCTCATAGGCTCTAGGCTACTACCCTTCCATTCTAAGATTGGTTCATCTGGAAACTGAAAACGAACAATCCTAGTTCTACAATTGACTGAGGCATAACATGAGTGTAACCAATCAATGCCTAGAATGACATCGAAGTCTCCCATTTCTAACTCTACTAGATCTGTTGAGGTGACTTTCTAAGAGACTGTGACAGGCAATTTCTGTATACCTTTCTAGCTATAAATGGGTCACTGACTGGAGTAGAGACTGAGAAGGGTTCTGAGACAGTTTCTGGGCTGACACTTAATTAGCCTACTATATAAGGAGTTATAAAAGAAAGAGTAGCCCCTGGATCTAACAATGCATAAACATCAAGGTCAAACACTCATAACGTACCACTAACTACATCAGGAGAACCTTCCTGATCCTGGCGAGCCTGAAGAGCATAAAGTGTTATCTGGTGTAGACCGCCACCTGTACCAGATGAGTTACCCCGCTGAGTTGGGCGACTTGCTGGTGCTGCTGAGTATGTAGACTGATCTCTACCATTACCACCTCCTTGACACAGTCTAGAAGGACAGTCCCTCAACTTGTGACCAGACTGACCACATCCAAAACATCATTCTTTTCCTTCAAGACATATTCTCGGATGGTTCTTACGACACTTTGGGCAAGTGGGGTAAGTGTTGGTGCCTGAAACACTTCCCTGAGACTTAGATCATGGTGCTCTGCTCTTCTTGTCATACCTATTCTTGGAGGATGGAACACTAGCTGATGAAGGGGTTGGAGCTGAAAACTTCTGCTGACCCTGCAAACGATTTTCACCACCCGATTTATTCTGAGAATAGTCATAGTTCCCAGTCCTAGCCTTCTTATTTTACTTAGCCTGTTCCCTAAGTTTATCACCCTGAATCTGATGAGCATGAGTCATAAGCCTAGAGATATTCATATCTCCCAACAACATAGCATTTCTGTAGTCTGTCTCCACCAAATCTGATACTCTATACAAGAACTTATTCATCTGAGGCCTTCAGTCAGCAACCATGTGAGGATCATACCTGGACAGTTGGTTAAACTTTAGCCTATACTCTTGGACTGTCATGTTTTAGTTCATGAATTCTTGGGCCTTTGTTTCTCTCAACTCTATTGGTAAAAATGTGTCGAGAAAAGTCTCACAAAAGAACTCCCAAGTAATAGGAGCTGCATTTGCACCCCTCTCCTTCCAGTGAGTGTACAAGATATGAGACACGCCTTTCAGCTGGTATGATGCCAACTAAACCCGATAATTCCCAGTACCCTGCATCACCTCAAGTATCTTCTTGATTTTGTCCAAGAAATTCTGAGGATCTTCATTAGTCTGCGATCCTAAGAACTCAGGTGGATTCATCCTAACAAAGTCACGGACCCTTGTTGCTGCTGATACACTATTTCATTCATAGGATCATGAACCCGATTGGTCTGGTGGGTCATACTCTGAGCAAACATCTTTATGGCATTCCTGAACTCAATATTAGAGACTTCTTTATCTGAGATTGGTGGAGCTGCGTTTGCATTTCTGGCATTCACATTCCTAGTGTTAGCTCTACGAGGAGGCATGATCTGAAACGTAGAACGTCAAGTTAGAATGGAATAAGATCATACCTTACGCACGATAAGAGTAACAAGAAAGTGAAGTTTTTCCTAAAATACTTTATAGCCTCTCTAACATTACATGTGGTGCACTTCACACCCATGAAAAGTACTCTACTTAGTGCGGCTTTTTCAGACATCTTAGGACTCTTAAACCTAGTGCTCTGATACCAAGTTTTATCACGGCCCGAGATACCCCGGAGACGCGGAGACAGAACCTAGGACAACAAGTGATCCCGATCTAACCCTACTAGCATGATCATGAGCATATTAAAGATAATAAACTATTGCGGAAGCTAAATCATACTTAAAATGAAAAGATGGGGGAATACCCATATTCAATAACTGAGATATTTGAAAACAATGAGTTTTATACAAAATAAATATTAACTCAATACTAAGCTGAATCTAACTATGTATGAAAATAGCCACTAAACTGGACTAGAAATACTGGGACAAGCCCCCAACTATATCTAGCAAAAACTGAAACTAAATGACTAAAGACTCAAATGACACTCATGACTGTTGTCCTCGGAGAATGAGGACTTACCACTAAATCTGCTGAACTGGAGATCGGGAAATCGATCTATGCGTCATTTGGATGTTGAGAATCTCAACCTACATCACGAGAAGATGTAGCGCACGTATGCGTCAGTACTTGAAAGGTACTGAGCATGTAGGATAGAGTAAAGCTAAAACAAAACATAACTGAACAAGCACAAAAACAAGTATAATAATCTGAACGTGATGTGCTAATTTCTGAGCCAACTAGATGTAATGACCAATTTATACCATGTTGAAACTGAATACTAAATATACTAATAAATGGTCAATGCAGAGAGTCTGACTTAACTGTGGGAGCTTCTAATAACCGATAATAAAACCACATGAGCTTAATGTGGAGTCTGATGTATACGCCCCATCGAGAGGACCCAATATACCCTTCTAAAGGTATAAAGGCATGCTGGCGTGATCACTAAACTGATTGCCCACAGTGGGGACTTACAACCAACTCGCCTAGTAGTTCTGGGACTATTGGGTACGCTAAACCCTAGTCCAACTTGGTATTATGCTACTCCCAATGAATTATGTAAATTAAATGATTATATCTGAATTTCTGTAAATACTGGATAGCTCAAAACTTAACATGCAAACTTAGAATGCAACAATTAATCTGGTAATTATGCATTTACAACTGAGGCATGTATATCTGAAGTGTTTGAAATATATGACCTAGCATGTGTAATTCAAGGACTAAAGATATACAATTCTACGGTTCTGACTTTCATGCGATAATCTGAGTGATGATATGATAATCTGATTAGGAACATATATTTAATAAATTCATTAAATCTAAATAAAAGTTCTAGAAACCCTGGGTTTAATCATGATAATAGAATCAAGAATTTGACTAAAACTAAGGACCCAATGGGTGAAACGAACCCACTAGTGAAATCCCACATACCTGGTGATGAAATCCACGGAAAAATACTTAAGTTTTGGGGTTGTAAATGCTGGATCTTGTGGCGTTCTTGAACTAGAGTTTTTTGAGATTTTTCTCCTCTCTTGCCTTTAATTTTCTAAGTTTTGATTGAATGATTTGACTTGGATATGTTTTAATTATGTTTCTAGGCTTAAACTGACTAAAATATGATGATTTAGGGTCAAAATGACGTAATTTAGGGTTTAAACGGAGTGGGAAAGGTCAAAAAGACCACTGGGAAGGTTGCTGTCGGGCCTCACGGCAGCCAAGATTGACGGTCCGTCGTGCGCCCGACGCCCCGTCGCTGGGTCAATCGTGAGGTCCTGTTAGACAGTCCTTTACTAAAATGGGCATAACGTTTTACTCTGAGGTCTGATTTTAGCAAAGTCGGTGGCTATAGAAATATAATTCAATTATCTATTTGTGGGTATGTCATAGAAGACCTAATTCATTTTGTTCTAAGAGTTATGATCATTATAAGTTGACCCAACTGCATTTCCCCTTAACTGGCTACAAATTTTTCACCTACGGACTGTAGGTCCACCTACGAATTATGTTGGTCATCCATTGATCTTGTTAGAGAGTGGTTGAAGGGAGTCTTGATCGACACTCACGGACTAGGGACAGTTGTTGGACCTACAGACCGTAAGTCCGTCCGTCGTCCAAGACTTAACCAATTTTTCTCGACTGAAATTTTTTTGGGAGTTTGTGATCCCATCGACGGTTGTGCAGGACGGACCGTTGTTCAGGCTATGGTCTGTCGACGCCATCATTGGTAATACCTGCCAATTATTCTGAAAAACTATTTTTTGGTCTGTTTTGGCTATGGGGTGTTAAATGACCTCTACATTTTTTGTATGTTTTGATTGACATTACCTTAAGGATATTGTAAAGATTCCAAATTGCATAAAAGAAATTTTTTGATAAATTCCATGTTTTCTCATGTTAAATTACATTTTGATATGGTATTTGTGCATCTGACTTCATCCGATAAGACAAGAAACTTGTTTTAGTCACTTGAGAGGTGTAATGTTTAGCCTTATAATAAAAAGTTGTCTTTTTCAAATGAAATATGTTGAGTCTCTTGAAAACTATGTGACTTTTATGATTTGGAATGCATAATTGTAGGCTCATTCTTGAAAAGTGAAAGTATTTTTAGCTAAGTTCTCATGTGTGTGGCTATGATTTGTGTGATTCTTCTCAAAATATGCTTACTGTGAAGGTGAATAGTATGTTAGAAATTGACATTTTCTGAAATTACTTCCTATTTGTTGTGATGTGCTTGGTGTGACTTACCATTTAGACTTCATTAGGAAGTAAAATAAGAATGTCTTGGTCTAAAAGTTGAAAATTTCTCATTTTTAAAGGAAATTGACCTTGTACCATGCTTAGGTGTGAATTCATGATACATGTAACTGTGTTGAGGATAAGGACATTCCTCCATGGACACCACTAAGTATGCTTTGATTGAGTATGACCTTCATGGCACTAGGTCTAACTAATGAATATCTTTGTCGATTTAATTAACTCAAGTCTATGTGCATTGATGTATGAGTGCCTACTTGTTTTGAGTATTGTTGAAATCTGCCTATGTATGGCCTTGCAAGATTCTCTCTTAATGAATTAAGGTGTAATGACCATATTATGACTAGGAAAAGGATGTTCCTCCTATGAACATTATAAGAGCCTAATTCGTTAAAGAGTGAGTGAGTATTAGTTTTGCTTGCTTGTGTATATTGAGTGCTAAAATGATTTTATGTTGCTACAAATGGTATGAATTGTTATATGTTGCCTTAAAGTCCTTGTTGTGATTAAAAAGCCTTAAGTGTCATTCGAGGACGAATGTTGTCCAGTGGGGGATATTGTAAGACCCCAAAATGAGATAGGGTGTGTAGAGCCTAAAATGTTTGTATTAAGTTTATAAGTTCCTAAAATGAAATATAATATGGTTTATAGTCGGTGTGTAAAGTTTGAAGTGATTTGGAAGTCAAACGTCAAGGGACGACTAAAAGGTTCAACGACTAGTCACCTATGTGCCTCAGGTGTCTATGCATGTTTATATTTGTGTTTAATGAGATTTTGAAGCCTCTAATTGAGTTATAATGATGTTTACTGATGGTATATGATGTTTTGAGACGTTTGGAGGACAAACGACCAAGAATATTCAAGGAGTTTGAAAGATATCCCTTAAGATGTTCAGTGTGTGTCTTGATGAGGTTTGGCCTGTTTGGACGTCCTGTAGGTGTTTGTTACGCGCATCAATCCGTGTGAACCCGGTCTAATCGTAGGCGTTCTAGATACGTGAAACATTATTTAACATAGCCATATTTAGGGTTGTTACATTTACGTTATGGCAGATTATTAGGGTTAAAGTTGGAGTTTGTATTCAATATTGTTATGTCGGAATTGGATACTCTCAAGAGGGTCACAAGAGGCACAAATTATCCCGATAATTATTTGTTGGAAATTCTCTCGTTTGATTGTGTATAGCAAAAAAGCAATCACAAATTTCATGCTCCATTGTTGCAATGGAGATTCAAAAGAAATCGGAATCTTTGAATAACCCTATAACATTGAGTCTGATGGAAGAATAAGAAAGAGGTGGTTCTTGTAAGAGGAAAAAAGGTACATCACTGACTATGAATGGAAAAATTTTGATACGTAGTCATTCTGTTTTTTGAAGAGATTATAGTAAGATGTAGTCATATGAATGTAGTGTAAGTCGAACAAGTAAGTTTATGTGGAGGATATACCTTCTAAATTGGTATATTGTGACATACATATAATCATTGAATATTTATAGTGTGTCATTACACTTTGAATATCTACTGTTGTATTTGAATACCTTTTCATTTTTGAATACTTTCTAGTGTATTTAGAGTTATGTTGTTATTATGTTTTATAAAGTTGGTTGTAGTAAGTATTCTCATTCTCTTAATATACTTAAAAAAGTATCTTAATTAGTAATGTATTTTCCTGATTTATCAGGGATTGTCTGATATATTAGCTAGCTTTTGCAGAGTACCTAAGTGAAGGTGAAAGTATTTCAATTAAATATTTTGATTCTAAGTTACACCGCATCAGATACGGCGCACTATTGTGAGAATATGCAACGAACAAGGAGGAAGAAGGGGCTGCTAGCGAGATTGAGGCACCACCCAGAATGATCAGGCCACCCGCAAAAATCAAATAGTTAACTTGTTAGAATTTATTAGTTTCTTTTGCTAATTTTCATTTTTAACTTCTATTTAATGCTTATGATTAAAACTAATGTTTTATTCTTTGTCAAACATTATCAACTCTTCTATTGATATATGATCATGTTGCTTTACTGTTTTGGTAGCTACTTTGTTAAACTTTTTTGTTGGGGTTATTGCATTCAATGTAGTGGTAGGAAGAGATGCATGCATGTTTGTGTAAATGTACAGTTCATCTAAAAATATATAATCTTGGATATCTACTTTTGATAATCAATATGTTCAGTTGTGTATTTTTTTTATCAATATATTCAATAGTATAAATGTATGCTAGAGTTTTTTTCATATCAAAATATAAACAAGTATTACTATATTTATTTATTGTGAGTTATTGCTTAAAGAAATTTGGATACTTACATTCTTAGAAGTGATAAACATATCATAAATGTTGGTAGTAATTACATTATTACATGTTCTTAAAGTGATTTTTATCATACACCAAAGTAATATGTAAGTGTATACAAAGAACATTGTTCCTTTTGTATTTTTATAGGTTGTCTATTATATTTATCAATTTTTCACTAGTATAATTGTTTTATATATTTATTCACAAACATATTATCAAGTATAACTATATGCACGTATTATCAGTAGTTTGGATATGTCAACACATATCAATGTATCAAATTAAGTATTGAAATAACATTCAAGTTAGTTTATAATTTGAGCAAATAAATAAAAAAACAAATATTTCAAAAAGCAGATAATTTTTTTAATTCATTGATTTGACATAACGATAATTAAGTTAAAGAATGCTTTTATAGCGGGATGTATCAGGTACAATGTATTTCGAATTGCAGTTCGACATGAACCACCTATTATATGTGTACAACAAGAATTAGTACACTTCCTTTTACTCAAATCGCTAAATGACTTCTTTAGCTTCTTTGGCCTCCCGGATGTCGCTTGTATTTTGGTGGCAACACAACTTCAGTAGCAGTGTGTTCAAGTAGATTCCATTCACTTTGTTAGGAAGAGGATACATGCACTTCATATGTTTTAAATACTGTTTCTGCCAAGTAAAAATGTGAACAATATTCATCTAGAAGAACATATTTTTTTCAACACCCTCCACGCATGTACGCATGGTATTCCGTCAACTTGAAACCTATTGCAACTACAAGTCTTCTTTTCCAAGCATAAGATATAAGTCTTCCCTTCATCACTTACTAAATAAATGCAATCAGTTGACATCACAACCTATAATCAATACATAATTTCATTTATACATTCTATACGGAAGTATACATACATTAAATACTTAGAATAACTGAATACATAATCAACTCAATACGAAAAATATTATTTTTCTCACAAAACATAAACCTTTCATTAATATACATGCCGTCATAAATAAAAATCGAAGTTTATTTCTTCAACATTATTCCGTTAATGCTATATTCTACATAGCAATTCTGTTCGCTCTATTTTATGAAACGTCGGATCAAAACTTTGATGATAGCTATTTAATTGTATTTTTCTTAGGAGGCAATTGAATAATAAAGAGCATACATAATTTTGTTTTTGAACTGATATGAATACTAAAAGGTAGTGATCAGTTACATATTTAAAATGACGAATTAATGGATTTAAGGGCTGCAAAAAAGCCTAGTCAGTTAAATTAACCAATTTACCTTATTTAGTGGGAAATTAATTAGAATAAGTTTTTCTATTAAAAATAAAAAGACATATATATGGATATAGCCATTCACAAACATTAGCTATTTTTTAAAAATATGATTCTTATAGCTTGTTTTATCTGATAATCCTGAGACCATAACTATTAATGTAAGTTACACTTTAAAATTTTTATATAAACACTGAAAAAACTCTTATATATATCATATAAATTTTTGGACAAGAAATTTCAAATGAATATAGATTCATGCCTTCTAGATTCGCCCTTACATAAAAAGTGTTTAAAATGTAGGAATTTTGTGTCTATAATAACAAAACAAATGATATCTCTTGGTATTTTCTAGATCTCTTACACATAAAAATGACGATTTTCAATAATTAAAATAAGTTATAAAATCAGAAAATTGAATTTGTAACTGGCTATATAATCAAATTTAACTATTTTAAGGTATTAAATGTCACATGCAAAAAAATTTAAGTGGACCTAATTGGACAGATCAAAGTAATTTTTTTATAACTAAATATACCTGTCAATTTCTCTTTAATAAACAATCACATTAATTTTCTCTCTTTTCCCCTTAATTTATATGATATTACTTTTTTTTAAGGTTATTTCGAAAAGAAAGTTTTTCGTAGTCCTATATTAATGTTCACTTTATAATATATAATTCTTGCAATCATTTTGATCTCATTTATCCTTAAAATTATTCCTTTTTTATTTTTGTAAATTTAATAAAGTTTGTAAACCTTCAGAAAAAAATTCTTTAAGTCCAAATCAATAAATTTATGATTTTTATATGGAAAGGGCCTAAAATACCCTTGAATTATTGAAAATGGTACAAAATTATCCTTCATCCGCCTATTGCTCCAAAATGCACTTTTCATTCACCTATTGGCTCAAAAATACCCTTGTCATCCACCTTTGGGTTCAAAATTGACTACTTACTTAACGATCAATTTTAAACCAAAAGATGGATGACAAGGGTTTTTTTGGACCCAATAAGTGGGTGAAAAGGGTATATTGGAGCCAACAGATGGATGAAGGGTAATTTTGTACCATTTCCAATACTTCAAGGGTATTTTAGGTACAAAATTACCCTTCATTATAAAAAAAGAACACGGCCTAAAATACTAGCCAAAAAGTAAGTTTCGACTCAATGTTTCAAGATCCCTAAGAAAATTCAACAAACAACATAACTTTGAAATAAACAACCAAAGTCTCAAATCATACATCATTTAAGAACAACCATGAAATGTAAAAACCATCTCATTAGATAAGATGCTTGTCCTCACAACATTTCGTAAAGGCAACCTCATTAGAATGTCATCAATTACACTATCAGGAAGGCTGCTAAGTACATCGCGGAGGTAAAAGTTTGTTTTTCCCATTTGGAAGCATAACATCAAATTACTAGTACAAAAAGAATCTAAATAAATTAAACAAGACCACAATATGTAAGGAATCTCGAAATTGTCTGGTTAGAGTACACACTACATAGTTTACTTGTGAACTGATAAAGAGATAGTTTCCGAAAGACCAACAGCTCAAGTGTATCAAATCCAAGTAAAATAAGTGCTGCTTTAGTTATCCAAAACTTAAAAACATATTATTCCCATTTCAACCTAGTGAAAATCCTAATTCCGCCACTACTGAAACACATCCATGATAGATCTACACCTACCAACACACCATGTCCTTGAAAACATCAACTCCATCAACTTTTAACCAAACCCCACTTCAATTTAATCATATTAAAGCATACCCAAACAATAAAAATGGAATCTTGATATCAATATTCTATAGAACAAGAACCATAAACGAAGAGAGTTTGTGTTAACAATGAAGAAAACAATAAGTTAAAGAAATAGAGAAGAAGAAGAACCTGAGAGAGGATGAATGTGAAGCACTGTGCTCTCTTTGTCTTCTCAAATGGAGGTGTTGGAAGAAAATGAAGGGACAATCTTTTGAAAATATTTTATTTTGTATGAGGATGAAAGTTACAATTTTACTGTTATAGTTTCGATTTAGAAGTTAACAATTTATTTTGTAATGAATGTTAAAAGTATTTTCTATTCATGTGAATTTTTTATTTTTCAAAAAATTTGAAAATATATTTGATCTCTTTTTCAATCACCGTGTGATTATAAAAAAATATAAAATATATCAAAAGAATAGACTAAAGTCGATACTAAAAAAATCCAACTTTATATGATTTGATTTAGTTTTAAGAACTAATTAAATAAAATAGTTAGTTTAGGTTTTTTCTAATTAAAATGTAAATCAAATCGACCTTTGTGCCCCCTCATTTGAAATAAAGAGCAAATTTGATTTCGTATTTAACAACTAAAAACTTCTTTTTTTCGTTTTTCTTAATGATTCTAAGAGTATATATATTGACTCCCAAGTAATATACATTTTCTCGTTTAAATATTTTGTATATCATACGGTCATCTTACATGTTAAAGTATGTAATATATCTTATTTAAGATGCATCACATATATTAAAATAGAGAGAATATATATAGTACAATAAAAAAATTAAGGAAAAGATAATCAAGGCAAATTTAAAGTTTTATTTTTTTTCCTTTTGCGAGTTTTATATGTAAATCATCATGTGTTTTTCATGTTCTATCTGAATTATTTCGTGACAGTTCCAACTTCCAAAGCCATTTCTTATTTCATAGATGGATCAATAACAAAATTGTCATGCAAAATCTTTGTTAGTTCTGCTAACACACAACATAACTTCAAAATAAACAACCAAAGTCTTAAATCAATAACAAGAATGAAATGAAAAGCCATCTCTGTTCCCAAACAGAGTATTCAAAACATTCATCCAGGTTCAGAGTTCTATGTATCCAAGCAGATAAAATCCTTATAGCACCTTAAAGCAAAGGCAAAACACAGCCATGCTACTCCATCAACCAAACTTCTCGTTTTTGTTTGTACTTCCAAAATATTCACGCCAAAGATTAAGAAGGATTGTGATAACGATACTAATCAACAAGATACACAACTTCTACTTTAGATGATGCCCGTTGAAACTTTGTTATCTCCGCGAGTACGTTGAGAGATTTGTTAGTTTCCATTTGACGAGGCTTGATTACAATTTTCAACAGTGCTGGAGACTTTGCCAATAAAACCTTGATAAGCTGCATTTCAACCTCTTCTAATAGTACATCATAAAACTTAACTGTCCTCAGATGATTAAATGTGATATCCGAAAAGCTTGCAGGAATCTCATCAACAACCTCCTGGGGCACAGATTCGAAATAATCTCCATCACTAAGGATACATTCCTAAGAAAAATAAGAAAAAAAACCATCAAGTCATTACATATGAATATAAAAACATGGAAGATATATAGAGAAAAATAAACATTAGTGACAACCTTGATTTCAATTTCTTCCAAATTTGGAGCGCTTCGTAGTATGCATAGAGCAAACGAAAGCTCTAAAAACTCTCCAATAGTAATCCATGACATGAATAGGCGTTTCAGACAGTTAAGAGTTGATGGAAGCCTTGTTGGTATAACTTCAGTTGATCCATTATTGACCTATGAATAAAATGACAAAAATCAGGATGAATCAAAGTCTAAAAAAAGTACACATGAAATTGCATTACCATTAAGTAAAATGATGTAACATACCTCAAAAAAATCCCAGCTGAAACACTCGAGAGCAGGAATAGACGAAAAAATATTGACAAAATCATCTTCGTCTTGTACAACTAATTCGCTAGGCGTATACAGAACATTGGAAAGAACAGGGACATTTTGAAGATGTATCAATTGTATATCGCCACGAAAGACAAATGACCTTAGCTTCGGAGCATTAATACTCATGGGGTACAAATTGTCTATGTCTTTTAGCACCAAATCCTCAAGCAACGGGCAATTAGAGATCAAACTTTCAAACGTATTAGAAGATAACGTGACAGATTTCAATATTAGCCTAATCAACTTATTAAATCCCTTAAAGAAACATGGAAGCTGTATTTCACATTCCTTGAGATACAAATGCCTCAATGCTGAACAATTAAAAAATAAGTTAGGCAACCTGTATGGAGGATAAGTAAATGGAAGTTTAAGGACAAAATATTGAAGATGATCAGTGTCGAGGGAAAAAATCAAACGATCAACATCAGGACACACTATTAGACTAGTAATATTGAGGGTGACTATCAATATTATTCCTCTATGAAACCTGAGGAAACTCTCAAGAATTGGAATAAATCCAATGGTAGGGGACGTCAAGTCCTCTGGTGTTTTCCAAACTGTTTGATCAAACTTCACATGTGGAGTTCTCCAGCAAATATATTGCCAGTCCTTCGAAAGTGCACTAACTCTAACAACATCTCGAAAAGATAACCTACTTAGAATGTCATCGATTAAATAAATGTTAAGGTTGCTAAGTCGATCAGGAGAAGGTAAACTAAGTCCTTGTTCATCTGGAGGCATGACAATCTGTAGAAAGTAAACAAAAGTACGATAGGTAAGGTCAAAGTACACGCTACACGAACAACAAACAAACATGTCACAAATCTAAGATTAAAAGAAAAGGTGCATAATAGGAGGAAAATGTAACCTTTTTCCATGTTTAAAAAATGCAAAAGAAATTATTTGTAGCTGACATTTGCATTGATTTCTTTATTCTGCAACTCTTGATGTAAATTTGTTTGGCTTAGGTTAAATCAAACACATATAACGTATTTTTGTATAGAATTTGAAGAGAACTTAGAATTTAAAATTAGTGATGTTATACTTATTGTACTTGAATTTTATTGTATTGAGTGCTTATATCAAAACACTATAGGAATAAATAATACTTGACACTTCCTTCAGCACTAAAGGTGTTATTTGGTATTATATATAAAAATAGTGTTTGTATGAAATTTTAGTACAATGTTTGACAGTAAGTTTAACTCTGGTACAACTATTACTAGTATTACAATTAACCTGCTTTGGGATATATGACCCCAAACATTTGTTCTACAAGAAGCAGAAAATATTAATTTAGTGAACTACACACTTGATTTCAATATTTTGGTGTATCAGAATAAAAAAATACATCATGAAATTTTAACTTATGTATAAGCTATTAATAAGAACACCAAAATCATGAAAATGGTATTATCTTTTTAATTCAAATAATCACATCCAAACCATAATTAAACCTAAAACTATCAAGACTTGAATGATAAATCATATTCCTATAAATTAAAAAAAATGATAATTGAACAACGTGATATTCATTATTCATGACTAAGCCATAAGTCCATATTTTACCTCTAACCTATGTTTTCTCAAGACAACATAATTAGAATTACACAAATATTTTACTTTTTTTCTTAGTAGTGTATTTTTTGTAAAAACTACAATCTTAAGAGGAAACAAGTTTGAAATAACTTAATTTTGTTTCTATCATTGCACCATGAATTTAGATACACCCATCATTGGAGTATACTATAGTTCTTTTTTATGAAATTTTCTTATTCATGTTGTTATTGTTGTTTTAATTAGGGTTTCTTCAGAGGGTGACTCAGTCCCATTAAAGATGAGGCATATGCCTTAGGTCCCCAAAATTGAAAGGCCTAACTTTAGTAACAATAAAATTATCTTAAGCTTTTTGTAGCAAAAACAAAGAATGTTTTAATTTGTATGGAACTCTTTCATATGGATCAATTTTATATTTAACTTCCATATGATAAGTTTAAGTCCACAAGATTAAAAATATATTTTGGTATAAATATATCTTTAGTTTAAGATCATAAAAATAAAATTATTTTTATTAAAAAGAAATAAATAATTTCAATCTCACATAAAAATAAAATATAATTAAAATTTCGGCCTCCAACATATTTTTATTTCTAAGACACTATCTAGCTTGAGCCTTTACTGATAGAACACTTCAAAGGAACAGATCCATCGAAGCAGAGTGACGAGTTAAACTTAGAGTCGTACTAGGATTAGACTACTAAATCTCAGGTTACGTACGACTAAGCTATTGAATATTATAGGAGTCAACTAGGATAATGTATTTGATTTGTAATACAATACTACTCATGTAATTATTTGTATTGTACAAGGACTCCTAGTATAACTAGAATAAGACTCTTCTCCGATATAAGGAGATTGTAAATCTACATTATAATAATCAATACATCCTTGATTTCTACATACTTTCGTGAGATTTCGACATTGTATCAGAGAAATAAAGCTTTTCCGCTTTTTAACATATTAGATCATAATAAAAAAAAAAACCAAGTTTATCAAACCACAATGACCCCTTCTACCAACACTCTTTCGACCTCTTCACTTCATCATTTTATTTTTGGTCCTACTCCATTAAACTTAAGCTAATGAACTATCTTTTATGAAGGACACAAATGACTTAGTTGATTCAAGTGATGAGATTAACCGAATACATCACAGAACCAGGTTAAGCGACCTGTTCCACTTGGAAGACTACTGAGAAAATTGTAATAGGCGAGAAGAGTGTTGAAGACAAAAACATTGTTGATGACTGGAAGGAGAAGGATGTGGTACTAAGGAGTTGGATTTTAGGCACCTTGATAGAAGAAAACATGTACCTGATTGTAGGCTGCTTAACTGCCAAGAAGATGTGGAAATTCTTGGAAGAAACATATCTTCAAGCAACTAACGATAAGCAGTTCCATCTCAAGCAACAATTGTAATGTGTGAGGCTAGGAACCAAAACAATTGACGAATACATTAAGGAATTTAAAGGCATATGTGACGGTCTAGCAACCATTCACAAGCCTGTAGATGAAGATAACAAAAGTGATTAATTTTGCTAGAGGTATAGGTCATATTTACAAGACCTTCAGAACTGTCATGTTATGTAAGACACCATATCCTTGACTTCTGCACACGACAAGATTAGGACACCCTAGTTTGAAGTTTTTAAATTTTTTTGAGTAGTAATAGTTGCATAAATGTTAGTAGTTAGAATAAAATTCCCACTGTTTGTTCTAGTTGTCAGTTGAGAAAGAGATGTAAACTTCCTTTTGGTTTGAGAGATAAAATTGAGAAAAAACCCTTATTGAAAATTCATCCTGACTTATGGGGACCAGCTCCTGTCGAATCTTCCCATCATATGAAATATTATGTATATTTTATGATGATCACATAAGATATACATGGATTTATCCATTGAAAAAGAAGTCTGAATATATTTCGTAAAATGGTGGAAAAATAATTTGCTAAAGAGATTAATATTTTTCAGTGTGATGAAGGTGGTGAATTTATCCAAATAGACTTCATTAAGCATTTGGAAGAACATGACATTGTGAGATATATTTTCATTTTCTAACACACCTGAACAACATGAAATTGCACAGAGAAAGATAGGCATATTGTGGAGACCGACATAACTCTACTACTTCATGGTAACCTACCTCTGTTTCTTATGGGTTGAAGCTTTTCTCACTTAAATAGTTCTCATCAATAGATTGCCTTAATCAATCTTAAAGATGGTGACTTCGTTTATTAAGTTTCATGGGGAACAACCTGGATACAACAGCCTAAAAGTATTTGGGTGTAGTTGTTTTCATATATTAAGGGTAACAATAAAATCAGTCCAAAGACCTATCCTTGAATTTTCATAGGGTACAACAACTTACACAAAGGATATAGATGCTATCATCCCTCTACAAGAAGGGCTTACATATACAGACATGTTGGGCTTGATGAAAACACATTACTCTATGTGTCTTCAAATCAATCTCAGACTAAAATTGATGTCTCACCTCACCTTGCTACTATTGTTAATCTTTCTCTAAACTACAGACACCTGATAATTATGATTCAATGGAAATACATGTTGATAGCCTACGCATTACTGGTGATAATGCTGGTACACCTGATATACCCATTGATGATGAAAGTATTATTGACCTCTAAGCGGAAGTATCAGATGTTTAGGAACAAGTTGAAGTTGATGATCCATACATTAGCATCGAAACTCCAGCTACAAATTTTGAATCTGCCAGTAGCAGTGAAGAACAAGTTGTTCTTACAGGTCCAGCCAATAATCATCATCAAGCAACCATTTTAGTTGATTTATTAGTTGACCAACAACTTGACAATGCTACACTCTAGTCCACTATCTTGGTTGATGTAATAGTTGAGGTACTTCCTGAACCAGGAACAGGGCGAAGGAACGACACTTGTTAGTTGTTGCTTGCAGCAGCAAAGAAATAGTGAGAGAACCAAATACTACTAAGGAATCACTAAAATCACCTTATTGGCTTGCATCGATGCAAGAAGAAATTGATGTTTTACATATTAACAAGACATAGATTTTTGTGCCTAAATCTCCTGGTATGAACTTGGTTGGATCAAAATGGGTGTTTAAGACAAAATTAAAAGCTGATGGGACAATAGATAGATTTAAGGTCTGACTTGTGGCAATGGGATTCTCGCATCTTGAAGGGATGGATTTTGAAGAAATATTTAGTCTTCTGGTTAAACCTACAATTATTAGTTTGGTTCTATCAATTATTATCAGTTAAAAGAGGAAAATTAGACAACTAGAAGTCAAAATGTGTTTCTCCAAGGCTTTTTACAAGAGGAGGTGTACATGAGTCAACCTCCTGGTTTTATTGATCCCTAAATACTAAGCATGCATGTCTACTTAAAAAGGCAATGTATGGTCTTAAACAAGCCCGAAAAGCCCTGTTTGATAGGTTTAGCATGCATATCTTACACTTTGGTTTCATTTGTAGTAAGACTGACCCTTCCGTATTTACTTTGTAAACTCACAAAGGCAAAATATTTCTCTTATTATATGTGGATGATATTATTGTCATAGAAAGTAATTCATTTCATGTCTTAGAGTTGGTTCTACAACTTGGAAAGAAGTTTGCTATGAAAGGTCTTGGCCCTTTACACTTCTTCCTAGGATTTGAGGTAAACTATTTCGTAGGTGGAATTCACTTAAATCAAAGCAAGTATGTCGCTGAGCTGTTGGCCAAGAAAGAGATGACTTTGGCAAAGGATGTAGCCACTCCTTTGGCTAGAAAACATGGTTTGCTGAAGTTGTGGGAAGTCTTGTATATGCATCATTTTACAAAATGATAGTAGGGAGTCTTCAAATTTGACCCTCACAAGACCTGATATCACTCATGCTGTGTATTTAACAAGCCACTTTATGAAAATCCCAAACATTGAACATCTTTAAGGGGTAAAAATAATACTCAGGTACATCAAAGGAACTCTGCACTTTGCACTTAAAATTATTTCACAATCACCATGTAGGTTGTATGGCTACTGAAATGTTTATCGGGAGGTTGTATCACAACTAGGAGATCAACTACAAGTTATAGTATCTACCTAGATGCAAATTATATTTTTTAGACCTCCAAGAAACAGACCACAGTAGCTTGATTGAGCGCTGAAGCTGAGTATAGAGCACTAGCCTCCATTGCCACAGAAATAAATGGGATTTTGTATCTTCTTCATGACATTGTGGTGTCCCTTCGATCTGTTCTTACATTGGATTATGATAATATGAGTGCATTGTACATGATAATTAATCCAGTTATGCATGCTAGAACAAAACTTTTTGAACTGGACTATCATTTTGTTCGTGAGAAAAGGGCCAGGGGACAATTTCTTACACAATTTGTGAAGTCTAAGGATCAACTAGATGATATTCATACCAAAGCCTTATTAAAAAAGGTTTTCACTGGTTTTTGCAGCAAGCTAGGAGATACAATTCCTCTACTCTCTAGCTTGAGGGGAAGTGTTGAAGGAAGCTTGATGACTGATGGATTACGTCGAAGGAACAACTCCATCTAAGTAGGTTGACGAGTTATACTTGGATTCATACTAGGATTAGACTACTAAATCCTAAGTTATATACAATTAAGCTACTAAACATTATAAGAGTTGACTAGGATAAGATATTTGACTTGTAATAAATTACTACTCATGTAATCATTTGTATTGTTGTAGGACTCCTAGTATAACTAGAATACGACTCTTCTCCTATGTAATGAGCTTTAACTCAACATTATAATCATCGATACATCCTTGATTTCTCCAAATTTCGTGAGATTTCTACACTAACTAATGTTAAAATGTTCAATTAAGAAATGACATATGTTGAAAACTGATTAATTTTTTTCCTTCTTATTTTTTATTTGTCATTTGCTTTCAACACTCTTTAAACCACCTAAAAAGATTTAATACTTAAAAAACTTGACTATATTTTTCCCTAACTATTTCTTTTTGGAATTAGTGGGTTCTAGGATTAAATAAGAATCATTTTGTTTGTTTTAGTTAGATTCCTAACATGATGTATTAAATCTATCAAAGTTGCAGTTTATTAAATGCTCATTTTGACACATTTTTCTTTCTTCAATCTTTATAGCGGTTGTCTAAAATCTTATGTCATAATAGAAAATTAAAATTTGTGTCTATAACAAACAAAAAATGAACTTTAGAATTAAAGACTCCAGGTGCACCAGTAAACTTAAAAAGAAATAAGGGCTTTAGCTAGATTCAAACCCTAAGTGGGTGATTTCTCTAGCACAATGATAGCTCTATACTCATTAAGGGTACTCATTAAGAGTGCGCTGTAAATTATTTTGTTTGGTCAGATATAGATATACATGTATATGCACCCATACATATGAATTTGAGTTTGCCTCTCATAACAAGATAAAGTTAGTTCAATAGTGAAATCATTAGTTCAAGTTTCAGGCTCTGATACAACATGTAAAATCATAAAAATTTATGCTAATGTAGAAATTAGTATATATACATACCAGGATTTTGAACGAGCGTATTTGAGGAAGAATACAAAATCAATGTCCCTTTGCCCTATCTTACGCTACTGTAACTTTCGTGATTGAATCGAGTGGAGGTAGTAACCCTAATGAACATAAAAGGACCAATTTATAGGATTCTACGGAAAATGTTATTATTTTTGTTGTCCAACATGTAATCTAATGAAAGGTGAATCAATTTAATTATTAAAATAAAATAAAACATATACGGTACAACTAGTTTATGATATGTAGTTATCATATTAGTAATGTTAGTAGTGAATGCTAAAAATAATTACTATTTATAGCTTATCTTTTAATTTCATAGAAAAATGGTAAATACACATGGCTATCTACAATTTGGTTGTAACATTAGATATTTCTAGGCTAATATTCAATTGTTTTATTAAATCGCGACTCATCCAAAAAAGGATAACTATTTGATAGTTTTATAATTAGTTTTTCATGTATAAGTTCATTTGTTTCATTGATTATTCTTCTATTTTAATCTTAGGCATTGTTAGGGACGGTACTTGAGCAAATTGGATCAATTTTAGGTCAATCATAATGGGTCATGACAACAAACGGGTCAATATCTAATCCAAACTGAATTTGATTGGATCGATATGAATTGAGCCAAAACGTGGCAGATAATGAGTCAAGACCGAACTCAACTCAATTTTCGCTAAGTTTAATTATTTTATTAGTTCTTTAAAATATTTTAGTACACAATAATGTTATTGATAAAAATATATTATGAATATGTATAAAAATTTCATACCTCTACAAAACCTCTAACTTTTTCACGGTCTTCTACAAAAATGGTAATTAAACAAGTGAAATTTAAACACCTTACAATGTACAAAACCATTTATGTTGAGTAATTTAAAATTGGAAATACTACCCAAAATGTCAAACTGAATATCAATAATAAAATAATATGGCTACACTATGATTTATTTATATTTAATAGGTATATTTAATTAATAAATAGCGAAATGTAATTCACACACATAAAATTTACTTTTTCACACTTTTCACACTTTCTCTTCCCTATTTTCACTTTTATCAGCATTCTTTCATTATCCCTAATTTGAATTCATTATCCCCAAACTCCTAAATAAACTCCATCTCCTAGTAGGATCCGTAAAATTACGGACTCTTCGCTCATCAAATCCTCACAATCAACAAGTTTGCTTGTTCTTCAATGTTTAATTCTGACTGAGTTTCGACGATATCTTCTAATTCCCATTTTTCCTCGTTTTTTGTTTGATTTTTTATATAATTTTACTGTCACGATCGGAATCTAGACCTTAAACGAGATCGGCGTCGTTGACCTCTCAGAGGTCGCAGACAAGCCTACATACATCATTCTTACTTCATCTAGGTTAATTTTAGGGGAAAATTGAACTTTTTGATTTCTTATTTCATGTTAAACATTTTAAACTTAACATCATAGGCGTTCACAAATCAACCATCTAATATAGATATAATCAAATGAAAAAAAACAGATCAGAATTGTATTAAACGTATTCTTGAAAAAACGGCACTAATACAAAGTCTGAAATGAAAGTGGAAAGAAACACTAGTGGAACATTCTCCGCTAGCTAAGACCTACATCTGAGCTAGATAATAACGGTATACATTCTGAAAGCATGAGAATCTACCAAGTCCGGATGAAAGCTCCACGTCCGGATAGATGCAACGTCAACATGTAAGCTCTAGCGTCTACCTGTGCCTGCACCTAGAAATATAGAGTTGTATGGGATTAGTACACACTTGTACTAAGTATGGGTATATGAAATCACACACCAAAGATATGCATGAGTAAGAATAGCTCTCTCCTAACAACATGATTACGGAAAGTCAAGTCAGTGGACTTGCAAAATTGGGATTAGGAAAGTTAGTGAGTTTTCCAAATTTGGATTAGGAAAGTGAGTGAGCTTTCAAAATTTGTATTAGGAAAGTCATGCCATGAGAGTAACATGCATCACCATACTTATCATATTGCTCACATCATATAACATCTTGCACAAAGCACATAACATATTGCATATAGCACATAACAAATTTTTCATATTATTCGTTCATATGCCATGAGACCTTGGAATCATGGACTTGACATCAAGACTTCCCAAAATGATGGCTCAACATATGGGACCTCAACTAAGGGGAGCCTTTTTTAGCAAACACAAAATCTGCTTCATTCATTTATACGTGCTTCATTTCATTTCTTTCATACGCTAGTGTAAACACCAGTTATACCTAGGATGTAGTTTAAGACTTTCATCAGGTTCGCTGTGCAATGATCAAGAATGAGCTAGTGTCATTACTTAAGCTTATCTCACCTCTTGATCATCCTATCCTGACACCTTTGGTATCATTCATTTCATTATTTGCATCATTTGAGGATGACCTCATTCATTCAGAGGAAACTTTAAATTTAATCGATGTAGATCATGTGAGCATCACGAAATCCAGTGTCTCCTCCACACCCAAAAGATGTGGAATCACCGGCCAAAGTGACCCAAAACATGCTAGCGTACATAGGAATAAAACCCCACCAGATCCCTATATTGGCAGTATAGGTTAAAAGACTAGGAGATATAAGGAGACCCATACCCGGCATGCCGGACAATCTCATCTTATGAGAGTTACGTGAACCTCCGCCCTTCCCGAATAAAGGCATCACCGCTCATAGCTAGTCTATCGGTGCTCAGTATAAAGTTCCATTACATTCAACTCATACGTCATGGAAGTTGGCTTCTAATATGAGGATATCATAGCTCAATAGATGAGTTCTCATCTCATCATTAGTATTAAGTGTATGTTGATCTCAATACTTTCATTATAGTGTTCATAGAGACTGGTCTCTTCATCAACTTTACACTCTCATAGGTGAGTACGTTTTGGTAACATTTACTTAGGCTCATTAGAGATTACTCTCATCTTTTACATTAGCCTCATATGATGTTGTCACCACATTCATTAACATTAGCACATTTGCTCTTCATTATGCTCATCCCTTTTTACGTGAATGTTCATTTCATCATATGCCAATGCACTTGGCCATTTAGTTTGTTTTACACTCTTACTTAACCCTTTTAGGGTTTCATCATTTCATTGTTCATTTCATCATTTCATCGTTCGTTTCATCATTTCATTGTTCATTTCATCATTTCATCGTTCGTTTCATCATTTCATTGTTCATTTCATCATTTCATTGTTCATACATCTTAGTTCACTTATTTTTAAATGTATGCTAGACATATGAGTCTATACATACAAGCCATGAGGCTTCATACATAGTTTGTTTAAGTGATTCATACTTCCTAAGATTATGTGGTACAAGACTTATGGATCTTGTATTATGCCAAGATTTCGATTTCGATCTAAGCATGCAACATTATACTTGAGTATTTAATTCATGTATGACTTAGTATAAATATGGGATTTGGACAAGGGAACCCGGTTTCGAATCCCTTGGACAACACTTACATTTTATTATTCATTTTGATTTGATCTATGCGGCTTGGGGACCCAAGATCGAGCCCCGACGCCTTCATTTTTTTTTCCCTAAATTATTCTCTTCATTTTTCACTCAATGGGACTGAGAGGATGTGGGATCGAACCCCCACAACATCATTTACTTTTAGTTTCCAATTCGTTTAATTTCCCTTCTTTGGCCGAGGGGGTGTGGGTTCGAACCCCCACAACCTCACTTTAATTCTTCTTTTTAATTTCCCTTGGTTCTGTCTATAGGTCGTGGGTTCGATTCCCACACGCCTCACCCTTTATTTTTCTTTTAATTTTCTTAAGTTGACTAAGAGGTAGTGGGTTCGAATCCCACTCCTCTCATTTCTTATTTTCATAATTCATTTTCCAGCAAAGGTCATGGGTTCGAATCCCACATGCCACATTCCCTTTTTTCTCATATTATTTCATTGATTTTTAACATGGGGAGGTCATGGGTTCAAACCCCAATGATCTCACATATTTTAATTCATTTTTTCATAGCATGAAAATCCCCTTAGTTTGGCCGAAACTCATTAACAAGATGCTGGAAATTTTTGCAGCCTATTTTCTCACTTCTTTAACATTAAATGTTTAGATGTTTTAAGTAGTTTTTAGTGAGTTCTTTAGGTGCATTTTCAGGATTTCATTCGATAAATAATTGCACTCAAATCAGCATCTTTATATCACTTATGAACATCACGATTTACATAAACATGTGTACAAAATACAAAGAACTAACATCACATTTTAGAGCCTTAAACCCGAGGCACATAATCATGGTTCACATTGCACACACGTATACATAGTTTCGGATCACATAGGTGATCATTCATACGATTTCAAACACACATACATGAACATATTCATCACGAAAACACAACACACGCCTAATATCTACCAGCAAACATATCCAACCTACGAATCATTAGGGGCTAGTGACAGGGACATGCAACGGGGAATAACCCTAGTTTTCGGATAGAATATACTGAACCTTAGGGGTCTTTTGGGAAAGGAACCAAGAGAGAAAAGAACCCATACTTTTTTGGTGTTCAAACCTCGACTTGCTTCCCAAAAACTTCTCCAAACACACGTCCAACACAGAAAGTTCAACACCCCACTCGACGGAAAACATTCTCTTTGCCTACGTTATTGATTAACGTTTGTTTTTCTTATATTTTCGTGTGAGTTCTTCAAGTGTGAAGAACCTTGGTAAATTTTTTGTTTTTGAATGTTATTTGGCATAGAGAAACGTGAATGGGAAGAGAGAATGATCATGAATGTTGAGGAGATAGACGTGAGAGAGTGAGAGTTTTATTAGGCTTACAAGTCTAGTTTAGGACTTAGTCAAATAACGTTTTTATTTAATGATAAAAAATCTGATTTCCCTTTTATTTTAAATTAGCTAATAAATAATAAATATTAATTAATTACATTAATTTACCAACTTAAATTAAAACAAATTTAATATATTGCTTCCACCTAGATTCGAACCCTGGTGGAGCAAGACTTCACTCTAAGAGCCAATTTTCGTCCCTCTCTCCCCAAATTAACCCTCAACCTTATTAATTAAATAATTAATTATATATTTGGAGTAATTACGATACCACCCTTAGCCTTGAAAAAGACCATTTTACCCCTAGACCCTCAAAACTTAAGATTTCCCCTTTTTAAGTCCGGTAAAGACTCATCCGGGTAAATCATCACATTTAGGAGCCCTACATGGACGGACCCAACCTTTCCTATCTCAACTAACTCCCCAAGAAGTTGGCTTGGCTGTCGTAAGGGTTACGAGGTCTGATTCTACGCGCATCAATCCGTGTGAACCCGGTCTAATCGTAGGCGTTCTAGATACATGAAACATTATTTAGCATAGCCATATTTAGGGTTGTTACATTTATGTTTTGGCAGATTATTAGGGTTAAAGTTGGGGTTTGTATTCAATATTGTTATGTCGGAATTTGATACTCTCAAGAGGGTCACAAGAGGCACAAATTATCCCAATAATTATTTGTTGGAAATGCTCTCGTTTGATTGTGTATAGCAAAAAAGCAATCACAAATTTCATGCTCCATTGTTGCAATGGAGATTAAGAAGAAATCAGAAAATTTGAATAACCCTATAACATTGAGTCTGATGGAAGAATAAGAAAGCGGTGGTTCATGTAAAAGGAAAAAAGGTACATCACTGACTATGAATGGAAAAAATATGATATGTAGTCATTCTATTTTTTGAAGATGATTATAGTAAGATGTAGTCATATGAATGTAGCGTAAGTTGAACAAGTAAGTTTATGTGGAGGATATACCTTCTAAATTGGTATATTGTGACATACATATAATCATTGAATATTTATAGTGTGTCATTACACTTTGAATATCTACTGTTGTATTTGAATACCTTTTCATTTTTGAATACTTTCTAGTGTATTTAGAGTTATGTTGTTATTATGTATTCTAAAGTTGGTTGTAGTAAGTATTGTCATTCTCTTAATATACTTAAAAAGTATCTTATTTAATGAGTAATGTATTTTCCTGATTTATCAGGGATTGTCGAATATATTAGCTAGCATTTGCAGAGTACCTAAGTGAAGGTGAAAGTATTTCAGTTCAATATCTTGATTCTAAGTTACACCGCATCAGATACGGCGCACTATTGTGAGAATATGCAGCGAAGAAGGAGGAAGAAGGGGCTGCAAGCGAGATTGAGGCACCACCCAGAATGATCAGGCCACCCGCAAAAATTGAATAGTCAACTTGTTAGAATTTATTAGTTTCTTTTGCTAGTTTTCATTTTTAACTTCTATTTAATGCTTATGGTTAAAGCTAATGTTTTATTCTTTGTCAAACATTATCAACTCTTCTATTGATATATGATCATGTTGCTTTACTGTTTTGGTAGCTACTTTGTTTAACTTTTTTGTTGGGGTTATTGCATTCAATGTAGTGGTAGGAAGAGATGAATGTATGTTTGTGTAAATGTACAGTTCTTCTAAAAATATATAATCTTGGATATCTACTTTTCATAATCAATATGTTCAGTTGTGTTTTTTTTTTATCAATATATTCAATAGTATAAATGTATGCTAGAGTCTTTTTCATATCAAAATATACACAAGTATTACTATATTCATTTATTGTGAGTTATTGCTTAAAGAAATTTGGATATTTACATTCTTAGAAGTGATAAACATATCATAAATGTTGGTAGTAATTACATTATTACATGTTTTTAAAGTGATTTTTATCATACACCAAAGTAATCTGTAAGTGTATACCAAGAACATTGTTCCTTTTGTATATTATAGGTTGTCTATTATATTTATCAATTTTTCACTAGTATAATTGTTTTATATATGTATTCACCCACATATTATCAAGTATAATTATATGCACGTATTATCAGTAGTTTGGATATGTCAATACATATTAATGTATCAAATTAAATATTGAGATAACATTCAAGTTAATTTATAATTTAAGCAATCAAATAAAAAAAACAGATATTTCAAAAAAGCAGATAATTTTTTTAATTTTTTGATTTGACATAACGATAATTAAGTTAAAGAATGCTTTTATAGCGAGATGCATCAGGTACTATGCATTTCGTATTGCAGTTCGACATGAACCACCTATTATATGTGTACAACAAGAATTAGTACACTTCCTTTTACTCAAATCGTTAAATGATTTCTCTTGCTTCTTTGGCCTCCCGGATGTCGCTTGTATTTTGGTGGCAACACAACTTCAGTAGCAGTGTGTTCAAGTAGATTCCAGTCACTTTGTTAGGAAGAGGATACATGCACTTCATATGTTTTAAATATTGTTTCTGCCAAGTAAAAATGTAAACAATATTCATCTAGAAGAATATTTTTTTCAACACCCTCCACGCATGTACGCATAGTATTCCGTCAACTTGAAACCTATTGCAACTACAAGTCTTATTTTCTAAGCATAAGATATAAGTCTTCCCTTCATCACTTACTAAATAAATGCAATCAGTTGACATCACAACCTATAATCAATACATAATTTCATTTATACATTCTATACAAAAGTATACATACATTAAATACTTAGAATAACTGAATACATAATCAACTCAACACGAAAATATTATTTTTCTCACAAAACATAAACCTTTCATTAATATACATACCGTCATAAATAAAAAACGAAGTTTATTTCTTCAACATTATTCCGTTAATGTTATATTCTACATAGCAATTCTCTTCGCTCTATTTTATGAAACGTCGGATAAAAACTGTGATGATAGCTATTTAATTGTATTTTTCTTAGGAGGCAATTGAATAATAAAGAGCATACATAATTTTTATTTTTGAACTGATATGAATACTAAAAGGTAGTGATCAGTTACATATTTAAAATGACGAATTAATGGATTTAAGGGCTGAAAAAAGCCTTGTTAGTTAAATTAACCAATTACCTTATTTAGTGGGAAATTAATTAGAATAAGTTTTTCTATTAAAAAATAAAAATACATATATATATGGATATAGCCATTCACAAACTTTAGCTATTTTTTAAAAATATGATACTTATAGCTACTTTTATCTGATAACCTTAAGACCATAACTATTTATGTAAGTTACACTTTAAAATTTTTATATAAACACTGAAAAAACTCTTATATACATCATATAAATTTTTTGACAAGAAATTTCAAATGAATATACCTTCATGCCTTCTAGATTCGCCCTTACATAAAAAGTGGTTAAAATGTAGGAATTTTGTGTCTATAATAACAAAACAAATGATATCTCTTGGTATTTTCTAGATCTCTTATACATAAAAATGACGATTTTCTATAATTAAAATAAGTTATAAAATCAGAAAATTGAATTTGTAACTGGCTATATAATCAAATTTAACTATTTTAAGGTATTAAATGTCACATGCAAAAAAATTTAAGTGGACTTAATTGGACAGATCAAAGTAATTTTTTTGTAACTAAATATACCTGCCAATTTCTCTAAATAAACAATCACATTAATTTTCTCTCTTTTCCCCTTAATTTATGTGATATTACTTTTTTTTAAGGTTATTTCGAAAAGAAAGTTTTTTGTAGTCCTATATTAATTGTTCACTTTATAATATATAATTCTTCCAATCATTTTGATCTCATTTATCCTTAAAGTTATTCCTTTTTTATTTTTGTAAATGTAATAAAGTTTGTAAACCTTCAGAAAAAAATTCTTTAAGTCCAAATCAATAAATTTATTGTTTTTATTTATGATTTTGTATACGGAAAGGGCCTAAAATACCTTTGAATTATTGAAAATGGTACAAATTATCCTTCATCCGCCTATTGCTCCAAAATACACTTCTCATTCACCTATTGGCTCAAAAACACCCTTGTCATCCACCTTTGGGTTCAAAATTGACCACTTACTTAACGATCAATTTTGAACCAAAAGATGGATGACAAGGGTTTTTTTGGACCCAATATGTAGGTGAAAAGGGTATTTTGGAGCCAACAGATGGATGAAGGGTAATTTTGTACCATTTTCAATACTTCAAGGGTATTTTAGGTACAAAATTACCCTTCATTATAAAAAATAAAAAAAAAAAAAGAAAAGGGCCTAAAATACTAGCCAAAAAGTAAGTTTCCACTCAATGTTTCAAGATCCCTAAGGAAATTCAACACACAACATAACTTCGAAATAAACAACCAAAGTCTCAAATCATACATCATTTAAGAACAACCATGAAATGTAAAAACCATCTCTGTTACCAAACAGAGTATTCAAAACATTCACAATTCTATGTTTCCAAGCAGATAAAATCTTTTTAGTACCTTAAAGAAAAGGCAAAACACAGCCTTACTACTCCATCAACCAAAGGTCTCGTTTCTGTTTGTCCTTCCAAAACATTTTAGCTAAAGATTAAGAAGGATTGTGATAACGATTCTAATCAACAAGATACACGACTTCTGCTTTAGATTATAAAAGATAGTCAATTAGATGAAACAAAAAAAAAAGGCATCTAAGATATAATTCTCAAGTAATATTGTTGTATGTTATTGAGTTTTTTTTTTTTGATAACCAAGAAGTCCTCGAGGGTCAATAGTGCACGGTTCATAACTCAGTGGATGATAGACCCGCCCCTTTACTCTTATCCACTTATATACCAGACTTTTTGTCTGTGGTAGGGTTCGATTGAGCTTGTATATATATGATTATATGGAAGCTGCATAAAGGAATGGGATATGTTTTGGCTATATTGGAAAAAGACTGATTTATGAACAACTGACGGCACCCCCACCCCCACCCCCTTTTTTTTTTCACTTTTCCTGTTTTTAGTGATATTTTTTCTGGGGTGTGGAATTGTACCATTGAACTTGTAAGAATAATATTGTTGAAATTCAATTTCAGCTTATAATGTCTATTGTACCATAATTCTCATTGAAAAATGTTGTTGAAAGGGATTATCTTTTCCATTCAAAAGGGGTATTGTTTATTAACCATTGAGATCAAGGAATTTGATCGAATTTCATTCTTTCTCATTATTCAGAGCAATGTGTCAACAACGTCGTCGACTCTCATGAAACAACTAGTTGAAATCGACTATATGAATCCTCACTATTCCATTTACGCTCAACTCATGTCATGTTTATATCAAATAAAAAAGAATGCACAATGACCATGAGGACCACAATGAATATATTAAAAAGATCAATAACCAACCAAAGCGTCATCCCATAGATCATTCAAAGAACAGACATTGAAACAGATTAATCAAAAACATACATCCATATTCACTTATGTTCAAAAACTGATGGTCTTTACGGTGGCAAATGCAAAATAACAGACTTACTGTTGTATCAACATTCTTTTTACGAGTTCAAACATTTTAGCAAAAGATTATGATCTGATTAAAGACTAGTTTGATCAAACAGGATCGTAATATGGATTCTAATCTATAATTATACGCAACTTCTGCTTTAGATGATGTACGCAGAAATTCTGTTACCTCAGCGAGTACTTTAAAAGATTCTTTTTCTTCCGTTTCAAGGTCTTGGTTATCATTCTGACCAGTGTTGAAGACTTGGCCAATAAAACCTTTATAAGCTGCATTTCAGCTGCTACTCCTGTTACATCATAAATCTTTACTGTCCTAAGGTGATTAAATGTCATATCCGAGAAACTTTCAGGAATATCATCAACAGCCTCCCGGCGCGCATGTTCAAAATAGTTCAAAGAAAGATTAAGAAAAACAATCAGCCTTGATTTAAAATTGAAGATCATAAGAAAGTCAATGCATAGAAAAAAGAGAGAGAAAAGTAAACATCATTAACAACCTCGATTTCAATTTCTTCTAAATTTTGAGAGCTTCTTATCAACCAAAGAGAAAATTAAAGATCAAAGAATACTCCTAGATTAATGCAAGATATGTGAAGTCATTTAATATAGAAAAGAGCATAAGGGAGCCGGTCCAATATACACGTCCTAGGAAGAAAATGTCGAAAATCAGGATGACTCAAAGTTATGAAAATGCATGTTATGAAGCTATATTACCTGAACTTACTTGTGATTCCAGCAGAGATTCTCGACAGGAATAGACTCAAAAATCTTGTCAACATCATGTTCTACCTCTACCAAAAATTTTGTAGGCTCATATGAAACTTTGGAAAGAAGAGGGACATTCTTTAAATGTAAAAACTTTATATTGCCAATGAAGATAATTGACCTCAGCTTGAGAGCACTAATTTCAATGTGATTTTGTGATCGCATCATGTGCAACACCAAATGTTCAAGCAATGGGAAATGTGAGATTACACTTCCAAGTAATTCAGAAGAAATATTGACTTCAATTAGTTCAAAGCTAATTAACCAATTAGATCCCTCAATGACCGGATGAGGACGTATTAGACAGTCCTTGAGAAACAGATTCCTCAATTGTGAACATGTAAAAAATGCAGAAGGCAATTCATATGGCTTACTCCTAATTGGAGGTTTAAGAACAAGATGTTGAATGCCATTCCTAGAGAGGAAATATATCAAGTGATATCAAGTCCTCTGTTGTTTTCTAAAGTGTTTGATCAAATTTCAGCTGCGGAAGTCTATGCATATTATATCTCCATTTCCTTGATAAGATGCTTGTCCTAACAACATTTCGTAAAAGCAACCTCGTTAGAATGTCCTCAATTACACTATCAGGAAGGTTGCTACGTACATCGCGGAGGTAAAAGTTATTTTTTCCCATTTGGAACCATAACATCAAATGAATACTACAACAAGAATCTGCATAAATTAAACAAGACCACAATATGTAAGGAATCTCGAAATTATCCGGTTACAGTATATACTACATTGTTTACTTGTGAACTGATTAAGAGATAGTTTCCGAAAGACCAAAAGCTCAAGTGTATCAAATCCAAGTAAAATAAGTGCTTCTTTAGTTATCCAAAACTTAAAAACATATTATTCACATTTCAACCTAGTGAAAATCCGAATTCCGCCACTACTGAAACACATCCATGATAGATCTACACCTACCAACACACCATGTCCTTGAAAAACATTAACTCCATCAATTTTTAACCAAACCCCACTTCAATTTCATCATATTAAAGTATACCCAAACAATAAAAATGCAATCTTGATATCAATATTCTATAGAACAAGAACTGTAAACGAAGAGAGTTTGTGTTAACAATGAAGAAAACAATAAGTTAAAGAAACAGAGAAGAAGAAGAACCTGAGAGAGGATGAATGTGAAGCACTCTACTCTCTTTGTCTTCTCAAATGGAGGTGTTGGAAGAAGATGAAGAGACAAGCTTTTGAAAATATTTTATTTTGTGTGAGGATGAAAGTTACAATTTTACTGTTATAGTTTCGATTTAGAAGTTAACAATTTATTTTGTAATGAGTGTTGAAAGTATTTTCTATTCAATCACTGTGTAATTATAAAAAAATATAAAATAAATCAAAAGAATATACTAAAGTCGAAACTAAAAAAACCCAACTTTATATGATTTGATTTAGTTTTAAGAACTAACTAAATAAAATAATTAGTTTAGGTTTTTTCTAATTAAAATGTAAATCAAATCGACCTTTGTGCCCCCTCATTTGAAATAAAGAGCAAATTTGATTTCGTATTTAACAACTAAAACTTCTTTGTTTCGTTTTTCTTAATGATTCTAAGAGTATATATATTAACTCCCAAGTAATATACATTTTCTCTTTTAAATATTTTGTATATCATACGGTCATCTTACATGTTAAAGTATGTAATATATCTTATTTAAGATGCATCACATATATTTAAATAGAGAGAATATATATAGTACAAGAAAAAAATTAAGGAAAAGATAATCAAGACACATTTGAAGTTTTATTTTTTTTCCTTTTGCGAGTTTTATATGTAAATCATCATGTGTTTTCATGTTCTAACTGAATTATTTCATGACAGTTCCAACTTCCAAAGCCATGTCTTATTTAATAGATGGATCAATAACAAGATTGTCATGCAAAATCTTTGTTAGTTCTGCTAACAGACAACATAACTTCAAAATAAACAACCAAAGTCTTAAATCAATAACAAGAATGAAATGAAAAACCATCTCTGTTCCCAAACAGAGTATTCAAAACATTCATCCAGGTTCACAATTCTATATTTCCAACCAGATAAAATCTTTATAGTACCTTAAAGCAAAGGCAAAACACAGCCATGCTACTCCATCAACCAAACATCTCGTTTCTGTTTGTACTTCAAAAATATTTATGCCAAAGATTAAGAAGGATTGTGATAACGATACTAATCAACAAGATACACAACTTCTACTTTAGATGATGCCCGTTGAAACTTTGTTATCTCTGCGAGTACGTTGAGAGATTTTTCAGTTTCCATTTGACGAGGCTTGATTACCATTTTCACCAGTGCTAGATACTTTGCCAATAAAACCTTGATAAGCTGCATTTCAACCTCTTCTAATAGTACATCATAAAACTTAACTGTCCTCAAATGATTAAATGTGATATCCGAAAAGCTTGCAGGAATCTCATCAACAACCTCCTGGGGCACAGATTCGAAATAATCTCCATCACTAAGGATACATTCCTAAGAAAAATCAAGAAAAAAAACCATCAACTCATTACATACGAATATAAAAACATGGAAGATATAGAGAGAAAAATAAACATTAATGACAACCTTGATTTCAATTTCTTCCAAATTTGAAGAGCTTCGTATTATGCAAAGAGCAAACGAAAGCTCAAAAAACTCTCCAAGAGTAATCTATGACATGAATAGGCGTTTCAGACAGTTAAGAGCTGATGGAAGCCTTGTTGGTATAACTTCAGTTGATCCATTATTGACCTATGAATAAAATGACAAAAATCAGGATGAATCAAAGTATAAAAAAAGTACACATGAAATTGCATTACCATTAAGTAAAATGAAGTAACATACCTCAAAAAATCCCAGCTGAAACACTCGAGAGCAGGAATAGACGAAAAAATATTGACAAAATCATCTTTGTCCTGTAGAACTAATTCTCTAGGCACATACAGAACATTGGAAAGAATAGGGACATTTTCAAGATATATCAATTGTATATCGCCACGAAAGATAAATGACCTTAGCTTCGGAGCATTAATACTCATGGGGTACAGATTGTCTATGTCTTTTAGCACCAAATCCTCAAGCAACGGGCAATTAGAGATCAAACATTAAAATGTATCAGAAGATAAGGTGACATATTTCAATATTAGCCTAATCAACTTATTAAATCCCTTAAAGAAACATGGAAGCTGTATTTCACATTCCTTGAGATACAAATGCCTCAATGCTGAACAATTAAAAAAGAAGTTAGGAAACCTGTATGGAGGATAAGTCAATGGAAGTTTAAGGACAAAATGTTGAAGATGATCAGTGTCCAGGGAAAAAATCAAACGATCAACATCAGACACACTATTAGACTAGTAATATTGAGGGTGACCTTCAATATTATTCCTCTATGAAACCTGAGGAAACTCTCAAGAATTGGAATAAATCCAATGGTAGGGGACGTCAAGTCCTCTGGTGTTTTCCACACTGTTTGATCAAACTTCACATGTGGAATTCTCCAGCAAATATATTGCTAGTCCTTCAAAAGTGTACTAACTCTAACAACATCTCGAAAAGACAACCTACTTAGAATGTCATCGATTTTATAAATGTTAAGGTTTCTAAGTCGATCAGGATAAAGTAAAATAAGTCCTTGTTCATCTGGAGGCATGAGAATCTGTAGAAAGTAAACAAAAGTACAATAGATAAGGTCAAAGTACACGCTACACGAACAACAAACAAACATGTCACAAATCTAAGATTAAAAGAAAAGGTGCATAATAGGAGCCAAATGTAACCTTTTTCCATGTTTAAAAAATGCAAAAGAAATTATTTGTAGATGACATTTGCATTGATTTCTTTAATCTGCAACTCTTGATGTAAATTTGTTTGTCTTAGGTTAAATCAAACACATATAACGTATTTTTGTATAGAATTTGAAGAGAACTTAGAAGTTTAAATTAGTGATGTTATACTTATTGTACTTGAATTTTATTGTATTGAGTGCTTATATCAAAAAACTATAGGAATAAATAATACTTGACACTTCCTTCAGCACTAAAGGAGTCATTTGGTATTATATATAAAAATAGTGTTTGTATGAAATTTTAGTACAATGTTTGACCGTAAGTTTAACTCTGGTACAACTATTACTAGTATTACAATTAACCTCTTTTGGGATATATGACCCCAAACATTTGTTCTACAAGAAGCAGAAAATATTAATTTAGTGAACTACACACTTGATTTCAATATTTTGGTGTAACAGAAAAAAAAATACATCATGAAATTTTAATTTATGTATAAGCTATTAATAAGAACACCAAAATCATGAAAATGGTATTATTTTTTAATTCAAATAATCATATCAAAACCATAATTAAACCTAAAACTATCAAGACTTGAATGATAAATCATATTCATATAAATTAAAAAAAAAATTGATAATTGAACAAGGTGATATTCATTATTCATGACTAAGCCATCAATCCATATTTTACCTTTAACCTATGTTTTCTCAAGACAACATAATTAGAATTACACAAATATTTTACTTTTTTCTTAATAGTGTATTTTTGTAAAAACTACAATATTAAGAGGAAACAAGTTTGAAATAACTTAATTTTGTTTCTATAATTACACCGTGAATTTAGATACACCCATCATTGGAGTATACTATAGTTCTTTTTTATGAAATTTTTTTATTCATGTTGTTATTGATGTTTTAATTAGGGTTTCTTCAGAGGTTGACTCAATCCCTTTAAAGATGAGGCATATGCTTAGGTCGCCAAAATTGAAAGGCCTAACTTTAGTAGCAATAAAATTATCTTAAGCTTTTTGTAGCAAAAACAAAGAATGTTTTAATTTGTATGGAACTCTTTCATATGGATCAATTTTATAATTAAATTCCACATGATAAGTTTAAGTCCACAAGATTAAAAATATATTTTGGTATAAATATATCTTTAGTTTAAGATCATAAAAATAAAATTATATTATGAAAAAGAAATAAATAATTTGAATCTCATATAAAAATAAAATATAATTAAAATTTCGGCCTCCAACTTATTTTTATTTTTAAGACACTAACTAGCTTGAGCCTTCACTTAGTTTAATTATCAATTATGTGTTCTAACTGTTGAAGCAAGCTTGACGACTGATAGAACACTTCAAAGGAACAGATCCATCGAAGCAGAGTGACGAGTTAAAGTTAGAGCCGTACTAAGATTAGACTACTAAATCTTATGTTACGTACGACTAAGCTATTGAATATTATAGGAGTCAACTAGGATAATGTATTTGATTTGTAATACAATACTACTCATGTAATTATTTGTATTGTACAAGGACTCCTAGTATAACTAGAATAAGACTCTTCTCCGATATAAGGAGATTGTAACTCAACATTATAATAATCAATACATCCTTGATTTCTACATACTTTCGTGAGATTTCGACATTGTATCAGAGCAATAAAGCTTTTCCGCTTTTTAACATATTAGATCATAAAAAAAAACCAAGTTTATCAAACCACAATGACCCCTTCTACCAACACTCTTTCGACCTCTTCACTTCATCATTTTATTTCGTCCTACTCCATCAAACTTAAGCTAATGAACTATCTTTTATGAAGGACACAAATGACTCAGTTGATTCAAGTGATGAGATTAACCGAATACATCACAGAACCAGGTTAAGCGACCTGTTCCACTTGGAAGACTACTGAGAAAATTATAATAGGCGAGAAGAGTGATGAAGACAAAAACATTGTTGATGACTGGAATGAGAAGGATGTGTTACTAAGGAGTTGGATTTCATTCACCTTGATAGAAGAAAACATGTACCTGATTGTAGGCTGCTTAACTGCCAAGAAGATGTGGAAATGCTTGGAAGAAACATATCTTCAAGCAACTAAAGATAAGCAGTTCCATCTCAAGCAACAACTTCAAAGTGTGAGGCTAGGAACCAAAACAATTGACGAATACATTAAGGAATTTAAAGGCATATGTGACGGTCTAGCAACCATTCACAAGCCTGTAGATGAAGATAACAAAAGTGTTTAATTTTGCTAGAGGTATAGGTCATATTTACAAGACCTTCAGGACTGTCATGTTATGTACAACACCATATCCTACTATTAATCAGTTTTTTCATGCTCTCAGGGGTCTTGATATGAGGGGGGATAAAGAAAAAGTGCCTCAATAAAACAATAACATGACATTCTCTGCCCAAAGAGGTAGGGTAAGAGGAAACTACTCTCAAAGAAGAGGAAACAATAACTTCAATTCAAGAGAAAGATGCTTCAAGTCTGCTGGACAAGGAACATGTCCTTATAACACCAGAAACGGACCAGGTCCTCAAAACAGTCCTTGAGGTGAAAGTCATGAAAGAGACAATAATTATTCGTGTCAAATTTGTGGTAGGAATAACCATACTACTCTTAAGTGTTTTTACAGGTGAGACTACTTTTACCAAGCCAACAGATGATCTACCACAAGCATTGACTACTACTAATCTATAAAACACTACTGATGACACCTTGTATGTGGACTCAGGAGCAAGAAACCAAATGACACATTACTCAGGTATCCTAACTGATCTTAAACAAAACACTGAACCAAATAAAATAATTATTGGGAATGGATCAAAGTTAAACATTACACATGTTGGAAACATATTTGGAATAGGTCCAAAGTTAAAGGAAGTTCTCCTAGTCCCTAAGATCAACAAAAATTTACTCTCAGTTAGTAAGCTTGCAAAGGATAATTGTTGTACTCTTGAATTTGGTGAAACTAACTTTATTGTAAAGGACAAGTGGACAAGGACATTGCTGGACAAATTATCTAAAAGGAATGGACTCTATGCTTTGCAAGACAACAATCTCTACGCCTTGAATGTTGCACACGACTAGAACACGTCAAACAACATGTGGCATACTAGATTAGGACACCCTAGTTTGAAGTTTTTAGATTTTTTTGAGTAGTAATAGTTGCATCAATGTTAGTAGTTAGAATAAAATTCCTACTATTTGTTCTAGTTGTCAGTTGAGAAAGAGATGTAAACTTCCTTTTGGTTTGAGAGAAAATTAAGAAAAAACCCTTATTGAAAATTCATCGTGACTTATGGGGACCAGCTCCTGTCGAGTCTTCCCATCATATAAAATATTATGTATTTTTTATGATGATCACATAAGACATACATGGATTTATCCATTGAAAAAGAAGTCTGAATATATTTCATAAAATGGTAGAAAAATAATTTGCTAAAGAGATTAAGATTTTTCTGTGTGATGAAAGTGGTGAATTTATCCAAATAGACTTCATTAAGCATTTGGAAGATCATGACACTGTGAGATATATTTCATTTCCTAACACACTTGAACAACATGAAATTGCACAGAGAAAACATAGGCATATTGTGGAGACCGACTTAACTCTACTACTTCATTCTAACCTACCTCTGTTTCTTATGGGTTGAAGCTTTTCTCACTGCAATAGTTCTCATCAATAGATTGTCTTACTCAATCCTAAAGATGGTGACTCCGTTTATTAAGTTTCATAGGGAACAACCTGGATACAACAACCTAAAAGTATTTGGGTGTAGATGTTTTCATATATTAAGGGTAGCAATAAGTTCAGTCCAAAGACCTATCCTTGAATTTTCATAGGGTACAACAACTTACACATAGGATATAGATGCTATCATCCCTCTACAAGTAGGGTTTACATATCCAGACATGTTGTGCTTGATGAAAACACATTACCCTATGTGTCTTCAAATCAATCTCAGACTAAAATTTATGTCTCACATCACCTTGTTACTTTTGTTAATCTTTCTCTAAACTACAGACACCTGATAATTATGATTCAGTGGAAATACATGTTGCTAGCCTACGCATTACTGGTGATAATGCTGGTACACCTCATATACCCATTGATGATGAAAGTATTATTGACCTCTCAGGGGAAGTATCAGATGTTGAGGAACAGGTTGAAGTTGATGATCCATACATTAGCATCGAAACTCCAGCTGCAAATTTTGAATCTGCCAGTAGCAGTGAAGAACAAGTTGCTCTTACAGGTCCAGCCAATGATCATCATCAAGCAACCATTTTATTTGATTTATTAGTTGACCAACAAATTGACAATGCTACACTCTAGTCCACTATCTTGGTTGATGTAATAGTTGAGGTACTTCCTGAACTAGGAACAGGGCGAAGGAACGACACTTGTTACTTGTTGCTTGCAGCAGCAAAGAAATTGTGACAGAACCAAATACTACTAAGGAATCACTAAAATCACCTTATTGGCTTGCATCGATGCAAGAAGAAATTGATGTTTTAAATATTAACAAGACATAGATTTTTGTGCCTAAATCTCCTGGTATGAACTTGGTTGGATCAAAATGGGTGTTTAAGACAAAATTAAAAGCTGATGGGACAATAGATAGATTTAAGGCCTGACTTGTGGCAATGGGATTCTCGCATCTTGAAGGGATGGATTTTGAAGAAATATTTAGTCTTCTGGTTAAACCTACAATTATTAGTGTGGTTCTATCAATTGTTATCAGTTTAAAGAGGAAAATTAGAAAACTAGAAGTCAAAATGTGTTTCTCCAAGGCTTTTTACAAGAGGAGGTGTACATGAGTCAACGTCCTGGTTTTATTGATCCCTAAATACTAAGCATGTATGTCTACTTAAAAAGGCAATGTATGGTCTTAAACAAGCCCGGAAAGCCTGGTTTGATAGGTTTAGCATGCATATCTTACACTTTGGTTTCATTTGTAGTAAGACTGACCCTTCCCTATTTACTTTGCAAACTCACAAAGGCAAAATATTTCTCTTGTTATATGTGGATGATATTATTGTCTTAGGAAGTAATTCATTTCATGTCTTAGAGTTGGTTCTACAAGTTAGAAAGAAGTTTTCTATGAAAGATCTTGGCCCTTTACACTTCTTCCTAGGATTTGAGGTAAACTATCTCGTAGGTGGAATTCACTTAAATCAAAGCAAGTATGTCGCTGAGCTTTTGGCCAAGACAGAGATGACTTTGGCAAAGGATGTAGCCACTCCTTTGGCTAGAAAACATGGTTTGCTGAAGTTGTGGGAAGTGTTGTATATGCATCATTTTACAAAATGATAGTAGGGAGTCTTCAAATTTGACCCTCACAAGACCTGATATCACTCATGCTGTGAATTTAGGAAGCCACTTTATGAAAATCCCAAACATTGAACATCTTTAAGGGGTAAAAATGATACTCAGGTACAACAAAGGAACTCTACACTTTGCACTTAGAATTATTTCACAATCACCATGTAGGTTGTATGGATACTCAAATGTTGATCGGGAGGTTGTATCAAAACTAGGAGATCAACTACAAGTTATAGTATTTACCTAGATGCAAATTACATTTTTTAGACCTCCAAGAAACAGACCACAGTAGGTTGATCAAGCGCTGAAGCTGAGAATAGAGCACTAGCCTCCACTGCCACAGAAATAACTTTGATTTTGTATCTTCTTCATGACATTATGGTGTGCCTTTGATCTGTTCTTACGTTGTATTATGATAATATGAGTGCGTTTTATGCATGCTAGAACCAAACATGTTGAACTGGACTATCATTTTGTTCGTGAGAAAAGGGTCAGGGGACAATTTCTTACTCAATTTGTGAAGTCTAAGGATCAACTAGCTGATATTCATACCAAGGCCTTATTAAAAAAGGTTTTCAGTGGTTTTTGCAGCAAGCTAGGAGATACAATTCCTCTACTCTCCAGCTTGAGGGGAAGTGTTGAAGGAAGCTTGATGACTGATGGAACACATTGAAGGAACTACTCCATCAAAGTAGGTTGATGAGTTAGAGTTGGATTCATACTAGGATTAGACTACTAAATCCTAAGTTATATACAATTAAGCTACTGAACATTATAAGAGTTGACTAGGATAAGATATTTGACTTGTAATAAATTACTACTCTTGTAATTATTTGTATTGTAGTAGGACTCCTAGTATAACTAGAATACGATTCTTAACCTATGTAAGGAGCTTGTAACTCAACATTATAATCATTGATACATCCTTGATTTCTCCATACTTTCGTGAGATTTCTACACTAACTAATGTTAAAATTTTCAATTAAGAAATGACATATGTTGAAAACTGATTAATTTTTTTCCTTCTTATTTTTTATTTGTCATTTGCTTTCAACACTATAAACCACCTAAAAAAGATTTAATACTTAAAAAACTTGACTATATTTTTCCCTAACTATTTCTTTTTGGAATTTGTGGGTTCTAGGACTAAATAAGAATCATTTTGTTTGTTTTAGTTAGATTCCTAACATAATGTATTTAATCTATCAAAGTTGTAGTTTATTAAATGCTCATTCTGACACATTTTTCTTTCTTCAATCTTAATAGCGGTTGTCTAAAATCTTATTTCATAATAGAAAATTAAAATCTATGTCTATAGCAAACAAAAAATGAACTTTAGAATTAAAGACTCCAGGTGCACCAGTAAACTTAAAATGAAGTAAGGGCTTTAGCTAGAGTTAAACCCTAAGTGGATGATTTCTCTAGCACAATGATAGCTCTATACTCATTAAGAGTACTCATTAAGAGTGCACGGTTAATTATTTTTTTTGGTCAGATATAGATATACAAGTATATGCACCCATACATATGAATGTGAGTTTGCCTCTCATTACAAGATAAAGTTAGTTCAAGAGTGAAAATCATTAGTTCAAGTTTCAGGCTCTGATACAACATGTAAAATCATAAACATTTATGCTAATATAGAAATTAGTATATATACATACCAGGATTTTGAATGAGCGTATTTGAGGCAGAAGACAAAATCAATGTCCCTTTGCCCTATCTTATGCTTCTGTAACTTTCGTGATTGAATTGAGTGGAGGTAGTAACCCTTATGAACATAAAAGGGCCAATTTATAGGATTCTACGGAAAATGTTATTGTTTTTGTTGCGCAACATGTAATATAATGAAAGTGAATCTATTTAATTATTAAAATAAAATAAAACATATACAGAACAACTAGTTTATGATATGTAGTTATCATATTAGTAATGTTAGTAGTGAATGCTAAAAATAATTACTATTTATAGCTAATCTTTTTATTTCATAGAAAAATGGTAAATACACATGGCTATCTACAATTTGGTTGTAACATTAGATATTTCTAGGCTAATATTCATTTGTTTTATTAAATCGCGACTCATCCAAAAGAGGATAACTATTTGGTAGTTTTATAATTAGTTTTTCTTGTATAAGTGCATTTGTTTCATTGATTATTCTTCTATTTTAATCTTAGGCATTGTAAGGGACGGTACTTGAGCAAATTGGATCAATTTTAGGTCAACATAATGGGTCAAGACAACAAACGGGTCAATATCTAATCCAAACTGAATTTGATTGGATCGATATGAATTGAGCCAAAACATGACAGATAATGAGTCAAGACCCAACTCAACTCAATTTTTGCTAAGTTTAATTATTTTATTAGTTGTTTAAAATATTTAGTACACAATAACTTTATTGATAACAATATATTATGAATATGTATAAAAATTTCATACCTCTACAAAACCTTTAACTTTTTCACGGTCTTCTAAAAAAATGGTAATTAAATAAGTGAAATTTAAACACCTTACAATGTACAAAACCATTTATGTTGAGTAATTTATAATTGGAAATACTACCGAAAATGTCAAACTAAATATCAATAATAAAATAATATGGCTACACTATGATTTATTTATATTTTATAGGTATATTTAATTAATAAATAGTAAAATGTAATTCACACACATAAAATTTACTTTTTCACACTTTTCACACTTTCTCTTTCCTATTTTTACTTTTGTTAGCATTCTTTCATTATACCTAATTTAAATTCTTTATCCCCAAATAAATTCTATTACTCCTAAATCAACTCCATCTCCTAGTAGGATCCATAAAATTACAAACTCTTCGCTCATCAAATCCTCACAATCAACAAGTTTGCTTGTTCTTCAATGTTTAATTGGGACTGAGTTTCGACGATATCTTCTAATTCCCATTTTCCCTCTTTTTTCCTTTGAATGTTTTATATAATTTTACTGTCACGATCGAAATCTAGACCTTAGACGAGATCGGCTTCGTTGACCTCTCAGAGGTCGCAGACAAGCCTACATACATCATTCTTAATTCAAAATTGATGGCTCGAGATGTATATGCTATTCAAGCATCTTAAGTAGCTTCACAAGACGTTTTTAGTGCAACACGGTTTCAATTTGGAGAGCATCAACATGCATTAGCAGCAGATAGCTTTGAGATATTGGTATTATTTAGAGATTGGATTAATGTCGAGAGAAGAATTTTGGGTCGTGAACCACTACCGACCAAATTTCAAAATGATGCTGATGAAATAATGCAAGATTATAGTGACGACGACATTGAAGCAATGGATGATTTATCTATTCAACCAATTCTCTATCATGTTCTAGAGAAATATTAAATGATTTAATAAATATAGTAGCACGAACTAGTAAATTCAAATGGTAATTGTCTAGCGAATGGGACAGGTACTACCATTCCTATCAGAAACTACTAGTACCGGTCAGTCCCTATTCCAATACGGTTCTGTGTGGTGGTTCCCGGTTCTGTGTCGATTCCGGTTAATCCCGGTCCGATAGTCCTGTTATTGGTTTTGCTGCCACCGTTAGGCAATGGTGATAATGAGGCAATAAAGTTTATCAATTTCAAAATGGGAGAATTTTGGGTTTATTCTTGGAGAGCTTTTATTTATGAATTTTTCTTAAAATAAATGAATAAAAAAAATTCCACATTCGTTGGATGAATAGGGACCAAAAGTGTATTATTAGAATATTGAGAGTATGTCTCCTATATTTTTAAAGAATGATTGACGTAGTTATTATTTGTCTAAAGACTAAAATTTATCAAATTTGTGTCTAAATGTTCCAATAAGTTTTGAGACTAACTAGTTTTCCCACTCTCCCAAGAAATTAAATACCTAAATCAATCAATGGCGATGAAATTGAAGATGACCCTCTTATGTATTTTTGGTAAAAATACTTAAGCACTTACTTGTAATAAGCTTCAATATTATCTTCATGCTGTTAATTTTTTCTAAAAAAAAGATTGAACCTAATGGCATGTTGTCATATGTTAAATTTTATTCGAATATATTTTATTAAAAGAAATCCCAAGAGAGAGATTAATATAACATTCTTCCTCCTCCCGCTTTCTAATCTTATCAAAAATTCATAAGTACATTTAGTGAGTGCTAGAATTAAAATATTATTGCAACTCTTACGAAAAATACATTATAACAAGCATTTCAAAGAAGTCTTCAAAGCTTGAGCATATCAATCTTTACAAAATATTGAACTTAGTAATTCTCCTTAGCTAAAGTTTTCCTAATTACACATCATAGCTATAGTTTCGATTTGTTTGAGTATTTCCAGATTGTATAATTCGCTTGGCAATATAGAAATAGGGTAAGGATATAGAAACTATGTATTTATGTATTAGAAATTTTTCAGAACTTATACGAATCAAATGTATCGACAAGATAATTATATACAAGCTATAATAAACATACATAAATATTGTAATCATACAGTTAGAAATTATTTTTATTTTTACAATCTGGAACCGAACTATACAAATTCAAAATTTATACCGTTTGGAGTCGAATTGTATAACTTTTTTATGCGGTCCACATGATTATCATTGTAAGTTAGTTGTGAATGGTAATTTAATTTAACTATGACTAAGTTAACAAATTAACTAGTATATATTTTCTTATTCACATAATTATTCCAAAAATATTTCACCTAGTATAGATTTATCCTCCGAATTCAACAAAGACTTCTAGTATATAACTAAGAATTAGAAACTGACAAAGATTCTTTTAAACTCAAATTCAACACAATAAAATGTATGATAGTAGATTTCTCTAAGATATATAATCTTCTACTTCTCATGTTGCAAAATAAGACTAGATTTACAACGGATAAAACCTACAAGGCAATAAGAAAATCATTGACTATAATTAATGTAATTAATTGAATGGTCAAATCATTTGTCACTCTAAATGATGAGAAACAGAAAAAGGTCATTAATAGACATTCAATGGTTGAACATTTTCCTACAACGTCTATAAATTATTAGGAATAAAGAGGTCAAGTATTAATTAATAACATGATAAATGCCTTTGACTAAAGCTCTACCTGTAATAAGAAAATATTTGACAAGGATTAATGTAATTTATTCACTGGTAAATATATTTGTCGCTCTAAATGATGGATAATAGACAAAGATAGTAATAGATATTCAATGGTTGAAACATTTCCCTCCAACTTCTATAAATTACATTAGCAATGAAGTGGTCAAATTCTAATTCAAAGATATGATAAATGTCTTTTAACTATAGCGAGTATATTAAAAGTCATCAATGAAATATCAATGAATGAATTTATCAATACTTATTTTTGAGATACTTCAATATTTTCTAATTAATTCAGACATTAAATCCTACACCTAATAGAAACTTCAAATAGATCCTATAACACATCTAGAACGAGCACCCCTAACATTTTATTAGTTTTTGCTAGAAACGATAACAAATATTAACTAGAGAAAGATGAAAAACTATTCCTTCCCCAAAACAACACCCCTGACAAAACACAATGACCATCATCAAAATCACCTTGAAGAACCTTCTTCACCCAAATCCCCTTAGCTCTAACAGAAACACACGATATTACCTCTCTAATATGACCATTACCACATGTCGCATAGAATTTTCTCCAGTTGTATGTGCAAACAATTCATCTTCATAGATCAAAAAGATGACACTTGACAACATGAAAAAGGCATTAGATAAAACAAACTAAAGAAAGCAAAACCAAATATTGGGGAGCCCTGAAATGACCTAACAAAAAGATCCAATATTTAGGTTTTGTTCTCTTTATAAAAATTTCTTATGTCTTTTTCCTGATATTGAGGTGTTTTATTTTTGGTATGTAAATTGTTTGCAAATACAATTGAGGAGATTTTATACCAGATTTGGTTAATGTTTATTGGTTAAGAGTTATAGTTTTTTTTTTTTTTCAAATATGAATTATAGATGAGATAACAATTATTTTGTTTATTGTGACATCTCAAACCTATAGGGTAGGATTTAAAACCATCTTATGAGGTAATGATGTTTATTTTAGCTTTTTATAAGGTTATAAGGTAATAGTGTTTATCAACTTCATAATGATAGCATTTTTGGGTTCCTTCTCGGAGAGCTTTTTTCTATGGAGTTGTTATTTAAATAATTGAATAATATAAAAATTCCACATTTTTTTGATGAATTTGGACCAAAAAATTATTAATAGGAAATTGAGAGTAGGTCTTGTATGTTCTTGAAGAAAAATTAGCATTGTTATTATCAGAGTCTAAAGGATAATTTTTTTCAAGATTTGTGTCTAAATGTTGAAATAAATTTTGAGAGTGGCAATTTTTCTATCTCTCCCAAGAAACTAAATACCTAAATATATGAATGGCGATGTAAATTGTAACACGTTGAATTTGGAATACGCTAGATATGGAAGTGGAAAAATCACAAGCCCAAAAAGAGATTTTCCATATTATGAACCAAAACTCTTGAATTCATAATTCACATTCAAGAGAGAGTTAAGAAGAGTTTAAGAAAGCCTTTTGAGTTCAATTGTGAATCCTTTCAGACAAGTTATTTATTTGAACTTACTTTTGAGAAAGTAAGTAAGAGAATGAGAAGATTTTTATACATGAGTTCGATCTAGTTACTTAGACCTTCCAGTTGAATTGTACATGCTCATAATTGCGCATGAACCCTATAAGTCGAACAGTCTTGAGATAGGAAGTACTTTTGAGTTCTCAAGTTATGTAGTTCATGCTCATAATTCCGCATGAACCCTCCAAGTTGAAAATCATGAAATCATCCATAAACATGATATCATGAACCTTGAATCCACACTTCAATTCAAGGAAAGTTAAGAGTCAAGCCTAGAAGTTAAGAGCAAGTGACAGAAAAGTTTATAATGTTTTCAAAAATCTTTCACATATATTTTCACTTTGTATTAAAGACATAAAGTTCAAGTTGAGTAAAGAGCAAAGATTGAAGCCAATCTATTTTCGGCATTGTTGTGATCCTTGATTAGTTTCTATAGTATCCTTTTATGGTGTTATGTTACAGATAAAGTTGTCATCAAAGAAGTTGGACGACGTAAGATAGTAAATCCCAAAGCAAGGTATGTAAAGCTAAAACCTCTTTCACCCTTAAGGCACGACTGAAAGTTTAATGTTCTTCTGATAAATGTCACTAGAGATTCTATGATATTTGAAAGAAAGTTATCCTATTTTGTAAACCCTCTCATGTTTGAGTACTAAACCGATAGAGTTATAGTACTCTTCAAGGAAGCAATATGTTTCAATAACTATATGTGTCTACAGTTGGAACTCTTAGAAGCTAGTGGGTGTTGCATAAATTTAAAGGAAGCAATTAGATATAGACTGGTCGTAAGTGTACATGTCACAAGATATATGATTCTAAGGATAAAGAAGTAATCACAAATTGTATCACTAGCTATATGATTGATGAATTAACTATTATAAGTATTTACATGCAGTTGAGATTATATACTACTCTATAGCATGGGGTGGGTATAATAAGGGCTAGTACGTGTGACGTTACTCTGTGCACATAATTCAGATGGAGTCAACTAGAATTTCCCATTGTGCAAATATAGGCCTGCGAGCAGACCATAAAGGAGCCCTGAGGGTGCGCCTTGATAGATCTCGTTACCCACACTATGAGTTTTACTCGTGGTCGTGACATTGGGCTACATATGCCACACAGGGTTCACTAATCGTTATCGGTAGGCCATCACGTGATTCCTTTAGCAGTTACTATTAAAAAGAGTAAAGAAGTTATATAATGAAGTAAGGATATCACCTAGGCAAATTAGAGGGATTTTATATATATAAATGAATAAGCAATGAAATGTTAGGTAAAGACCCTTGAGCTTGGTCACAATTCAGGTTATGGATTATCTCTCCTGCATATATATGGTCAGATTTGCCTATCTTGGTATTTGACTCAATTTAGCGCTCTTACATGTCTACTTATTATTCAGTCTACTCTACATACCAATACATGTTTTGTATGTACTGACGTCTATTGTATGGCGCTTCATTTCTATCTCTACCATCTCAGGTACTCAGGACAACAAGCATTTACAATAGACCAAAGACTTCCAATTAGCAGTTGGTAAGCTCTATCTCTACTTGGAGCTATCAGATATTTAAGGCCTATATTTTGCTATGAACGTACATAATGGGTATGTTGGGGCCCTGTCCCAACTAGCTATCAGATTCTTAGATGCATACTCTTTAGAGGCTTCTTAGACTTTGTATTGTTTCTGTTGTGAAGTAACCCCGCGGACCCTTTTGTTATATCTATATTTTAGTATGTGTCTTCATATAAGTTCAGTTTCATATGAGTCTTCAGTTTTGGCATGAGATTAGTACAGATAATTAGCAGGTGCTTCAGTATATCCTTGATGTCCACCCCTTTTCTAGTTAGGGGCGTGACAATATATTTGAAATTTATACAATTAGGAGTTGAATTATGTAAATTTTGTATGTGGGACACATAATTATGATCGTAAGTTAGTTGCGAATAGAAATTAAATTAAATTGTCTCTATGTTAACAAATTAACTAGTATATGTTTTTATATCCACGTAATTTTTCCAAAGATATTTCACCGATATAGATTTTACCCGAATTCAACAAGCGCTTCTAGTATATAACTAAGAATCATAAACTAACAAGGATTCTTTGAAACTCAACCCAGCACAAAAAAATTACGATGACAAATTTCTCTAAGAGATATATATTCTTCTACTTATCAAGTTGTAGAAGAAAACTAGATTTATAGGCAAAAAACCACACAATGATAATAAGAAAACCAACAACAAGGATTAATGTAATTATCTCAATGGTCAAACCATTTGTCACTCTAAATGATGGTAAACAAACAAAGCCATTAATAGACATTCAATGAATTCTTACAACGTCTATAAATTATTAGGAATGAAGCGGTCAAAGAATTATTAAACACATGATAAATGCCTTTGACTAAAGCCTCCAACGGTAATAAGAAAATATGTGACAAGGATTAATGTAACTTATTCAATGGTCAAACCATTTGTCACTCTAAATGATGGAAAATAGACAAAGATAGTAATATACATTCAATGGTTGAAACATTTCCCTCCAACTCCTATAAATTACATTAAGAATGAATGGTCAAAGAATAATTACATTAATGAGATATCAGTGAATGAATCTAGACAGTAATATGGTTAATACTTCTTCTTGAGATACTAAAATATTTTTTTTAATAAATACAGACATTAAATCCTACACCTAATAAAAACTTTAAATAAATCCTATAAGACACCTAGAGTGAGAACCCCAACATTTTATTTTATTTTTCTAGAAAAGATAACAAATGTTAACTAGAGAAAGAGGAAAAATTGTTCCTTTCCCAAAACAACACCACTAACAAAACACCATAACCATTATTGGAATTACCTTGAACCACCTTCTTCACTCAAAGCCCCTTAGCTCTAACGAAAACACACGATGTTACCTCTCTAATATGAACAGTTAGCGCATGGCATAAAATCTCCTCCAGTTGTATGTGCAAATAGTTCACCTTCATAGATCAAAAAGAAGACACTCGACAACAGGAAAAAGGCATTAGGTAAAACAAACTAAAGAAAGAAAAACCGAATATTGGGGAGATCTGAAATTGCTTGACAAAAAGATCCAATATTTGGGTTTTGTTTTCTTTAATTTGTTTTTCCAAATGCCTTTATCCTGACATTGAGGTGCTTCCATTTTGGTATGTGAAGGTGAATTGTTTGCATATACAACTGAGGAGATTTTATCCCACATGTGGTTGATGTTTATTAGTTAAGAGTTTTAATTTTTGTCTCTTTTTATATATGAATTATAGCTTAGATAACAATTATTTTGTTTATTGTGACATCTCAAACCTATATGCTAGGATTTAAAACCATCCTATGAGGCAATGGTGTTTATCAGCTTCATAATGGGAGCATTTTTGGGTTTCTTCTTGCAAAGTTTTTCTCAATTTAGTCATTTTAAAAAAAAAATGGTCAAAATTACCCTACAACTTTAGTTTAATAGTTGATTATACCCCTCCGTTAAAACAAAGTTATTAAAACCCTCGCCGTTACTAATTTCACCAATTATACCCCTCAATTGACGGAAAATCCCAAATTGACTCAAATTAACCCAAATTTAAAAAAAGACCCATTTTCCATTTTACTCAATGCCCCGGCCTCTTCTACCTTTTAATCGGTATTACCCATTTCCCTTTTACTTACCAATTGTACGGCTTATTCATCCATCTGATTCCTCTATTAATGGAACACAAGATCCATTCCCTTCTGTTTCGTTCTAATTTTTAAAGTTGCAAACTTTTTCTCTCTTGTCTCGACCAGAAAACTCACTTCTTTATTCACACATAAATAATCAACTGCGTTAATCTCTCTCTGTCGCTCTGTTAATCTCACGGCCATTTCCGTATTAAAATATTCATTTGTTTATGATTCCATTTTGTACTGACCTTTTTTTTTCCTGTTTCAATGGAAAAGTTGAGGTCTTTCGAATCTATGTCTCCAGTTCATCATCTTCATCATGCTAACCCTCCTTCACACCCAATAGAAGAACGTCAAAATTATTGAAAGAAACCCCAATACCCAGGTTTCTAATATGGGTTCTCAAGTTATGAATGCAACTGATGGTACATAAGTTGTCATTAAAGCGTATATCAAAGAAAGCCCCAATCTATAAAGAAATTGAGCTCTCTTCTTCGAAAACACAGTTGAGTAGCAATGCAGTGCAGATCATAGTACACATAATAAGGCGTATATAGATTCCTGTTGTGATTTCTCTAAAGATTCAACAATGAAAAGCATGAGGGAAAACTGCAAAGATTTCAATTTCGTAACGGAATCACCATTTTCACAGTCGTCTCTGTTATCTAGGGTGAAAAAAAGCCCCAAACATGGCGTCCTTACGCTGAGAGAAGTTTGAGTTTCTGTCGATGAGAACCTCGTCGGTAATTGATGATAAAGGGGAATGAGTAATACAAATTAAAATATAGAGGGTTCAAGGCATTGGGTAAAATGGAAAATGGGTCTTTCTTTTTGAATTTGAGTTAATTTGAGTCGATTTGGGGTTTTCCGTCAATTAAGGGGTATAAATGGTGAAATTAGTAACGACGAGGGTGTAAATAACTTTGTTTTAACGGCAGGAGTATAATTAACTAATAAACTAAAGTTGGAGGGTAATTTTGACCCTTTTCCATAAATGAATAAAATAAAAGTTCATCATCTGTTCGATGAATAGGTACCAAAAATGTATTTATTAAAAATTGAGAGTATGTTTTGTATGTTTTAAAAGAATAATTGACCTTGTCTAAATGTCAAATTTTTCAAGCTTTGTGTCTAAATATTCAAATAAGTTTGAGAGTAACTATTTTTCCAACTCTCCCAAAAAACTAAATACCTAAATTAATCAATGGTGATGAAAATGAAAATGACACACTTTTGTATTTTTGGTTAAAAAAACCCTAAGAACTTGCATATAATTGTCTTCAATATTATCTTACTATATTGTTGTTTATTTTTAAAAGGTAATAAACGATTGAACCTAATGGGATGTTGCAATATGTTAAATTTTATTTTAATCTTTTACTAAAAGCAATCCCAAGAGAGAAAATAATATTACATTCTTCCTCCTAAAGCTTTCTAATATTATCCACATTTCATAATAGCATTTAGGGAATGCTAGAATTAAAATGTTATTGGAAATCTTACGAAAAATTCTTTATAACAAACATTGAAAGGAAGTCTTCAAAGCTTGAGCATGTGAAGGACACTATACTATAAAAGTATTGTGGAAATTCTGTATATATCAATAAGATTAAACTTAATAAGCCTCCTTAGCTAAATTTTTCTTAATTACTCTCTATAACTATAGTTTGTTTGGTATGAGTATTTCAGTTTGTATAATTCGCTTATCAATATAAAAATAGGGTAAGTACAAATTGTGCATGTATAGATTTAGGGTTTTTTAGGACTTATACTAATCAAATATATCAACAAGATAATTATATACAAACTAGGGTAATCATATATAAATTTTGGACTTATACAATTAGGAAAATTTTAGATTTCTACAATTTGAAACCGAACTATATAAATTTGGAATTTATACAATTAGGGGCTGAGTTATATAATTTTTTATGTGGGAACATGATTATAGTTGTAATTTAGTTACAAATGGTAATTTAATCAATTGTCTCAGTGTTAACAAATTAACTACTATATATATATATATATATATATATATATATATATAATATATATATATATATATATATATATATATATTATATATATATATATATATATATATATATATATTTGCATAATTTTTTCAAAAATATTTCACTTGGCATATATTTATATACCAAATTCAACAAACACTTCTAGTATATAACTAGTAATCAGAAACTAACCAAGATTCTTTTAACTCAACCCCAACACAATATAATATGTGATGACAGATTTCTCTAAGAGATATATATTCTTCGACTTCTCAAGTTGTAGAAGAAGACTATATTTGTAGGAGGGAACCTACAGCGGTCATAAGAAAATCAGTGACAAAGATTAATGTAATTAATTCAATGGTCAAAGCATTTCTCACTATAAATGATGGGAAATAGACAAAGCCATTACTACATATTCAATGGTTGAAACATTTTCCTCCAACGTCTATAAATTATTATGAATGAATAGGTTAAAGAATAATTAAAGACATGAAAAATTCCTTTGAATAATAATAATAAAAAAACAATAAAAGTCGTTAATACGATATGAAGGAATGAATATAGATAATGGTATGATCAATAACTATTTTTTGAGATAGTAGAATAATTTTCCCAATAAATATCGACATCAAACACCTACACATATAGAAACTATAAATAGAATCTTATAAGACATCTAAAGTGAGCAGATATCACGCACCGACCCTACACCCTAGATGTGGCAAGCACTCGAGAAACATTACTGGTCCCCAAGTAAACCCTTCGCCTGGCTCAAAACTCAGCAGAAGATATACTCACTAACATAGGAGCTCAATTTAAATGTTTAACTCATCAAATCTCATTAATAAACTAGTTTAACTCAAAACAATAATTCTCAAATAAACATAGGTGTTCAACTCCAATCTTTAAACATCAACAATGGATATATGAAATAGACTCATCAACTATTATTGTCTATGAAGCTTCTAAATAATACAATGGATGTCAGGACAAGACCCCCGACAACCTAAAAAGAACAAAATCATAATGTGAAGCCCTCCGGAAGCAAGGAGGCTCACCAAAGCTAGCTGAAATGCAATGGAATCAATGAAGCATCTATTGATGATCCAGAACAGCTACATCTGCATATGAAAAGATGCAGGTCGAATGATGTAAGTACATTGAATGTAGGAGCATCTATGGAAAATTGAAAGTAGTAGATAACTGAACGGATACTCTATGAAGATATAGTCACCTAATCTCAAATCAAATATGAAAGCAACAATAAAATATACATTGTTTTCAGTTGCTTAAAACTGTAAGTATCAACTCAATATGTACAAAAATACAATAATAAAAGTTTTACTCTTATTTGGGAGATTCTCTAACTGATAACCATCATTATGAGCTACGTGATGATACATCGTCTCGCCACGTTGCCACAACTGTCCTATACTTTGTCGGGGTGTAGCACACCTCAACTAAGTGGATTCATTATGTTATGCTTAAAATCAATAAGGTTTCATCTAAAAAGAATGACCCTCTACCCATGTTAGCATACATGGTTTATGAGGATTTTGATTTATCTGAACTCATACCCATATCGGTGTTGAATACTACTCCCAATAATATATATATATATATATATATATATATATATATATATATATATATATATATATATATATATATATATATATATATATATATATACAACTCAAGCTCAAATTTTTTAAAACATAACCCTTCCTCAATTTGAGGTAATTAATTAAAAGATCCTCTTAAAAGTGGTAATACTCTAAAACTCCTCTTAACTTGTAAACTCATTTAGTAATAAATGTTTTTCTCTATTAAATGTAAAAGTTTATATGATTCATGTGAGGGAGAACAATCCCAAAACTATAAAAATATTACATATCTCAAAATAACTAAGTTCTTGACCATCCGCAAATCTTAAATGAATGCTTGAAACCTTCTCTTTTACTCCTTTGAAACGCTTCTCTCAACCCTAAGCGTTTAAGAATGATGAAACTGACCTTAAGAATTAATGAAACTGACCTCAAATAGTTTAGAACCCTATTTTGGTGAGAAAAATGTTTAGTCCTAGTAGGGTTAGGAAAAGAAAAATACCCCTCCTTAAAATGGATGAAATGGCAAATTAGAAAGGCTGCAGTTGAACGGGCATAATCCTTTATCCGGACTTAGAATTTTGCAAACCTTGTGGCGTTGTGAGGACTCAAAGAAATTCGTTTTGATACCTCATAGGCCACTGAAATCTTCATGTGCTGAAAGTTATGATCGTTTAAAGTTAACCAAAAACTAAAAACTCAAGTTTAATTTGTATTAATCTCTAGTTGACTTTACAAAGTATGATTTATTACAATATCCCCACTTGAGAACATTCATCCTCATATGAGAGAACACAAAGCCAAAGGGAAACGGGAAGCATCTAACAACCCCAACTAAAGTACACAACATGAAATTCCTATAGCTCAGCATATAAACTTAAAGAGTACTTTATAAAGGATTAGTACCGTGATTTGGAGTTTCTCCGCAAGGGAAGACATACAGGTATCTCTTCTACATATCCTCACCAGCCTCCTAAGTTTCTTTCTATATAAGACCTTGACTAATGCAAGTACCCTGGCTCTCATCTTGCAAAACTGATGATCAAGAATCTGAACAGGCACCTCCTCACAAGATATGTTGTCTTTAATACCTATATTAAATAATCATCCTTACACTTCTTCAACATAGAAATGTGAAATACTAGATTGAATGTTTCTAACTATGACAATAGCTCTATTACATAAGACACCTTGCCAAATCTTTCGGATATTCGGTAAAGACCAATATACTAGAGACGAAGTTTTTTCTTCTTATAAATCTCATAACACTCTTCATGAGTGAAATATTGAAGTAATCCCAATCATCCACATCAAAATCTAAGTCTCTTCTCCTAACATTTGTATAATATTTTTAACAGCTTGCACTGTCTTTAACCTTTCCAAAATAATATTCCCTTTCATCATGGCTTGATGAACCAGATCTAGTCCTATGAGCTCAGCTTCACCAATCTCAAACCAACCAATAGGAGATATACATATTCTACCATAAAGATCCTCATAAGGAGTCATCTGAATACTGGAGTAATATCTATTGTTGTAAGAAAACTCTATGAGAGGTAAGTGCACATCCCAATTACGTTTGAAATCAACCGTACATGCCCTAAACATATCCTCTATTCCCTAATGGTTATTATGGTTCTTTCTCTTCTTCTTCAATATGAAAATGGAATATGTTGAAGCAAACTATTACTGCTCCAATTCAAAGTTGCTTCTTCATAAAAAAATAGCTCTCAACTAATAACAATTTTCTTTGTAAATAAGATTGAGTAAGTGATAAGCTTTTATTTGTTTCTAAGACCAAGGAAAATGCATCTCTGAACTTTATCATACAACTTCTTCATAATAGCATCCGCAATATGTGCATATGTTATACACCTGAAAATTCGAAAATACTCAATATTTGGTTTTACGCCTACTCCAAGATTCATGAGGTGTCATATTTTGAATAGAGTTGGTTGCGAATCTATTCAATATATGAATGCTCAGACAAACAGATTTTGCCCAAAAGTCCCTTGGTAAACCACTTCTCTTCAGAAGACTACGCACTATCTCAAGAATTGTGCGATTTTTCCTTTCACACACACCATTCTGTTGAGGTGTGTAGGCATCTGCAATTTGCCTCTTAATTCCATGCTTCTCAGAAAATCTAAAAATTCTTGTGAGGTCTATCCCACCCCGATCAGTATGCAAGCACTTAATTAGACAAACCAGAACATTTTCAGAAAGACTTAAAACTTCATATCAGATTTTTCTTTTAGGAAATAATAACCCATGTATTTTTGCTCTAATAAATAATGAAGCTAATAAACTAGTGTTTATCTCCATTAGATGTAGGATATTGGACCACATATATCTGAGTGCACCAATTCTAGCACCATTTTTGCTCTCCGAGACTTGCTTGCTGGAAATGGTTCACGGTGTTGCTTGCTAACAACACAATCTTCAAAGAATTCATTTGGAGATTCAATTTTTGAAAGACCCAATACCAATTATTTTTGCTTTAAAAACTTCAAGCTCTCAAAATTTAAATGTCCTAACCAAAATGCCACTTCCAGACATCTTCTTTCACTTTTGCATAAAGAAAAGATTTTATGGAGTTGTGAATATATAAAGAAAACAATCGATTTAATGACATGCTAACCTAGGCAATTAACCCTAAAGGAGGATCTCGTATCTTACAAACTCCACCTTCGATATTAAGTTCACATCCTTTTTCTTGAATTTGCTAGCGTAACATCTCGTATTCTAGATAAACTAAGGTTAAGCTAAGAAAAACAAGAAGAATCAAATTTTGAAATAAGTAAGGAAATCTGGAAAATTTCTTGATTTCAAAAGTGAGTTTTGGTCATATTAAAATGGCCATAATACCCAGATCAGGATGTGTTTGGGTGATTTCTTTATATGGATGGAAAGCTCGTCATAACATCTATCCAACGACACCAAATTTGTGAATTTCCAAGGTCGTACGAGGGATATATGACTTTCCGAAGTTGGGATGTTGAGCAGGGAAAGTTCCAAATCTAGATTTTTTAAGGGTGTTGTGGTCTTTTCCTAAATCAATTATTAATTTCGTTTTAAGGGTAAGAAGTTGGGGTCTAAGATGATCCCAATCAGTTTTCACAATTAAAAAATAAGTTAGGGCTTTGAAAGAAAGGAGAAAAGAGAAGAAGGGAGAACAAGATGCAAGAAAGCCAAGAATTTATTGCGTGGATTTCATCGGGGGTGACCCCTTTGAGGTATGTGGGATATTTTTTGTTGGTTTACTTCACCCACACATCAATTTGTTTCATTTCAGCAAAATTGAGGATTTATTTCATGTTAGGAGTTAAGTTCTTCAAAAATATTTGATTTCTTGTTGATTGTATTGTTGCCTATCATGGTTGTTTAGATACTTGTTATTTCGAGTTATTTTGATTTAAATTCAGTATTTATTGATAGTACCAATGGTTCCATTCATTTAGTGAAAGATCTAGGAAGTTCTGGAGAGTTTAGAGATGGAAAACGAGTTGAAAAATTCGTCAAACGCACCAAGAAAATGGCAGGCGCGACGGTCTTGCAGTGGAATTGGCCTTAGTTAACCAAGGTTAGCGCGGCGCGCCACCAATGCGCCTGAATCAGGCCTCTGCCAACTTAGGCTGGCACAGTGCGGCACCAGTACGCCCTTCCCGACATTTTTCGTCCAGTTTTCATAGTTTAGCCCTTTAAATTCCTTCCAAGGTACAGTCACATCCTCCAATGAATTCTATCACTTCAAATGATCTCTAAATACCTAGAAATCATCCAGGAACTCAAATTGAAACTTTGAATCGATGATCCATTCAAGGAAAGTTAAGATCAACGCCAAGGAAGTTGAGAGTCAAGTCTAAAGTTAAGAAGTAAGTTAAATTTAAGTTATTAAATGTTTTGAAGAGTCTTATTTAAACATTTTAACTTTGTTTTAAGACTCAAGTCTCAAGTCAAAAAAGAGTAAAGAGATGAGTTAAATTCTCAAAAGCTATAAGGGAACTAAGTGTAACACCTTCAAAATCCAAGACACATTTTAAAGCCTAACATAGGTGCCATAAGATCTAAGTACTGTTTCTAAGTCCATTTTAAGTTAATATAGTTCATTTAGTAGGTTTAAGAACCAAAACATGCAAGAACGTCCATGACGTTCGGGAAGTTGGTTCAATGGGATGTTAGTGTGCCTTATCCTATTTGACTAACTTTTAGGAGTCGGAAATGTACGAAACTTGATGGAAAGGTAGCTAATAGGTGTTTTAGCTATTTCATTATTTAAACATTCGGGTACAATTCCCCAAGGACCAACTAAGGACCCTTGAGGAGGACCCTTGTAGGTTGATGTAACACTGTCTGGCAGTGTGCATCCACGGGATAGAAGACGGACTGTGTGTGGATCGACAGGGCATCAGTGTCACCATCGTCCCACACTTAAGCTGGTAGAGAAAGACCCTTCACCCGCACAACCTCTGAACACATCGACGGAGGAGAGGTAGAAGCTACGGTCCGTGTCTGGATCTACAGTCCTTGAATTGGAGGAAGCCCCTCGCCTGCACAGTATCTGACCAAGACGACGGAGTGCAGGATTGGGGGGTCTGTCCGTTGACTCACAGACGGCCCGTCGATCGGGGTTTCGTCTGTTAGGGTCGAGTTTCCTGCCTAATTTAAATCGGTATCAGTTAATTAGATAGGGGGTTAGGTGTTTTAATTAATGGGTTAAGGGAGTCTAATTAATTTGATTTAAGACCCAATATAAATACTCCCAACCCTCATTAATCTAAAGACAACTCTCAAATACACTCTCTTCCTTCTCTCTTATTTCTTTCTCTACATGAACTCACCATTGAAGACTAACAAGGATTAGAGTTTGGGGGTTGGAAAGGGATGAATTCACCATCAAATTGTTGACGAAATTTAAGGTAAGGGTTCTATTCCTCAAAGGGTTCTTTCAAAAATAGATTTCAGAAGTTGAGTTTTCTTATGGGTTTCATTCAGTTACGAATTGGAGTTATGAATTGAGTTGTAGATGATTTCTTTAGGTTATATTGAGTATATTAACATGTAATTACACTTGTTTATGGAAATTTTTGGTGGTTTGATCTAAATTGAAGAATATGATCCTCCATATCTAACCCTAGGTAGTGATCTTGACCTATATTCTATTGTGATCATTCAATTTAGTTGGTTGTTGATTTGATTAATATCCTATGGGGTTATTATGATTAAATTAAGATTAATTATAGGACTATCATTCTAGTTCTTGAGATGTGATTTGGGTTATGAATTATAATGTGAAATTAGCCTATGTATATTGTCTCAAGTTGTGATCTACAGTTGAATTGTGTTATAGAGATGCATTTGGCCTTGTTGTTCTATTGGTTATCATTGTGTGATGATGTTACTACCCAAATTGGGTTGAGTTATGAGTTGATCGTAATACCTTGATTATAGACTATGAGGAAGACTTGGTAAGTCTTAGAATCTCTATCTTTATTTCCAATTGGGATTAATTGTTGTTATGTCACGATATTACATTGGAGTATATCTTATTCTAGAATTATAGGGTGGTATGATGTTTAATTGAAATGTCTTTACCATTTTGTGAGGTTTATTAAGGTGTATGTGCTATAAGGATGGTGAAAACTATCAGTGTGACTTGATATGCTATGTAATGCTAATGTCTAAACCTCACTTATATGAATTGTAATGAAAAAGACTAATACTCATACAATTCTTATTAAGCTATTGATAATGATGATTATACAAGGGGTAGACCCTATGGCCTAAATTAAGATATGATTGATAATTAAAAGCTTTAAGACATTTTAAAAAGAGACACTCTAGCTTAGCACCGAGTGATCGAGATTGCGGATTTTCCCTTCCCAGATAAGTAAGGTAGGAACACTATATTACTCTTGGGATTAGAGACTATAATGCATGGCGCATAAAGAGGGTCCAAACTATATCTTGTAGTTCTTGAACTATGTTGCTAGTTGATCCACGTGTTGATATATCTCATGTTTTGGTACTACCTTGGCAAGTAGTCCTCCTTATTTCGGTGTAGGGTTTTATGACACCGGATTCCACACTAGCTCATGTGTTCTATATTGGTTAGGGCAAGATGTTCCCAAAAGGTAAAACAAATTAAAGGATTTGAACAAAAACTTGGATAAACCTAAGAGGTCTAGCTTGGTCTAGGTAGGGGTATGGGACTCTACCTAAACTTTGCACTAGTTAACCTTGAGGGTAATCTTAGGAGGACGTATATGTTTATGTTATGATAATGTATGATGTATATCTGATGATCATGACACATTGTTGATACTATATGTTGATTAGTTCATTTATGAATATGCCTTGGGTTATAATGTTAATATATGATGAAATGTAAACCTAAATGTCATGATATGTAAATTTGGACATTGGGCATGTTTTCTTGTTAAGGATACTTGATTGAGTAAAGTTATGGGGCTTTGCTTGGTCATTGCACTTGTTGACTTGATAAGGGCTTGTGACTAGTTTTCTTGCTTATTATGATATGTTTAACTCTTATTCATTCTTGTGATATTGTTCCTTGATGTTAGGGTAGTAGTAAATTGTGGTTTTCAAGTATGTTGGGATAAGTATTACTTATTGAGATAATAAGTATGTTTAGTTGGTTGATATGACTTACTTGACTTTGCATTAAGTCCCTAAAGGGGAAATTTGGCATGTTTTGATAAAAAAAAAAATCCTTGTAAGCATGTGTTTGCTTGTGTATGTGCATAAGATCCCATACTTAGTACATGTGGAGTACTAACCCTATTTTCTTCCCTTTTCCCAAACACTTTAGGTTCCAGTCATTGAAGAGTTTGGCAGGTGACATTGTTGAAGGATTGGATTCTTCCTTTCATCCAAGTGGGGTAGGTCCTCAACTTTCGAGGTGAATGCCCTCCTCGAGCTTACGGATTTTGTTATGAGCTTATTGACTCTTTCATTCCTTTCCTTTTAATGTAAGGGCTATGCCCATATTGTGATATTCATTTAGATGGTAGGAGATGAGACAATCGTTGAGACTAATTCTATATTTTTATATATGTATGTGCAATAAAAGTAGAAGGCTATGTAACCTTCCTATACGAAGGGTCTATTTATACTAGATATAAATATATATTATGTGTATGTAGAGGTCTATGTAAACCTCCAAGTAGTGATAACAAAAGTTTTTTAAATTTTTCTGCATTTTTACACCTATGAATGTAATGACATGAGACTAAGAGGCTAGTCTTAGTCGTTAAAAAGGACGACGACGCCGGTTACGTCTATGGGGTAAACCCGGATGTGACAAACTTGGTATCAGAGCATGAGGTTGAATATCATTGAGTTATGTCTCTCTCTCTCTTCCACTTCTATGTAGGTTTGTATTCATAATTGTGAAACACGCCGCACTTATGAGTAGGAACCTATATGATTCTTAGGAATCGCTCTCTTTCTTGGAAATCTTATATCGTGCCAATAGAGTATACTTATGGTCTGCATCTAATCCTATTGTTGTGCTTATAGGAAGCATGAAACTCAAAGGGATGCGGCTCGAAGATTTGAGGAGGAAATTGCCAATACAGGAGCTCCTCCCCATGATGAGCAAGTTCCTCAACTTAAAGAAGATACTAATGTTGACCAAGATCCGGTCAATCCTCCACCCTTGACTGATGGATATATAAGGGTTGCCCTCATTCAATTGTATGAAGCCGCTACCGTCCAAGTCCAAGACATGACGGCCCAAGCCAACCAGGAGATTGCTCCCCGTCCTCATCAACAAGTCAATACTATGGATTCCCGTCTAAGGGACTTCACTCGAATGAACCCTCCTACTTTCTATGGGTATAATGTAGATGAAGACCCGAAAGAATTCATCGATGAGGTATACAAGATACTATATGCTATAGGGATGTCTTCAAGTGAGAATGCCCAAGCTTGACACATACCAACTCAAGGATATGGCTCAAACTTGGTATGTGCAATAGAGGGATAATAGGTCGTTGAGGGGTGGTCCGGTGACTTGGGAGATCTTTAAGGCGACTTTTCTAGATTGGTTCTTCCCTAGAGAGATGAGGGAGGAAAAAGTGACGGAGTTCATTAATCTTTGCCAAGGAGGAAAGAGTGTCCATGAGTACTCTTTGGAATTCATTAAGTTGCCCAAATATGCACCTTCTTTGGTCTCTGATCCTAGAGACCAAATAAGTCGTTTTGTAATGGGGTGTCGGAGGACTTACAAGAGGAGTGTCAATCGGCCATGCTACATGACAACATGAACATTTCCCGTCTTTTTGTGTATGTAAGAAGGGCTAAGGAGGCAAGGGCTAAGCGAAAAAGTAGAGATGCTAAGATATCAAGGTCATCTGATGGAGGTTCTTCAAAGAATATGCTTAAAATACACGACAGGCCTAGATTTAAGAAGTGGGTTTCTAATCAAGTCCGTTCCAAATTCCCAAGAGCTAGTGGTGATAGGGTGTCTAACCCTAAGTTCAAGAAAGGAAAAGCTACTAACTAATTCACTAAATGAGAAGTCAACTTGTGGAAAGTGTGGTAAAAAGCACTATGGTGATTGCCTTAAGGGGACGGATAATTGCTTTAGTTGTGGCAAGAGTGGTCACAAGATAAGAGATTGCCCAAACTTGAAGAGACAAGACAAGGGTAGTTTCTAAGCTCAAGCAAGTGGTTTTAGTGATGCTCCAAAGAAGAACCGCTTTTATGCTCTCCGTTCTAGGGGTGAGCAAGAGGTGGTAACCGGTATGCTGAAAGTTTTCTCTCTTGGTGTATATGTCGTACTTGATCCCGGCACTACTTTATCATTTGTTACACCTCTAGAAGATAAAATGTTTGATATTTTGCATAAACCTTTTATAGAGTATACTTTGGCGGGTTAGTCAGTTGTTGCAAAAAGGGTGTATAGAAATTGTCCAATTATGTTGCCCAATAGAATTTCTTATGTTGATCTAGTAGTATGCTTGATTTTGATATTATATTGGGTATGGATTGGTTACATGCATGTTTTGGATCCATTGATTGTAGGACAAGAGTGGTGAGGTTTTATTTACCAAATGAACCCGTTGTTGAGTGGAAGGGGGAAAATTCTATTCCTAGAGGTCGTATTATTTCTTGTCAAAAAGAATGCAAAATGATCTCAAAAGTTTGTCTATATCATATAGTAAGAGTCCAAGATCTAGACTTCGAAGTTCCTCCCATCGAGTCGGTTCCCGTAATGAGTGATTTTCAAGAGGTCTTCCCTAATGACCTTCCCGGTATTCCTCCCGAATGGGAAATTGACTTTGGCATTGATTTACTACCGGATACAAATACTGTATCAATTCCTTCTTATCGGATGGCTCCGTCCGAGTTGAAAGAATTGAAGGCTCAACTCCAGGATTTACTAGATAAGGGTTTTATAAGGCCTAGTATTTATCCGTGGAATGCTCCATTTTTGTTTGTGAAGAAGAAATATGGGTCCTTGAGAATGTGTATTGATTACCGCCAGCTCAACAAGGTTACCATTAAGAATAAGTACCCTCTCCCTCGGATTGATGACTTGTTTGATCAACTCCAAAGGGCAAGTTACTTTTCAAAAATTGACTTGAGATCGGGGTATCACCAACTTAGGGTGAGAGGTGAGGATATACCAAAGACGGCCTTTTGGACTAGGTATGGGCACAATGAGTTCTTGGTCATTTCTTTTGGTCTCACTAATGCTCCGACGGTGTTTATGGACCTAATGAATAGAGTATTTCGAAATTACCTAGATTCATTTGTCATTGTCTTCATTGACGATATCTTGGTATATTTGAAGAATGAGGATGATTATATGGGTCACTTGAGGGTAGTATTGCAAACCCTTAAACAACATCAAATTGTATGCCAAATATAGTAAGTGTGAGTTTTGGTTGAGGTTGGTGGCATTTCTTGGGCACATCATCTCTAGTGAAGTTGAGGTAGACCCAAGGAAAATGGAAGCAGTGAAAAAATGGCCTAGACCATTAACTCCGACTGATATTAGGGAGTTTCTTAGATTTAGCGGGTTACTATCGAAGGTTCGTGGATGGTTTCGCGTCCATTGCATCTCCTTTGACTACTTTGACTCAAAAGAGTAAGAAGTTTGAGTGGTCGGAGGCATGTGAGAAAAGTTTCCAATTGTTAAAAGATATGCTTACTTCCGCTCCGGTTTTGACCTTACCGGAGGGCACAAAGGGTCTTTTAGTGTATTATGACACATCTCGAGTGGGTTTGAGGTGTGTGCTTATGCAACACGGGAAGGTGATAGCCTATGCCTCTAGGCAACTAAAGGTACATGAGAGAAATTACCCCACTCATGACCTTGAATTAGAGGCCTTGGTGTTTGCTTTGAAAATTTTGAGGCATTACTTGTACGGGGTTCATGTTGATGTTTTTACCGATCATAAGTGTCTCCAATATGTGTTTACCCAAAAAGTGTTGAATCTTCGACAAAGAAGATGGCTAGAGTTGTAGAAAGATTATGATATGAATGTCCTCTATCACCCCGTTAGGCTAATATAGTTGCGGATGCCCTAAGTTGTATCATTATGGGTAGTGTATCCCATCTTGACGAAGCCAAGAAGAACCTAGCAAGGGAAGTACATAGGTTGGCTAGGTTAGGGGTGAGGTTAGAGTTCTCCGAATGGGGGTGATATAGTTCATCATAACTCCGAGTCATCATTAGTGGTTGAGGTGAATTCCAAACAACACCTTGATTTAGCCTTGATTGGAGTTGAAAGAATCGGCTCTAGGCAAGTTGATTGAATCATTCTACTTAAGGGTGGATGGTGTGTTAAGGTACCAAGGGTGATTATGTGTTCCCGATGTAGATGGGTTGAGAGATCAAATCCTAGAAGAAGCACATGTGTCCCGCTACTCAATTCATCCGGGTTCAACAAAAATGTACCATGACTTAAAGGACATATATTGGTGGAAAGATCTAAAAAGGGATATAGAAGAGTTTGTCGCTAAGTGTCCAAATTGCCAACAAGTAAAGGTCGAACACCTAAGTCGTGTGGCTTACTACAAGAGATCCAATTCCTACTTGGAAGTGGGAAAACATCAATATGGACTTTGTAGTAGGGTTACCTCGATCTCTAAAGTCATATGATTCCATATGGGTGGTGGTGGATCAATTGCCTAAGTCCGCTCCCTTTATTCCCGTCAAGTCTTCATATTCGGCAAAGGATTATGCAAGAATCTTCCTAGATGAGATTGTGTGCCGCAATGGCATTCCGTTATCCGTTATATCGGATAGGGGCGCAATTCACATCTAGATTTTGGAGGTCGTTCCAAAAAGGTTGGGTACTACGGTGAAGCTGAGCAACGCTTTTCATCCCTAAATGGATGGTCAAGCGGAGCGTACGATACAAACCCTTAGGGAGTGCATTATTGACTTTAAATGGGATTGGGATAAACATTTACCTTTGGTGGAGTTTTCCTATAATAATAGTTTCCATTCATCCATTTCCATGGCTCCCTATGAAGCCTTGTATGGTAGGACGTGTAGGTCTCCTATTGGATGTTTTGAAATGGGTGAGGCATCGTTTCCTTGTCCAGAGTTGATTTATAAGAGTTTGGAAAAGGTTCATATCATAAGGAACCAGTTGCAAATGGCCTATAGTCAGCAAAAGTCTTATGCCGATCATAGGAGAAGGGATTTGGAGTTTGAAGAAGGTGATAAGGTGTATTTGAAAATTTCACCAATGAAAAGGGTGGTTAGATTTGGCAAGAAAGGGAAATTGAGTCCTCATTATGTGGGTCCCTATGAAATCTTGCAGAGCGTTAGTAAGATTGCCTATGAATTGAAACTTCCTAGTGAATTGGCTTCAGTTTAACCGGTTTTCCATGTCTCTATGTTGAAAAAGTGTATCGCTGATCCCGAGCCCATTCTTCCTATTGAGGGTCTTGGTGTCAAAGCTAACCTCTCTTATGAGGAAGTTACGGTTCAAATTCTTGATACGCAAGTCAATAAGTTGAGGAATAAAGAGGTGGTTTCCAAAAAGGTATTATGGAAAAATCATCTAGTTAAGGGTGCAACATGGGAGGCCGAGGCCGACATGAAGTCCTGTTACCCTCATCCTTTTGAGAATTAAGGTTATTAATTCTTTTTAATAATATAAATATGACTAGAATTGAAGTTTCTTAGATTTTTGGGTGAAGTTTTGCACATTATGCATTTTTGAAAAAACCTACAGTGAATTTACTGTAATATTTTTCTTAAAAACATGAAATTTTGCTTTTTGCTTATTTTGAGTTATGTTGTGCAATTTGATTTGGTGAGTCTTTATGAAATGATAGGTAGCATGTTGTTAAGTTGAACTTTGTGCTAATTGACTCATGTAATGTATGTTGAGCTCATCAGTGTTGTGAGAAGGAAATGCCACATGATGAAGTGTTTTGAGCCTTATTTGTGGTAATATGAGTTTTGATATTTGACTTGTTGAAATGATATGATTTATGTTGATTTGATATTGTTGATTGGTTGGGCTGCTAGTCTTGAGTCTATTCCTTCCTTCAAAAACAGATTTGGTGTCATTCAGGGACGAATGTTCCTAAGAGGGGATAATGTAACACCTTGAAAATACAAGACACATTGTAAAGACTAAAATAGGTGTCATAAGGTCTAAGTACTATTTTTAAGTCCATTTTAAATGAATATAGGTCATTTGGGAGGTTTAAGAACCAAAACGTCCAAGAACGTCCATGACGTCCGAGAAGTTGGTTCAAAGGGATGTTAGTATGCCTTAATATATTTGGCTAACTTTTAGGAGTCGGAAATGTACGAAAGTTGGTGGAAAGGTAGCTATATGTGTTTTAGTTATTTCATGGTTGAAACATCCGGGAACGACTCCCCAAGGAGCAACCAAGGGCCCTTGAAGGGGACCCTTTGTTGTTTGATGAATCACTGCCTGGCAGTGTGCACCGAAGGGACAGAAGAAGGACCGTGTGTTGATCGGCAGGGCGTATATGCCACCTTCGTCCCACACTTAGGGTGCTAGAGAAGGCCCCTTCACCTGCACAGCCTTTGAACTCATCGACCCTGTGCATAGGTGCAGGCTACGGTCCGTGTGTGGATCGACGGGGCATCGATGCCACTGTCTTCCCACACATAGACATTTGGAGGAATCCCCTCATCTTCACAGTCTCTGACTAAGACTACGGAGTGCAGGATGGATGGGGGTTGTCCGTTGACTCACAGACGGCCTGTCGATCAGGGTTTCGTCTGTGAGGGTCGAGTTTCCTACCTAATTTAAGTCAGTGTCATTTAATTAGTTAGGGGGTTAGATGTATTAATTAGGGGTTAAAGGAGTATAATCAATTAGATTTAAGACCCAACATAATTACTCCCAACCCTCATTTATCTAAAGACAGCTCTCAAATAAACTCTCCTCCTTCTCTCTTATTTGTCTCTCTACATGAACTCACCATTGAAGACTAGCAAGGATTAGGATTTGGGGGATGGAAATGTACGAATTCACCATAAAATTGTTGACAAACGTTAAGGTATGGGTTCTATTCACCATTGAGACTCTTTCCTCAAAGGGTTCCTTCAAAAATAGATTTCAAAAGTTGAGTTTTCTTATGGGTTTCATTCAATTACGGAATTGGAGTTATCAATTGAGTTGTAGCTGACTTTTTTAGGTGGTATTGAGTAGATTAACATGTAATTACACTTGTTTATGGAAATTGTTGGTGGTTTGATCTAAATTGAAGAATATGATCCTCCATCCCTAACCCTAGGTAGTGATCTTGACCTATATTGTATTGTGATCATTCAATTTAGTTGGTTATTGATTTGATTATTATAGGACTATCATTCTAGTTCTTGAGATGTGATTTGGGTTATGAATTATAATGTGAAATTAGCCTATGTATATTGTCTCAAGTTGTGATCTACAGTTAAATTGTGTTATAGAGATGCATTTGGCCTGGTTGTTCTATTGGTTATCATTGTGTGATGATATTACTACCCAAATTGGGTTGAGTTATGAGTTGATGGTAAGACCTTGATTATATACTATGAGGAAGACTTGGTAATTCTTTCAATCTCTATCTTTATTTCCAATTGTGATTAATTGTTGTTATGTCACGATATTACATTAGAGTATGTCTTATACTAGAATTATAGGGTGGTATGATGTTGAATTGAAATGTCTTGACTATGTTGTGGCGTTGATTAAGGTGTATGTGATATAAGTATGGTGAAAACTATCAGTGTGCCTTGATATGCTATGTAATGCTAATGTCTTAACCTCACTTATAAGAATTGTGATTAAAGGACTAATACTCATACAATTCTTATTAAGCTATTGATAATGATGATTATACAAGGGGTAAACCCTATGTCCTAAATTAAGATATGATTGATAATTAAAGGCTTAAATACATTTTAAGGAGGGACTCTAGCTTAGCACCGAGTGATCGAGATTGAGGATTTTCCCTTCCCACATAAGTAAGGTAGGAATACTATATTACTCTTGAGATTAGAGACTATAATGCATGGCGCATAAAGAGGGTCCCAACTATATCTTGTAGTTCTTGAACTATGTTACCACCATAGAAATACTAGCTAGTTGATCCACGTAGTTGATATATCTCATGTTTTTATACTACCTTGGCAAGTAGTCGCCTTATTTCGGTGTAGGATTTTATGACACCGGATTCCATACTAGCTCATGTGGTCTATGTCAGTTAGGGCAAGATGTTCCCAAAAGGTAAAACAAATTAAAGGACTTGAACAATAACTTGGATAACCTAAGAGGTCTAGCTTGGTCTAGGTAGGGGTATGGGACTCTACCTAAACTTTGCACTAGTTAGCCTTGAGGGTAATCTTAGGAGGAGGTTCTTATATATGTTTATGTTATGATAATGTATGATGTATATATGATGATCATGACACATTGTTGATACTATATGTTTATTAGTTCATTTATGAATATGCCTTGGGTTATAATGTTAATATATGATGAAATGTAAACCTAAATGTCATGATATGTAAAGTTGGACATTGGGCATGTTTTCTTGTTAAGGATACTTGATTGAGTAAGGTTATGGGGCTTTGCTTGGTCATTGCACATGTTGACTTGATAAGGGCATGTTAGTAGTTGTCTTGCTTATTATGATATGTTTAACTCTTATTCATTCTTGTGATATTGTCCTTCATGTTAGGGTAGTAGTAAATCATGGTTTTCAAGTATGTTGAGATAAGTATTACTTGTTGAGATAATAAGTATGTTTAGTTGGTTGATATGACTTACTTGACTTTGCATTAAGTCCCTAAAGGGGTAATTTGGCATGTTTTGATAAGAAAAAAATCCTTGTAAGCATGTTTTGCTTGTGTACGTGCATAAGATCCCATACTTAGTACATGTCGAGTACTAACCCCATTTTCTTCCTTTTTTTCAAACATTTTAGGTTCCGGTCGTTGAAGAGTTTGGAAGGCGACATTATTGAAGTCTCGGATTCTTCTTTTCATTCAAGTGAGGTAGGTCCTCAACTTTCTAGGACAATGCCATCCTCTAGCCTACGGATTTTGTTATGAGATTATTGACTCTTTCATTCCTTTCCTTTTAATGGAGTATTGTACTTTCGTATGACCTATACATGGTCTTGTTGTATTGATGTAAGGGCTATGACCATATTGTGATATTCATTTAGATGGTATGAGATGAGACAATCGTTGAGACTAATTCTATATTTTAATATATGTATGTGCAATAAAAGTAGAAGGCTATGTAACCTTCCTATACGAAGGGTCTATGTATACTCGATATAAATATATATTATGTGTATGTAGAGGTCTATGTAAACCTCCAAGTAGTGATAACAAAACTTTTTTAAAAATTTTTTGCTTTTTTACACCTATGAATGTAATGACATGAGACTAGGAGGCTAGTCTTAGTCGTTAAAAAGAACGACGACGCCGGTTACGTCTATGGGGTAAACTCGGATGTGACACTAAGTATTCCCTAAGAGTTAAGTTTCAAGTAGCAAAAAGTATCAAGTTGAGTTCACTCCTCAAGAGTTATAAGAGAACTAAGTAGTCCCTAAGGATTTAAACAAAATGTTTTCAAACTTTAGAGAAATAAGGGAAGTTAGACTTTCACATGGCCTACGGATAGCTTTAATAGAAGAAAGAGGAAACTGTGATTCCAAGAGAGCTTTTTAAAAATCTATATTTTGAGCACTAATCTCAAACCACAGCATCAGAATTTTTTTAAACATAAGAGCCAGTATATTCGTGAGAGTAGTATTGAGCACCTATATGGGGGAGATTTAAGATACCTCACAGCGCCCATAAACCATGTTAGCCACCATGGATAGAAAAGGGTCATACTTTTTAGATGATTTCTTTTCACAGTTTCCTAGTGGATCCATTAGGCAGTTCAGGTATTATACCTTTGGCTAGGTATAGAATGCTCTGGCAGCTGTGGTAGACCGTTGTATCATTACTGTATCTCTTAAGTGATGGTTGTCGGTTAGAGAATCTTCCTCAGGTAAATTATACTTTTATACACAACAGTATTATAATTTCATAATACATCATTATTGTATTTTATATATATCTCAGACATTATTGTGTTCTTGTATATATATACTCAGAGGTTTAAGCATGTTTTCAGTCATCATTTCTTTATATTTCATTTATTTTAACTGTGTATATTGAATAAGAGTTAGTAGATCGTGAGTTAAGCAGAGCCAATGTAAGTATTCATTTTTACTCTATGTCAAGCCTAATTTTTGTTTAGCTTTCCAACTCGCATACTTTCCAGACGGAGGTAACCAAGATCAGCAAGCGGCATTTTGTTGATCCAGATTAAGCTCCAGTGTCAGTGGTGAGCCTCCTTGCATTCCGGAGGTCATCCATCTCTTTTGATTTTAGTAGTTTAGTTTTAGGATGTTGTGGGGTCTGTCCCAATATCCCTCTTCAATCAGTTTAGAGGTTTCGTAGAAGCTAGTATTTTAGTTGAGAGTTTATTATTACTTGTTGAGACTTGGGTGCCATCATGGCTAGATATTATATGAAGTACTTTCCTTTAAACATGTCTTAATTATTATTTAAGATGATTTTAGTCTTCCCCTGAGTTAACTATGTCAGGCCAAGGGTTCACTTGAGGGTCAGCAATGGTCTTCGAGTGTCAGTTCTGCCAAGGGTGTAGGCCCAAGGCGTTACACCCAGCACTCAATAAATTTGTCTTCAAGTCAGGAACTTAAAACACCTGACCTATTGTATGAATCGAAATGTTTTTGGTTAAGACTTATACCCTTCCTTTACCTATGGCAGAGACCACTTAATTATCTCCAAATATCACGGTGTCTTGAAAACTTTCATCCAACTTTGAGAATGCCTCTTTCTGCCACGAATGTGATTAGTGAAGCCGGTGTTGAGATACCATAAATGAGTACTGAAAACTTCTCCTTGAAAGTGTATGCCATCAAAATTGAAACTTCCTCTTCTTCTTCCTTGGTTTCCCCATATTCCTTTGCTTCTGCAATATCAGGTCTACCGCCACGATTCCTATATGAATTGAAACGACATTTAGATCGATATTGTCCAAATCGATGGCATCGATATCATTCAACTTGAGACTTATATCGTCTTTTTCCTTTTCCAGAGAATCATCAGAACTGTTCTTCTCCTTTTTATAGTGCGATTTTTTTCCTTTCCATTTGGCTTTCACCTCATTTGTTTCTTTCGAAGATAAAATTGCCTCAAATGCTACTTCATCCTTGTCTTGAATATTTATTTTATGCTCATGGACCAACAAGGAGCCCTACAACTAGTCAATAGAAAGAGTGTCAATCTCTTTGAATTCTTCAATTGAGTAAATAATATAGTTAAACTTTGTTGTCATTGAGCGAAGTATTTTCTCAACAATGGTAACATCCTCCAAAATTTCCCCATGAATTCACAATTATTTGCGATAGTCAACGTCCGAGAGAAATAATCTGATACCGATTCACCAACTTGCATATGCAGAGCCTTGAACTCACCATAGAATGCTTGAAGCTTCACCCACTTTGCTTTTGTTGTTCCTTGATACTTCTTCTTCATGGAATCTAATATTTATTTGGAAGTATGTTTTGCAAAGAATTGATTCCAATATGAACGATCAATATTCTGAAAAAGTTAATTTCTTGCTTTGAGATTCTTTTACCTTGGACTATCCAACTCAGCCGTTTGAAAAAATAGTTTGTGCTGGCTCTTGCACGCCAATGCTAACAACAAGTCAAAACTCTTTGGACCTAAGGAAGTTCTCCATCAACATGTTATAATGGTCATAATGATCATCGAAGCGCGGAATAACATCCTGAACAAAGCTTTCAGAAGCCATCTTTTACTGCTGCAAATAGTACTCAAGAAAAAGAAAAAAAAACTTTCTGGCTCTGATACCAAATGACATAAATCAACAGTAAATTAAAAATAAAAGACTGTAAATGCGGAAGTTTTCACCGTATAGAAGCTTAACAAAATACTATGTTAAGAGATTCTTAAATAGATGAAAAGTTAGTAAACAAAAGAGCACATGTAATATCCTAGAAAATCATACTCCACTACTTCTAATTCTTGAAAACTGAGAAACAACTTATTTGACTCCTAAAAAATGCAACAACTAAACGACTACTCCATAAACCTAACTACCAACAAATTTATGTCCAACATATATTATGTAAAATATGACTCATTTGTCTTGTTCAACTTTATATAAGTTTAAGTGTCTATTTGTACAAGTCCAAATTGAAGGGCATAAATATTGAAATGAGATCAAGTTAAAGGGTATATTTATATATTATGCCTATTTAAAATCACAATTGAAGTTAGCTTAACTTTTTAGTTTATTAGTTCTAAACTAAATTCCCCACGCCCAAACAAATAACTTTAACATATTATTATATAACAAGTCTGAGAGAGATAAAGCATGCAACTATTACTTAGTCCCTCCGTCTACTATTGTTTACCAGGATAAGATTATAAACAACCCTTAAGAAAATTTTAATATAAAGTGCAATTTTGGCTAATATAACTCTACTATCACATTATTAAAATCTTTTGTACTTTTTGAAAATTGTAAGAGCAGTTTTTTTCACTTTAAGCTAGTCTTGTAACTTTTAAAATGACTACTTTTTTAAATAAGTAGTTATGTAATTATTGAGGGCAGAATTGAAAAAAAAAGTGACTAATTGTTCTTGATTGTTTAAATTGACAATGAATTTTCAACAATTATTTTTAGTATACCTCAGTCCTCACAAACAATAGTGGACTGAGGGAGTACAATCCACCCTGGAAATATACAATCTCAATCAAGTAAAAACAAAATAGAAAACTTGGATAAATGTTACTGCCAATTGTTTATCACTTGTGAGTTATAAAGTCAATACTCCCTCCGATTAAAAAAGAATGACCTCATTTTCTTTTTAGTTTATTTCAAAAGTATGACCTTTTCCTTTTTTGATAATATTTTAATTTCAAATTTCCACATGATTTGTTTAAGGTCACAAGATTAAGGAAGTAAATTTTGACATAACTTTAGTTTAGGACCACAAAATTAAAAAATATTATTTATTTTATAAAACTCCGTGTCAAGTTAAACTATATCGCTCTTTTCGAAACGGAGAAGTAATATTTTCTGAAAATTTTCCAAACCACTTGTTTCTTTGGAAAGTGACTGTCATTCGTTAAAAAAAGAAAAAGAACACTCAATTATTGTGTTTCCTTTAGTGGTTCGTAAAAAAACTAGCAAAAGAAAGACTTATGCCTAACCTTGAGAAGACTTTGGTGAAGGAGGAAAAAGACGAAGCAAATGCAACAATGACATGAATACATGTCGTTAAGAAGCTAACTGGGGAGAAGAACAAATAGTTTCATTCTGAAATTAAAAGAGAAGCTTTCTTACAATACAGTTCAACGGTTAAACTTAACAGTATTAAATATGACTTGTATATTTCTTTAGATCTTTTTTATGTTAGATTATGATTTTTAAGTTTTTCTTTTTCATTTTGGAGTTGAGGTATGGTTGTCAAAAATGAATTTGATATGGAACCCATATTTTTATGTAATTATGTATTATTTTGTATTGTTATAAAAAAAGATTTCTTTGTTTTTGTGTTATTATACTTTTAAGTGTTATTTAATTGACAAAACTTCTACTAATGCATGATGAGTTTGATAATACTTGAATAGTTTATGTAAAATATGTTTTTGCTTAAATAGAAGTAATTTAAATAAATACATAATAGTGATGTTAGTGGAAAATAATAATAATTTTAATATACAATTTGACTAATATAACTCTACTATCAATAATTATAAAAATGTTTTGTACTTTTTAAAAATTGTAAAAGCAATTTTTTCACATTAAAATAGTCTTGTAACATTCAAATGACTACTAATTGAAATAAGTAGTTATGTAATTATTAAGGGTAGAATTGGAAAAAAAAGTGACAAATTAATTCTTTTTTTTTAAAATTGACAATATGTTTTCGACAATTATTTTTAGTGTACCTCACTAAAGGTGGCAAATGGGCGGGTTGGGTCAAATTTGAATGGGTTGAAAAAGGTTAATAATTCAACCCGTCCATACTTGATATGGGTAAAAATGAGTTGGTAATAAACGGGCCTAGTAGAATTCTAGTTTACCCATATTTTACCCATATTTTCATGAATAAATGGTATTTTACTTAAGAATTCAAAATTGAGAAGATATTTTAGTTTTTTTTTAAATGAAAATGTTAAACATGCTTCATTTAATTTTATTGTATCATAAAAATAAAAAAATCCTATAATTTTTCAATATAAAATAAATTTTAGTAATAACAAGATGAAAATATTTTTAATTTTAAAGTAAATGAATATTTGCATTTTAGGACTAAACATGTTTAATCCTCTTTAATACATGATTTGCGTATTTTACACTAATATTGATTATCCAATATAAAATTAAATAAATAAATAAAATGTAATTATAATTAACAAAAGAAATGTACATTTAAATTATATATTTTTGGAATAACATAAAAAGGAAGAGAAGTTATACTATTTTTAGTGATATCATGAAGAGTGAATAAAAATAAGAAGTTTAACTCATTTGGCTGATTCATACTTTACCATATTTTATCCATATTTTTATGGGTCAAATATGGGTATCAACACATATTTTAACGATGTGAAATATCACTCACCCAACCCATTAATATGGACGGTTTGGACGGGTCACCAAAATATGTACTCATTTTGTCGGCACTATACCGCAGAAACATTAGTGGACGGAGACAGTACAATCCAACCTGGAAAAGTAGAATCTCAATCAAGTAAAAAACAAAATAGAAAACTTGGCTAAATGTTAATGTCAATTGTTTATCACTTCTGAGTTATAAAGTCAATGCTCCCTCATATTAAAAAAGAATGACATCCTTTCATTTTTAATCTATTTAAAAAAAAGAATGATTTTTTTCCTTTTTTTTTGGTAACATTTTGATTTCAAATTACCACATGGCTTGTTTAAAGCCACAATATTAAAGAATAATTTAGTACATTTGACGTAACTTAATTTAGAATCATAACATTCAAAAGTGTTCTTTATTTTCTAAAACTCCGTATCAAATCAAAGCCACAAGATTAAATAATAATTTAGTACATTTTGACATAACTTAAATTTAGGACCACAAAATTAAAAAGTAATGTTTATTTTCTAAAACTCCATATCAACTCAAACTAGATCATTCTTTTCGAAACGGAGAAGTAATTTTTTCTGAAAATTTTTCAAACCACTTGTTGCTTTGGAAAGTGACTGTCATTAATAAGAAAAAGAAAAGAAAAACACCCAATTATTGTGTTTCCTTTAGTGGTCCATAAACAAGTAGCAAAAGAAAGACTTGTGCCAAAACATTGAGAAGACTTTTGTGAAGGAGAAAAAAGACGAAGCAAACGCAACAATGGCAGACTCTGTAATTGGTGCTACAGTTCAAGTTTTGCCTTAAAAGCTTCTTTCTCTCACTATTGAGAAAGTCAGTAGCAGCTCAAGATCGGATTGCAACAAACATCTCAGAATGATGACACAAAATGTATCCATCATTCAAGCTTTTATTCATGATGCTCAAAGACGACAAGTTGATGACGATGATCAGGATATGGAAAAATAGCTCATGATGCTTGAGAGAGTTATTGAAGATGCTGAAAGTGTGCTTGATGAATTCACATATGAATCTCTACAAGCACAAGTCCAGAATAGTCTAATGAGAAAGGTCAGTAGTTCATTTCTCATCCTGCTTTTATAAGCAAAATATCTAGAAAAATCAAAAACATAAATTGAGGGCTATCAATCATTTATCAAAAGACCTAGGTCTCCAATCACTCATAGTTCCTTCTCAGCAAATAGTACCGATGATCCGAGAAACAGATTCCTTAGTAGTTTCTTCGGATGTTGTTGGTAGAGATAATGATGTTGCTGAAATTAAGAAGAAGATATTGAAAATGAGAGAGGAAGTTATACTGTGTGTCATTCCCATAGTGGGTATGGGGGGTTTAGGGAAAACTACTATTGCTAAGAGAATTTTCAATGATGAAGACATTGAAAAAACTTTGAAAAGAGAGTTTGGTTGTGTCTACCTTAAATGTCAGACACTAAGAGCTTTCTTGAACCGATCCTCGAATCATTGACACAACGGAAACTTGAGGTCCAAACCAGGGATATAATAGTGAAGAAACTCCGAGATGAACTAGGAGGAAAAAGACATTTGCTTGTCTTAGATGATTTGTGGTGTGTTGACCTTCCAGTGTGATATGAGTTCATCGACAACTAGAAAGGAGTAAACACTTCCATATGAAACTGCATTCTTGTAACGACTTGTATGAAACTAGTGGCATCCACATTAGCGGCAGTAGGTCCTCAAATGTTGGAAAAATTAGCGAATGATCATTCTTGGTCGATTTTCAAACAAAGATCATTTGTTGATGGGGAAATTCTGGAGGAAATAGTGAGCGTAAAGAACGGGATTTTTGAAATGTGTCAAGGTCTACTGTTGGCAGCAAGTGTGTTAGAAGTCCTGTTCCGCAACAAGGAGAAACATGAATGGTGGATATTCTTGATGGGAAACCCCCTTGTTGCTGGTGAAGATGATAATGGAGTGAATAGCTTAAAATATCCTAAAACTCAGTTATGTTTATCTACCATCGCCATATTTCAAAAAATGTTTTGCTTACTTTACAATGTTTCCAAAAGATTTTGTGTTTGAAAAGGACCATGGTCATCCAACTCTGGATGGCAGAAGGGTTTCTCCATCCATATCAAGAGACCACCGTGATGGAAGACGTTGGGCACAAGTTTTTTCAAATCATGTTGTGAAATTCCTTGCTTCTATATGTTGAGCTAGAATAAGCACAACAATATAAAATATTGTAAGATGCACGATCTTGTGCATGATTTGGCTGGAGATATCTTAAAATCTAAAATATTTGATCCGGAGGTGTAACGACCTGTTTAGTCGTTTTGAGCAGCAGATTTTATTTCTGGAAAATTGGCTGAGGCGACGGACCCCACGACGGACCGTCATGGGCACAATGAACCGTCGCAGGGTCTCGTTTCGAAACACTTAGAAATTCTGAAATTGGGTATTGAAAATCGACTCTCTGAACTTCGTGACGAACTTGCAGGACGGATCGTCACATACGTGACGGACCGTCACAGACCCTTGATGGAAATTTGGGTCTCTGAACTTGGCGACAACCTGCAGGACGGACCGTCGCAGGCACTACGGCCCGTCACAGGTTGCGTAATCCCAGTCAGAGTCGGATTTCTTTACACGTTTTAAGGGACGTTTTGGACTATTCCTTCTTTAATTATAAAGTTAAAGGGTTAATATTAATAAGTCTAATTACTTGGGGGTTAAAAGAGGTAACCTTAAGTTAATTAGTGGGTCATTATTGCCATCTTTCATTCTTAATTATATGTTAACTAGGGTAAAAGAGAGAGGGTTTGAATAAGAAAAAGAGAAAGAACAGAGAGAGAGAAAGGGTCGATCGAACGAAAGAGGAGAAGAAACGCTGCTTGGGAAATTGCGTGTTGATTCCAATTCTTCGGTGGAGGTAGGTTATGGTTTCATGCTATTCGTAGTAGACTCTTAATAGCGAATGATATGTATTGGTAGTTTTGTAAACCTGTCTATATGCTTAATTGTATGCTTGCATGAATATGATTATGTGATTTTGACAAAAACAAGCATGATGAAAAACAATTGAATCCCAAATCTTGAAAGAAACTTCAATCTACGTTAGTAATGATGATGCCTCGGTATAAAAGAAGTCTTGATGAATTAAAGTAATGGGATTGATGATGCCTTGGTATAGAGAAGGCTTGATGAACTGATAGAATGAGATTAGTGGATCGGAGTGTCACGTTCCGACACATAGCATTAGTGGATCGGAGTGTCACGTTCCGACACATAGTATTAGTGGGACGGGTGTCACGAACTGACACGTAGAATTAGGGGATCGGAGTGTCACGTACCGACACATATAGTGGATCAAAGTGTCACGTACCGACACATATAGGGGATCGGAGTGTCACGTTCCGACACATAGTATTAGTGGGACGGGTGTCACGAACCGACACGTAGAATTAGGGGATCAGAGTGTCACGTACCGACACATATAGGGGATCATAGTGTCACGTACCGACACATATAGGGGATCGGAGTGTCACGTTCTGACACATAGTATTAGTGGGACGGGTGTCACGAACCGACACGTAGAATTAGGAGATCGGAGTGTCACGTACCGACACATAGAAGTAGAGGATCGGAGTGTCACGTACCGGTACAAGAGGAAGAAAGATAATGAATCTGAAAGATAATAATTTACTCAACATAATGAACTTAATCCCCAAATGAGTATGGTATTGAGGCTTGAGTCCTCATGGATGAACTTGGTTGTATTTATTGATGAATTAATACTTGTTATTGCTACATGTTGAGTATTGTAGTTGATTTACATTATTATTGATACATACTGTTTTCTATTTCGAGTTGGCCGATGATATCTACTCAGTACCTGTGTTTTGTACTGACCCCTACTTTTATGTTTTCTTCTTTGTTATTTGTGGAGTGCAGCAAACGCGCCGTCGTCTTCAACTCAACAATAGATCTAGCTAGTCTTCACTCCATCGGAAATTCAGGGTGAGCTAACGCGTCTAGCTTGGACTGGATCTTCTTCTTCAAGTCTTGATGCATTGAACTTCCGGCATGGACTAGCTTTTAGTTGTTTTAGTTTCCTAGACATTTTTAGCTTAGTAATTTGATCATAGATGTTCTCGTGATGATGACTTCCAGATTTTGGGGGATAACAATAATAGTTTTGAATTGTTTTTATTAATGAGTTAAGTCTTCCACATTATTTTCTGTTGATATACAGTGAAATGTTAAGGGTTAGATTGGTTGGTTCGCTCACATAGGAGGGTAAGTGTGGGTGCCAGTCGCGGCTCGATTTTGGGTCTTGACAAACTTGGTATCAGAGCATTAGGTTCATTGGTCTCATCACACAAGAACGAGTCTAGTAGAGTCTTAAGGAACGGTAGGGGGACGCCTTTACTTTTCTTTGAGAGGCTATAAGACTTTAGGAAAATTCCATTCTTTCATTCTTTCTTTCGTGCTACTACTTGAGTCCAATTGGTATCTAGGTGATACAAATTGGTATCTGACCATCTTCACTCTATTTCGCAGATGGTTAGAACTAGAGCAACGACCGCACCAGCAGCCACAACGGCAAGACAAGAAACGACTGAGCCAGCCACTGGGGCTGTAGCTCGAGGAAGAACAGTGGCAAGAGCCCGTGGAAGAGGTCGTGGGAGGACATCCGCTAGAGGGAGAGGACAAGCACCTAGCACATATGATACTAAGGCGGTGACTCCTCCACCGGCTGAGGAGGTGATAAGAGAGGGTGAGGAAGGGGAGAATGAACAAGTGCAAAATGAGGCATTGCCACCCCAACCTACCCCAGAGATGATTAACCAGGTACTTGCTTATCTTAGCGGGTTATCCGATCAGGGTCAGGCACCTCCAGTGGTTTCTGCACCAACACCTCCGGTTTCAGAGATACGACATACTGCTGCTGGGGCTCCTTGTATGGATGCCTCATTGGAAATAGGCACATTTCCACGTCTGACTACTGGGCCTATAATGACAAATGATCAACATGAACTTTTCAGTAAGTTCTTGAAATTGAAACCTCCAGTCTTTAAGGGTGCAGAATCAGAGGATGCCTACGATTTTCTGGTCGATTGTCATGAGCTACTACACAAGATGGGTATAGTGGAGCGGTTCGGTGTTGAGTTCGTGAGCTATTAGTTTCAAGGGAACGCCAAAATGTGGTGGCGGTCACATGTTGAGTGTCAACCAATAGAGGCACCACCTATTACTTGGGAATCATTCTCTAGCTTGTTTATGGAGAAGTATATCCCAAGGACTTTGAAAGATAGAAAAAGGGATGAGTTCTTGAGTCTAGAGCAAGGAACGATGACGGTTAACGCATATGAGGCCAAATTCCGTGCATTATCCAGGTATGCCACCCAACTTTGTTTCAGTCCACAAGAACGGATTCGCCGTTTTGTGAAGGGGTTGAGGTCAGAATTGCGGATTTCAGCCTTACAGGTAGCGGCTACGGCAAAATCCTTCCAAGAGGTGGTGGACTTTGTGATAGAAGTGGAAGGAGTGAAGCCAGATGACTTCACCACGACATCGACATCAAAAAGGTTTCGAAAGGGAGGAGATTTCAATGGTTCTTATAATAGAGGGCAGAGTTCTGGAGGTTACTCAGTTCGACCATTCAGTCTTCACTACAGACTGTAGTTGGGGGTCCACCTCAGACCGGTCAACATTTCTCCGAGAGATCTATGCCTGACTCCAGAGAGTGTTATGGATGTGGGGAGATTGGACATATTAGGAGAAATTGTCCAAAACAGAGTTACCGGCCCCCGATAGCTAGAGGTAGAGGTGGTCATGGTAGAGGCCGTTTTTCTGGAGGACGCGATGGTCGAGGTAATGGTGGTCACCAAAACGGCAGAGGTGATGGGCAAACTAGATCCACTACAACACAACATAGTAGGGGCAACGGACAGACAAGTAATGGGGCCTATTGTTACGCTTTCCCTGGGAGATCTGAAGTGGAGACATCATATGTTGTCATCACATGTAATCTTTTGATTTGTGATTGCATGGCTTCTGTATTGTTTGATCCTGGATCCACATTTTCTTATGTATCTTCCTCATTTTCTAATGGTTTAAAATTACATTGTGAATTACTTGACATGCCTATTCGTGTTTCTACTCCGGTGGGTGAGTCTGTGATAGTTGAAAAAGTATATAGGTCTTGTTTGGTAAATTTCGTGGGGAGCAACACTTATGTAGATTTGGTTATCTTAGAAATGGTTGACTTTGATATAATTCTGGGTATGACTTGGCTTTCTCCGAATTTTGCGATCTTGGATTGTAATGCTAAGACGGTGACGTTAGCCAAACCTGGGACAGATCTGTTAGTGTGGGAGGGCGACTACACTTCCAGTCCGGTTCGTATCATCTCCTTTCTTCGTGCTAAGAGAATGGTTAGTAAAGGGTGTTTAGCTTTCTTGGCACATCTCAAGGATGACACTACTCAAGTACCTTCGATTGAGTCAGTTTCGGTAGTCCGTGAGTTTCTGGATGTGTTCCCTGCAGATCTTCCTGGCATGCCACCGGATAGGGATATTGACTTCTGCATTGATTTGGAACCGGGTACTCGCCCCATTTCTATACCCCCTTATAGAATGGCTCCCGCAGAGTTAAGAGAGTTAAAGGCCCAACTTCAAGAGTTGTTGAGCAAAGGCTTCATTAGACCAAGTGCATCTCCTTGGGGTGCTCCGGTGTTATTTGTGAAGAAGAAGGATGGGAGTTTCCGGATGTGCATAGACTATAGACAACTGAACAAGGTAACTATTAAGAACAAGTATTCTATTCCTCACATTGATGACTTGTTTGATCAGTTACAAGGTGCTTGTGTCTTCTCTAAAATTGACTTGAGGTCCGGTTATCACCAATTGAAAATACGAGCAACGGATGTGCCAAAGACTGCTTTTCAAACTAGGTATGGGCACTACGAATTTGTGGTAATGTCTTTTGGTCTTACGAATGCCCCTGCTGCTTTCATGAGGTTGATGAACGGGATTTTTAAGCCATATCTGGATCTCTTTGTGATTGTATTTATTGATGATATATTGATATACTCAAAGAGTAAGAAGGAACATAAGGAGCATTTGAGAATGGTATTAGAAATGTTGAGGGAGAAAAAGCTTTATGCCAAGTTCTCTAAGTGCGAGTTTTGGCTAGATGCAGTGTCCTTCTTGGGGCACGTGGTTTCTAAGGATGGAGTGATGGTGGATCCATCTAAGATTGAGACAGTGAAGAATTGGGTGAGACCTACAAACGTGTCAGAAATAAGGAGTTTTGTTGGGTTAGTTAGCTACTACCGCCGATTTGTCAAGGGATTCTCTTCTATTGCTTCCCAACTAACGAACTTGACTAAGCGGAATGTCCCATTTGTATGGTCGGATGAGTGTGAGGAAAGCTTTCAGAAACTCAAGACCTTGTTGACCACTGCACCAATTCTTACCTTGCCAATAGAGGGTAAGAACTTCATCGTTTATTGTGATGCATCCTATTCAGGTTTGGGTGCAGTGCTAATGCAAGAGAAGAATGTGATTGCTTATGCTTCGAGGCAATTAAAGGTGCATGAACGTAACTATCCGACCCATGGTCTGGAGTTGGCCGCGGTAGTATTTGCACTAAAGCAATGGAGACACTACTTGTATGGGGTTAAATGTGAAGTCTATATGGACCATCGTAGCCTACAGTATGTCTTCACTCAGAAGGATTTGAATTTGAGACAGATGAGATGGATGGAACTACTGAAGGACTACGATATCACTATTCTGTATCATCCGGGAAAAGCGAATGTTGTGGCGGATGCTTTAAGTAGAAAGGCCGGAAGCATGGGAAGTCTAGCTCATTTGCAAGTTTCTAGACACCCATTGGCTAGAGAGGTGCAGATTCTGGCTAATGACCTTATGAGGATAGGAATAAATGAGAAGGGAGGATTGTTAGCTTGTGTAGAGGCAAGATCTTCTTTTCTTGACAAGATCAAGGGGAAACAGTTTGATGATGAGAAACTAGGTCGAATTCGAGATAAAGTGTTGAAAGGAGAAGCTAAGGAAGCAATAATTGATGACGAAGGCGTTTTGAGGATTAAAGGAAGAGTATGTGTGCCTCGTGTTGATGACTTGATCCACACTATTCTTACAGAGGCTCATAGCTCCGGATATTCTATACATCCTGGTGCAACCAAGATGTACCGTGACCTAAAACAACACTTTTGGTGGAGTAGAATGAAGCGCGACATTGTTGATTTTGTTGCCAAATGCCCAAATTGTCAACAAGTAAAGTATGAACACCAGAGGCCTGGAGGAACACTTCAGAGAATGCCCATTCCTGAATGGAAGTGGGAGAGAATCGCAATGGACTTCGTGGTTGGTCTTCCAAAGACCTTGGGTAAGTATGACTCTATTTGGGTGATTGTTGATAGGTTAACTAAGTCTGCCCACTTCATTCCGGTCAAGGTGACCTACAATGCAGAGAAGTTAGCCAAGATCTACATCTCAGAGATTGTTCGATTACATGGGGTTCCACTCTCCATCATATCAGATAGAGGTACGCAGTTTACTTCTAAGTTTTGGAGAACATTGCATGCTGAATTAGGTACTAGATTGGACCTTAGTACTGCATTTCATCCTCAGACCGATGGTCAGTCTGAGCGAACGATTCAAGTGTTGGAGGATATGCTTCGTGCATGTGTGATAGAGTTTGGTGGTCATTGGGATAACTTCTTACCCTTAGCAAAGTTTTCATACAATAATAGCTATCACTCCAGCATTGGCATGGCTCCATTTGAAGCATTGTATGGGAGGAGGTGTAGATCTCCCATTGGTTGGTTCGATGCATTTGAGGTTAGACCTTGGGGTACTGACCTCTTGAGGGATTCGTTAGAAAAGGTGAAGTGCATTCAAGGAAAGCTTCTAGCGGCTCAAAGTAGACAAAAGGAATATGCGGACCGAAAGGTTAGAGACTTGGAGTTCATGGAGGGTGAACAAGTCTTGTTGAAGGTTTCACCCATGAAAGGGGTGTTGCGGTTTGGAAAAAGGGGTAAGCTAAGTCCAAGGTACATTGGGCCATTTGAGGTACTTAAGCGAGTAGGGGAGGTGGCTTATGAATTAGCCTTGCCTCCAGGGCTGTCCGGAGTGCATCCGGTATTTCATGTGTCCATGTTGAAAAGATACCATAGGGATGGAAACTACATCATCCGTTGGGATTCAGATTTGCTTGATGAGAATTTGACTTATGAGGAGGAACCGGTTGCTATTTTAGATAGAGAGGTTCGCAAGTTGAGGTCGAGAGAAATTGCATCCATCAAAGTTCAATGGAAGAATCGACCGATTGAAGAGGCCACTTGGGAGAAGGAGACGGACATGCAAGAAAAATACCCACATCTGTTTACGGATTCAGGTACTCTTTTCCGCCCTTGTTTTTCTTCTTGTGATCGTTCGAGGACGAACGATGGGTAAATTGGTATCTATTGTAACGACCTATTTAGTCGTTTTGAGCAGCAGATTTTATTTCTGGAAAATTGGCTGAGGCGACAGACCCCACGACGGACCGTCATGGGCACGACGAACCGTCGCAAGGTCTCGTTTCAAAACACTTAGAAATTCTGAAATTGGGTACTGAAAATCGACTCTCTGAACTTCGTGACGAACTTGCAGGACGGACCGTCACATACGTGACGGACCGTCACAGACCCTTGATGGAAATTTGGGTCTCTGAACTTGGCGACAACCTGCAGGACGGACCGTCGCAGGCACGATGGCCCGTCACAGGTTGCGTAATCCCAATCTGAGTCGGATTTCTTTACACGTTTTAAGGGATGTTTTGGACTATTCCTTCTTTAATTATAAAGTTAAAGGGTTAATATTAATAAGTCTAATTACTTGGGGGTTAAAAGAGGTAACCTTAAGTTAATTAGTGGGTCATTATTACCATCTTTCATTCTTAATTATATGTTAACTAGGGTAAAAGAGAGAGGGTTTGAATAAGAAAAAAGAGAAAGAACAGTGAGAGAGAAAGGGTCGATCGAACGAAAGAGGAGAAGAAACGCTGCTTAGGAAATTGCGTGTTGATTCCAATTCTTCGGTGGAGGTAGGTTATGGTTTCATGCTATTCGTAGTAGACTCTTAATAGCGAATGATATGTATTGGTAGTTTTGTAAACCTGTCTATATGCTTAATTGTATGCTTGCATGAATATGATTATGTGATTTTGACAAAAACAAGCATGATGAAAAACAATTGAATCCCAAATCTTGAAAGAAACTTTAATCTACGTTAGTAATGATGATGCCTCGGTATAAAAGAAGGCTTGATGAATTAAAGTAATGGGATTGATGATGCCTTGGTATAGAGAAGGCTTGATGAACTGATAGAATGAGATTAGTGGATCGGAGTGTCACGTTCCGACACATAGCATTAGTGGATCGGAGTGTCACGTTCCGACACATAGTATTAGTGGGACGGGTGTCACGAACTGACACGTAGAATTAGGGGATCGGAGTGTCACGTACTGACACATATAGGGGATCGGAGTGTCACGTACCGACACATATAGGGGATCGGAGTGTCACGTTACGACACATAGTATTAGTGGGACGGGTGTCACGAACCGACACGTAGAATTAGGGGATCGGAGTGTCACGTACCGACATATATAGGGGATCGGAGTGTCACGTACCAACACATATAGGGGATCGGAGTGTCACGTTCCGACACATAGTATTAGTGGGACGGGTGTCACAAACCGACACGTAGAATTAGGGGATCGGAGTGTCACGTACCGACACATAGAAGTAGAGGATCGGAGTGTCACGTACTGGCACAAAAGGAAGAAAGATAATGAATCTGAAAGATGATAATTTACTCAACATAATGAACTTAATCCCCAAATGAGTATGGTATTGAGGCTTGAGTCCTCATGGATGAACTTGGTTGTATTTATTGATGAATTAATACTTGTTATTTCTACATGTTGAGTATTGTAGTTGATTTACATTATTATTGATACATACTGTTTTCTATTTCGAGTTGGCCGATGATATCTACTCAGTACCCGTGTTTTGTACTGACCCCTACTTTTATGTTTTCTTCTTTGTTATTTGTGGAGTGCAGCAAACGCGCCGTTGTCTTCAACTCAACATTAGATCTAGCTAGTCTTCACTCCATCGGAAATTCAGGGTGAGCTAACGCGTCTAGCTTGGACTGGATCTTCTTCTTCAAGTCTTGATGCCTTGAACTTCCGGCATGGACTAGCTTTTAGTTGTTTTAGTTTCCTAGACATTTTTAGCTTAGTAATTTAATCATAGATGTTCTTGTGATGATGACTTCCAGATTTTGGGGGATAACAATAATAGTTTTGAATTGTTTTTATTAATGAGTTAAGTCTTCCGCATTATTTTCTGTTGATATACAGTGAAATGTTAAGGGTTAGATTGGTTGGTTCGCTCACATAGGAGGGTAAGTGTGGGTGCCAGTCGCGGCTCGATTTTGGGTCGTGACAGAAGGGCAATGATGGAGAAAAACATTCTCAAGTTCGATACTTTGGATGGGTCTCACCAAGTGATAAAATAGATATGATAAATGAGTCAGGACATTTGTGCACATTTTTCTGGAAAAGAAATATATCTTATGATATTCTATTGAGATTTCAGTTCTTGAGAGTCTTAAATTTGTCCGGATCAAGCATCGTGGAGTTGTCAGCCAAAATCAGCAAGCTAATATACTGGAGATATCTTAATCTCTCCAACACTAACATCACATCCTTGCCCAACTCCATTTGCAAGCTCTACAATTCGCAAACACTTAGAGTCAAAAATTGTTTTTCACTCGGGAAGTTTCCAGAAGAAATGGCAAATATGATAAGTTTGAGACACATATATTGCAACACTAATCATTACCAATTAGATATTCACATGCCACTTAATATGGGGCAATTGACTAGTCTTCAGACGCTACCATTTTTCTACGTAGGTTTATAGAAAGGTCGTCAAATAGAAATATTAGGTCATTTGAAAAACCTTAGAGGTAAATTGACAATCAGACGTCTCCAATTAGTCAGAAATAAAGGAGAGGCCCGAACATCATATTTAAAGGAGAAACCAAATATCTGCAGCCTGGCATATTTATGGTCCCATAATGAATCATAAGGTTGTGAGATCGATGATGATCATGTGTTGGATGGCCTTCAACCATATCCCAACTTGAAAACTTTAGAAGTGGAGAACTATTTTGGGACTATATTTCCTTCATGGTTTAGGGAAGGATTGCTACCAAATTTGGTCAAGTTGAAATTAAGTGGTTGCAAAAGGTGCAAAGAAATTCCATCGCTTGGTCAACTAATGTTCCTTCGGCATCTTGAGATGATAGGATTCTGTGACTCGAAATGCATCGGAACTACATTTTATGGAGTTAAAAATAATGATAATGGATCAAGAAGCAATTATGGCAATATCCATGTGTTCCCGTCATGGAAAGAGCTAGTATTGGATAAAATGCATAGCCTTATTCAGTGGAAGGGAGATGAAACTGGAGTAAGCATACCTAGGCTTGAGAATTTGAAGATTACAGACTGTCCACTGTTAAAAAGTACTCCAACTCAATTTGAAATCCTACGTGAATTATTATTCGAAAGAGTTGACAGCGAAATGACATTGTTGAACTTGTGCAGCAACTTAACATCACTTGTGTATCTTATTGTTAATCACGTGAAAGAGCTCACTTGTTTACCCAATGAGATACTACACAACGATGTTTCCCTTCAATTCCTATCAGTCGCAGAATGTGGAGAGTTTTGTGAATTGCCACAAAATTTGTACAATCTTAAGAACTTGGAAATATTTGAGTGTTCCAATTTAACTTATGTTCCTGTTCCCAGTGGAGAGAATTATTTCAAATCTCTAGAGGTTTTGTGTGTCTCGAGCTGTAAGAACTTGGTTTCCTTGCCTTTACATGTAGGGGAAATGCCTTCACTTTCCTCTTTGGATATATCAGATTGTCCCAAATTGATTAGTTTACCCTCAGGGGGCCTTCACCTTCTCACTGGGTTAACGGATGTGCGAATCGGTCCTTTCTCAGAGATGGTGGATTTTGAGGCATTCCAGTTGATTTTTAATGGAATTCAGCAGTTGATGTCCTTTCGTAGATTGAAGTTGTGGGGACACTTGCACGGGGATTCTCCGTCTTATCAGTTTATGCACTCTCTTCTCTAATAGACATCGGTATATATGATTTTGGAATCGAGGCTCTTCCTCATAGTTTTGGCAACCTTACTTTTCTTGAATCATTGAATCTTATGAGTTGCAAATGGCTACGACTTGTGGACTTCTCAGATGCCATGCCCAAATTACGGTTTTTGTCCATGTATGATTGTCCATTGTTAGAAGATCTATTGGATGGGCTCGGTAACCGTGCTTCTTTGGAATATGTATCTTTAGAGAACTGCAAAAAACTAGAGCGTCTTCCATCCAGAGATGTCATGCAACGCCTCACCAATTTAAGGACACTCTACATTTATGTCTGCCCACAGTTAGAAAAAAGTTGCACCAATAGGAGTGGCCGAAACTCCTAGTGGTCCAACATTTCCCATATTCCCAAAATTCAAGTAGACGGGTATATAATTCAGTATAGGCGTAAGTCTTTATTTCTCTTTCACTTCTTGAGTCCAAATTTCAAATTTTTATTTTCCATGAGTACCAGAAGAAAATCTTTGTATGTATTATTTTTACATTATAAATGCAAAATTATCAATCAAACGCATTTGTGCTATGCTTGTCCACTTACACCAAATATGCTTTATTTCCTTATAGGTTACTAGTTCCAGGGTCATGCTAGAACGTCGATGTGGTAAATCAAGCCAAATCCCATGAGCAGCAAGCATTACATTAGGTAAGATTTTATTTAGAATTTGTAGGCACTTTGTAATCTACTAGTTTTACTGTTTAACACGGTTTGTTATGTTTCACAGAGAAACCACCACCTTTTATTTTGTATGACGAACAGAACCTTCTATCGTATACTCGTTACTAAAGTCTATATATGAAACATCAAATTACTCGAAGTATATAGGAAGCTACACGTGTTTATCCTCTTTCTTTCCATGTCTAAGTTTGCCTTTTTATTCTCCATGTGAGTTTCTGCAATTCTATTTGAAGAAGAAAGTCTGATATCTACGTACTCTCATCGGGACTTGGTATTTAACTTTTATAAAATTGTGGAACTGTTAGAATGTAAGTTGTTAGCTTGGTGTTTCATTCAATGTGATTCTGTTTGATGATAGGTATGTTTATCGCATTCTCGCAATATTAATCTGACTTTGTCCCTCTCCCGACATGTAAGAAAATAAGAAGGATCTCAGTATATGGCATATCTATTCAGGTTCTATGAAGAAGATAATGAATGATGGGGCACCATTGAAAATCTGTGTATGAGGTATCAGATTGACACATTTTGCTTCAGTGGTGACTGTGGCTGCAGGAGAATTGAAAGTTCAAGGTAAGTTCCTTGTCTCATGTTTTTAGTGACTTTGCTTTCTAAGCTTTTAAATGTTCCATTTGGTCATGCATTACATGTGTCAAGCCTACTATGATATTATGTCTACGTTTATGCATATTTCCTCTTACTTAGTACATTCGATGTACTAGTCTAACATACTTGTGCCTATATTGTTTCATAATATAGGGTCTGACATTACTCCTCCTTCTTGTGGATAGACTCAGATTGTTATTAGCTATTGGATTGGTGAGTCCTCATACTCCGAGGACAAATCCCTTAAGATAATTTATTGCTTTTATTGTTTACTTTTGAGAACTTGTATGTAGTATATGGTTTACGTTCCGAACTCTCTTATGATGTTTGATAAAGGTTTGTCAAGACATAGTTATGATATGAGATGTCTTACTTTAACTCTCTTATTGTATGTTTGTCAAGTGGATTCTGTAGGGCCCTCTCAAAGTCTTATCCTCTATGGAGTCGACACACTTATTTCTATGGCCTAACACCCTGGGAGATTTATTTGTGCTTCAAGGTCCGGGCTTTGTACGCTTTAGATGGGTGGCTCTTGTTGGTTACTTGAAGGTCATTCGTGGTTAGAGGTCTGGACTCTGGTCTACGCCTTCTCCAGACCTGGACTTACCGTTTCTCATTATTAGTAAATTTAGCTAATATGTGTACCTATTGGGCTTATAGGGGTCTATTCGGATTTTACTTAAACTTGCGCATGAGTGTAATATCCAAGATTGATTTCAAAAAGGAAATAAATTGAAGGAGTTTTGGATACTGGTTCAGGTCTACGAGACCAGTCTACGATTCATAGAACTTCGTATGGGTCATAGACTATCATAGAAAGGGGGAACTTGTGCATTTTCCCTTAAAAGTCAAAAAGAGTTTAGAAAAAGTTAAATTGTTCTTTTTCCCTATATTAAATTAAAATTTTATAAAATATCTAATTTTTAAATATTTATCATTAATTAAAAATATCATATTAAGTTTTACAATGATATGATTAATATGTATTTAAGTTTACATATGAATTCATTTCCTTGGTACTACCACTTAATTTAATACTCTAGAATGACTTATCATTTTTCCATACCAATTTAATGTTTTAAAGTTCTTTTCAACTTCTAACATTAAGCTTTCAGGCATTTATAAATAGTAAGATCAGTAAATCATGCTAGACTAGATCCATTTATGTTCTCCCCTTTTGCTTCTAAATTCATCTTCAATGGGACCGGTAAGGTTCCATTAATATTTCTCATATGTCGGTTCTCTTAACCATCTATTAACTTATTATTATGCTTGATTAGGAATTATTCTTAGGCTGCTAATAATTCTATCACGGCATAGATAGTTTCTTTCTTTATAAATTGGACATAAAATGTTAGTCCACTAGATTTTCTTATGAAATTTCAATTTATCGATTATTCTTCCTTATTCATATTAATATATTGATTTGTTTAACCTTTTTCATTTTGTACACATATGATGGCATGTATATTTTATTATTTTTTAAGTTAATTGAGTTGATATTACACATGTTTCTATACATAAGTTAGGCCTACATAAATTTTATATAATAATAAAGATCAAACATGCAAGGCACGTTCTCAAAACTATTTAGTAAATATACTTAGAAGTATGTTGAACATAAATTAATTATTTCAATAAATTAAATTGATCAATAAACATAAATCAATTATTTAGTTTTCTTATGTTGGTCAAATTTATATTTTCAAGGATTATCTCTCATGGGTAATATATGAATAATAATGTTATTTATGTATTGATTTTGTGAAATGGTGAGTATTATTTTAGTATAGAAGAGAAGGTTTACTATGTATTGTGAATTGCAAATATATGTTCATATATTGCAATAGCTTTGAAGCAGGCTACCATATCATCTTTTAAAGTTCTAAATAATATACTGATCAAAGATTGTAAGGATAGATTGTTCTACATTCAAATACGTCACTATCCAATTACATTAATCATTTGCAGAAATTTGTAATTTAGTTTTGTTACTTGAGAACATGTTTTACTCAATAACATATATTGTTATTCAAATTTTATACCAAATGAAATTGAATTTACATATAGAAAAAAAAATTGTACTAATATCAATTGTAACACACCATTTTGTGAAAAGACTTGGTTATTATAGTATAATAATTATATTATTTTGTAGCACAATTACAGCAGCACCGACCTTAACTCAGTTGGTAGAGCGGAAGACTGTAGTGGTACTGCTGAAATCTTTAGGTCGCTGGTTCGAATCCGGCAGGTCGGAATTTTTTTTTCCTTTTTTTTTTTAAAAAAAAAACGCAATAGATTGTTTTTTGTTGATTAACTTATTTTTGAACTCAGGCGGAAACTATAAGCCAGAAAAGTCTTTTTCCGTGGTACATTGAGACATTTTTATGCAATTAATTCATTCACGTAATAGACTTTTTATATGATTAGTTGAGTTGAATGTGTAACTAAGTAATTTTTTTCTAAAAGCATCAAATTGTAATTTATTTTTAAAAAAAAATATCAAATAATTACTTAATTTTAAAAATACATGCATTTGTTTGTTACAACTTGTATGTTAAAGATTGGCAGATGTTAGTTAACCTGCTCTTTACTCTCCCTGCCATGTCAAAATACTCTGTTGCAATATTATCAAAGGCGAATAAAGCTTGAAGGTCTATTGGGGATTTAAGCACAAAACGCTAATAAATATCGAGCTTTAATGAAGAAACTCAATTATAGAAAAAGATAAATACGCGAAACACACGTAAAAGAACATGAAGGATATCAAACATCAAATTTATTTACATTAACAGAAGAGGGCAACTTCTTTTAGGATCCCCTTCACAATCAATAGTTTTTTTTTTAACTATGCAGTTCAACAATAGGACAAATGACATGATTTACAGATAGTAATCGAGATGAGGGAGGTATTATGGATCAACAGGGCCTGCCATTGCCTCATCATCTGAGTCATATTCAGCTTCACTCAACTCCTCGTCACTCGACTTCTCCTCCGGGACAGCTCCAACATCTTCTGGCTTGGCATATTTTTGACAATATTCTGGATAAACAAGCATGTTCATGTTAGAAATGCGAAAGGATTTAACTTGTATCTACCAACTGTGTAATGAAATTTTTACACTCTTTCTATAGAATGTCGCCTTATTTTTCAGGTTACGAATTCCACGACCTGATAGTTCCAGGATGCATCATTAGAGAATGTGATGTATCATAGTTTCATTTCAGAATGTAGGTAGCAACTATCTGTGTAGTTTAGTTACTGAAGGAGAAACGAGCAGGAGACAATGGCAACATAAATCTAAACTACTTTGCTCTGTTGATTTTTCATACAATCATTTAGATAAGGACGAAGAAAATACTGGAATGATGCTCAACAACCTAATACACTGATCTCATAGATTCTGCAATAGATTAAAGCAGTAAAAATGTATCTTAACATCCAGAAGATAACTTCGTTAAGAAAAGAGTACCATCTTTAGTGACAAAGGTAGGAGTGCTTAGTTAATGACTTGATGCTTAAGGAGAGGAATGTGTGACACAGTGGCATTCTATTAGAAGCTATGTTGCTCGGACTCTTCAATGTCGACGAGTGCATATTGGATCCTCCAAAAGTAGTGCATTCTTGGAGGATCAGACACTGATGCAGCAACAATTTTGAAGAGTTTGAGCAAACATAAATTAGCAGTAATATGTCCAAGCAACATTTGTGGAATCCTTCAAAAATGCACTACTTTTGGTGGACCCTATACACTGGACGACATTTTGAAGAGTCTGAACAACAGATTTTTTCTGTCCTTACCAAATTTCTAATTAAATACCCACATGATAGACGTATAGAAAGACAAATGTAGATTCTTAGCATTAATTGAGGATGATGTTTAGCTCAAATAGACATAATGTCTATGCTCCAAGTCAAGCAAATGAAAATAGCCTGCCAAGGCGCAAAGAGTTTTTTCATCTGACTTCTTTCCCGGGAATGTTCTGCTAACTAAGGTAGGTGAGGAGCAACATTTTCGAAAAGTATAGGAGAACACAACTGGGGTTAGCAGACATAAACATGACCTGATTTTTGGCATGCCTCTATTGACCAACATTATTTCATCTTTATTTCCTACATCTGAATTTTCCTCCCAGGAAAAAAGAGTTGCTTTATGTAAGATAAGTATGTTGATGCTGTGCTCGAAGTTTCTAACATGGTCGTCCCATATAAAATGGAGTAAGAAAGCTAACATACTCTCTGCATTTCACCTTAAAACTAGGCCAGATAATGGAAGCATTAATAGGTAGGTTGACTTAAGCGGACAACATCTGGAAGTTCCCTTTTTTGTAGCTGCCTCTAGTAATAAACCAAACACATCAGATTAGGACTGATACATTGTAGATTGAGGATGCTAAGAATTCGCAAGCTAGTTTGGAATGCTAGGAGTACGTTTACTATTAATTTTCTTCACTATCAAAACAATCCATACCTAAGTCGCCATAAAGTTGGTTTACCAGAAAGTTTCTACATTATTTAGACCATAGTTCTCGATCAAATGGACATCTTTATCGAAGCAGACTCATAAATTATACACTGCAAATGACCAACAGAATGAAAATGCTGATCTACCTACAACTGTGTCCGAATTAAAAGGTTTGTCCTTCTTCAGGCAGCAAGTGCCAAGTGGGGGGAATAATTGATAGTTAGGCCCATATGTTGTTGTCTATTCACACGAACTTAGTCTAACCATGAATAGTTCAAGAGAAGCTAACTTAAGAAAATTTTATCTACAATAGAATGCTAACATAATCAACGCGCAAATATCAAGAAAACAAAGGATACCAATTCCCTAGCAACCAATCAAAATTCAAAGCTACAAAAACAACATACCTAGTATAGTCCCACGAGTGGTATCTGGGGAAGGTAGAGTGAATGCAAACCTTGCCCCTACCTTGGTAGGTAGAGAGGTTGTTTCCAGTAGACCCTAAACCAAACTAAAGCTATGAGATTTTAATTCTATGGAGTCTACCCTACTCAAAGATTCAAGGACTTCTAATAGTTCGTTCTTCTAGTCCACTCAAAGCAAGCACAAATTTTTGTAACAAATATGCAGCTGATATGGATCATTATACCTTTAACTCTTTGTTCATATGCAGTTCGGTCTCGCATCATCAGGGCAGCTGCCTCCCCATTCAATGGGTCCGACGGGTTAGGATACAAGAGAAGTTGTGGGAGAAACACTTCAAACACATTTGTCAAATCTGTTGAAATTGTTTCAAAACCAGCTATGTTACTAAAAAGGAAGTTGGCGGAAAAACCATAGAAATTTCAAAATCTAATCATTGCTCATATCCAATTACCAAACATGGGACTCCAGGTCTGGTTGATAACATCTAAACAAACTGATCCTGAGCTGAAAAATGATAATCGTTGAAATTTCAGACTTCAGCTAAAACAACACTAGAAGGATGAAATTATCTACAGAATTAAGCTGTTGAAAACTCACATCTCATCAACATTTGGATGGTACATTTTATTAATAAAACCAATTGACGGAGATTTATACGGGTATGCATCTGGAAGTTCCACCTTTATTTTCCAAACTCCACCGTGATAAGGACCTGTAAAAACAAGGGTAACTAAAAGCAGAAACTGAAAAAAAGCAATATTCCATCCCCAAAAGGCGGACGCAATGTATAATCAACGAGTTCAACTGAAGCTAGCAGTTTTTACGCGGTTATTTACTATTATATAAGTGAAAACCACTAAAGTTTCAAAAATATTATCATCTAAAACCAAAATGGCAAAATAAATGAAGGTTGAACCCATCAAGTCCAAATAATGCATCCACCTTTGCCCCTCCCTTCTTCATATCCAATTATAATCCCAAAAAAAGGAAGATGTAACTTGAAGATTATTAGTGAATTACCAAACAGCAGATACACGAAAAAGGTACATATATAACTAAATATAATTCCATTATACCATTCAACATAAGGACCCAAGAAGCAAACTAGATTCATAATCACAAAGTGTGACTATTAAATTAAAAATGCCAAATAAAAGGGTAACCCGGTGAATAAAGCATCCTACGTCAGCAAGCTTCGGGGAAGGCCGCACCCTAAGAAGCATAAGTAGATTCATAACCACAAAGTGATACTATAAAACTAACGATGCCAAATAAGGAGGACCCACCAAGCAAGTCAATGCCGTAATTAAAATAAAAGAATGATAGCTAATAGCAAAGTAGTGCGACCATAACAACAACAACAAGGTGAGATTACCTACACGCAATAATCTACATATTTTAGTTCCCCAAAAAAATAGACTACATGAATATACTAATACTACGACCAACACGGAGCTCTACATTTCCACCCAACCAAAGACGTGAATAGGCTAATAATAACACAAATCTCAACTACCTACTAACCCTCTATCTTTATCCGCAACCTTCATATCCTTCTATCTAAGGTCATATACAATTTTGGAGTGTGGGAAAGGGGATTACAATGTGGAAAATCGAACTCTCACTAGCAAGTTTAACATTCAATAACCAACCAACTAAGCTACTAAGACTCTCCTAAGGTCATATACTCAGTAAGCTGAAAATGCACTCCTCAATACTTCTTCGACCTACTTTTGCCTCTCCTCTACCGGGTCATCCACACACCTCCTCCTCAAGTGTCCAAACCATCTCAGTCTCTCTTCCCTGTCTTATCCACCAAAATCCTAAATATCCTCATCTAATCAATTCATCCTCACCCAAGTTACCTTCAAAATTTTTTTATCTAATTTCCCATTTTCAATCAAAAACCAAAATAGACACCAAAAGAAAATACCCCTTCAAGTTACAAAAAAAAAAACTCAACAAAGACCTTCTTAAATAATAAATGTCGTAAAAAGGTAAACATTTTAGTATATATCCTAAAAAAGAATGCAAATTGAGATAACAATGTTAAGAGGAGATTTACTTTCAGCAGGTCCATGGAAATGCACATAAAACTCTTGCATCCCGTCATTGATCATTTCAACTTTGTAATCACTCATCATCCTAATTCAACAACAAAAATTGAAAAAATGAAACAAAAATAATAAACCCCAAAATTAATTTAGACCAAAAAAATAAATTGTTAAGAGATTTTACAGCTTCATCAAGTCCATCTCTCTTCTTTTGCTTGGGGAAGACATGATTTTTGGCTCTTCTTTTTGGTGATTTTTGAAGATAGAAAAAGAATCAGTTGCTTGTACAACTCAGACAAGCAAAATAAATAGTCCAGACATGAGGGAGAAGAAGGGATAATATTTGTGATTTGGCATATTAAAATATTACTTCTTTTTTTTGTCTTTAATTTATTTATGTAACATAGTTACTTGACATTAGAATTTAAGAAAATGGAGATTCTTAAAATCTATATATTTTAAAATAAGTTGTAGATATTTATAAAGCTATAAATTATTTTGTAAAAAGTAAAATAAATTTATTAAATTATATTATTATTAAATATAGATATGTATAATATATTTTGATATTAATTAAATAAATTGAGTTATACAAAATATATATATGTATATATATTGTATTAAGATTAATCGGTTATAAGCAATTTAAAGTTAATGAGATATTATTTCATTTAGACACTCGAGCGAAGAGGGTGTTTGGGTTAACTATTTTGAGTAACTTTTGACTTTTAAGCTTTTGTAATGTTTGTTAGAAAATTAGAAAAGATCAAAAGTATTTTTAATAAGATAATTTAATTAGATATGTTTGGTTTTGATTTGGAAAAAATGTTACACATATTTTTCGTAGTTAACTTAAGTTAGCCACATAAATATAGCATTTTTTATATTTATATGCATCAATCTTAAATAGAAAATGCTTAAGATTTGAGGGTTATTCAGGCTAATGTTAATTAAAAAGAAAGTAATTTTACACACATTTCATAATATTAAGAGTTAATTACATCATATTTTGAGTTTTTTTTTTTAAAATTACAAACATCCCTTAATTTAAGTATTTTGGATACATCACTCAACGTTTTGATACATCGCGTTTTAGTTTCACATATTGCGCTCAACATCTTGATACATTGTATCCCGATTTCGAGTATATCACTCAATGTCACAACTCACAATACATCAGGGAGTTTTGATACATTGCATAAAGTAATGCATGCTTTTTTGGGACCAAGCTTTTACCGATTGAAAGGGAACTGAATGCTTAAGTACAAGGAATATGCCCTCTTAGTATCCGATCGATAAATCATGTAAAATGATGTATTCGTATTAGGAGGGAGAGTAGAGATTTTTGTAAAAAAAATTCAAATTATAGAGATAGAGTGATAAAATAAGTTGTGTATAAATTTTTCCTAAAAAATAATCGCATATTTTATATGATTAATTTAACTATTTAATAGATAAAATAAAAATACGCATAAAATAAAAATTCAAAATTCAATCTAATTAAAACACTTTATATTTGTAAATAAAATGTTGAGTGTTTGAGTGTACAAATAAAATATCTTAACGGGTTGTTTATGTATTACTCCAGTTAATTATTTGCATTATAATATTTAGGTGGCTTCAATATTCAATATTCTCATCTTTCTTATTTCGACAAAATCCCCTTCCAATTTAATACCACTTTTTAATTCAAGCAACATTGTAATCACTTACTATTGTTTTACAAATGACAATATGAAATGGGGTTACATCAATACATGTCCTGCCAAACAAAAGGTTAGGCAAAATCATTTCTTTGTGACCAACTTCTTTATCATCAAATTAGATGTTCTTTTATCAATTTCTTTTTTCTCAACCTTGAAAGTTATGTGAAGCATTAATCAATTCATCATTTGGTCAACCTCAATCGATCTGGTACAGTGGAATGAGATTGCTCCTTCCTTAATCAGAGATTTCGAATTTAAATTTTAAACATAAAAAAAAATTCTTAAATAGAATGTGCTACCCCCCTCCCCCCCTCAAAAAAAAATCCTGAACGGAGCTCTATCAAAGAGAATTTAAAATATTCAATTCCACTACTAGTACCGAATACCAAATAAAAAAATATCATCCTCTTATCATATCAATTGTAAAAAAATTGATTTTTTTTTAAAAAAAATTTAATCATATTTTTAAAAGTGCAACATAAAGTAAAATGTTTTATTTAATACTAAATGAGAAATAAGTTTTAAGATGGGAGCTCATAAGTATTATAGATATTTAATTGTTGATATTTTATGAAGTAATAAATAAGTATATACATAATAAAAGCTATACATATAAATTCTTGAAAATTGAGTAATTTAGAAGGTAATGTAAAAATGTGTCACATCTATAACATGACTATGATGATGACACATAGAGTATTGAAAAGTTGAAAAAAGTAAAGATTCATTACACCTATTAACATGACTTTGATGAAGCATAATGAACTTGAAAAAAATGAAATAAATATAAGATTCATTACATCTACGGAAAAGGGCTTAAAATACCCTCGAAGTATTGAAAATGGTACACAATTACCCTCCATCCACCTATTGGCCCCCAAATACCCTTCACATCCACCTTTGGGTCCAAATTTACCCCTTCATTAACGGACCAAAATTAAAAATACGGAAAAGGGCCTAAAATACCCTTGAAGTATTGAAAATGGTACACAATTACCCTCCATCCACCTATTGGCCCCCAAATACCCTTCAAATCCACCTTTGGGTCCAAATTTACCCTTCATGAACGGACCAAAATTAAAAATAATTAAATAATATTTTTTAATTACGTGGCACTCAATCATTGGTTGTAATTTAATATTTAAAATAATTTTAAACCCATCCATTTTAACTAAACCCGCCCCACTTGATAGATGTAAGTTATTTTATTTCTTTAGTATCTTTTCATTATTGGTTAATTCTTTTTCAGTTAAGTATTCTTTTTGACTAGTGTGTATCATCTATTGCTTCTGTGAAATCAAGAAAATATAATTAGATTTGTAAAAGAAATCTTATTATCTCAATATATGTCAACATAATGCAATTCATTTATTCTTGTGAAAAATCTCACTCGTCGTCTTAATTGACTATTAAGACTCACTTTTCTTGCTTATTAACCTATGTTCTTTCTCAAATCTTGTAGACTGACCATCATGAAAGTTCTGATCATATCTCCACCATAGAAGTCGATTACATTCAATGATTAAAACGAATTGTTAATATTTGTGTGGGAACATTGGAAAACGAAATCTAGTAAAATAGTAATTAAAATAATTTTCTCCACAGGAGTCATGGAATTGTGAAAACGGGAGAATGAGATTTTAGGATATTTTAATTAGATGGGTTAATTTTTTAAAATTGGGTCAAGTGGGGCGGGTTTAGTTAAAATGGGTGGGTTTAAAATTATTTTAAATATTAAATTACAACCAATGAATGAGTGTCACATAATTAAAAAATATTATTTAATTATTTTTAATTTTGGTCTGTTCATAAAGGGGTAAATTTGGACCCAAAGGTGGATTTGAAGGGTATTTGGGGGCCAATAGGTGGATGGATGGTAATTGTGTACCATTTTCAATACTTCGAGGGTATTTTAGGCCCTTTTTTGTATTTTTAATTTTGGTCCGTTAATGAAGGGGTAAATTTGGACCCAAAGGTGGATGTGAAGGGTATTTGGGGGCCAATAGGTGGATTGAGGGTAATTGTGTACCATTTTCAATACTTCGAGGGTATTTTAGGCCCTTTTCCGTTACATCTATAAGTTATAATTAAAAAAAGCCTTTTTTTTTGCTAAAAAGATTTAAAATGTGTTGTTTATCGTCAATAAAGTCTATAGATTGTGATATTGTGCCATTTTTTCTAAAGGATAATCAAACTTTGTCCTCATTATGGTTGTAAGATGCACAACAATGTCTTGGGCTCAAAAAATACAAAATTCAAATAAGTCATCAGTGACCATCCAAAATTGGCATAAATTTTCACTTAGACACCTTAACTAGGCTTTGTTCATTCTAGACATTTCATGTCATGCCTCGTTGTGTCAGTTTGACACTTTTTGCTGACATGACATAGTGAGTGAAATACACTCGCTACCAGCGCGTGAAAAAACTTCTTTAATTCATTTATATTTTATTTTTTTGTCCCTTTTCCCATTTTTTAACCACCATCTCTCAAAACATAAATTTCTTCCATGGAAGAATAGATTTGATGGTGTTGATTAGTTAAAACAAAAACAACCAACATTATAGTAGATCAAGCTACAATTAATTTGATATATGAAAAAACATAGAAATATTAGAGAAATACAATTGAGAAAGATTAAACAAGAGAGTTTTGCGTCTTAAGTGAAGAACTAATCATAAACTTGAAAGAAAGGATTTCACCGAGAAAAAAATTTTGGTGGGTACATGAGGGAGTTTGGGTGGTGGGAAAAGGGTTGGGATTCGGTGGGGAGGGGGGGGGTGCTAGAGAAGATAATATATGATAGGTTATTTTTTTCTTTGTTTTTTAGGCTTTAAAATGACACATGTCAATTAAGTGATTGTTCATTTTTTTAATACAAAATTCATTATTCAAAAATTATTTTTGACATATACGTCACATATCTTTATTTAATTTTTCACTTTGACATGCCATGAGCGAGTGTATTATACACACCTTACACATTTGGTTGATTGTCAAAAAAGTGGCAAAAGAATATAACGAAACATGACATGAGGTGTCTAAAATAAACAAAATCTAATTAAAGTGTTTAAGTGAAAATTTTAGCCTAACATATTATTTCTTAAATATTTTTGAAAAGCATGACCGACTCATGGGATTTAATTCCTCGTTACATTCACTGTACGAATTGAAACTTTTGCCATGTGAATTTTGAAGAACTTTGAACATAAAAATACGAAATTGAATAAGATGGTTGTTCATACAGAATTAAGGTCTCCTACTTAATTCCATTCCATCAAAATCATAATTATATTGTAACAAGATGGAAAATATTTATACACATAATTGTATTACACAATATGTTTATCGTGAGTTTTAACACTTGATTAGGCCTTGTTACTCAAATATGATGTATTTGATCCATTAGATAGTTTTGATACATAATGAGCTTTGTCCATTACTAATAAGTTGCATTCATTTCATTAGTTAGTTACTTCGTGATGAACTGACAATTTGTTAGTAGTCGGTTAGAAGATATTTATAGATTTTGGCTATAAGACTCAACACTATATTCTCTTTTAGAATTGAATGCACAAAATATTGTGATCAATAAAGATTCCTTTCTATGTTTTTCTCTTAGCTTGAGTTCATCAATAGATATATGAGTTTGTGAGCTCATATTTTGTTATGGTATCAGAGCAGTTGATATTGATTGTTTAGAGAAAAATTACATATGAGATTAGACCTAGTTTCTAATTAATTGTTTAAATTACATGAAGTTACAACCATGACAACTCTCACAATTGATCAGAATGATCCTTTGTATATTGGTCCATCGGATGCTTTAGGAGCTGTGATTATTCTCATAAGATTGACTGACTGGTTTAGAAAACTATGAACTTTGGAACATGTCAATTTAGGGATAACGATGGGGTGGGCGGGGTGGGGAGTGGGGTGGATTTAAGGCTATGCAGGATGGGGCGGATTTAAGGTTGTGCGGGGCGGATGGGATTCAGGGCTAGTGGAAGTGAGTTTTTTAAAAAAATTAATGCGGAGCGGGACGGGTTCGAGGTATATGTAATTTATGTGGGTTTAAACTTAATTTTAACTTCTTACATGTTATAAGAGTGATAGGGCATTATTTATTCATGATTTCTTTAAAACTACTAAAATATTTACGATAGTAAATAAAAATTAGGGATAGGCATTCGGTATTTCAGTTTAATTTTTTTTTTTTTTTGGTTCTTGTAAAATGTGTACCGAATATCGAACCAAAATATTTTGATTCGGTTTGATTTTTGTTGTTTCGGTTCGATTTTTTAATGGGCCTGCTTAGTGGCCGGACGCCGGTCTGAAGTCGCTGGCCGGTCTGATTTTGAACTCGCCGGTTGGGCTGCTGTTGCCTACTAGGAAGGATGAATAATGATCAACTTGAACGGAAGAGGAAGATGAATTGAGGAAGAGGAAGAGCTGCTAGATGAATCAGGGATAGAGAGTTTCTACTTTCTACTTTTCTATAAAGTATAAATATAAAAGACAAAAGTTTAAAAAAAATCATTTTTCAGATTCTTTTTTTAAAAGATTATTTAACATTAATAATTATTAATTAAGATAATATAAATTATAATATAATATTTCGGTTTAAACCAAAATATCAAAAATCAAATAATACGTACCGAAAACCGAATCGAAATATCAAAAATATAAAAAAGTAAATCGAATATCGAATCAAAAATTGAAATACTGAAAAAATTCAGTTCGGTTCGGTGTTTTGGTTTTTCAGTGTTTATGCCCACCCCTAATGACAATAGTTCAATAAAAATAATACAATTTCTTATATGTTTCCAATTAGCCTCTAAAAAAATAAAATTTTAAGTCACTATCCTATTAAATTAATACAACTTAATGAAAAAATGACTATATTTTTATTATTTTTATTTTTATTATCGAACTTAAGTAAAAAAAAATTATTAATAAAATTATGTGGGGCGGGTTCATGTGTAGGGGGTCTATGCATGTGGGGCGGGGTGGGAGGATTGAAAATGAAAAAAAATTGTTATACGAGACGGGATAGGGCGAATTAAAAATTATACATATTAAGCTCCACCCGCTCCACTCTCACTCCGCACTGCTCCATTACCATTCCTGTGTTGATGAGGATCGCGCATTTGGAAAAAGGAAGTTTGATTTAATAACAAGTGGATAGATTTATACATGAGAGAATTTCATGAGCCATAGGAGACTTACAATGCAGTTGTTGTAGGTTTTCTAATTTGAGGGCTTTCATTTTTTTAGGGAAAATACACAAATACCCCCTCAATCTATGCCCGAAATTTCAGAGACAAACTTATACTATACTAAGGTCCTATTACCCCCTCTGAACTTATTTTATAAGTAATTTTCTACCCTTTTTCGGGCTACGTGGCACTAGTTTGATAAAAAGTCAACCAGCGTTGGACCCACAAGATAGAGCCACGTATGCCGAAAAGGGATAGAAAATTATTAATAAAATAAGTTCAAGTGGTAATAGGACCTTAATATAATATAAGTGTGTCTTTGAGATTTCAGGCATAAATTGAGGAGGTACTTGTGCATTATCCTTTTTTTTTTAATGTAATAATAAGTTATAAGTATGCTTTTGATTTTTTTTTTAGTTATATTTGTAGAAAATATAATTTTTTCTATATAAGAGGAAAAATTTATTAAAAATTTGACTAATCTAGAAATGTTATGTCTCCTATTAGATTAATGAATTGAATTATAAAACTTTGTAAAAAAATTGAAATTCCGATTCGAATTTAAATTTAAGCTACAAATATATTTGAGTTGCCCTTATTTGAAATATGTCAAAATTATTCATTGTCTAACTTGTTATGCGCCTTAGACATAATAGTTCTATGAATACCATATATTGTAAGCTCATAAAAATACTTATCCATCCACAATACCAATCAAGCCATTAATTTGTAATAATTTACAACTACTTATCAAATTAGCATAAAAATTATCCTTCTATATTGATATTATATTTTATTTTATATTTATATTTATATTATATAGAAGAATCTATTAAACAAAAAAAAGTAATTATACATCATGTGGATCACAGAGTACTGAATTTCTAGAAAATTGGCTAAACAATACAAATTATACTAGCTAATTTAGGAGCAAATTACTTTTCTTCATGCGAGTTTTTAATATTATAAATTTTATCAGAATTTGAACTTTAGATATATATATATTTGACACATTAAAACAGATATCTCAAAAATATAGTATCAAAATTAGGTAAGTTATTTATTCTAGAAACAATGTATCTGAATCATTTATATTTGACTCTTTCATTCACCTCGATCTATCAAATAATGAGTCTCCTACTAAAACTATGTCATTAAATATTTATCAAAATATATTATGATATTGACTAAATCAAATATTTAAATATAATTATTTTTAGGTGTGTGACAACTCCATTTACCTATGGTTACATCCTTTTTCTTTTCTTCTTTATTTTCTTCTTTGAATTACCAGAAAGATCACAGTGGAGATAATCGACATCCTAAATACTAACCCAAACTCAGTGGAGAATCATGATTGAGACCCAATTTTATTTTCTACATTGACTTATAACTTATATTCAAAAATATTAACCATTATAACTTCAACCTAAAAATTTATTTAAATTTTGTCATATTAAAATTATCTATTCACGTGGAATGCTACCTAGCACAATTTTTATTTTTCAAAACAGGAGTGTAGACATATTCACTATAAGATATTTGTTAATGTGTGTTTTATAAACAATTAAGTGATTAACGATAGTTAAGATATGAAATTCTCACGTACTTCGTAGTTAATTTAAATATGAAACTCACAAAAAGTTATATTTTAGATTACTATCTTTTTGCCTTTACGCCTTGAAGATTGAAAAAATATATTTTCTAAATTGTTCATGTCTAATCGGTCAAATTAATTTGAAAAATATTTTCTTTTGACAAAACATTACCTTAGAAAAAGAGAAAAATAATTTCTTTTATAAAAATACTTATAAATAATTTTCATAAATAACTGTCAAGTTCATTATCTCCGTCTCATCCACCCCATTTTCTCATCCCCACCCTATAGCCATCTCACTCCACCACCCCAAACCCTACTTGCCAAGATCAAAGGGCACAAGAATGTAGGAAGTGATTGATTTGGTGTAGTGTGCCACATTTGGTTTGATTAATGTCACATGAGGAGGATCCCTTTTCTTTGTTTTTAATTTGAAATAATGTAACGACCTGTTTAGTCGTTTTGAGCAGCAGATTTTTAATTCTGGAAAATTGGCTGAAACGACGGACCCCATGACGGACCGTCATGGGCACGACGGACCATCGCAGGGTCTCGTTTCAATACACTTAGAAATTCTGAAATTGGGTACTGAAAATCGACTCTCTGAACTTCGTGACGGACCTGCAGGACGGACCGTCACAGGCGTGACGGACCGTCACAGGCGTGACAGACCGTCACAGACCCTTGGTGGAAACTTGGGTCTCTGAACTTCGCGACGACCTGCAGGACGGACCGTCGCAGGCACGACGGCCCGTCACAGGTTGCGTAATCCCAGTCGGAGTCGTATTTCTTTACACGCTTTAAGGGACGTTTTGGATTATTCCTGCTTTAATTATAAAGTTAGAGGGTTAATATTAACAAGTCTAATTACTTGGGGGGTTAAAAGAGGTAATCTTAAGTTAATTAGTGGGTTATTATTGCCACCTTTTATTCTTAATTATATGCTAATTAGGGTAAAATAAAGAGGGTTTGAATAAGAAAACTAGAAAGAACAAAGAGAAAGAGAGAGAATTGATCGAGGAGGAAGACACAAAGCTTGGGAATTTGCTTGTTGATCACTAATCTTCGGTGGAGGTAGGTTATGGTTTCTTTTACGATATTCGTAGTGAACTCTTAATAGCGAATGATATGTATTGATAGTATTGTAAACCCTGCTATGTGCTTAATGGTATGCTTGTATGAATGTGAATATATAATTGTGATTATATGAGCATGATGAAGTTATTGAATCCCAAATCTTGAAAAACCTAATCTCTTTGTTAATGATGATGCCTTGGTAATAAAGAAGGCTTGATAAACTAAAGTAATGAGATTGGTGATGCCTTGGTGTAAGAGAAGGCTTGATAAATTGATAGAATGAGATTAGTGGATCGGAGTGTCACGTTCCGACACATAGAATTAAGGGATCGGGTGTCACGAACCGACACGTAGTATTAGGGGGACCGGGTGTCACGAACCGACACGTATATTTAGGGGATCGGGTGTCACGAACCGACACGTAGATTTAGGGGATCGGATGTCACGAACCGACACGTAGATTTAGGGGATCGGAGTGTCACGTTCCGACACATAGTAGTAGGGGATCGGAGTGTCACGTACCGACACAAGAGAAATAAAGATAATAAATCTTGAAAGATGCTAATATACTCAATCTAATGAACATAATTTCCAAATGAGTATGGTATTGAGGCTTGAGGCCTCATGTGTGAACTTGACGGTAATTGTTAATGATATAATACTTGTTGTTGCTACATGTTGAGTATCATAGTTGATTTATGATATTACTTGATATATATTGTTCTCTATTTTGAGTTGGCCGATGATATCTACTCAGTACCCGTGTTTTGTACTGACCCCTACTTTTATGTTTTCTTTCTTTGTTATTTGTGGAGTGCAGCAAACGTGCCGTCGTCTTCGACTCAACAATAATTCAAGCCAGTCTTTACTACATCGGAAATTCAGGGTGAGCTAATGCTTCTAGCTTGGACTGGATCTTCTTCTTCAAGTCTTGATGCCTTGAACTTCCGGCATGGACTAGCTTCTTATGTATTTTTAGCTTCTTAGACATTTCTAGTTAGTAATTTGATCATAGATGTTCTTGTGATGATGACTTCCAGATTTTGGGGATAATAATAATAGTTTTTGAATTGTTTTTATTAATGAGTTTAAGTCTTCCGCATTATTTTCTGTTGATATACATTGAAATGTTAAGGGTTAGATTGGTTGGTTCGCTCACATAGGAGGGTAAATGTGGGTGCCAGTCGCGGCTCGGTTTTGGGTCGTGACAAATAAAATTTTATTTTTTTTAAAAAATAACCATTAAATTTTATAATTTAAAATTAGAAATAAGTTAAATGTATTAATATTTTTTTTAATCTAATAATCTTAAATATATTATGTGAAAAAAAATTAAAATTAAAAAATTAAATTTTTTAATGAAATAAGAAGGAAAGTAAATTAAACAATTGAATACATAACATTATACTAACGAATATAGCTTCTACATAAACTACTACAAAAAAACATAGCAAAAAAGACAAGATTTAACAAAAAAAAAGTATATCTAAAATATTATAAAAGGTTATGATGAACAACAAAATAAAGTATATCAAATTTTCAATACACACAATCATCAAATCAGAAATTAAAGTAGGACTCGACAAAACAGAAAGTATAATACCTATCAAATGACCCACCCCAATCATGCAATATATTCATTGAATTTTATATATTGCATTATTATTTTTTAATATCTTTCAAGTTTGGCACTTGATAGGCCTACTTCATTACTTCTATTATTCTATATTAACTTAATTTTTGAGGCATTTATATTTTTTTAAGAAAAGCAAATAATTAAGGCATAAATTAAATTTATTTTTTTATTTTTATTCTTATTAATTATTGTAATTTATTATTAAAATAACTAAGTATTAATTAATCCCTCATTTCAATACTAATTAACGAAGAATAAAATTAAAAGAACACTATAAAAGAAGTCTTGAAAATTGAATAATTAAGTTAATTTGAAAAATAAAAAATGTATTATAAATTAAATTAATATGAAATGACGAGAGTATCAAATTACATATTTATTTTATTTATTAATACAACACTAATAAAAACATTAAATTATTGTGTTCAAAATTTTATGATCGAATTATTATTAATCTTTAGCATCAAATTTAAGATTAACATAAATGAAGCTACTATTGGGATTTGGGTCATTCTAAAAACTATTCAAAAAAAAAAAAAAGAAATTAACACTACTAGATACTTTCTTCGTGTCTGTAACGACCTGTTTAGTCGTTTTGAGCAGCAGATTTTATTTCTGGAAAATTGGCTGAGGCAACGGACCCCACGACGGACCGTCACAGGCACGACGGACTGTCGCAGGGTCTCGTTTCAATATACTTAGGAATTTTGAAATTGGGTACTGAAAATCGACTCTCTGTAATCTGTGACGGACCTGCAGGACGGGCTGTCATAGCTACGACGTACCGTCGTGAGCTCCCGTTGCAAAACACTTCAACTTTTGAGAATTTGGTACAGGGAACGAGTCTCTGATCGTCATGACGGAAGTGCAGGACGACCGTCACAGGTGTGACGGACCATCACAGTCCACTTGAGTTCTAAGGGGCTGCGACGACCTGCGTGACGGACCGTCGCAGGCACGACGGACCGTCACAGGTTGCGCAAATCCCAGGCAGAATCGGATTTCTTTACACGTTTTAAGGGACGTATTGGACTATTCTTTCCTTAATTATAAAGTTAGAGGGTTAATATTAATAAGTCTAATTACTGGGGGTTAAAAGAGGTAACCTTAAGTTAATTAGTGGGTTTTATTGTCCTCTTTTACACTTAATTATATGTTATTAGGGTAAAAGAAAGAGGGTTTGAAACAAAGAAAACAGAAAGAACAAGAAAGAGAGAGAGAGAGCAGTCGATCGAAGAGGAGAGAACAAGGCTTTGGGAAAAAACTCTTGCTTGATCACTAATCTTCGGTGGAGGTAGGTTATGGTTTTTACGATATTCGTAGTGAACTCTTAATAGTGAATGATATGTATTGGTGGTATTGTAAACCTGTCTATATGCTTAATTGTATGCTTTCATGAATATGATTATGTGATTTTGATAAAACAAGCATGATGAAAACCCTTGAATCCCAAATCTTGAAAGAAACTTTAATCTACGTTATTAATGATGATGCCTTGGTATAAAAGAAGGCTTGATGAATTAAAGTAATGGGATTGATGATGCCTTGGTATAGAAGGCTTGATGAACAGATAGAATGAGGTTAGTGGATCGGAGTGTCACGTTCCGACACATAGTATTAGTGGATCGGAGTGTCACGTTCCGACACATAGTATATAGTGGGACGGGTGTCACGAACCGACACGTAGAATTAGGGGATCGGAGTGTCACGTACCGACACATGTAGGGGATCGGAGTGTCACGTTCCGACACATATAGGGGATCGGAGTGTCACGTACCGACACATATAGGGGATCGGGTGTCACGAACCGACACGTAGAATTAGGGGATCGGAGTGTCACGTACCGACACATAGTGTAGGGGATCGGAGGTCAGTGTCACGTACCGACACAAGAGGAAGAAAGATAATGAATCTTGAAAGATGATAAATATACTCAATCTAATAAACTTAATTCCCAAATGAGTATGGTATGGAGGCTTGAGCCCTCATGGATGAACTTGATGGTACTTGTTGATGATTATAGTACTTGTTGTTGCTACATGTTGAGTTTATAGTTGATTTATAATATTACTTGATATATATTATCTTCTATTTTGAGTTGGCCGATGATATCTACTCAGTACTTGTGGTTGTACTGACCCCCTACTTTTATGTTTTCTTCTTTGTTATTTGTGTAATGCAGCAAACGTTCCGTCAACTTCAACTCAACAGTATTCGAGCCAGTCTTCGTCATACCAGATCTCAGGGTGAGCTAACGCTTCTAGCTTGGACCGGATCTTCTTCTTCAAGTCTTGATGCCTTGACTTCCGGCATGGACTAGCTTCTTATGTTATTTAACTCTTAGACATTTTTAGATAGTAATTTGATCATAGATGTTCTTGTGTTGATGACTTCCAGATTTTGGGGATAATAATAATAGTTTTGAATTGTTTCATTAATGAGTTTAAGTCTTCCGCATTATTTTCTGTGATATATGTTGAAATGTTAAGGGTTAAATTGGTTGGTTCGCTCACATATAGGAGGGTAAAATGTGGGTGCCAGTCGCGCCCGATTTGGGTCGTGACAAACTTGGCATCAGAGCATTAGGTTCGTTGGTCTCATCACACAAGAACGAGTCTAGTAGAGTCTTAAGGAACGGTAGGGGGACGCCTTTACTTTCTTGAGAGGCTATAAGACTTTAGAAAAAATTCCATTCTTTCATTCTTTCTTTCGTGCTACTACTTGAGTCCAATTGGTATCTAGGTGATACAAATCGGTATCTGACCATCTTCACTCTATTTCGCAGATGGTTAGAGCTAGAGCAACGACCGCACCAGCAGCAACAACGGAAAGACAAGAAACGACTGAGCCAGCCACTGGGGCTGTGGCTCGAGGAAGAGCTGTAACGACCTGTTTAGTCGTTTTGAGCAACAGAGTGCATTTCTGGAAAAACTGGCAGAGACAACGTGTGTCCCGACGGACCGTCGTGGTCACGACGGCCCGTCGAGGGAGTGTCGTCCCATGGCACTTAGAATTTTGAAATTGGGTACTGAAAATCGACTCTCTGTAAATTGTGACGGACCTGCAGGACGTGCCGTCACATCCACGACGAACCGTCGTGAGTCCCGTTGCAAAACACTTCAACTTTTGAGAATTTGGTGCAGGAAAACGAGTTTCTGACCGTCATGACGGAGGAACAGGACGGACCGTCACGGCTGTGACGGGCCGTCACAGGCCACTTGAGCTCGAGGGAGCTGCGACGACCACTGTGACGGACCGTCGCAGGCACGAGGCCCGTCACAGGTTGCGCAGTCCCAGGCAAACTAGAGATTCCTCTACACGTTTTAAGGGTCGTTTTTGACTATTCTTTCCTTAATTATAAAGATTGAGGGGTAACATTAATAAGTCTAATTACTTAGGGGTTAAAAAGGGTAACCTTAAGTTAATTAGAGGGTTTATTGTCCTTTTTCACACTTAATTATATGAGTAATTAGGGGGTAAAAGAAAGAGGGTTTGAACATAAGAAAACAAAAGAGAAAGAACAGAAAGAGGGATAGAGAGATCGATCGAGAGGCTGAGGAGAATAACACAAAGTGGGAGATTTCTTGTCGGTTTCAATCTTCGGTGGAGGTAGGTTATGGTTTTTATATTACGATACTCGTAGTGAACTCTTAATAGTGAATAATATGTGTTGATGATATTGTAAACCTGTCTATGGCTTAATTGTATGCTGCATGAACATGATTATGTGATTTGATAAAGCAAGCATGATGAAACCCATTGAATCCCAAATCTTGAAAGAAACTTTAATCTATGATATTAATGATAATGCCTTGGTATAAAAGAAGGCTTGATGAATTAAAGTGATTGGGATTGATGATGCCTTGGTTTAGAGAAGGCTTGATGAACGGATATAATGAGATTAGTGGATCGGAGTGTCACGTTCCGACACATAGAATTAGTGGATCGGAGTGTCACGTTCCGACACATAGTATTAGTGGATCGGAGTGTCACGTTCCGACACTAGTATTAGTGGGACGGGTGTCACGAACGACACGTAGATGTAGGGGATCGGAGTGTCACGTACCGACACAATAGGGGATCGGGTGTCACGTTCTGACACATATAGGGGATCGGAGTGTCACGTTCCGACACATATAGGGGATCGGAGTGTCACGTACCGACACATAGTAGTAGGGGATCGGAGTGTCACGTACCGACACAAGAGGAAGAAAGATAATGAATCTCGAAAGAGGTTAATATACTCAACATAATGAACTTAATTCCCAAAGAGTATGGTATTGAGGCTTGAGTCCTCATGGATGAACTTGATGGTATTTATTGACGATTATAATATTGTTGTTGCTACATGTCGAGTTTATAGTTGATTTATAATATTACTTGATATGTATTAATCTTCTATTTTGAGTTGGCGATGATATCTACTCAGTACGTGTGGTTGTACTGACCCCCTACTTTATTGTTTTCCTCTTTGTTATTGTGTTAGCAGCAAACGTTCCGTCAACTTCGACTCAGCAGTAGATCAAGCCAGTCTTCACTCCATCGGAAATTCAGGGTGAGCTAATGCGTCTAGCTTGGACTGGGTCTCTTCTTCAAGTCTTGATGCCTTGAACTTCCGGCATGGACTAGCTTTTTAGTTAATTTTGTTCTTAGACAGTTTTAGTTAGTAATTTGACCATAGATGTTCTTGTGATGATGACTTCCAGATTTGGGATAAATAATAATAGGTTTGAGTGTTTTTATTTTATGAAGTTAAGTCTTCCGCATTTCTTTCGATATTGTATTAAAATGTAAGGGTTAAATTGGTTGGTTCGCTCACATAGGAGGGTAAATGTGGGTGCCAGTCGCGTCCCCGATTGGGTCGTGACAAACTTGGTATCAGAGCATTAGGTTCATGGTCTCATCACCAAGAGAACAGGTCTAGTAGAGTCTTAAAGAACGGTAGGGGACGCCTTTACTTTTCTTTGAGAGGCTATAAGACTTTAGGAAAATTCCATTCTTTCATTCTTTCTTTCGTGCTAATACTTGAGTCCAATTGGTATCTAGGTGATACAAATTGTATCTGACCATCTTCACTCTATTTCGAGATGGTAGAAACTAGAGCAACGACCGCACCAGCAGCAACAACGGAAAGACATGAAACTACTGAGCCAGCCACTGGGGCTGTGGCTCGAGGAGGAACAGCGGCAGGAGGCCGTGGAAGAGGTCGTGGGAGGACGTCCTCTAGAGGAAGAGGACGAGCGCCCCTAGCCCATCTGATACTAGGGCGGTGACTCCTCCACCGACTGAGGATGCAGTAAGAGAGGGTGAGGAAGGGGAAACCGAACAAGGGCAGAATGAGGAAATGCCACCCCACCTACCCTAGAGATGATCAACCAAGTACTTGCTATCTTAGCAGGTTGTCTGATCAGGGTCAAGCACCTCCAGTGGTTTCTGCACCAACACCTCCGGTTTCAGAGGACGCATGCGGCTACTATGGCTCCCCGCATGGATGCAACATTGGAATAGGCACTTCCACGACTGACTACTGGGGCCTATTATGACAAACGATCACACGAAACTTTTAGTAAGTTCTGTGAAATTGAAACCTCCAGTCTTCAAGGGTGCAGAATCGAGGATGCTTATGATTTTCTGGTTGATGTCATGAGCTACTACACAAGATGGGGATAGTAGAGAGGTTTGGTGTCGAGTTCGTGAGCTATCAGTTCCAAGGGTAACGCCAAAATGTGGTGGCGTTCACATGTTGAGTGTCAACCAACAGAGGCACCACCTATGACTTGGGAATCATTCTCTACCCTATTATGGAGAAAATATCCCAAGGACTTTGAGAGATAGAAAGAGGGATGAGTTCTTGAGTCTGGAGCATAAGGTAGAATGACGGTTAATGCATACGAGGCTAAATTCGCGCACTATCCAGATACGCACCCAACGTCTGTTTCAGTCCACAAGAACGGATCTGCCGTTTGTGAAGGGGTTGAGGTCAGAATTGCGATTTTCCGCCTTACAGATAGCGGCAACAGCAAATCCTTCCAAGAGGTGGTAGACTTTGTGATAGAGGTGGAAGGAGTGAAGCCAGATGACTTCACAACGACATGACATCAAAGAGGTTTCGAAGGGGAGGTGAGTTTAATGGTTCTTATTCTAGAGGACAGAACTCGGAGGTCACTCAAATCGACCAATTCAGTCTTCACTACAGACTGTAGTTGGGGTCCGCCTCAGAACGGTCAACACTACTCCGAAGAGACCTATGCCTGACTCCAGAGAGTGCTATGGATGTGGGGAGATTGGACATATTAGGAGGAATTGTCCAAAAACAGAGTTACAGAGCCCCACTAGCTAGAGGTATAGGGGGTCATGGTAGAGGCCGTTTTTCTGGAGGACGTGGTGGTCGAGGTAATGGCGGTCACCAAACGGCAGAGGTGATGGGCAAATAGAGCCACACTACACAACATGGTAGGGGCAACGGACAGACAAATAATGGGGCCATTGTTATGCTTTCCCGGGAGGTCTGAAGCGGAGGCGTCTGATGCTGTTATCACAGGTAATCTCTTGGTTTGTGATTGCATGGCATCTGTATTTGGACCCTGGCTCCACGTTTTCATATGTATCTTCCTCATTTGCTAATGGTTTAAATTTACATTGTGAATTACTTGACATGCCTATTCGTGTTCTACTCCGGTGGGTGAGTCTTGTGTATAGTCGAAAAAGTGTATAGGTCTTGTTTGGTGATTTTGTGGGGGAGAAACACTTGGTAGATTGGTTATGTTAGAAATGGGTGACTTCGATATAATTCTGGGTATGACTTGGCTTTCTCCAAATTTTGCGATTTTGGATGTAATGCTAAAACAGTGACGCTAGCCAAGCCTGGGGCAGATCCATTATTGTGGGGAGGGTGACTACACTTCCAATCCGGTGCGTATAATCTCCTTTATTCGTGCTCAGAAGATGGTTAGTAGGGTGTCTAGCTTTCTTGGCACATCTTAAGGATGACACTACTCAAGTACCATCGATTGAGTCAGTTTCGGTAGTCTGTGAGTTTTTGGATGTGTTCCCTGCAGATCTTCCCGGTATGCCACCAGATAGGGATATAGACTTCTGCATTGATTTGGAACCCGGTACTCGCCCCATTTCTATTACCCCCGTATAGAATGGCTCCCGCCGAATTAAGAGAGTTAAAGGCACAACTTCAAGAGTTGTTGAGCAAAGGCTTCATTAGACCAAGTGCATCTCCTTGGGGTGCTCCGGTGCTATTTGTGAGAAGAAGGATGGGAGTTTGAATGTGCAATAGATTACCGACAGTTGAAAAAGTAACTATTAAGAACAAGTACCCCATTCCTCGCATTGATGACTTGTTCGATCAGTTACAAGGTGCTTGTGTCTTCTCAAAGATTGACTTGAGGTCCGGTTATCACCAATTGAAAAATACGAGAAAACGGATGTTCCAAAG